>OZ010748.1:70434688-71069688 GCA_963932245.1 Tachinus rufipes | reverse complement strand
TGGAGAGACACAACAAAATGATGGAATCAATTGCAATGGGGAAACGTGGATCTGGGCTTCACTTAAAACGTTACTCCAATGGAAACGGCCTCCGTTTAAAAAATAAAAAAAACTAAATAAGCTACCACAAAGAGCATTGACAGATGAAGATATTCGAAAACATTCGTCAAATATCAAACAATTTCGGGGGATTTTTATGAGAGACGACCTTCCTCAAAAACCGAGACGTTTTGAAAAGGCGATTATAAATTTAGATTCAAAAAACGGGCCTGGAACGCATTGGGTGGCTTATAAAAAACATGAAAATATTGTCAAATATTTTGACAGTATCGGAAATCTAAAACCTCCTCCAGAACTCTGTCGCTACTTTAGTGGTAGTAAAATTACGTATAATCACAAACAATATCAAAAATACAACACATTTAATTGTGGCCATTTATGTTTAAAATTTTTACATGATGATGATGATGATTCGTGATAACATATGGTATGAATGTTTAGTCATGTCGCAGACATTCACTTTGCAAGGTAACACACATGTGTTGTCCACAAATCTATATCCCCCAATTGAATTAGATGAGAATTCAATGTATTGTTTAGGCTTAATTGGATTTCACTCTTATAACAGTATTCCAAATATTGATGAAACAAATAATAAATTTAATTATGAAAATAAAGAAATTACAATTCCTACGGGATCCTACGAAATCGGTGATATTGAAAAATTTCTACGTAAACAATTTAAAGAGGAAAATGCTTTAAGTATAAAACCGAATAATAACACATTAAAATGTGAAATTACGTGCAAGTACGATATTGATTTCTCTGCTAAAAATACGGTCGGGCGGCTTTTGGGATTTTCCCCGAAAACATTATCGGCAAATAACAACCACGAATCAGACTTAACCGTCGACATTATAAAAGTCTCGACAATACGTTTGGAGTGTAACATTGTTACGGGTGCTTACTACGATAGCAAGTTAAGTCATACACTATACGAATTCTCCGTAAACGTCGATCCGGGTTATTCCATGAACATAGAACCCCGAAATATATTATATTTACCAGTAAACGTGAAATCCACCATCGATAATATTACCATAGCTATTCTAGATCAAAACGGAGATCCCGTTAATTTTAGAAAAGAACGTATACTCGTTAGATTGGAACTGAAGAAAAATGGGTATTCTTCATAATAGTAAAAAAAAATCAAATTTGCTCAGTGTTGGAAGAGTTCTCGAAGAGATAACACCAAAAAATCGTAGAAACTTAATTTTGTGGGGTTACAAATTACATAAATATGTTGCAAATATTCGATAAAGAAAAATTTGATGATTCAATCATCAAAGAAGAATACCATACGTATCAACCGCGTGCTCCAGGACTTTCAAATTCGGACGAAATTAGAATTTTGATACAACATCAAGATATATACACTGCAACTTATAAAAGTTATTTACACATTGAAGTTGAAATAATAAAACCAGACGCTACATCGGCTTGCTCATTAAGTTTGAACCCTTGGACATTTTTATTTGAAGAAATACGTTATGAACTGAACGGTGTTGAAATAGACAAAATTCGGGATCCGGGTATTACAAGCACATTGAAAGGATACTTATCTATTCAATCGAATAATTTAAAAGATTATTACACTGCCGGCTGGTATGACTATGAGAGTAAAAATGTTACAACAAAGAACACAAATTATTACTGTATATTACCACTAAAATTATTGTTAGGATTTGTCGAGGACTATCAAAAAGTAATAGTTAATGCCAAACAAGAACTGATTCTTTTGCGTTCTCGGTCCGATGACAATTGTTACAAAGGTGTAAAAAACGTTAAAGTTAAATTGAACAAAGTAGAATGGAGAGTGCCACACATACAAGTAAATGATTCCATCAGGTTAAAATTATTGAACCAATTAAAAAACGACATCCCGATTCGGATGGCTTTTAGAAAAGCCGAATTACATGAACTGCCCACCGTAAGAGAATCAACAAACGACGTTTGGATGGTTAAAACGTCATCTAATTTGGAAAGACCACGCTATGTCATTGTAGCCTTTCAAACAGATAGAAAAGATAATGTTGCTAAAGACATTTCTCTCTACGATCACTGCTCCATTAGAAACATAAAAATATTTCTCAACTCAGAATGCTATCCTTATGACAATATGAATTTAAATATTACCAACGATAATTGGGTGCTTATCTATAAATGGTATTGCGATTTTTTCAAAAGTTATTATGAAGAAGATATATCCAATCCCTTATTTGATTATGACTCGTTTAAAAATCGAATGATTTATGTGTTTGATGTTTCCAACCAAAATGAAAGCGTTAAAACGTCAACAATCGATTTAAAAATCGAGATGGAAGCAGTAACTCCATTTAGCCCAAAAACTCGAGCATATTGCCTCATTTTGTGTGACAACTTAGTTGAGTACAGACCATTGTCGGGAACAGTTAGAAAAATTATCTAAACAATGACGATTATACTAGCAGTTGATATACAAGGATTTGTAATTAACAGGCAATTTGAGGCAAAAGAAATAAGTATTGCAACTAATTACAAAAATATCCACACTTACCTGCTAAGACCGTCGACACAATACCAGCTTTTAACTTCGTTTGAAAAAATTCAAACTAGATGGCTACAAAAAAATCACCATTCCATCCAGTATTCGAGTGGGTTCATCGATACCACGGAAGTAGAAAATATTTTCTATGCATTCACCAACAATGATGTCGATGTAACGTGCGTTGTCAAAGGCAGTGCAAAAGCAGATTATATTAAAAATAAATTTCCCAATTTTAATATATTAAATATTGAAGGTAAAGAATTTTCACCCGCGCCTATATTTGAAAAATGTATACATAATTGTGTAAATCACTTTGATAATTTTAGCTATTGTTCATTTGAAAATGTGAAAAAATTGTGTACTTATTTAAATGATAATTGTTATTAATCATAATCATTAGATTAGTTATGCTTATTATAATAAAATTTTTATAATGATATTTTTTTATTTTTGTTTTAATTTACATCCTGTTCCATCGTAGCAAACAGCGACTTTGTCAATACCGATGATAACAATCATTGGAATATTACAAAAAATTGTTAAATTACAAGGCTATTTGTTTAGTGTGCTTATCTTAATAACACCATCCATTTTTTATATTTTTCTTAATACTAAAAAACATGACTGTTAACATTTCATTTATACAACATCTGGATGTGGCTATAGACCACCAACACTACACAAATACATGTACTTTGGGTTGCATACCTTACAAATAACATACTTTCAAACATTAAACATAGATGGTACGAGTAGTCTCCGGCAGATCTAACATTTAAATTTATTAAGGTTCATAATCGAATAATAATCCTGTTTGTTTACTGTCTTATTGAAAAATTTTTAGTTTATTAAGGGTCGCAATTGAATTATTATCAATTAGTTCCCATTCACATTGTTAACTTATGCACATTTTAATATTTATTCATTCGTTTGGGAGTGTCCAAATGGTTTTTCGATATTTTCTCGTCCGCGAGCAGGTCAAGTGCCCATTTTTATTTCAGTTTTGTGACGTACGCGTCGAGCGCTTTCATTTGAATACCTGGAAGGCCCCTTTTAAAAGAACGGAAGTCGGACCGGAAGTCGCCATTTTTTTGATTTGGCCAAAATCATAACTCGACTTCCGGTCGCCATGTTGGATTTTTTATACGGCCCTTTTGGCACTCAGTTTGAAATTCCCGCCGGCACAAATAAGCGGCCATCTTGAATTTCACTTATCGAACACGAGTATGCGAAATTTGAATTTACCGCCCTTCTAGATCATACTGTACATAATACACATGCTGCCATCTTACGATCAACTTGATTAACTTCAATACCGAGCATGCGCAGTACGAAAAACGAGCTCATTTTTACATCCGCCGGAAGTGCATGTAAAATCCCATAAGAAATCCGACTTCCGGCGGCATTTTATATCTACTTATGATACTCTCAAAGCAAAGGGCCTAACAGCAAGAGTTTCAGCATTAAGAGTGCCGCGAGTGTACAGTGCAATAAGAACAGTGTCAAACTAACAACACTCGAAGGTGATTAAAATGCCATATTAATTACATGGGATTGCACGTGGTTCGATAGGTTAGATCCGCGTACATCCATCCTTAAACAACGTAGTGGCAAGCTAACAAACACACAGGTTTATCGCGCCATTAATTAAACATCATGTCGCGGTAATGAAAAGTGCCGGTAGCCTGCTTATTTGATTTTTAATTAGTGGCAGCGTGGAAGGCCACCCCGTATACAGTTAGTTGCAACCAGGGTTGCCTATAGCATACCTGTTATAATTCACGCGGCTTGTTATGCGTGCGTTCAACAAAAGTGTCTATGAATGCATAACAAGAGCGCGTTCATAAAACTATAAAACATAAAGACAATCAATGAACGTTGGCATTATTTAACAAATAATGACGGGGTTCGTTACAAAATTTAATATAAAAAGTTTATAATATATCGCTGGCGCCTCATGGTGACATAATGACGCCAAACCGATTTATCATTTTCGCACTGATTAATTTTATGGTTTTAGCACGTCTAGATTGATATTATTCTAATAATAGAAATTGTGTGTACATTATGTTATATATACAAAGGATTTAATATAATTATTTATATATTAAAAAACAAAATAATTAGCAATGGAGCCTGGTTGGCCAATACTTGCATGTAAAGATTCCCACTACTAAATAAACGTGATCGTAAAGATAAAGTATAAATACTTGGAGTTTCTGTGACTATATTGTCTACAACCCCTGTCGAGACAACCCCCAACAAGCTGATAAAACGTGTTTTTTTATTAAAAACGTTTTTGAACGAAGAAATGCTGCGTTTAGAACAGCATTTAGAAGCGTTGTTAATTACTTCTAATGTAAGTATTTTTTTAATTATTCATTAATACTTTAATTATTAATGATATTATGTTTTGTAGGAATTTCAGACGTATAATAATGCGTTAAGAAATGCTAAAAAGACTATTCAGTCTTCAATATTTTTAAATTTATTATTTAGAATAGAAGATGCAGCTGTGCTGAGGCATCTTCTTGCTGGGGCGGCCCCATTTAAGGACCGCTAATGTAAGACAAATGTTGGCCTCACCGAATTTGATCCGGTTGATGAACTAATTCAATTTATATTTAACAGTGAACTTTATATTTTCATAAATGAAATAAATATATTTTATTTTATTTATTTATTAACTATTTTATTATAAAACGTACCAATTTTTATTTGAGGTAAATCTAGTAGATCTAGTAAACTTAAAATGAATAATTATCAACAAAATTATGAGAATATAGACACCAGAGAATATGTCTCTGGCTCTCGAGGATTCCGTGCCGCCGGACGCGGACAAGGTGGAATGCGAGATGCAGCAGCCCTTCGTGACAATATTCAGAATGCTCCACCAACTGGAAATGTGTTCAATGTCCCTGCTCCTCGAAAACTTTTTGTACGTAGAGGAGGTGGACCTCCCCGTCCCCCACGTAGTGGTGCGAGTAGTACTATGCCACCAGCCGTGCAGAGGTCCCAGACTACGTCATCAGAGCCTAACATTCCCACACCTGACATAGGGTTACGACCAGTACCCGTTGTCCAGGAGATTAAGTCAACAGCTGATGGACTAAAAAAAACTATTGATAAGGTGCATACTAAACTAGTCGCCACATCACTAGCTACTCCCGACGAGTACCTAAGAGCATGCTTTACAAGCACCAGCTGTATGGATGGATAGTGAATAAATACAGCAGAACAAGAGTTCATATCCGCCATTAAACAACTAAAAGCTGACATTCCCAAACCATTACAATTATTAATGGATGGTTTTGGTAACAAACTTACCGTGTACACTGAATCCGACGATGAAACAACCTTTGGATGGTCCGGACAGGTTTCTCAAATACAAGACGCTTTGCGCGTCACAGCAAAGACGGGAGATCCTTTCAAAGAATCTTTCTTCACCATTGGAGTATCGGTTAAGGAAAATAACCTTGACGTCCGATTCAATCCCTCGCTTGTAGCGTCTATTGAGGTCTCTAGAGAGACTTTTAGTCAGTACGAGACTGACAATCCAACAATAGGCAAACAGCTGACCCCTGAGATGGTGGACTTTTTCACCACCGCTTGTGTATGAATGCGAATCCTTACACTCAAAGCAAAAACTCCTTCCTAACCTGTCACACCAGCCGAACAAACGATTCTAGATCTTATTGATCCTGTAGTTTTTGCGATCCCAGATCCACCGGGACAAACTTACAACCTGAGTTCCCACCGCTACCAACTACTCGAATCGTCGGATATTATTAAATTATGCATTGAATAAAATACAGCATAAAGGACAGAAGAAAAAAAAGTTGGCTTCAACAATTTAGAACAAAATTATAATGTAATCAAGACCGCTCCAATACGAGGCAGTAGTGTGCAGTTTTTTTGTTTTATATTGCACTAATAAATATAATTTTCAACAATGTGTTTTGATCCTATTCCATTATTTGATGAAGAAATGCAGTTTTTATAATATTATTTATACATATTTACACCACGCTGTCAGTTAACAATTGAGTTGCGGCAACCTGATCTTGATATACATAACAAACCCTATATATTGTAAGTATTGTTTAAATATAATAAAACATTTTCACTTTTCAATCAATTGATTTTTCTTTAAAATATATTGTAAAAAATATTCTTTACCTTTGCTGGTTGTAGATGGACTAATTTTATAAAAAATATTTGTTACAGGAGACAAGAAATCAATTAAGATCCTTCGAACATGCAATGAATCTTGTTTATGAATATAATGAATCCAGAATATGATTGATGATATTTCTGTCAGAGTTTACTGCAGTCAGCGATATTCGTTATTTGTTGAGCAGAGCGGTTAAACACATTCCGCAGATTTGTAAAGATCTGGTCGGACTCTGAGAGTTTGATGATGACGAAGAAGTTGTGGATTACAACCTTCCAGCAACTCTACCACTTAAAAACTAATCTCAATGCTTTTATTCAGTTATTCATATGATAATCTACCAATTAACCAAATAATGCATACACCAATAATCCCTAATCGTCCCGCATCAAGAACGCGAAGTACCTCTAGAGAAAGAGTTATGAAAAGCTCTTCTCATCAAAACCTATTTATATATTTAAAATTTTATTTTTTAAATTATTATTAATTGTTTTTTTTTTTACTGAAAAGTCAAAATGGAATCAACCGACTCCATCCCTACTACCGCAGAATCAACATCCGCAATCCCTTCGACTGCTAAGTCGTCTAAGGGTGGAAAAGCTTCCCGTGACCGCCGTAATGATCAAAGACGAGCGAATAAGAACAAAGGAGTGAACTCAAACTTCAAAGCTAGCCAAGCCGCTAAGCTAGGTTTAGATGAAACACCTGAACTCGCTATGCTTAAACCAGCATCATCTTTACGCCCCGGAGGAATCCACTTAAACCTTTTAGGATTTAATGAAGTAGTCAATATGACTATGCGTCGCATGAGCTCAATAGCACATCGTCCGCTAGCTACCCTGTTAACACCACATAATAAGCTTGTATACCGAAAGGTATGTAATTATATTGCTACCGTGAGAGTAGTGTCTGCACAAGACAAAACTCCCAACGTACCCGGAAATAGACTTCACCTGGCCGGAACGATAACATCTGATGCATTCCGTAAAATCGACGGAAAGTGCACGGTAATGAACAAGCTAGTTGCTTGGTGTCTTACCAATATTGGATCGTTTGAACTCGAAGGCCAACAGCACGTCGCTTTGCTACCCAGCATCGAAGACCCAGTGACAGTGCAAGATTTAATGTCTGGAAGTTATCAATCTATTCACCGCTATGTACAAGCTCACCTGCAGAATTTTAGAAATGGAGGAAAGATGATTTAATCAAGGCATTAAAGAAAGAAGAGCGCTTAGAAAAATGCGCTAAACTAAAAATAGCAAGCTTTTAAATTTAAACTTTTATTTTTAAATTATTAATAACTATTTTCTATTTCAGAGATTCAATGCAAAGAGACTTCAAAACCATCCATGATGATTTATTTATATATTATTGTATATTTTAAAATAAAAAAATGTATATAATTGTAAACTTTTTTTTTTATATATATATATATACATTATATAATAAAGATTTTTAAAGTGTTTTTTTTTTTTTATTTTCATTAAATAAAAAAAAGATTATAAACTATATATATTCAAAAACATATTTATTATCATTATTAAATATGCACACATTACAATAATCGCTATGAGCATCCGTATGAGTACGAGAGTGATCCCTCCAATAGTGCAAAACTTGACTTGATCATTCATCAGAATCATGAGATCATGAAGATGTTGGAAATTTCTTCAAAACAGACAAAACATTACACTTCACATGCCAATTCAGGGAGGAGAGCATCAAGGAACCCAAGCCCTTCTCACAAAAATAGGACAGCGGAATCCGATCCAACTCAAGATTAACCCTCCACATCAAAATCTCCAAATCGTTCTGTCCTTAGAAAAAGAAGTACATCTAGGGAACGGGTGATGAAAAGTTCTTCACACCAAAATGTCTCATTAATGAACAGAATTGAAAGGCATTCTTTTAAAAAATAGCCTTATCTGATGTAGATATGATCATGATATATACTTTATATATATACATCTCCTTTCTTATTGTATTTGTTTTATCTTTTGATTTTTATATGTATCTTTCTACTCAGTTCTTGAGTGTACTTACAATACATTTGTTTTTTCAATCCAGTTAGTATACCCCTTTCCAAATAACACTTTTTGTTTACTTATTCGAATAATGCTACCAATATCAAAATTAGGTTTACTTAGAATTTTAGTATATGAATAAACAATTTTTTTTTTTATTTTTCTTCGTAACGTCGCAAGACTTCATTTTAGTGGTATGTAGTACTATGCTTTCTACTATTATATTCATTAGTGACATCAGCCAGAACATCTATCCACACATACTTTCCACGAAAACTAAATGTTATATAAAGCTCATCTTTCAGAGTTCTAATTACACGTTCAGCCATAGACGCTGATTTGAAAAAAGTTAGGCAACCATCACATAAATTTGTTTTATTGTAATCTTTTGAAATTGTGCGCTCACTCGAATTGCAATATTAATTATAAGCTGCCAAATTTTATACCGAAATTTTTACATAATTTAGGCGGGTATAATTCACACATTTTTATTAAAGATCTCGCTTGTGACAATCAAGACATTGATGTCATACCTCTGAACAAGAAATATATCTCATTTACAAATTCAATAAAAGTAGATGAATACCGGGTGCTTCAAGAAAATGTATACACACTTTAAACTATCGTAGTTTTCCCGCTCTACAAGGCTAATGTTATATTTCTTCGCCAGGTGGCAGCATAATCGTCCCTCTATGTTATACTGTCAGTTGGAAGTTGTAATATCAACATGGCGGACGAACGTTTGAGTTTTGAAGAACGTAAGCAGGTTATTAAGTGGTACTGGAAGTTTGAGAATGTAAATGAAGTTCAAAGACAGTGGAGAAGGGAGTATGATACAGAACCACCTTCAAGATTAACAATTACACGCATACGAGACAAATTCGAAGTTAATGGAACAGTGTGTGATGTGCATAAAGGTCGTTCAGGTCGACCTCGAACAACTACCTTGTGATGAGTCATCAACGACAGTCTTGGAACTGTTTCAACGCTCTCCTAACAAATCTTCAAGGCAAGGGGCACGTGAAAGTGATGTAAGTGCTAGCAGCGTGCTACGCATTCTGAAGAAACGGAAGTTTCGTGTTTACATTCCAAGGCTGGTGCAACAGCTAAATGACGACGATCCAGATCGAAGGTTGCAATTTTGTGAATGGGTTCAGGAGATGGTGATACGTGAACCGGGATTTATGGGTAGCATCATTTGGTCGGATGAAGCCCAATTCAAACTTAATGGGACTGTCAATAGGCACAATTGTGTTTACTGGTGTGAAGAAAATCCTCACATTATAATTGAAAAAGCTGTAAATTTGCCTGGTGTAAATGTGTGGTGCGGTTTGTCTTCAAGGGGACTCATTGGACCTTTTCGATTTGAAGGCACTGTAACTGGTATTAATTATCTAAGACTGCTTGTTGATTCCGTATTTCCTGCCATTCGTCCATTATACGGTAATGATATGTTTTATTTTCAACAAGATGGTGCCCCGCCGCACTATCACAGGGACGTACGAGCTTACCTGGATCAATATTTGCCGGGCCAGTGGATAGGACGCAGGAGGCCAATCGAGTTTCCAGCACGCTCTCCAGACGCTATCGGGGCATGTTAACCGATTATTTTTGGGACAAGTTGGATGATTTCGATGTGGACAAATATGTGGTTCCAACAAGACGGGGCCACATGCCATACAGCCGGCCAAACAATCGATTTATTGAAGACCAAGTTCGGAGACCGTGTTATTTCAAGACACGGCCCAACCAATTGGCCGCCTCGTGACATCGCCAGATTTGTGTGAAAAAATGATGGAAAATTGGAAAATTGAGTCCAGCGTCGTGAAAAGTCAAAATGGATTCGTCAGAAGCCATCCCTACTACCGCAGAACAATCAAGTTCTAATGCAACCCCTTCGACTGCCAAGTCGTCCAAGGGTGGAAAAGCCTCACGAGAAAAACGTAATGACCAACGCCGAGCAAAGATCTCGCTTGTGACAATCAAGACATTGATGTCATACCTCTGAACAAGAAATATATCTCATTTACGAAATCAATAAAAAAAGATGAATATATGAATATAAAATGTGTGAAACAAGCTCGTAACATAAAATTATTTATCTGGTCATGACGGGAAGTATTTAACGTTTTTTAATTTTTGATTTTAGGGCTGCAGTAATTTTTTTCAGCGTGGGGCCAAGTTTTGATCTTTTAGCAGGTTTTGATATTGCGCCCATACCCAGTTTACGTTTAACGCCCATGATGGCGCCCACCGTCCACGCGGCTGTCTTTTCCCCCAATTTCGCGTCCTTCGATGCGGCTATAGAGCGAGCGGCCTGCTGTAGTAGGGCGTCTGCCTTGTGTCGATCTTCTAAATTCTTATGTAGAGAATATGCAATATCGTGTTCTCTACAAGCCGAGTCCAGCCTATTAATACCTGGATCTCCTCGAGCAAGCCTTTTAGCTAATTTAGTACCGGGGCCGCAATATTGATAACCAGGTAGATGCAGCTCAAACGGTGTATTGTTGATTAATGAATTGATCACGCCTTGACCGCGGTATAAAGCCATTTAAAAGTTTCTGCGTGTGTTGTGCTATATATATACAAATATATATAGAAGTGCAATAATCGCGAGCGTTTAGTATCATGAAGTTCCTTAAGCAGAAGACAGGTGTTATTAAAATATTGAATTTGGATGCGGTGTCTGGAGATGGGCTAAAGCCCAAACAGAACAGACACGGTCCTTTATTACCAAATTCTATTTTTTTTTTGCGGCCCTTCTATTTGCGGTAAATCAAACGTCATGATTAGTTTAATCTTTGACGAGAACGGTTTAAAATTCCGAAATGTATATGTATATTCAAAGTCCCTCTATCAACCCAAGTATAAATTTTTAGCTCAAGTGTTGGATAAAATTGATGGGATGACTCATCAGCAGTTTCGCGAGAACGTGGAGATATTGAGCCCGAGCAAAGCCTTGCCCGACTCCGTATTTATATTCGACGACGTGGCCTGTGACAAGCAAGATAAAATACGAGAGTTTTTTAGTATGGGTCGTCACAACAGCATTGATTCCTTCTATCTCTGTCAGACATATACTCGCATACCCAAGCATCTGATCCGAGACAACGCAAACTTTATAATACTATTTAAGCAAGACGATTTAAACTTGAGACACGCTTATAATGATCACGTGAGCAGCGACATGTCGTTTGAAAATTTTAAAAATATTTGTTCAAAATGTTGGAAAGAGGAGTTTGGTTTTTTAGTAATCGACAAAGACAGTAGAGTAAATACGGGCAGATATAGACGAGGTTTGGAAGAGTATATAGTAGTTAGTTAGTGTTTCAGCCGAGCATCCACTTTTTAGCATCCCATGCGCTTTCCAGCCCGCCAGCCGGCCAGCCAGCCAGGCAGCCCGCCAGCCAGCCGGCCCGCCAGCCAGCCAGCCAGCCCGCCAGCCAGCCCACCAGCCAGCCCGCCAGCCAGCCAACCAGCCAGCCAGCCCCTTTTGCACCCTCCTAACATGAAATATTTATATATTGAAGTGGTAGGGGTTGGTAATCACTTCATAATTAGACGTTGCACAGCACACATTATGCTTAAATGTAAAGAATGCGATAAACGCTTTTCATTGCTCCAAAATTTGCAGAGGCATGTAAAAAGCCATAACAAAAACAAGACATGACGGCTAAGCACCCCCGCGAAATATCAAACAAGAAAAAAAAATTATACAATCAAAAACTTCCAACGGCCAAAACCCCAACCATAACTGTAAATGATCAAGTCAAGTTTGGAATAGCAGAAGTAGCAAATGCTATTAGAAGAAAATTGCTCTCTATAAAGCTGGACAGATCCGAGGAAGACGAGCACTTAAAAAAATATACAGACCTTTGATCGATCCTCTCAAAAATGCTATTACGCAATCAACCGCTGTTAGCATAAAAACTAACTCTGGAAGCCCCAACGTAAAAACTATACCTGCAAGTCTTTCAAGCCCTAAAATTAAACCTGCCACTCCTACCAGTAAATTTGATAGCGAGTACGATGCTCTAGAAAAGTATAATAAAGATGATAATATGGAGGACTCTGATGAAGATGATAATGAGCATTATAGCGAGATTGATAGTACTGGGGATGACGCATTTGATGATCATCTTGAAAATTCTAAAGATTGGTCAAATAGGTATCCTCCAATGGCAAAAACATACGTAGAGGGGCTAGTAATGGCACCTAGATCAAAAGAATACGATAACTCAAAACACACACGCTTTGCAATAGGCAATTCAGATATAGATATCGACGAAAATAACGATATAATTATTCACGAAAAAACCTTTTCGGGATCTAAAGGACTGTACGAGTTAATTAAAAAAAAAAAACCCTAAAGATTATACCAACTCCGACGTTAAGAAGTATGTAGAGATATTGAATTTTTCCAGCGCCTTGTATAGAAATAATGACCCTACACAACAGCAGCTGGGCTTGACCAGTCACAAATATCTAAAAATTATTAAGCCAGCCTTAGAAGCAGAGGCTAAATCTGGTAAAAAATCCGGCTCGCGATCCGGATCGGGGTTTGTCGATTCTAAAATGCGGGTTGTAAATAATCGGCACAAATACGTGTATTGGGACGACGTCAACGAGCTCGTGGATCGCTTGTATTTGCTGCACGCCTCGAAACGGGCCGGGAATACTTCTCATGACAATGAAATTGCCTCGATCGAAGAAGAACTTCGCGAAGCAGATATAATAGCATAAATATCTAACGCATCATTAATCTAGTCTCATAACTAGGATGAGTGTTGATAAGTTCGGACGCTATTCAACTCCCAGCACAGCACATCGAAACAGAGCTGCGGTACGGGGACCTCCAGGAGTTGGCTTCGATTTGACCGAGGATGGTGATTTTAGCTTAAACAACAAGCGCTTAAAATATTTAAACGTCCCCGCTGAAGACGCTGACGCATCGACCAAAAAATATGTTGATGACTGTATAAAACGCGTCAACGCAGATAATATTAGCATAAAAAAGAAAATCGATACTCTACAGTCGACGATCGATTAATTGAGAATACACTTTGAAAATTTTCAGCGTGACTCTAACGTTAAACATACTCATATTGATGCTAATTTTGCGAATATTACTAGAAATATATCGCTGACTGCTCAATCGATACCTCAAATGATGGATAACAAGATCCAAGCAGCTTTCGATTTAATAAATACCCGTCTGACTCCTCTTGAAAATCAGCCCGATTGTAATAAATAATAATGAGTAAAATAAAGCAGGATATAGTGAACGAACTGCACCAGGCCCGCTCGTAGAACGTATCCCCGCAGAAGAACAATTGTTAAATTTGTAGATGATTTATGGCAGGCCGACTTGGCCGAATTTACCTTGTTTTCTCGAGAAAATAAGGGATATAAATATATTTTAGTAGTGATTGATTGTTTCTCTAAATATCTGTGGACCGTGGGATTAAAAAATAAAACCGGGCTTGAAGTTGCAGAGGCTTTCAGTAAAATATTATCTCAAAACGATCGAATACCCAAAAATTTACAGACAGATAACGGCACGGAGTTTTACAATACTCATTTCAAAGGCGTAATGGATAAACATAACATCAATCTTTACTCGACTTTTAGCACGATGAAGGCTTCAATGGCTGAACGAGTAATTAGAACATTAAAAGATAAATTGTATCGTTTGTTTAGCGTGCGGGGAAAATACATATGGTACGATTCATTATCGGTCATTACAAATGATTATAATGAGCGAAAGCATAGTACGACAGGAATGCGACCTTGTGATATCGAGAAAGGAAGCGATAACGAGAAGCATCTCCTGCAAACGGTGTATTCCCATATAAAAACAGCTGGTAAAATTAAATTTCGAGTAGGCGATATTGTTCGTATCAGCAAACAAAAAATGATTTTTGAAAAGGGTTATACGCCCAACTGGTCCACCGAACTCTTTAAAATAGCTAGCGTAAAAATTAGCACGCCTGCGGTATATTTTTTACACGATATGCAAGGGCTTCCCATTAAAGGTGCATTTTATGAACAAGAAATTCAAAAAGTTTTACATAAGGACGTTTATTTAGTTGAGAAAGTGCTGAGAAAAAAAGGCAATCGAGCATATGTAAAGTGGTTAGGGCTAGATACCATTCACAACAGCTGGATAAGTGCATCGGACATTACATAATTTGCTATAATGTAATATATTCATATATAATAAACATGCTACTATTAAGATAAAAATACGAGCTACTTTTATTATCCCATATTGACGTTTATTCAATATTTTATAATTGGCTATTAAGATAAAAATATGTGTTACTTTTATTTACCCATAATTGGCTATTATGATAAAAATATGTGTTACTTTTATTTTCCCATATTGCGGTTTTTTCGATATTTTATAATTTGCGATTAATAAACCTGTAGCTATAATTAAGATAAAAAAAAGTGCACGTTACGCCATTTCCCATATTGTGGTTTTTTCGGGGTATATAAGAGCAGGAATTTAACTATGCCATTATTAAACCATGAACGGGCCTAGTTTATTGGTTATCTTGCTTGCTCCGGTATGGCGCAAGCAAGATCCCTTGCAGTTCACTGCAAGGGTGAGGGACGTGTCTGGGATGGCTTATACCCATCTCCGGTACACGTACCTGGGGGTCGACCGCTTCGTGCGGATCGACTCCAAGGAGCTAGAGGACGGCGAGCCGCTCGTCGTTAAGATTTATAACGGCGAACGGTTCACCGTCGCCTACGAAGTGGCTGCCGACAGCAGCCATGTGGTAGTGCCGCTAGAGGAAGCTCCCGCGAAAGCGGAGTTTATAAGGCGTATAGCCCTCTAGGTAAGTTGACAATGCTTTTTTTTTGTTTTTAGCCGCCGCCCGCCTGTAGCCGCCCGTAGCCGCCGCCCGAGCCTACCACGCTTTTTATATTATACTTATTATTATAAATTATATATATTTTTTATTATTTTAATATATATTTTAAATTTATGTTATTGCCAAAATATTTTTTATGTCTACGTCCTACCCTATTTTCAGATAAAATATAATAATAAAGTGGATGTTAATATGAATAATTTTCGATAAAAGAACATGTTTGACGTTTTATCTAATTGTATAAATACATAATTAAAATTAAAAAAAGTTTCCCTACGTCTGGGCTCGATCTGCCGACCCCTGGGTTTAAAGGCGATGCGTAGCCAACTAGACCAGCGGGCAATTACATAACTTTTCTGTTTCGGGGTATTATCACTCGCACGCTATTCAGCATGCATGCTATGTTGGTTGCCTAGATTAAATAATACCATATAATTACTTTTTATAATATTTAATCCACAATTTATATATTACATAAGCTGTTAATATAAGCAACAAAATAAATATTATAATTAAAAATGTAAAAAAATTTGAAAGCGATTCTACAACAATAGCAGCGTCCTCGATTATTAATGCTCGAGATATATTTTGAGCTCTTCGATTCTTACCCAGGAACATAAATGTCAGATTCATTAAATTCGACTCCACTCCGGGAATAAGAGTTTCATTGATTTGAAACGTTCTCGGGCTGGTGTCGTTCCTTAGATCCATGGCTTCCCAGTGCAGAGGATTGCCGTCGTCCTTGATCTCGCCGGATATGTAGCAGTATCTCGAATTTTTTGGTTTTGTGATAAATAAAATGTCTTTTGCCAAGACATGCAATAAAATGAATGTCGCGTTCATCTTATATTTCTATTTTTGTAAACAGATTGCAAAGCTCTATCACCGACTTGTAATACTCCAACTCCTTTTTTGCAGCAACGATAGCCTTGTTCTTTTCTTCTAGTTCGATGCTATATCTCTCATACAACTTCTTCAAACGACTATGCGCTAAGTTTTTCTTAAATTTTTTTGATGCCGGTGCGACGTTGACGATATCTCTCATCTCTCTCTACTAAGCCGCCATCGCTCTAATCCTTTATATGATCCAGGTAAATACTGCTAAAGTGGTGGGGGGAAACAAACACGAGATTATACTAATAACTTATTTATTAAAATTAATATAGTTTTTATATTTATTACAATATTTTCATTACTTCGAAATCGTAACTCATCTGCTTAAAATGGAAATACAAACATTCATTTAGAAACTCACCCCATTCTTCGACGGACATCACCAGCTGGCCTCGAGCACCCCAGATTTTTACGGCGGGCTGAAAGCCCAATGCAGGACTGATGCCGACTGACACATATTTCGTCATCGACATATTTAAGGGGTAAGTAGATCCTCCCAACATGACTGCTTCCTTCTTGATTCTGGCGTCCAAGTTTCTAAACATCTCGTCGAGGGGATCCACAAATTCTTCTGCCATTTCAGGTATTTCTTCTTCTTCTTATTATTTCACTTGTTTCTACTTCAAGCACTAGACGAGTTATGGCTACACACACCCGGATTTTAAGGCTCCTCATCTTACTCTCATCCCCACTACTTTTTTTTAATTTTTATCCCCCCCCATTTTTACTTATCCCCACCATATTTTTCTCTTACTTTAACTTTCCATTATTGCGTAATGTCCCCAAGGCAAAGTCTCGGGGCTTCCCGGAATCAAATATCTTTTATCGTGAGGACTTAGAGATATTTTTTTCTGATTTATAGTATATATAGTATGGTTCATCGACCTGATGGAATGCTGTTGATGAGCCATTTCTATACCTCCGTTCAAACACCTCAGGTAATCGTCAAACGTAATGTGAGATTTTACCACGTATGATTTTATACCTTTAGCCTTCTTTGTGACGGGGTTGTCGGCCGATGGGACCATACATGCGTACATTATAGCCCTAAGACCTACAAACTCCGTCATGATTTGACCGTGGTTTTCATCCTTCATTAGCCCCGGAATCTTCTTGTTCAATAAAGGAATCCCATAAGCGTTCTTCCGTGCGTACTCAGAAGTATCAAAGCGATGGATGTCCTGCTTGATGTCGCTGTATACATCATCCGTTTCAAGCTCGTAAATAAGGGAGTCGGTGTCGGTGTAACAGAGTCGAGCATTGTCTCCGTACTTGTTTTTTATGTACTTGTAGTGGAACTCGTACAACATAACCAACCATATTTTCTTCCATTATTTTACAGCTGTGGAAACACGGACTCACAATTCGAGCTTCTGCGCCGTATCTTCCATCCCATCTGGTTATTAATTTAATCGCTCGTCTGTTCCTCACATTCTCCATGGTTTTTCCAAACATTTCATTTGACGATTTTCTGCGCAGCTCGGCATTTAGATCTATATATTTTTTTAGCCATGGAGACTGACGAAACTGAAGCACTCTATGAATTTTCCTCACAACCAGACCCTCCGACACATACTGCTTTAAATTACGATAATGAACGACATATTTTTTCTTATCGCAAACAGTCGCCAACATTTTTGGTTGCTTCGAGTCTGGAGGGCATCCTTTCTCTGGGCCATTGGTAAATCTTTTTGTCTGTCGTGGATGCTCTCGGGATACTCCAAGTCTACCTCCAGTATATACCCTATAGATGCTTCATCGGATACCTGGTAATTAAATGCGGACACGTCTCCTTCCACCCACTTGAGATTGCCTTGCGGCAAATATTGCGACATTGCCCAGGCATACATCGCGTTAATATCATAATACATTAGATATTTTTGAGGTATGCCCCGGTTGTAGTCGGGCATGTATTTATTATTTGCCTTCGAATGTCTTTTTGAGCATTGGGTGAGACCTCCACGTACCCCTTTCTCAATGAACATTAAAATATCGATGTCGTTAATGTAATCGAGCTCCTGTTTGGTGCATTTTAACATGGCGTCCCAACTAAGACCCGGAGCGGTGAAATAATGAGCGGGATCCAACCGATAGTGTTTCAGACATACATCTCTAAAACTCTCAAAAACGTCTGCCAGCAACAACACGTCCGTTTTTAAGTACAGATCGCTATACTCTCCCAACGTTTGTATTCGGAATTCATGCCATACTTTTTGCGCGTGTTCGTAGTCTTCAAAACTTATATTGGACTCTGTCAGCTTTGAATAAAATTGATTATACGTAGGCAGCACTTTTTCGTTCAGATTTTCCCAAGATTTTATATGATCGTATGGGAAAACCCCCTTGCGCGTCAGCAGTTTAAACAGCCCATCGTCAATATGACCAAACTGAGATTTTAAAATTGGTTTATCGTCCAAGTTTGAGCTTAATTTATCCATCGGAACGAATCTATGAATTTAAATTTCACTTCGCTTTCTGAAATATTTTTTATCATGGCGATAAAATTTTCGGTGTTGCTTGGGATCAGATTTACGCTCCCCTTTATTTTTAATGCCACATCTTTCAACATAATATGCGAATCGTATCCGCTCCAATTATGGAAAACCACCGGGATGGTGCGGCTGTCTTGGTATTCAATATTACAACTTGTATGTGCGGCTTCTCGATATTTCCCCGTCAAATGACAGTGGTCTCTCACGCGATCAGACTCCAGAGGTTTTTCGCATATATGGCACAATGATGCCCGTCTAAACTGGCGTTCTTCATTCGGACTAATTTCCATTGGCATTTCGCATAAATATACTGTTTCGACGTCTTCGGCAAGCTGCTTTAACTGCTCCGCAAACCATTCGGCGCAATTAGGACCTCGGTAACTGCGGTAGAAGGATAGGGTATCGTCATAAGCACACTTAAAATAATATCCTCCGCTATAAACCTCGTGCTGCTGATACTTGACGCTATTGTCGCCCATGCGGATATTCACCCGATTTAATATACATTCAAAGTCCGCATACACAATAAACGGACATCGCTCCTTGTTTTTATAGTTGTTAAATTTAATTTTGCCATCTTTTACAAAACTCACCTTATATTCAGTGTTCTGCTCGCAGTCCTCAATATGCGTTTTCAGTTTACTCTCGGTTTGGAAGCAATGCAAGCACCGATCGCAAATAAATGTTTTTCTATTGTGCTTAATCAATTGTGCGCTAACCAGCCTCGACAAATTTTTTATCCATACGTAATGGTATTTCGGTTCGGATAAATCTGTATCGTCTTCCTCCTCCTCCGTACAATATTTATCTTGCACAAGCAATAAGTTCACGTGTCTGTCTCTCTTTTGTTTTGCTATTCTGCTCGGACTGACTACATACTTTTTGCCTTTTTTATTAATAATATACACATTCACAGAAATGTTATTTAATTGCTCGAATTTTGATATACCCTCACGCCTTATTCGAAAACTAATGCCGTCCAACTTTAAAACTTGCGAATAATGCGGGTAAGAAGACGTTCGATCTGAATGATTTTCGTTTGGATGTAATGCAGATGTTACTGCCCACGCAAAGCATGCGTCATCAGTGTTTTTTACATTAACGCACGCGTGTTTCAATTTAATTTGCGGGGGTAAATCCAAGTATGATGAACCTCGCAACGGATTATATTTATTAATATTGATGCACAAATTAATAATCGCCGACAATGCCCACCCGCTGTCTCGCTCTTGAAATTCTTCCAACTTACGCAACAGCACGGCAGATATATTCTCTTCAAACCATCCATTTAATTCACAGTCTCGATCAACCACCGCATTTTTTGTGTTTATGTACTTGAAATCTTCCACGATTCCGTCTTGACTGGTTTTCACAAATTTACCACAAAATACAGTATTTATTTTATAAAACGGCTCCTTCTTCAACGCTAGTCTTATCCTTCTTACAAACAAAATTTCACAATCTTTTAAATATGATGTTGGCTCCCTGTGTTTTATATTGGTTAAAACTCCTGTTCTAATTCTTCCGTCAAACGCAGATTTTGAATCTTCCCACTTTACCGCCTCACTAGCCCGATTAGCGTGAGTCCTACTGCGAATTGAAATGCTGCCTCCGGCTCTTGCAGGTACTCTCAACAAAGTCCGGTATGTCATCATTTTACTGATTGTTGACAATATCTTTTGCTGTACTCCCATAGACGTCTCCGCCTTTAACGCCGTATTTAAAATACGAATTTGTTTAGAAAAGTGCTTGATCCATTCTTCTATCACACCCATATCAGTCTCCTTTCGCGCCATAAATTGCTCCATTATTCGGACCATACCGTCAGCAACGTCTGAAATTGTAGCCATGATGATAAAGTGGTAGTGTACTCTCGAGGGTTGTACTAGACTGGTTTTGAACCCTCCGATTCTCGTATTTATACTAGATCATAAACCGCAAAACGCCAGTGATTTCAACCAATCAAATACTCCTAAATCCTTACTTTCTAATTATTTCACGATTAAAATTTTCGCTAATAATTTTAAATTACGTCACCCCAATTAGCATTTTTCGACAAGTCTCAACACGCTCAATTTCAATAAACTACTTACGCCTTTGTCTGCATGACGTCATCCCAATAATATTTTTAATTGGACATTTTCCCACACCCGACTTTTACAAAAACCACTTATCTCTTTTTACCAATTTAAATTTTTTAATTGGACATTTTCCCACACTTTTATATTACGTCATCCCAATTAGTATTTTAGACAAGTCTCAACAAGCTCGACTTTTACAAAATCCACTTTTCAACAGGATGCACTTCCGGTACATTAATCCTTATCTTTACAATTAAGCACACACCCATTATCACACCGGATGCACTTCCGGTACATTAATCCTTATCGTACTTGCTACTTCCGGTACACAACTCTTATCTTTCATCGATGACTCACCACAATTAAAAAAATTTGACATGTCTCGACACGCAAATATTCAATTACGTCATTCATCCCAACTTACTTTTTCTGCCACCGCGGCGCTGACGTGCACTCATTCTCCATCCCACTCTTTCCGAGTTTTCGCACACACCTCGCACTCACACACTCTTATGGAGGTACTGCACACTTTGCACACAGAAGGGCGCCACAGGCGGCGACGACTTTCTCATGCCCAGATGGCCGGCCCCGACCGGATCCCCAAATCCCAAGGTCAACCCAGCGCCCACTTCCTTTGACACGCCCAGATGGCGGTGCCCAACCGGATGTCAGAAATCCAAAATGGCCGCCGCCGTTGTATTTTGGATCCCATGTAAAAAATGCCCATAAGAAATTGAGTGAGTATCCGCTTAGTTCCTCTACTAACATCACCCACTATGCCGGCCTTTGGAATAATTGAAGATATTCTCATTAAAAAGGCAAATTCCCCTAGCCGCCTACCAACCTATTCCCCGTTTGCAGATTGTGACAATTTGTATGACGATATAAATCAAATCACAAATTTATACCCTTTTACCTCTCCCAATATCACAATCGAAATTGATGATGATGATTCCCCAACAATAATCGAAATTGTTGATTCGCCGCCGCCACCACCCACACCTACCAACTGCGAAGATTTCATCCTGGAGGATGATTTCTACTTCACCGAGGAGTCATTTAAAAAAATTGATAATGAAGTAGAAGATTTGGAAGAAGAGAGATTATTAAAGCGGCAAAGGGTTTTAGTGAAAACCTCAAAAGATATTTGGATTGAGGCATCCAAAAAACTCAATCGCCTTGAGAAATGTTTACAATTAAAAAGGGTAAGTTTTTAAATTTAAATTTTTATTTTTAAATTATTAATAATTGTTTTTTTTTTTTGTTTGTTTGTTTCAGAAATGGCGAAAAGATGATTTAGCCAAGGCGTTAAAGAAAAAAAAAGAGCGCTTAGAAAAATGCGCAAAATTGAAAATGGTAAGCTTTTAAATTTAAACTTTTATTTTAAGTTATTAATATTTATTTTCTATTTCAGAGATTCAATGCAGAGAGATATCAAAACCGATGGTGATGATTTATAACATATTTTATTTTATTGTATTTTTTTTTTTTTTAATAAACTTTTTTATGTAATTGTAAAATTTTTATTTTTTTCTCATCATTGCAGCAATCACCGTGCCTTTTGAGAGCATCTTTTCTCGTGAATGTCATACTACAATTATTGCAGTTGAACATCTGTAATTAATGATAGTTTCAATTTAAAAAAAATTCATAAAACTTTAATGTATATTATTAATTTTGAAATAATTTAAATATTATGACTGATTCTAATATTATATTTTCATATTCATATTCTTACTATACAATAAATGTCAGTTGATATTTCTATTTTATTATGAATTTTACTTTGAATGGATATGTAAATTATGCAGGTGAGAATGTCATGAATTCAATACCGTAAAGTGTTTAGAAGTAAACGGTGATCAATATGAACATTTGTAGTTTATAATAAATAATAACATTTGATGCATTCAAAAATCATTTAATATCATTATTAAATATACACACATTACAATACATTTGTTTTTTCAATCCATTTAACAAAAAATTTGCTTCCTTTTTTACGTAAAATTTTTTCAACTAGGTAAACGTCAGAATGTTTTGTTAGCTGTAGCTCCTCATTGTAAAATGCACCCAGGATAGGCCTACCATTAATATCTTCGAGTAAGTATGATACTGGATTTGTGCTTTGTATGGTTTTAATCTTAAATAATTCAGAAGAACAGTTAGGAGTATACCCTTTTTCAAATAACACCTTCTGTTTACTTATTCGAACAATGCTACCAATATCAAAATTAGATTTACTTGGAATTTTAGAATATGAATAAACTGTATCAAGCAAATACCGTTCATTTTTCTTTGTAATATCACAAGGCTTCATCTTAGTGGTACTATGCTTTCTACTATTATATTCATTAGTAACATCAGCCAGAACATCTATCCACACATACTTTCCACGAAAACTAAATGTTTTATAAAGTTTATCTTTCAGAGTTCTAATTACACGTTCAGCCATAGACGCAAAGCGTATATAAGTTGAATAATGATTTATATTATGCTTAGTTAGTAGATTGCTCATGGTAGAGTTGTAAAACTCAGTACCTTTATCAGTTTGCAAATTCTTCGGTATCCGATCATGCTCATTAAAAATCTCACTAATCGCTATACTAACACTATCCGCCGTTTTATACTTTAAAGCTTTCGTCCATAAGTATTTCGAAAAACAATCAATCACTACTAATATAAATCTATATCCCTTATTCTCCCGTGCATAATATCCAAATTCAGCCAAGTCCGCTTGCCACAAATCATCAATCCCTTTAATTACAGTACGTCTACGATGGAATTTAATTCCAGAACCTAAAGCAGTTGTTTTGAACTTTAGTTTGGCCATGACGGGAAGTATTGGACGTTTTTTAATTTTTGATTTTAGGGCTGCAGTAATTTTTTTCAGCGTGAGGCCAAGTTTTGTTCTTTTAGCAGGTTTTGAGATTGCGCCCATACCCAGTTTACGTTTAACGCCCATGATGGCGCCCACCGTCCACGCGGCTGTCTTTCCCCCCAATTTCGCGTCCTTCGTTGCGGCTATAGAGCGAGCATCCTGCTGTAGTAGGGCGTCTGCCTTGTGTCGATCTTCTAAATTCTTATGTAGAGAATATGCAATATCGTGTTCTCTACAAGCCGAGTCCAGCCTATTAATACCTGGATCTCCTCGAGCAAACCTTTTAGCTAATTTAGTACCGGGGCCGCAATATTGATATCCAGGTAGATGCAGCTCAAACGGCGTATTGTTGATTAATGAATTGATCACGCCTCGACCGCGGTATAAAGCCATTTAAAAGTTTATTCATACTAACGAGGAAGCCGAAAGATATTACACTTCGTGTATTGATAATCATCCAGGCTCACAAAGAAAATGGAATCCTCTGGATAATGCCGAGTTAGACTGTTTCCTAGGTATTCTCATAGAGGCAGGTGCATTGAGATGCAGAAGAGAATCAGAAATGTGGACTACTGATGCCTCTATACGCCGCTCTTTTTTTGTGGCTGCAATGTCGCGAACTCGATTTATAGAAATTTCTAATTTCTTACGATTTGACGATAAAAGGACCAGACCTGAAAGGAAAGAAAATAACAAACTAGCGGCAGTTAGTGACATATGGAATTTGTTTACTGAAAACTGCAGAAGAGCTTTTGAGCCATCTGAAAATGTGACAGTAGATGAGCAGTTGGTTGCTTTTAGAGGCCGGTGCCCATTTAGGCAATACATAAAATCTAAACCTGCAAAATATGGCATCAAAATTTGGGCGGCTGCTGATGTTAGAACATCTTATCTGTGTAATTTACAAGTCTACACTGGTAAACTACCTGGTAATGTAAGGGAACAAAATCAAGGATTTCGTGTTGTAACTGATTTGGTTGAGCCTTATTATAATTCAGGAAGAGGAATTACTACAGACAATTTTTTTACTTCGGTTCAATTATCTAATTTTTTGTTGACTAAAAAGCTCACATTACTTGGAACAGTTCGTAAGAATAAGCAGGATACGCCTTATGAACTCAAATTAAGTTCTCTTCCAGAGCATTCCTCAAGATTTGCATTTACTAAAGAATTAACAATGGTTTCCTACATACCGAAGAAAGGTAAAATGGTACATTTGTTATCATCTCAACACCATGACAAAAGCATTTCTGAGGAAAATAAGAGGAAACCAATAATGGTACTAGACTACAACAGCACGAAGGGTGGTGTTGACAACGCTGACAAATTGGTAAGGGAGTATACATGTGCTAGAAGAACCGCACGCTGGCCCTACAGGCTCTTCATGAACATTATTGATATATGTTGCATGAATTCCTTTATCATTCACATTGAGAAAAACCCAGAATGGAAAAAACAGAGCTCTTGTCGCCGACGCCTATTCCTCTTGAAGCTTGGAGGTGACTTAGCATCGAGAAACATGAAGCTGCGAGCTGGTAAAAACCTTCATAGTCATGTAAAATCTGCTCTAACTGATTGCGGTATAATGGAGAAACCTCTTCCTCCTCAGCCTGATTTTATCGCCACATATGAAAGTTACCCATGTCTTTGGCGGATCAGGTCCAGGGAATACAGCGATAGGGACAAAAAGAGGCAGGCGTATGATATTTTGGTTTTGAAATTTAAAGAAATTGATGCTACCGCAAATAGGGAACAAGTTGTTAAAAAAATTAATTCTTTGAGGAGTGTTTACCGCAAAGAGTTGGCAAAAGTTAATAAATCTCATCGGTCTGGGGCTGGAGAAGACGATATCTACAAGCCATCTCTGTGGTATTTCGATTTATTACACTTTTTAAAGGATCAAGAGACACCAAGGCAGTCTAGGAACACCATAGATGAAGATGAAGAGTCTACAATTGTTGAAGCACCAGTACAGGAGGTAAGAACAATAAATTAATTAAATAAAAAGCTTTTCATTTATATAAGCACTTCATTAATTTATTTCAAAATTTAAAAACACAGGTTGTTAATTATTTAAGGTTACAAATTTATCTTGCCAAGGCACAGACCCCTCATTGTTAAAGTAGTCTTTGAATTTATTTCTGACTTCAACAGCGCTCTTCAACATTTGACCTCTTGTTCCACGCTGAAGGTCGTGTAATAATTCGGAGTCACATCTTTCACCTAAGTCAACAGTACATTCAGAAATATTTTCCCAATCCATACTTTCAGGAGGTGTATACTTTTGGGGGGATCTTCGGAGCAAAAAGTTGTGTAAGGCGCAACATGCAAGAACTACAGTATCGATGTTATCCGTCTTCAAATTAATATTTGTTTGAAAAATACGAAATCGTGAAGCCAAAATTCCGAATGTGTTTTCAACAACACGCCTTGCCCTTGACAGTCGGTAATTGAAAATTCTACGCTCCTTTGTTAATGTGTCTCGCTGATACGGCTTAAGAAGTTCTGGACGCATCGCAAAGGCTTCATCACCAATAAAAACATGACCTAGAACTCTTTTTGAATCTACAATACACCGGGGTTTTGGAATTTTCAACTCGTTGTTAACGAGCTTTTCATAAAATTTGGTATTATTTATGACTCCACCATCCGACACCCTGTCATTTGTGCCTACATCACAACACAAAAATTCGCAATTCGCATTAGCTACTGCCATAAGAACAACACTGTGCGTTTTTTTGTAATTGAAATAATAGGACCCACTTCCTTTAGGTGCCACAATCCTAATATGTTTACCATCAATTGACCCTAAGCAATGAGGAAACTGCCACTTTCTTTCAAATTCAGCTGCAACCACTCCTCTTCAGTCTTGGGAAACTGAAACAAAAATTAAAGCAAAATAAAATAAAAGTACTTACATAAAACTACAAAATAGTAATAATTACATAGATCAATAATTCTTTACTCTTTTTAGTTTGAAGAAGATGCACATGATAGCGATGCTGATGCTACTCTTAGGTCCATACCATCAACACCCAGCTATATCAGTACATCAGCGCCCTGCAGTACTTCGACGTCAAAGCCTACAGCTCGCAAGAGAAAGGGAGTTCAAAATGATGTTGTGAATTCTAGGTCTTTATAACTTCTGCCAGTTGCTACGAATCTTAAAGTTGCCAGCCTTTCATGTGGTGATATTGCTGTTCTCATACAAGTATTTTGTTTAATGATATGCGGTGTCACTAATTCTAATAAATAACTGTATGTGTCTATGTCCATTCTCAAGTAGTTCCGCCAATCATCAGGTTCATCACGTAATTCACGAAGTAATCTAATGTGGGAAAAGTGCTTTCTTTTTAGAAGCCATTTCCTCGACCATTTGGAACGCTAGGTACTTTTGAAACGTTCGATTTGTTTTTTTTTCTTTACAAGACAACATGCAAATACAGAGCAGAGTAGTACTTCCTTCATGCTCGATGTTACTAAGACTGCGCTAAAGTATGCACCATGTGGACGCTTTTCATTTGCAACGTTTTCATTCCGTTTTAAAACTGCGGCGACAAAACGTTGTTTAAAACGGTGCGTATGGACCGGCCATAATATATATCAGTCAAGACGTATAGAAACCACAGAAAACGAGGCCGTTGAAAACGAAACAGTGGAAAATGAAGTCACGGAAACCAAAGCTGCATCTACAACTATAACCTGTATGGAACAGCATTAGAGAGATGCACAGGCATTACGTCGAGAAATGCCACGACGAAAACCAAAAACCTGCATCTTGGAAGCTTTTTCTGAAAGTCATGAAAAAATTAAACATTGATATTTACTCTACGTGGTTACTGGGGTCCAGCCGCTAATCGGCAAAATCCCAATGCACCTCTACGCAAAGATGGGGCTAAACCCGCTAAGGATTTACCCCGTCCACAGGCATTGCATGATGCCTCACACGTGCTTCCAAAGACCGGTGATCCTTTTAAAGAGTCATTTTTCACCACCGGAGTTTCTGTCGCAGAACGCCAGTTGGACGTAAAGTTCAATCCAAATTTGGTCGCATCAATTGAGATCTCTCACGAGATTTTTAATCAGTACGAAACTGATAACCCTTCCCTAGGGAAGCAGCTGACTCCAGAGATGCTAGACTACTTCTCCACAGCTTGCGTATGGCTTAGATGCCTGAATCTTAAAAACAAGAATTCCCAACCTATTACACCCGTCGAGCAAACGGTTTTAGATTTAACCGAACACGTAATCATACCAGTTCCAGATCCACTCTTCCAGTACCTTAGTGGCATTGGAAACATTATAACATCTACTGGTACGAATCTCTTTCCAGAGTTTCCCGCATTACCAACAGCTCAAGTTAATCACCATGGTGGTTACTATGGACGCATAGGTCAGAACACGCATACGCTATATGAAGAAATACCTTGCTTAGGTGTTTTAGCCGAAGCAGTACAAGCAGCAGTGTCTCAACATGTACCAGGATGGTACGAGTCAAGATTAGGAGCCAATGTTAATAGAAACCTTTTAAGTTTTCGGCCCCTACTATTCCGCAGGCAGGAAGCAAAGAATACTGCCTTCACCTGTGGCATCACAGAAATAGAATTTCCCTGCAATCCACCAAGATCACAGTTCAATTTAACTTTCATCAAACGCATCTGCTAACTATTATAAAACGAAATTGAAGGTGCATAATCTCACCTACTATAACTTATCTAATAAAGATGTTGTATGTTATGTATGGCATGAGGCAAGTGGAGGCCTAGAAAGCGACGTGTTTGCTTCGCTAACCACCAACTATTTGCAGAAAGAAATAGATAATAAAAAACCAAAGAAACTCATCATTTGGAGCGATGGGTGTGGTTACCAAAACAGGAATGTCAAATTAGCAAATGCAATTCTGGAATTGAGTATAAAAAATAACGTTCTAATTGAACAAAAGTACTTGACAGTGGGTCATACCCAGATGGAGGTGGACTCAATTCATTCAACTATTGAAAAAAAGCTCGGTAAGAGATGAGAGGTGTACGTGCCTGCGGATTATCTGCCGATTATACAATCCGCTAGGCAGAATCCCAGGCCGTATGAAACGGTCAATTGTGAGTACACGTACTTTTTTAAATTCGATGCAATATTTTATAAAAGTATTCGGCCAGGGAGCAAAGTGGGAGACCCTTGTGTCAATGACGTTGTGGCATACCAATACACACCAGAGAAGGCGTCATCATGTTCAAAATAGATTTTGATGATGACTGGAAGCCGTTACCTGCACGAACAAAAAGGGTTGAACAATTGCCGGTACGAGAAAACCTTTACTCAGGGCCTTGCCTCATCGAAGGTTCGAAATTTGGTCATTTACAGGAATTAAAAAAATTAATTCCTGTAGATTACCACGCATTTTACGATTCCTTGACTATCAAGTAAATGTGTTTGTAAATATAGGTGTAATTGTTAATGAATTTTCATAAATAAAGTTAAAATAATTAAACATCGTTTTTTATTGGCATACTGCATTTTGCCCTATGTCGTACTAACTGGTATGCTGTAAAGTAGCAATCTATTGTATATATTACTATTTCATTTATATTACATAAATAAAATCAAATTATAATAACATTTTACCTAGCCTAAAAGAAATACTATTATTATATTTTTTTTAAATTAGTTTTTTGTCCCTCCTGTAAAATTACTATTTTATAACATACAGAGCCTTTTGCAGTCACCACGACGAAATCTGTGTATGCAGATCCAGATTCAAGTATCAGGCAATAGTACCTTGAAGGATTACAAGCGAATAGGATCTGCTTCATCTAGACTAATAGACAATAAGCCCTATTATGACAAGCTGATTGAGGATTACAAAAAGGATCTTCTTGATGCTATGGGGGGATATGATACTCTCAAAGCAAAGGGCCTAACAGCAAGAGTTTCAGCATTGAGAATGCCGCTAGTGTACAGTGCAATAAGAACAGTGTCAAACTAACAACACTCGAAGGTGAGTAAAATGCCATATTAATTACATGGGATTGCACGTGGTTCGATAGGTTAGATCCGCGTACATCCATCCTTAAACAACGTAGTGGCAAGCTAACAAACACACAGGTTTATCGCGCCATTAATTAAACATCATGTCGCGGTAATGAAAAGTGCCGGTAGCCTGCTTATTTGATTTTTAATTAGTGGCAGCGTGGTAGGCCACCCCGTATACAGTTAGTTGCAACCAGGGTTGATTATAGCATACCTATTATAATTCACGCGGCTTGTTATGCGTGCGTTCAACAAAAGTGTCTATGAATGCATAACAAGAGCGCGTTCATAAAACTATAAAACATAAAAACAATCAATTGAACGTTGGCATTATTTAACAAATAATGACGGGGTTCGTTACAAAATTTAATATAAAAAGTTTATAATATATCGCTGGCGCCTCATGGTGACATAATGACGCCAAACCGATTTATCATTTTCGCACTGATTAATTTTATGGTTTTAGCACGTCTAGATTGATATTATTCTAATAATAGAAATTGTGTGTACATTATGTTATATATACATAAGATTTAATATAATTATTTATATATTAAAAAACAAAATAATTAGCAATGGAGCCTGGTTGGCAAATACTTACATGTAAAGATTCCCACTACTAAATAAACGTGATCGTAAAGATAAAGTATAAATACTTGGAGTTTCTGTGACTATATTGTCTACAACCCCTGTCGAGACAACCCCCAATAAGCTGATAAAACGTGTTTTTTTATTAAAAACGATTTTGGACGAAGAAATGCTGCGTTTAGAACAGCATTTAGAAGCGTTGTTAATTACTTCTAATGTAAGTATTTTTTTAATTATTCATTAATACTTTAATTATTAATAATATTATGTTTTGTAGGAATTTCAGACGTATAATAATGCGTTAAGAAATGTTAAAAAGACTATTCAGTCTTCAATATTTTTAAATTTATTATTTAGAAGATGCAGCTGTGCTGAGGCATCTTCTTGCTGGGGCGGCCCCATTTAAGGACCGCTAATGTAAGACAAATGTTGGCCTCACCGAATTTGATCCGGTTGATGAACTAATTCAATTTATATTTAACAGTGAACTTTATATTTTCATAAATGAAATAAATATATTTTATTTAATTTATTTATTAACTATTTTATTATAAAACGTGTGACGTAATTTCTCACTTCTTAGGAGAGGATGAGGGATGAGGTGGTATGGTCAACCGAGAGAGTGCCTGCCGGCTCAGTGAAGACGGGCGGGTATAATTGTGAGCGCCACGAGCTTGTTTCTGTCGAGGACTCTCGGCGATACCGGTCTCCGTGGGAAAAGCTCGAACCCACCTGTTCCTGTAAATCCCTCCCCAAGAGAACAAAAGTATAAATTAAACGCAGGTCAATGGTCTGTTTTGAAAAGTGTGGCACACACTCTATATTTAATCATTAAACATCGAACATTTAAATACGTTTTGTTTGGGGCATACGCCCAAGGTATCACAAGTAATAAATAACCGGACATGCAAGTTTATATAAAAAAAATATATGGCCTTGTGGCCCGCGAATGACGAGGTGAAAGCGGTGAAACGCGTAGCGCTACGAGCGACCCCGATTTCCGTTAATTCATAAATTGAGACTTTTAAGCAGGCAACGAAGCCCCCTTGCACGAGGTTTACAAACACGCAATAATACCTTCTTACAAAAAAAAAGAGTTGAAAATATCATATATAAATATCGTATATAAATATCAAATATAAATATCATATATAAAGATCACATGTAAATATCATATATAAATATCATGTGACGCATGATAAGGTAGTGTGAAGCACAACATAAATATTTAAAAAAAGTTAAGGAAACATATAAAATTTCAAGCCTTGACTTCCAGCGATGCTCCTCAGCTCCAGAACGTCCTCCTTGGCATCCGAACCCCCAAATATATTTCGTCCCAGGGATGACTGTTCCGACAGAATACCTCGGTGTATGGCTGGAATGTCCAACATCAAGTCCTTAGAGCCGGAACTCCATCTTGACGACACCATGTTACAATTCGGGTTCTTCGAATCGAGCCTCCGGTTCACCAGGAGTCCGCCTCGATTCCTTCTCACTGCCTCTCTACTCGCCACGGCCCAGAGGAGGGTATTGTGTGGTAGGACGTAACCCTGCGCCGAAGCTAACACGGTCAGTGGCCCTACTGAATACTCTCTGGACCCCACACACACAAGCTACACAAGCTCTGGATTCTCACAAGAATCCTTACACACGCAATCACACAGATTGCCCAACCACACAGGTTGAATATTCCAGTTCCGCTAATTACTTTACTATGTCACAGTGTGGCCGGAATTAACCAGGCCCTGTTGCACCGTTTATAGAAAGCAATCCAAGTTAATATGACTTACACTCGCACTCGAGCTGAGACTATGCCTCGGTTATAGATGATGAAACGCGCGCGGGTCTGCGTGTGCATGAATCGTGTGAACCGGGGAGCGAGCGGAGAGGGGTGCGTCCGCCTCGCGGAACGTAGTTGTTGCATTCCCTACTCGGCTGCATTGACCGTTCCTGAACGCGATCGGAACTCTGCGCGGCGCCGTCAGGTGTTATTATTCTCGCGCGGCCTTGCTATCTTTTAATAATAATTCATGGTTGGCAGTTTGTATTGATTATTATTATTAACAATTGGTTAATAATAATAATTATGATTAAATTATAATTATTATGAATAATTATAATTACAATTATTAATCATAATTATGAATTATTATTATTCTTTCCATTTCCTTTGTTCCTTCCATTATTAATCTGTGCGTACGGATGTTGTTCTTTCTAATTAGTAATTAATTATGTTTTACTAATTAATTACTTAATTAGGTCAATGTGCTCCGGTAACAACCAGTACTCATGTTAGTCTCAATGACCATCAACAATAGAAAGGTTTAAAGGTAAGAAAGAAAACCTGATAAAGAAAACATATATTCCAATATATTCCAAGTTGAGCTTCGTCGGCCGCCCATATAACATTCCCCCCATTCCCTACATAGCAATAAAGCCACTTCTCGAGTAAGATCCAACAACATTTATCCCTAAAATTAACTCAAAAACTAGTTTCAATCTTACTCCGAGAGAAAATAACCCTACTCGTAACCGCCAATACTAACATCACATAATTCCACCTATATCCTTGTAATAATCACACCATTATAGTCCCACATATATATTAATAATTTCTTATTTCAGAATACACCACCAGAGAAGGCCCACAGAGGTAGGAATAGCCGAAATGATACGTCGGGATCAACTCACATGGTAAGTGTCAAACATTCTTTCAAACGTTAACCATTACTAACAAAAGTTAATTAGAACATATAGCAACTAACATGTAACACCCCCACACTGACTTAATTAGTGTGCGTACAAATATAAATATTCATAACACAATCCTCAACGTCCGGCTACCGGATTATCCATAGTGTATGTTGGGTTGCCTACGTTACATCCCTAATAACTTCCAACAGTTACCTCGGTTGCCTATCTTAAATTATAATATATACTTTATTTGTTTTAGGAAACCAGCCGGCAGCTCCTATGGCAGAAACGTGATGCTACAAACGTACCAATTTTTATTTGAGGTAAATCTAGTAGATCTAGTAAACTTAAAATGAATAATTATCAACAAAATTATGAGAATATAGACACCAGAGAATATGTCTCTGGCTCTCGAGGATTCCGTGCCGCCGGACGCGGACAAGGTGGAATGCGAGATGCAGCAGCCCCTCGTGACAATATTCAGAATGCTCCACCAACTGGAAATGTGTTCAATGTCCCTGCTCCTCGAAAACTTTTTGTACGTAGAGGAGGTGGACCTCCCCGTCCCCCACGTAGTGGTGCGAGTAATACTATGCCACCAGCCGTGCAGAGGCCCCAGACTACGTCATCAGAGCCTAACATTCCCACACCTGACATGGGGTTACGACCAGTACCCGTTGTCCAGGAGATTAAGTCAACAGCTGATGGACTGACAAAAACTATTGATAAGGTGCATACTAAACTAGTCGCCACATCACTAGCTACTCCCGACGAGTACCTAAGAGCATGCTTTACAAGCACCAGCTGTATGGATGGATTGTGAATAAATTCAGCAGAACAAGAGTTCATATCCGTCATTAAACAACTAAAAGCTGACATTCCCAAACCATTACAATTATTAATGGATGGTTTTGGTAACAAACTTACCGTGTAAGAGAAAGGTAAGATTTAGAATGCATGATAGAGAATACACTGAATCCGACGATGAAACAACCTTTGGATGGTCCGGACAGGTTTCTCAAATACAAGACGCCTCGCGCGTCACAGCGAAGACGGGAGATCCTTTCAAAGAATCTTTCTTCACCATTGGAGCATCGGTTAAGGAAAATAACCTTGACGTCCGATTCAATCCCTCGCTTGTAGCGTCTATTGAGGTCTCTAGAGAGACTTTTAGTCAGTATGAGACTGACAATCCAACAATAGGCAAACAGCTGACCCCTGAGATGGTGGACTTTTTCACCACCGCTTGTGTATGAATGCGAATCCTTACACTCAAAGCAAAAACTCCTTCCTAACCTGTCACACCAGCCGAACAAACGATTCTAGATCTTATTGATCCTGTAGTTTTTGCGATCCCATCTTTCCGTGGAATAGGTAATATAATGACTACCACCGGTACAAACTTACAACCCGAGTTCCCACCGCTACCAACTACTCGAATCGTCGGATAAGGCGGATATTATTAAATTATGCATTAAATAAAATACAGCATAAAGGACAGAAGAAAAAAAAGTTGGGTTCAACAATTTAGAACAAAATTATAATGTAATCAAGACCACTCCAATACGAGGCAGTGTGTGCAGTTTTTGTGTTTTATACTGCACTAATAAATATAATTTTCAACAATGTGTTTTGATCCTATTCCATTATTTGATGAAGAAATGCAGTTTTTATATGATTATTTACACATATTTACACCACGCTGTCAGTTAACAATTGAGTTGCGGCAACCTGATCTTGATATACATAACGAACCCTATATTGTAAGTATTGTTTAAATATAATAAAACATTTTCACTTTTCAATCAATTGATTTTCCTTTAAAATATGTTGTAACACGTTTTCGTCCGGTAAGGAAGAGAAACGCGGCTGAGGTAGCTGCAGCCGTGATCACAAGGTTCGCCGGAGACCGGGAGGAGCTCGGGCGCCACCACACTTTAGTGTGGACACAAAGAAACAACCACCATGTGGAAAGGAAAAATAAAATTTATTGTTAAATCAAAAAAAAAAGAAAACAAATGAACTCAAAATGGCTGTTGTCCACCCACAACAACAAAATACGCATCCACGGGGATATTTAACAGTGAAAACTGGCAGGAATAAGGGTAAGGTCTGGAATTCGAGGGGGCTTGTCTTGCGACGCCGCACAACCTCGGACACACAAAAGGAGGAAAAGAAAAGAAACGGGAGGAAATGCTCAAGGCGGGATTACACTTACTGCGGCTTCTAAAACTTCGGGAACTAAACTTTACGGGAACAGGTGCTGGTGTCTTGTCTGAGTGCAAGGCTGACTGTCGGTACTAGGATGGGACGGCGGTATATATAGGAAAAGAAGAAAGAGAGGGGATAGAACAAGGACTCTGATTGGTGGAGGAAAGGTGGGGGAACAGAGATGCCAACTTAAACTATGGGATGTATAGGGGGTGGCCTATACATCCAATAATTAAAAACTAATTAATGCTAAAATTAAATATATACAAACAACAATAAAATGTACATAATTGCACCCCGCAAACCCCGGTTCAATATGCCCTCTCGTTAGGACGCTATGCTAAGAAAAGAACCGAGGCTGTACGGGTTGCCTATAATCTAACATAAATTAATTAACAATTCTAATTAATATTTGGCCGGTAAAATAAACAATCAACATAAACCCCATATGCTACGCCACTGGGCTCCGCAGCTAATTTCAACCCGATCTCGAGAAAACACGTGTGCGGCGAGATAAATGGAGGCTGTGAAACGGGGCCCCGGCGGGTTTTCAGTGACTGTGAACAGTGCTAGTTGCTACAGTGCTTAGTACAGGATTATGAAATGTCGCGAGGTAAGTTATAAATTACGTTAATTGAATTTAAAACACGTGTCCGTGGTCCTACAGGTTAGGACCGCGGCGTGCTAAATAACGGGGGCATGGCGGCGTAATATAAAACAAATATATTACGCCGGCATACAGTATTCACGGCGGACCTTAATATGGCCCATAATTGATACTTAATTAATTAGTATAAATGTTATTTTAACGTAGGCAACCCTACTTTCACATCGAAATACATTTATATTAAAAAGTATACCGGGTGGCGATTGGAACCAACGAAACCGACGATTCATTGTACAACAAAATAAGAGAATAATTAATAATCAACAATGGAAATCATATTTTGTTGTGAATAAATCCCCGGGTTCGTTACAATGTTGTAAAAATTATTCTTTACATCAGAACCTTAGTTGTAGATGGACTAATTTTATAAATAATATTTCTGTGGTTTTGGGGTAAAAGTTCTTAAGTCACTTTTTAGCAAAATTCTGTGATTATAAAAATCTTAACTCATTTGTAATGATCTTTAACTGCGTCGAACAACCTAAGTCGAATTAAGCAAAATAGCAAAGTTCTGATCTTGGAAATAAGTGCTTAACTAATATTTATCACGAGTAAAATATCCTAGTTAAACTTAAGATGTTTTTCCCCCTTGGCAATATTGGAGTAAAACTGCTGAACTAGACTTAAGAAGTTTTACATCATCTACATCAAGTTACATTGACGCGACATTGACATAAGCAGTTTGACTCATTGAAGTGGTAAAACTTCGCTGTCGTTCCTTATGTTATTATTGTATTAGAATAAGCTGAAATATAAAATAAAAGTGTTAATAGTGCCCAAGTATGTCGTCTAGAGGAAAAAAAAAGATAGAGATGGCCCTAGCAGGACAAAAAGGTAATTATTATAGAAATATGTTAAAATTAATTGTAGGTTATGTTTGAGTACAAACTGAAAAATTATACAATTTAAGTGCAAACAATTTAATAATATAGAATGAATCAAGCTTCTTAATATTAAGTGCAGATTTTCTGTTACAGGTGGTAACAACATTCCAGGTACTGTCGAGTCTGAACAAATAATGCCTTTATTAAAAGAATTTGAAGCGCATTTTGTTGATCCATTTTCCTGCGATGATGACGATTTGGATCCAGATTATGTACCAAATAATTCAGACATGGAGATAGATGAAGAATCAGCACCCTCACAAAAGAAAAATAAAATATTGGTTGACGCTGGAGTGGAAGCCGATGTGGAAGAAGTAGCTCGAGTAGAACCATCATGCAGTTTGCAGCCTATTATAGTACCATCTAGGAGGTGCAGACAGATAAGGAATGATAGAAAAGAAAAACGAAACACAGGTCAGTCTTACACCACAGAGACAGGCAAATTTATTCGAGAAAGATATTGCATACAAGAACTTCCAAATTGCCGCATGAAATGTAATGACCATTTCAAATTTTCTGTGCGTAAAAAATTATTTGATAAATTTTGGGAAATGAACTCCAGAGATCGTAGAGCTGACTATTTAAATGGTTTAATAACTTCACAACCTAAAGCAACTGAAAAAAAAGTCCTTAAAGCACTATCGGGGAACGGGAAGTAAAGACCATGCGGAAAATTATACATGGGCAGTCCATTATGTACAAAAATACATCCTTGACACACAGCGGTCTGAAGAGATGTATAACCAGGCGAAGTTAGATAATACAACCTCCCTGAGTTCATACATCCAGGCCCAAGTGACTGCCATTCACAGGAGACGATCACCCTCACCCTCGTCTGGAGGTCCAAGTTCCGGACCATCAGGAGGTGGTCCTCCTCCTCCGCCATCTGGAGGCTCTCAACCAGGACCTTCGGGGGGTCCCTCTCCTCCTCCGCACGGCCAGAAGCGCCCATCCCCATCAGCTCCTCCTCCATCTCCGAGACCCTCAAGGACACCCACCAAGAGATTGAAAGACTTCGACGAGCGGAAAACTCAAGAATACGAACTACAAACAATAAATACCATTTAAAAGTAGACGGTGATCTGAAACCTATATGCAAATCATGTTTCCAAAAATGTTTTGATTTAACTGATGGATTTATCAAAGTTTTACTGCTCTCCCGTGGAAAAAATTCTGGCAGTATTCTTAAAACAGATCAAAGGGGACAACATGCACCAATCACGAAAACTACGGATTTGCATAGAAGTGAAGTTGAACGGCACATAAATTCTTTTCCTAGATATGAAAGCCACTATAGTAGACGCCATACTGCAAAAGAATACCTATCCGCTGATCTAAATATTGCTAAACTGTACGAACTATATAAAGAGCAAAACGAACCAGCTGGCAATGTGGTCTCATATGCCATCTACAGGCAAATTTTTAAAGGAATGAAGTTATCTTTTAAATTACCCCATAATGATACGTGCAATACTTGCGATACATTTATTTTACAGATTAAACTTGCTAATAATATAGATGAAAAGTCTCAAATGCAAATAGATTGGGACCAGCATAAAGAAATGAGTGACAAGCATTATCTGGCAAAAAAAAGCAGATAAGGAAAATGCCAAAACAAACAAAGACACAAAAATGATATCATTTGATCTGCAGCAAGTTTTACAAACACCACATATACAAACGTCCATAATGTTTTATAAAAGGCAACTTGCTGTATATAACTTGACCATCTATGATGGGGCAACATGGATCGCAAATAATTTCTTATGGGATGAAACATTAGCTGCTAGAGGAGCAAACCAGATAGGGTCCTGCTTATTTAAATATCTAATTCAACTTCCAGAAGAGGTAAAAAACGTTGTAATGTACTCAGATACGTGTACGGGCCAAAATCGCAATTCCCACATAGTTGCAATGTTCTTCTGTGCATTGCAAGCAAATCCTACGTTACAAACAATAGACCACAAGTTTATGATCAGTGGACATTCACACATGGAGTGTGACACTGCACACGCCATGATTGAAAAACATAAGAAACGCACAAAAATGAATATTCATTCATCATCCTCGAGATTGGTCGCAGTTAATCAGGTGTACTGGAAAGGATGGCAAGTTCTTAGCAACCGAAATGGCTCAAGTGGATTTTCTTGATTTTAAAACCCTGTATAAAAAAAAACTTCAAATAAAAAAGAAAGACGCTGAAAATAATTATCCGGTCAAACGTCGATGTTAAGATCGAAGACATCATGGAGGGATTCACGAAGATGGTCGGGTCTTGTAATGAGATCTTGATAAAGAACCTCGCCATTAGGGTATCCAATAGAGCCATGACTGCCTTAAACGTTATAGAGGAGGCGCTTGCAGTACCTGACTTCCCTTGGGTGGGGACCTTAAACCTTAACAGCAAATTGAAAGAAGAATTCCAACTCTACTTACAGGTCATTGACTGTTACAAACAAGACCCATATCTAGGGTTTAAGGTTCAGGGAGCTGCAACTGAACTCAAAAATTTAGCTACAATATGTTATCAGCTCGTATTACAATTAGGAAAGAAATCCCTAAAACATTACCGAGGTACAGGAAGCAAAGACCACGCTGAGAACTATACTTGGGCAGTAAATTATGTCCAAAAGTACATTCTCGACACCCGGAGATCTGAGGAAAGGTATACTCTGGCGAAAATGGACAATACGACCTCCCTAAATTCTTATATCACGGCCCAGACGACTGCCATCCGCAGGGGACGGTCACCTTCACCCTCGTCCGGAGGACCAAGTTCTGGTTCATCCGGGGGTCCCCCTCCTCCGCCATCTGGAGGCTCGAGACCAGGTCCTTCGGGAGGTCCATCTTCTCCTCCGCATGGTTCCAAGCGCGCATCTCCCTCAGGTTATCCACCGTCAAAGAGACCATCAAGGACACCCACAAAAAGTCCGGCAAAACGAGCGAGATCATCTAGCAGAAGCGCGACACCCAAGAACCCCGAGTCGAGTGGAACGGAAACCGGAACTTCCCAACAACAACCGAGCAAAAGGAAGACACCTTTACCGAACCCAATCAAGACATTCACTCCAAGACACCGATATGGGACTCACCCACTGCACGCTAAGGTCTTAGAAACTATCCCAGCTATACTAATGAATGACGAGATCCCAGCACTTGTCTCTGCCGTTAAGAAGTATACTGAAGAAGTTTTAGACGACGCCCTAGCCAGATTGGCTCTCCAGTGGATGAAATCAACGGATATTGATTTCATGTTCCATATGGTTGCTGCTTCTGATGCCTCGAACATTGATGGGTTCTGTGTTGGTTTTGCTCTAGGAGCTCAACTCTTCGGATTGTCAGAAGCTCTTCCCATCGGGTTGTTTCGTACTAGAACAAAAAAAAAATTTGGCACGATGCACAGTGGTTAAGATGCAGTAAGGATAGTATTGGAGTGATGCAATTTAAAACTTCGTTAGATATTGATAAACCTTTTAAAACTATTAGTTTTTTAAGACGGGGACAGGATGCTTCTCAGTTAGCACCAAAGCCTCAGTACAAAGGCACTGTACCTATAAGCAAGGAGAAAAAAAGTGACCTGATGAGCATCTTGCATTTAGTAGATCCAATATTCCACAATTTTTATAAAAATATTCCTGTGCGCGGTGAAAACGCAACCTCCGAGGATGATGAAGACAACAACCTTTTTGATAATTAAATATTAACTTTTGTAGCAAATTTTGTGAACAATTTTAATAAAACTTTAATTATTTGACAATTTAACAATTTTTAATCTTCTTGCAAAAAGTACTTAAGTCACAGAACTGCACTGGGTAATTTTTCTTAAGTCATCTAAATTTGTTTATATAATATTTTTCTTATAATAATGTTTAATAATCTAAACAATACATTGTCTTTTAAACTGTTAGATACATAAATCATTGTTTTATTGCGAAAAACTAGCCAATATGGTGTTCGAAAATTTGTCGCTTTTTTCTTTTACTGATATCTCAGTTACGAGAAATCTGACTTAAGTACTTTTACCTTAAAACCACAGATTTGTTACAGGAGACAAGAAATCAATTGAGATCCTTCGAACATGCAATGAATCTTGTTTATGAATATAATGAATCCAGAATATGCTTGATGATATTTCTGTCCGAGTTAACTGCAGTCAGCGATATTCGTTATTTGTTGAGCAGAGCGGTTAAACACATTCCGCAGATATGTAAAGATCTGCTCGGACTCTAGGAGTTTGATGATGACGAAGAAGTTGTGGATTTTAACCTTCCTGCAACTCCACCTCACAGTGATGATGAAGATATCTAATATCATTTGTAACATTTTTTTTTTCTATAATTTTTATTTGTTTTTGATAAAAGACTAAGCGACATATTAGTTAAAAATTGTGTGTTAATCTATACATGCTTTGAATAATAATTATGTTCATTTTTGGTCAATATCGTCATTGCAAAGCGTCAGTTTTAAGTTCAATAAAATTGTCAAAAGAAGTAGTAATGTTTAACATATTAATAAACATATGTATTATTACAATAAGTAGCCCTCTGTACACAAACCTTACAACAGCAACATTATTTACCATGCCAGCATTCACAATCCTTGAAAATATCATTATTAAAAATGCAAATTCGCCACCCCACCTACCGACCTATTCTCCATTTGCGGATTGTGATAATTTATACGATGATATAAATCAAATCACGGATTTATACCCTTTCTCCTCCAATATTATTATTGAAGTCTGTAACGAACCCCGTGATCATTTATTAAAATAATGCCCAAACCGTTCGTCTGTTTATGTCGGATAGTATCACGAACGCGCGCTTGTTATGCAGCGTTATTCATAGACATTCTTTCCGAACGCACGCATAACAAGCCGCGTGAAGTATACCACATATACTAGGCAACCTTGGTTGCAACTAGCTGTATTTAGGGTGGCCTACCTTGCTGCCATTAATTAAACATCGTAATTAGCCGGCTACCGACACTTTTTATGTCCGCGACATGATGTTTAATTGATGGCGCAACAAACCTGCGTGTTTATCGGCTTGCCACTCCGTTGTTTGAGGATGCACGCGGATCTAACCTATCAAACCACGTGCAATCCCATGTAATCAATAAGGCCCCTAGGCGTCCCATATGGGGTTCGCCATGGGTGAAACAAACCTCCGCCGGAAGTAAGAAGTATCCAGGAGCTTCTGTGTGCAGTAATTAGTGATTTGCCATTAATAGGTAAATCACTAGTTACTATATGCAACCGTCCGAACCCGGCGGACGTTTGTTTATTTTGTAAATATCTTTGTAATTAAGGGGAATGGGATTTTAAGTTTTTGTGGGATTGTTTATGTATTATCAGGGGTCATTTTGTTTAATTTAATTTTAGTTAATTAGTTTCGGGTGTATAGGCCACCCCCTATGCACTCCCCATATATGTTGACATCCCTGTTCCCGCTCTTTCCCTTTCCACCAGATTTTGCAAAGTTTATCCCCTCTCTTTTCTTTCCCTTTATATACCGCCGTCCAGTCCTCATCAATCCAAGTTGAGTCCAGAATTAAATTGAGTCCGAGCTGATTTGAGTACAGTGAAATCCGAAAGTCCGAAATCCGAAGAGTACCAGACCTGATCCGGAAACCCCGATAACCGTAAGTCGAGCCGACAATCTCCCAAGCCCAATTGAAATTCCTTTTTTTTCTCTCCTTTCTCCTTAAAACCCAGCGTGTGCGGTAGCCGGAAGGCAAGCCACCTCCAGATTCCCGACCCAGTCTCAAATTCTTACCAACGTCCCCCGATCCATCCATGCTTAATAATTATTTTTTTTTTATATTATCTTTCGATTCTTTTTTGTTTCAAATAAAATAAATGTTTATCTGATTAACCTGTATATTTTATTTTATTTGTGTCCACACTCCGGTGTGGTGGCGCCCGAGCACCTTCAGTCTCCGGCCAATTAAGCGAGGGGACCCTGTCGATCACGACTGCAGATACCCCCGCACAGGTGACGCCTCACGTCTCAAAGAGTAGAGACGTCACAAGTCGATAATGATAATTCCCCAACAACCACCGATGATATCATCGAAATCATTGATTCGCCGTCGCCGCCCACACCTATCAACTCAATGCCATCTCCTGAAGATCTCATCATGAACGATAAATTTCATGTTTTTTTGACAGCTTTAGTAGGTATATATATATGGCTAGTTCAATAGATAAATTAGCTAAAAATCTAAACACTGACCAATTAATCGAAATTTCGCGGTTTTGCAAATCAGCCGATGAATTAAAATTATTAACTCGAAAGGGTGTTTTCCCATAAAAACATACGGTCTAGATCCCGCACAACATTTTTGCTCACTGATATTGAAATGCATCATTTTATTAGTAAGAGTATACGCGGTGGCATTTGTCAATGTTCTCTTCGCTATGCCCAAGCTAATAATAATGTCACGAAATCATATTTCGTATTTGTAATATTGCACCCACATGGACAAAGCACTTTGAATAATAATTATTTATAAATATTATTCATAGGCGAGTTCCGATTACACACAAAAAAAAATTAGTATAAATTACGCATTGCGGTTAAGCGATTAGAAAACAAATAAGTCTTAAGGATGTGGGTTTCCACTTTGAGTGACCGCCTGAATAATAGACAGGATGGGAGCGGTAAAATGATGTCAGATGATGGTTAGGACCTAGACTATAAAAAGAGAAGATAGTGTGACAAACGGGACAGTGGAGAGTTGATATTTGACAGTTGATAGTTGATAGTTAGTAGTCGGCTAGTCGAATTGTCGTACAGTTGGTAGTTTAGAGTCAGTTAGTGAGTTAGTTCCACCGTCGAGAGTCCGAGTCCGAGGATCAACCGAGATCACCCGCCACTCGCCAAATAACTAAAAGAATAAAATGTAAGTGTTGTAACCAGTTGTTTTATTACCCCCCAATCCCAACAGTAATGCCATCCCGGCAAGCAGGCCCACAAACAGGCCCAGTCACAACCGTAGCCAAGCGAGTTTATATTAGTAATAATTAGTATTGTAGATGACCCAGTTGTGACAATAAATATATTTCAAGTACAGCCTCGTGGTCTATACCGGAGAATATTTAACGTTGTCATGTCTACCAATCATGAAACAACTACTACTACAGAGCATACCGCTGCTCAACCCTCTGCTACCAGAGGAAGAACCAATAGAGGACGTGGACGTAGGAATCGGACACGGACGAACCAGCGAAGCAACAACTTTCGAGAGAAAGCCGGAGCCCTGGCAATGGCTGATCTTGCTAGAGAGTTAGACAAAAAACTCTTCTTCGGTTTTGAGAATTCCGCCGAAGCAATCGCAATCAAACAACTTCAAGTTGAACCGATGCCGTTAGTTTTACCGGTATCTACTCGAGGTCTCGGATTTCGTATTCAAGCAATAACTGTAAAAATTGTAAATTAAAAATTAAATTGAGTAGTTATGATACTACAAAACCTAGCATGTATTTATCTTATTGAGATGCTAATAATTTATATGGGTGGGCAATGTCACAATTTCTACCATATAAAGGTTTTAGATGGTTATCTGAAACCGAAATTTTAAATTTAAATGTTACCAATATATCCGATGATTTATCAACTGGTTACATTTTGGAAGTAGATTTGGAATATCCCAAAAACTTACATAATAACACAAAATTGATTTTGGAGGAGCTTTAAGACCATCACCTTCTCCTCAGAAGGTACACAAACTGGATTCGGATTTGATTCGAATACTTCGAAATCAGGATATCATAATTGGCAATCAGGCAACAATTCAGCATCGTCTTAATAAAGTTGAGAGTTTGCTCGATAAGATCCTAAGTACTTCAGTGGTTCCTCCGCTCGTGGTCCCACAAGAGATTGTGAAGTTCAAACCAACATCAGCGTTGTGGAAGACACTACAACATGAGTCAAGGAACCGTCCTACCTAGTGAAATTGGATTAATTAACAAAAAATTTGACACAGCATTAAACCTCAATCGAACCTATTATCTAAGAGACAATTTTCCTAAAATCAACACAACTGATAAAACCCAACTTCAACTTTTGTTAAACGGAACTTCCATTTCTATCTGCATAGTCGGAACTGAGGTTATTGCATATATATTCACTCATATCCTAAACTCAACTCCGCAAGTCGATGAGACCAACTTCTTAAAACATCTCCAAGTAAGTCACGAATTCAAATGCAAGAATCTCATTATCTTTCATCGGGACCCATCGAAAATCAAGAATGTCAGGATGACTTTGCAAAAAAAGATGCCAGGAAGTTTTCAAACATTCCAAGAGAGTTATTAAGATTTTACACGTATATCCATGTATTCGACAAGATCCTCAAAAGAAAGTCGAAAAGTAATAGGATTCGAAAGAAATCATTCTTAAAGAAATATGAGAGATCTAAAAACTTCACCACAATCACTCATCCCGTGTGCGAAAGAACAGGATTACTTGATGTTCATTCAATGAATTATACTCTGTTAAAGACGTCTGGGCTAATTTTCTTACTTCCATCGGATCAACTTCTCATGATACATAACATTCATTAAGTTTTTAATGTGCTTCTGATCGGATGGTTATTATCAGGGAAAATTTGGACCCAGACATTCTATCAACAACAAGTCAATTTGATTGAATTCATGATTGAGAAGATCAAGTGCCTTAAGAATGATGCCTACACGATTTTCAAAAATTTTGACGGAATTTCAAGTGCTTATATCCTCAACCAAGAAAAGAGATTCATTAATGATCAACCTCTCCACTTAATTTATCAGGGATTGACAAAAACTGGATTAATGGATCCGGAGGACACACAAACTTTAAGAACAACTTTTGATCGAATTCCGCATGAGTCACAAGAATTAGCTACCATGGCGAAGCTTTTGAGTCATCCAGATATTTTAACCATACACGGATTGGATAAGATGCGAACAAGGACATTTCAAAGGAATGAAGCCTCGAGAAGTGATGTGTTGAACTTAATCTGCTCAATGAAGAAGAACTTCCTTCACCAATATTATCTCCGAAAGAAACGATGGCCTCCAGTTGAATTTACAAATCTGGCTTCAAGGAGTCTTCTCTTTTGTTGCAAATGCCTTTCCTGGCTGAAAATATTGTAAACTAATTCCATCACTCAATAATAAAAACAAATACATTCTTCATTATCGAAATTTGAAACAAGCTTTAGAGAACATGGCTTAAAATTAATTAAAATTCACCGCGTAATTTGCTTCGAACAGTCTGATTTTCTTAAAAAATATATAGACTTAAATACTGCGAAGCGTCAATTAGCTTAAAATGATTTTGAACAAGATTTTTACAAGAATAATTCAGTTTTCGGAAAAACAATGAAGAATGAATGTAGATATATTAAAATATTGGTAAGAGACGTTTCGCGAAACTAAATTTCAAATCCGTCTCGATTTTCCATGAGAATTTAGCTGCCATTCAATTAGAGTGGCTAAAGGTTATATATGATAAGCCAATATATATCGGGTTTGCAGTTTTAGATTTATCAAAACTGCTTATGTATGAATTTTATTTCAACTTTTTAAAACCCCTATATGGTGATAATGTGACATTGTGCTATAGACACAGCCTAACATTAAAAATACAGACCAGTGATATTTATCAAAACATTAATTCTTCTTTTTTGCATTATATATTTTAGAATGCTTTGTTCTTAAGGAGTTATATTGTATTTTTGTATCTTGTTATATTATCTACTTTTTTTTTACTTATCTCAAGTACACATACCTCGGGGTCGATCAATTTATCAAGATCGACTACAAAAAGAAGTTGAGCGACGACAAACCTCTCGTCTTAAAAATATTAAGAAATAAAGAAGTTATGACGACTCGTTTTTTTTGGGTCCCCTTAAGTTGACATACGGTCAACTTAATTTTCGTAGAACAGCTAGTCACCCTTAGGAGGTCGTGTTAATCAATCAAAAATGAAATTAAAAACTCGACGATTATGAGGTAAGCAAATCCGTTACTTATTCAAACAATTACAATTGAAATTTTCCCTTAATTCAATTAAGTTATTATACCAACTTAAGTTTCGTACAACAGCTGGTCACCCTGAGAAAGTAAAGTTAATCAATCAAAAATGCAATTAAAAACTCGACGATTATAAGGTAAGCAAATCCGTTACTTATTCAAACAATTACAACTAAAATTGTCCTCCAATTCAATTAGGATATTATATCAACTTAATTTTCGTAGAACGGCTGGTCACCCCTGGAAGGTCGTGTAAATCAGAGGTGTTCTTCGTACGTCTTAGAAAAGGCTATCTACGGATAGGCAGTGCAAGAAATCAATCCAAAAATTAATAATAAATCGACGTTTATAAGGTAATCACGATCACCATTGGTGACGAGGTGATGGTTACGGTGACGCCTGAGTACCATATAGGATCAGTTTAGAACTTAATCCTCCGACATCGAAGGTGTGTTTAGGTATCAAGCAAAACCACAATAAAATTAATGCTTTGGGCGAGTTAGTAGAGTTATCGATTTTGAAAGTTGGATTTTTCCATCAGAGATGGTTTTTCCTCCAATTATAATTTTTTTAATTTTATTTCTAATAATTCTCAAATTAATTTTTCGAACGTAAAAAAGAATTAAAATAGTAATTAGGAAAGAACGTTTGAAAATTAAACATTGGTAATTATTACAGATACCTGCAGGAGTTTGTTGAACCAACCGTCCAATATAATAGAAGACGTTGATGCAAAACTAGCAAATTAGCCGATAGACGCTCGTGAGAGTGAATCAAACACATCTTTAGAAAGATTACCCTCCTAGCCCGAGAAAAATTAAAAAAAAAATGTTTTTTTCAATTTCATCTCTAATAATTCTAAAATTTTTTTTTTTCCGGATTTGAAGAGATAAAAAATAAAAATTTAAACAAACTGATAAGAATGCAAATATAGTCAAACCCAGAAAAACAAACTGAATAAATTAATTTGAATATATACTCGCAATTTATTTCAATTGCTGCGTATATTATTCATAATTTGTTATCAGTTATTTGTATAAACAAATTGTAAATACAATAAATTGCAACAAAGCAATGATGAAAAAACATCCCAAGAAAACTCAATAGAAGACAATCAATTAATTTTAATTAGCCAATGCCAATTAATTTAATCTATACGTGCAGTTTATTTCAACTGCTATGTATAGTTAATATTTATTTGCCGTTTTCTGATCCAGTTTCTTCATTAATTAATAATTATTAATTAGTCCTTTCATGTTATGTAAATTTAATCGTAATTCCATTATTAATCTCTCATTAAACAAATCTTCTAGATAATTGTTGTGGCCTCGTTACATATTTATGAGTAATGGCGGACGTCCGCATTATCGAAGTAGGCAAGGTTAAATAATTCCAATCTTCTCATTTCCATTAAATCGTAATTCAAATTTTATTCCAGCTCTTTTATGATGATTTATTTTAATAAATTAAATACTCTCGATTGATTCTTTGAGCTGCATTCCAATGTGGCTTCGTAATTTAATTAATTCATCAATAATGGCGACGTCGGGATTAACAGCAACTGGCGCGGACGGACTTCAACCATAAATATAATCTTTATATTCCATAATAAATGTTTTGCAGGGAGCTTTTAACACTTATATGATGTATTTTAATTAAATTTCCTCCTCTAGAATGATTCTTTGGGGCACTTTGAGCTGCATTGCAATATGGCGTCGTCGTTCCATTTAATTCAGCAATAATGGCGGCGCCGGGATTATCAGCAACTGGCGCGGACGGACTTCAACTGTAAATATTATCTCTTCAGTAAATGTTTTGCACGGGAATCTTCAACGATTATGTTTTTCTTGTACGATACTGCTTGTCCATATTGTAGAAATAACTGATAACATCTGAATTTAATAAATATTGTTGTTGTGACGACCACTTGTTTGCAATCATGGTTACTGGATGCAACTGAATATTTGTTCGTGTGACGCTGTGACGTGTTGATCATCCTACGTGCGGTGACGACCCCACCCAGACAGTTCTACCAACCTAAGAATGAATCAATGAATTAATAAAAACATAGATTATAACATACAATAAAACATTTTTAATAATAATTCAACAATAATAATAACCAAAAAAATTAAATCTACATTGTATTAATTTATTATAAACAGTATAAATATCTCTAAACAACATTCAAAAATCTATAAAAACGCGCTACTGTTTATCAGAGAAATTCGTCTGAAGGGTGACCAACACTATAAAACTAAAATTAATATGTTTTCTACTAAAAATTTAATTAAATACAAAGAATAAATAGTTATAAAATATCCAGTTTAATTACTTACATTTGTCAATATTATATATATATTTTCATTATTCTCACATTCTCACTACTTTTACTACTCTTACTGCTCACATTTTCATACACTGGTGCAGTTGTGCAATTGTGTTCACAGACACCCACACGTACATATGTACATTATATAATATCATTTTGACATAAAAACAATACTTTTCTAGTAAGTACCACTACATTAGAAAAGTAAAAAATGCTCTTGAATTAAGAAAGAGAAGAAAACTGGCAATAATATTTATATCAAAGCAACTAAATAAGTTGTTATGCAGTGGTTATGTACTTGCAATCTTATATTACTGTTTTTTTAATTCACATTTTAGTAATAACACTTGTATAATATATATATTATATCACCCACATGTTAATTTTATTAAAATAGATGCTTTGTTCATCTTGTTTTTGTCGTCGTTTTAATTGTAATAAATGTGCAGCTGTTGACTGATAAGATTTTGTAGAGCTACATTTACTAACCTGATAGTAATTATAAAACAATTGAAAATAAATGATATGGTTAAATTATTTTTAATATATTTTGCACATTATTTTTATTTTAAAGTTAAAGGCATAATTATTGTAATGTCCGTTAGAATAAGGCTAACATACAATATACATATAATACATATTATCAGTTCAAAAATATAAATTCCACGTCCTAAACAAACATCTTGATAAGATTTAAATAACTCTCTTATTCTATGTTAGTTGTTCGACCCTCACAGCAGGCGGTATCTATACGTATCTATAAGCCCGCAGGCTGATTTTTGTGTGTTAAGATATAAAGTGTAATGCTCCTACATACAAATGTAGGACGACAACACATACGATTATATATAAAAATTGTAGGACGAATACACTTCTTACATCTATCTACATATATATTTAAATAAAACACTTTTACATGATTTTTTGTTCTATCTATTTATTTGTATCCCGTACAGATTTCTTTTTCACTAGCGACTTCTACAGGTTCCTATGTTTTTTCAGTAGATTTACAGGGTTCTTTTAAATTACAACTTCATTTTTATATAGTAAATTTTACAGGTTTCTTTTAAATTTTGCAGAACCCTAATTCCCTATTACAGATTTCTTTCGATTACAGTAATCTGCAATTACAGATTTCTACAGGTTTGAGTGCTATAGCTTCGCATTCCGTCCGAATGCAATGAATTTCGAATACAGACATTGGGAGAGTATAGCGATCTGTATTAAAAACAGACGTGTTGCTGGCAGACGTTTTTGAGAGTTTATCTACTATCGGTTTGGATCCCGCTCATTATTTCACCGCTCCGGGTCTTAGTTGGGACGCCATGTTAAAATGCACTAAACAGGAACTCGATTACATCAACGACATCAATATTTTAATGTTTATTGAGAAAGAGGTACGTGGAAGGCTCACCCAATGCTCAAAAAGGCATTCGAAGGCAAATAATAAATACATGCCCGACTACAACCCAGGCATACCTCAAAAATATCTAATGTATTATGATATTAACGCGATGTATGCCTGGGCTATGTCGCAATATTTGCCTCAAGGTAATCTCAAGTAGGTTGACTTGAAGGGGACGTATCCGCATTTAATTACCAGATATCCGATGAAGTATCTATAGGATATATGTATACTCGAGGTAGACACTTGGAGTATCCCGAGACCATCCACGACAGACAAAAAGATTTACCTATGGCTCCAGAGAAAGGATGTCCTCCAGACTCAAAGCAACCAAAAATGTTAGCAACTGTTTGCGATAAGAAAAAATATATCGTTCATTATCGCAATTTAAAACAGTATGTGTCGGAGGGTCTGGTTGTGAGGAAAATCCGTAGAGTGCTTCAGTTTCGCCAGACTGAAATTGAAATTGAAATGGGTCGACTGCCAGCAGCCGACAGAGAAGCTTCAATCCGTTACGCCAGCTACCAGCCAGCCACAACGATTTTCAACATAACTGCAATTATTATTGCAATATAATTATATTTTAATTTTTCGTTTGCCAAGAGCAATCATGCCATTCGAAAACATTTCTGTTTTAGATCATCTCAATACCTTCCAACCCTCTGCATGGCGGAGGGTGGTAACGCGATGAAGTCCATAGAGGAGTCAGAAGTATCCAGGGACCGTCATCGCAAGAATGAGCGGTCTCAATCTTATGAGAGGGACAGATCCGATGACTGCTCAATTTCTACATCCAGAGCCTACAAGCTCCTAGAAACGCAGCTGAAGGAGAACCAACAGCTGCTAGCCGCGATGTCTGCAAAGCTAGAGACGCTCCAGACAACAATCGATATGATGGCCGCCACAATAGCGTCGCAGGCCGTCATCATTAATAACTACGCTGCTGCCGCTCTAGCCAGCAGCAATTCCCCCGTCAACAGCGCCGTTTCCACATCCGAGGATGAGGATATGGTATTATCCGCTTCCGACGTGGACCCAGGAAGCGGCTCCGACGCGCCCAAGAGGAGGAGACGTCACAGGAGGGGTAAGATAAATAATCCTTCTGTTTCTGTTTCAGGTGCTGCGGCTAATACCGCCCCTGCTACCGCCTCCGGGGTACTTGCCGCCCCCAAAAAATCTGCCGCCTCCGGAGCCACCCCCAGGGTAGAAGCCGCTGACGGCGCCGCCCCCGGTGATTTTGCCGCCCCCGGATATTCTGCCGCCCCCGGATATTCTGCCGCCCATGGTCCGAATTCCAATTCAGGATCCGCCGCCGGTCCACATCTAGAGGATGTCGAATCCATGATGTCCGTGGAGGCCGTCGCCCCGGACATCTCATCCCAGTCTGCCAGCGGAGTTCAGGTGGACCAGGATGGCTACATAATGGTTTCACATAAGAAACGATAACAAGGAGTGAGTCAACCCATTCTAATATACATAAAAGGCCATCAGCCAAACCCCAACTGCCATCAGCGGTTGCAAATCGTCAGCCGTCAGAGGCTCCCACTGCCGGCCCATCAGGCCAAAAGGCAAAGAGGCCTTCTGCCCCCAAAGGCGCCGCCCCCGCTCTAAAGGGGAATGCCAGACAAGGCCACATCGAGGTGAGGTCCAAGCCTGCTGCTATGAATCTCAACCACGTCGATGACGATATTGAACCGACTATTCCCGCGACAACACTCGCGAATTCTAAAGCGCGTCCGCCGGCGATAGTTCGTATTTCGCCTGCCACGGGCGCCGATCACAGAGGGGCAACCGACGTCCTAAACGCGCGTCTCAACGGCTTCCACACTTGGAAGACTACCGGTGAGAAATGCTTGGAATTTGTCATCAAGCATGTTCCGGAGTTCCTCACTGAGGAAGACGTGGGACGGGCACTGGAATCCGCAGGATATTGCCCGTCAAACGTACATCGTATGGGGAACGAATTTATTCGTTTGCATATGGTTTCGGTTCAGTTACCGAAAACCTCAAAAAGCGCTGAGATTATGGATAGTGGCGGCATTCCCCAATGCCACAAGTGCCAGAGGCACGGCCACACAGCGAATTGCTGTTCGTTAGGACACTCGTGTGTCGTATTTGCGCGGGGCCCCACCAGTCGGCGGCCTGCCCCAGTGGCTCTACAGCCAGATGCGCCAATTGTAATGGCCCGCATCCCGCTAATTATAAGGGCTGCAAAGCCTACATCAGATTTATGGCCTCGAACGGCAAGAAACTAGGTCCGGCAGCACAACCCGCGCCGGCTCAAGTTCCCTTAAGGTCTTAAGCGTCCGCTCAGCCAGCAGGTCCTCGCAATCTTGCTATCGTAACTGCGAACAAATCGTTCGCTTCTGCTGTGGCTCCTCCAGCTTAGCAAGCAGTCGCGGATCAGGTTGCCGCTTTCTTAGAGGCGCAAGGAAAGCTAATGGCTTCCTTTTTGTCTAGTTTAGCTAAACAATAATGGATAATACGCCTGATGTATTACTCCGTATTTGTTTTTGGAATACCATTCAAAATAAAATGGGCGAGGTGGAAGAGTTCTTCTTCGACGAGAACATTGATATCATGCTGATATCAGAGTCGGTTCACCGGCCCAATCAAGCGCCGAGAATCCCAAATACTTCACGTACTTCGGATCGTCGACGGGGCCGCTGGGGAGGGGTACAATGATCTTAGCTAAAAGATCGTTGGACCTCTCCGAGGTGGTAACCCCAGACACTCTCTCGCTAGAATCAAACGCGATCGTGTTGACTGTGCCTGGGTTAGGCACACTCAAAATTGCGTCTGCCTACATCAGGCCACAAAATCGCATTGAAATGGAAGATTTTGATGCGATTCTCGACAGTCCTCACCCCACAATTATCGCTGGGGATTTCAACTCTAATCATTTACAAGTGGTGGGTCCAGATAATCCCACTTTCTACAGCGGTGCAGGTCACGTGGGGGACGTTTTTGACATAGCAATATTCAAGAACGTCAACCTAACATACGATATACGCTTTGTCGATGCATTGAGCTCCGACCACGTCCCTGTAATATTGGAGCTCTACGGATTGGGGACAGGTGAGAGAGGAAGATTCGTAACTCGTACGGATTGGTCTCTCTTTTCTCGTCTTCTGGAAGTGAGCATAAGCAGGCTAGCACCAATACATACAGTCGATGATCTGGAAAGAGCCGTCGAAACATTTACAACTCAAATTCGCGAAGCCTCGGAAAAGGCCTCTAAGACCCATCAGGTTCGCGTCGATAATCCTCTAGGACTATCCCGCGACGCTAAAGCATTGATAAGACGCAGAAATGCCGCCAAACGTCAATGACAGAGGCATCGCGACCCCAGAGATCGCAAAATTATGAACGCGCTCCACAGCGAGGTGAGATCAGCGATAAGGTTGCACAAAAATGTGTGCTGGCAAAATACCATGGAATCTTTCACAGAGGATGATCATCCAATGTGGAGGATCTCCAAGGCCTTACGCAACAAGCGAGTCCCCATTCCAGCTATTCTTGGCGAAAATGGGGTTCAATTTTCTAAAGAGGGAAAAGCTGAGGCATTCGCCGACTGCTTCGAACTCCAATGTTCCGAGGTATTCACAAGGGACACTGATTTGGATCATATCGATCGGGTCCACAGGGCTGTCAAAAACTTCCTGAACGCCGAGGACGACGACGAACCGCTGGAAAGCGTTCGCCCGTCACGAATCCGAGAAATTATCAAAAGATTTAAAGCTCGAACCGCCCCTGGTTCCGATAAGATAACGAACAGGAGCTTTGAAATCGTTCTCGCACAAAGCAATAATGGCACTCACCAATATTGCAAATGCGACTCTTCGAACAGGGCACTTTCCTTCAGATTGGAAAAGCTCACTGGTGATAACTATCCCCAAACTAGGGAAAGACCGGAAATTTACACAAAACTACCGGCCTATCAGTTTACTATGCACCTTAAGTAAGGTCATAGAAAGGGTGATCTTGGACAGATTACAGGATCACACGGAAGCTAACAATCTTCTCCCCCCCCCCCCACCAACATGGGTTCAGATGGGGCCATTCAACTGTCCATCAATAAACCGCGTGATAGACCAAATTATCGGAGGTTTTAGACTGAAAAAGATCACAGGAGTGGTCTTTTTCGACTTCGAAAATGCCTTCGATAAGGTTTGGCACAAGGGCCTTCTTTTTAAATTGTACAGGGATAAATTCCCTCTGCGTCTTGTGAGGCTGATTGCTTCATATCTAAACCTCAGAACACTGGCAGTCAGAATTTCTGGCCATATATCTACTTCTCGAAATATAGAGGCAGGGGTGCCTCAGGGGTCTATTTTATCACCGTTGCTGTTTAACTTATACTTTGCCGATATGCCTTCGGGATTGACGCATGGGATTCAAATGGCACAGTTTGCTGATGACACAGCTCTTCTCTATTCTTCTAGATCACCCGATGTGATCATTTCAAGACTACAAAAAGCCACGGACGACCTGGATGAATGGTTGGACAAAGGGCGAGTCAAAGTTAATCCAGAGAAAAGCAATGCTGTTCTCTTCACACGCCGGAAAATTACACCCGATGAGAACATCAGTCTTAACGATGTTCCCATTCCGTGGTCTGATTCTGCTAAGTATCTTGGGGTTATCCTAGACAAAATTACACGTGCAGTCCATTCTCGATAAAGCCAAAATGGCAAAAAATCTTCTTGTTCCGATGTTGCGTCGAAACAGCGGCATGTCGATTCGGAACAAAACCCGGCTCTACACTTCTACCATCAGGCCTATGCTGACATACGCATCCCCGATCTGGGGCACGGCCTCGCGCTGTCATCTCGATCGTCTTGAGGCATTCCAAAGTGTCACTTTGAGGAGCCTCCTCGGTGCTCCATGGTACTGTCGAAATAGATATTCGGGCGGACCTAGGGTTGCCTCTTCTGCGCCATCAAATCAAAACTTTTGCCGTAAAGTACTTCGATAATCTCGCGTTTGATCCAAACCCCGATTTGGCCCGACTCGCCGAGCCAGACAGGGAGACTTTCTTTTACAAACGCCCGGTTAACCAAATAGCCGCTCTCTAATTTTTCTTAACAGTACCAACAGGGTTCAGGTATACCCACCATCTATCACAGCCTATAGGGCTAAATCTATTTATATTAACTATCTAATTAAAGGAAGGTACATAAGGTAAGGTCTCGAACTTCCATTTGGCATTCATTATTTGGCGGTTTTTAGTCGGTAGGCATTTCAACCTGAGGAAATCCGACACTTGCCAGTCTTATAGAAGATTTTACCGCCTAGCCCAAAAAAAAAAAAAAAGTTTCGCCAGACTTCGAGAAAGATTTTTTTAAATTAATGAGTAATGCTGTCTTTGAAAAAACCATGGAGAATGTGAGGAATAAACGATCGATTAAATTAATAACCAGATGGGATGGAAGACGGCGCAGAAGCTCGAATTGCCACTCCGTCCGTGTTTCCACAATTGCAAAATAATGGAAGAAAATATGGTATTAATAGAATTACTGAAAAACGATGTACTTTTTTTTTACTAAACCGATTTACGTGGACATCTTGGATATTTCAAAGACTTTGTTGTACGACTTCCAGTACAAGTACATCAAAAACAAGTACGGAGACAATGCTCGACTCTGTTACACCGACAACGACTCCCTTATTTATGAAATTGAAACGGATAATGTATACAGCGACATCAAGCAGGATATCCATCGTTTTGATACCTCTGAATACGCACGGAACAACGCGTATGGGATTCCTTTATTAAACAAGAAGATTCCGGGGCTAATGAAGGATGAAAACCACGGTCAAATCATGACGGAGTTTGTAGGCCGTAGAGCTAAAAAAAAGTTGTGGGGAGGAGAGTAGGATGAGGAGCCTGAAAATCTGGGTGTGTGTAGCCATAACTCGTCTAGTGCTTGAAGTAGAAACAAGTGAAATAAGATGAAATACCAGAAATGCCCGAAGAATTTGTGGATCCCATCGACGAGATGTTTAAAAACTTGGACGCCAGAATCGAGAAGGAAACCATCATGTTGGGAGGATCTACATGTCGATGACAAAATATGTGTCTGTCGGCGGCATCAGTCCTGCATTGGGCTTTCAGGCCGCCGTAAAAATCTGGGGTGCTCGAGGCCAGCTGGTGATGGCTGTCAAAGAATGGACTAGCTAGCATCGCGAGGACTCAGTATAAGGATTTCGAGGTTTTTAACGTGGAATGCAGAAATTTCAAAGTCATTTTATCTCAGGCCACATTGTACAACTTAGGCCAGTTGAGACAGGTGATTGGATGTAAGCTGGATCTTTGGAGTATTATGATGGTATGATGCGTTCATGCCTGAAGATGAAAGGGGATTTGTATTCCAACATAACATCATTAATGAACGCAAATCAGAGTACAGAAAATATATTGTTAATGAACGAATGTTTATATTTCCATTTTAAGCAGATGAGTTACGATTTTGAAGTAATGAAAATATTGTAATATATAAAAAACTATATTAATTTTAATAAATGTTATTAGTATAATCTCGTGTTTGTTTCCCCCCACCACTTTAGCAGTATTTAGTTGGGATATATAAAGGATTAGAGCAATGACGGTTCAGTAGAGAAAGATGAGAGGTATCGTCAACGTCGCACCAGCATAAAAAAAAATTAAGAAAAACCTAGCGCATAGTCGTTTGAAGAAGTTGTATGAGGGATATACCATCGAACTAGAAGAAAAAAACAAGGCTATCGTTGATGCGAAAAAAAAGTTGGAACATTACAAGTCGGTGATAGAGCTTTACTAAAATAAAAATATAAGATAAACGCAACATTCATTTTATTATATGTCTTGGCAAAAGACATTTTATTTATCACAAAACCGAAAAATTCGAGATACTGCTACATATCCGGCGAGATCAAGGACGACGGCAATCCTCTGCACTGGGAAGCCATGGATCTAAGGAACGACACCAGCCCGAGAACGTTTCAAATCAATAAAACTCTTATTCCCGGAGTGGAGTCGAATTTAATGAATCTGACATTTATGTTCCTGGATAAGAATCGAAGAGCTCAAAATATATCTCGAGCATTAATAATCGAGGACGCCGCTTTTGTTGTAGAATCGCTTTCAAATTTTTTTACATTTTTAATTATAATATTTATTTTGTTGCTTATATTAACAGCTTATGTAATATATAAATTGTGGATTAAATATTATAAAAAGTAATTATATGGTATTATTTAATCTAGGCAACCAACATAGCATGCATGCTGAATAGCGTGCGAGTGATAATACCCCGAAACAGAAAAGTTATGTAATTGCCCGCTGGTCTAGTTGGCTACGCATCGCCTTTAAACCCAGGGGTCGGCAGATCGAGCCCAGACGTAGGGAAACTTTTTTTAATTTTAATTATGTATTTATACAATTAGATAAAACGTCAAACATGTTCTTTTATCGAAAATTATTCATATTAACATATTCATCCACTTTATTATTATATTTTATCTGAAAATAGGGTAGGAAGTAGACATAAAAAATATTTTGGCAATAACATAAATTTAAAAAGTATATTGAAAAAAAAAAAAAAAGTAAAACAATAATAAATATATATAATAAGCGTGGTAGGCTCGGGCGGCGGCTACGGGCGGCTACGGGAGGGCGGCGGCTCGGGCGGCTACAGGCGGGCGGCGGCTAAAAACAAAAAAAAATATTTTAAAATTAAAATTAAAAAAAAGCATCGTCAACTTACCTAGAGGGCTATACGCCTTATAAACTCCGCTTTCGCGGGAGCTTCCTCTAGCGGCACTACCACATGGCTGCCGTCGGCAGCCACTTCGTATGCGCCGGTGAACCGCTCGCCGTTAAAAATCTTAACGGCTAGCGGCTCGCCGCCCTCTAGCTCCTTGGAGTCGATCCGCACGAAGCGGTCGACCCCCAGGTACGTGTACCGGAGATGGGTATAAGCCATCCCCGACACGTCCCTCACCCTCGCAGTGAACTGCAAGGGATCTTGCTTGTGCCATACCAGAGCAAGCAAGATAACCATTAAACTAGGCCCGTTCATGGTTTAATAATGGCATAGTTAAAATTTTTTAACACTAAAAGCCTTAAAAACTGGTTTAAAACTTCCGGACAATTTAAAGCAGCCCTGTGTATTTCCTACAGAAAAAAAGAGATGCTCTCCTTAAAAATCTTGACCAAGTTTTACCAGAGAATAGAAAGGAATTTTGGTTAAACATACCTGTAAGAGATTAGATTTTAGTTAATAAACTTATTTGTTGATAAAAATATTTTTTCTTGAGTTATTTTCCCATTTCAGTCAATGCGAAACCATAAACGTTAATTTTACGCACTATTATAATCATTAAATACTTGGCAAAAATGCAGTAACGCATTCTTCCTAAGCGTAGGAATTATATTTGTAACATGAATTTTTAGCAAGAACGCAATATCAGTAATTTTAGGAAAATTAAGATTTTTTTGTATTTTTTTTAATTCTAAATATATTCTACCAGCTTACTACTATATATAAAAAAGAAAACACAAAAATTTGCCGAATAGTTTACAACGGCTGGAACTCTAGACAGAAAGTAATTTTACTCCGTTTTAATTTCCCTGCAGATCGGCGTTTTGGCTAATCACGGCAGTGTATGTGCCAGATGAATACTAATAAGATAGTAAATGAATCGAGTGCAAAATTTTCCGTAAAAGAGCTTCAAAGAGACAAAGTATATGAATTCAAAAAATGGTGGACATCCTATTATAAAAAAAGTTGTCTGTTTGTTGAATCGTACGGCAAAAAAGTTCCAAAGGATTGTGCGTGCATCAACAGAAAGAATTAAACATTTAATACATTAAACGGGTATTGTGAAGCAATTTAGTGGTGTGCGTCGGAGAGACAGGCAATGCTGGTAAAAGCAGGTAGGAAAACTATTTAGATATTAGCGTGAAAATGGGCTTGTCGGGATCCTACCCAACTTTTGGGGCCGGCAAAACATAAACAACGCAGGTTGTTAAAAGATCGGGAAAAGTTATTTGGACGTCTAGACATTTAATCCCCAGTAGCAAAAATTAAGTGTAGATGGAGGCTGCGGACGAGTCACTAAGACCGCATTCCTTGCTGCAAACCATGGATGCTCCTGTGCTGAGGGAACGCAGGTGCTGGTGTAGCTGCTACACTGGTGAGGGCATCTGGCACACCGTCTGGAACACCTGGAGCAATTATGCTGACACTAACATCTAGAGGACTGATCCCGCCTGAAGATGTCTTATGTGAGCCGTTGGGAATGGTGGAGACCAGCGATGGGGACGGAGATGGCCAGGTCTTTGGTGGCGTATACAAGCCGAATAACATCGCCTTTCTGAGGTCCCATTGTCGCTGTAACTCTCTGCTGCACGACTCGGAGATGGTGGTAAGGATATCGGAGAGGCCTCTAGTTCCAGCACATCCATTTTGCAAATCTGCGCAAACTCAGAGGTAAGATAATGCACTAATCATGACCGTCCCCAGGTACCTTACAAAGACGAGACAACACGGAGAAAACATCACAAAGGTAGACACGTAATTAACAATTAAAGCTTACTTTCTTTACCACCTTTTTATTAATTACAATTGCAGGGATTAACACCGATGGGAGAATCATCCTTCCTGGTAATTTCCGAAGTATTGTCACGAAATCATATTTCGCATTTATAAATTAATATTGCACCTGGGTGGTATTGCACCTGTATAGATAAAGCCCCGATCCCCAATCTTTTCCACAGTTTTCTTTAATTTATTACAGGTTTCTTCTCCGATAAGTGTTCAACTATCATCCGATAAGTGGACAAATTTGACAAACTGTTCAACCTGGAGATTTCTGCAAGTGATAGTTCAACTATCGGCCGAGCAGATTCCTGCACAGGTTTCTGCAAGTAATAGTTCAACTATCGTCCGATAGGTGGACAACTTTAGTTCACCTAAAACCTTCACGGCTAACCTAACGTCGGCGGAGTGAAGAGATGCGGTCGAATGGTTTGACAACAATTGCCGTTCATTGACTTAGTGTTAGTCAATTAATATACAACGTTCAAGCACGGTGCGGTGGTTGGGAGGTTCAACGTGCGTTGCGTCAGTTATATAAAAAAATAAAATTTATATAGCTATGTTCTACAGTGGTTTATTTTAAAATGAACAAAAATTATAATTAAGATCAAATACTCTTAAAACAAAATTTGAAATCTGTTGAACCAGCGAAGCAATGACTTTCGAGAGAAAGCAGGTGCCCTGGCTATGGCTGATCTAGCACGAGAGTTAGACAAGAAACTCTTCTTCGGTTTCGAGAATTCTGCCGAAGCAATCGCGATCAAACAACTTCAGGTTGAACCGATGCCGTTAGTTTTACCGGTATCTACTCGAGAAATCGGATTTCACATCCAAGCAATAACTGTAAATTGAACATAATTTAATATTTAAAAAACTCTAGGATGTCGCAGGTCTTTACTTGCCAACAGCTAGCTGACAACCTTAAATTTGTTGTAGAAGATCGGGATATGGCTACGAATCATAAACCTGTGCAAACCAGAGAATCCAGAGGATAATCGACCAACCAGATGACTTTGCTGAGAAGACAATATGTAGACAAAGCACTTGAATAATATTTATTTAGGATATTATTCATAGGCGAGTCCCGATTACGCACAAAAGAAAGCAGCATAATTACGCATCGCGGTTAGGAGATTAACAAACAAAAGAGAAGATGTTGGTTTCTACTTTGAGTGGTCACCTGTCTAAATAATAGACAGGACGGGAGCGGTCAGATGAGGTCACCTATGGTTAAAACCGATATCATAAAAGGAGAAGATGGTGAGACAAGCGGTCAGTAGTTGTTAGTTATCAGTCGTAATTGTTAAAGTTATAAGTTAAAATTGTGAGTCGTGAAGGGTAGTAGCAACCAAAGGCCGAAACCGAGAATCAACTGAGGTCACCCGCCAGCCGCCCAATTAATAAACCAATAAAAATGTAAGTGTTGTAGCCATGTGTTTTAATTACCCCAATTCCAACAGTAATGCCATCCCGGCAAACAGGTCACTCCGTCACAACCGCAGCCAAGCGAACATATAGTTTGCAATAGTTATGTATCTTACCCAGTTGTGACAATATACCAGGAAATAAGGATGCTGCCGCTGATATACCCACAAAATCAGATTCGGAACAAATAAGTCTTTCTTTTATTATATAATCTATTTTTAATTTTAAACAAAAGTAGGTTACTGTATTTTAAAACAGATATTGATAAAAATAAATAAACAAATTTTTAATTTTCGGAAGTTGCGAACCTCCCTCCAGCACTCCCCGAACGTGACGAAGTATTTCAGTTTTTGGAGAAATACTACATTCAAAAGTCCAACCAAAACAACAAGTCGCAGGCGTTCAAGAACTCTGTAAAGCGGGGTCTTATACCCGGTCTTGACAACACACGGGGAGAGGATTTCTCCAGGGCCTTGAGCAAGGCAGATCTAAACAGGGTCAACAACCTGATTCCCTGCGGAGAAACAGACTTCGAAGAGCTCGCCAATATCTTGTGTACGAGCGGCGGCGTGGGCAACATGCGTTTCCAATTTGTACTCCGGCTTGGCCGACGTGCACAGAAATTACTTCACGCTAAAATAAATCAATAAATCAATTAAAAATTATATATTATAATTAAATAAATGTATTTATACTTACCATATTTTCTAAAATAAAATCAGTGAAGGTAGAAGATGTTGATTTATCTAGCCACCAAATTGGTCTTGTTGCGCAGCCAGTATCCCCCAAAACTTGATGGGGGTGTACTATATGTAACAAGACAATAACGATCTTACATCGTACAGTTGTAACATGCCGACTCCCGCCTTACGAATTGGACATGATGAGCTTCTCACTTGTTTGCAACGGATGCTTCGCTTGATTGAACACGTGCCATCCCCGAAACCTAACTAAGGGTGGAGGGGTAGTTCCACGTCCCCGCCATAAGACAAAGAACCGGTGCAAAGTGACACAAAAGATTTTGACTAATCATTCTGCGGTTGTCTGGAAGCTCCAGAAATCAGTGCTTCTTCCAAGCACAAAATCCTAAAGAAGATACTGTTTGTCCTTGAACTAGAACGTAACAACTTGTAGGATTAGTGTAAAAAATATGTTTCACTTTATACTAACTTTATATTCATATATTGCTTATTATTTTAGAAAAAGCAAGTCTTTATGACATGGCATTACAAATTGTAACAAAGAAGGTTAGACCAGTAACTGATCTTGACGAATTAGTTACTGATTTATCTACAAGATTTATACAAAAATATATAACTCCAAGTTTGACTTTATCCCAAATTGAGGATTATCTCATTCCGTCTATCAATCCTAGTGTGAAGGCCAGAAACATGGTGTGCCCTGCTTGCAAAAAGCCTCAAGAAGATTGCAAATGTCAAGTTTCTTATAAAGCTTTTACAAATCTGTATAAATCATTGGTATTACCAAACCAAGGCTCCAATACGGTCTTGATTCAAGAATTTTCTGAGCCTTCATTGATAGACCTTCACAGTGAGAATTCTGAAGGATCACCTATCGCAGCCTAGATCAATCATCTTGTGCTGAATCCGGAGAGCTGGGTCCTAATGCCCCTGATAACACTGAGATAATACCACCTCAGATTGGAACTACAGATCCCAGTTCCGGGTCATCTAAGCTCTCTCCTCCAGTAGGAACTTCATCACATCCTGTGAATCTCTCTGTTCCACCCAATACTGTTCCAATTATGACCTCACAGATTGGAAATCCTTCTTTATCTGCTCCTACAATTCAATAATTTTAATGTACAACCATTAAGTTCAATTAAACGTTGTCTTCTTTTAACAAACTTTTCTTTATTTTTCTACACATAAATTTTAGCGCTACTACCCTGAATTTAGTTTTAGATGAATTTAACGTTACAGATCTAGCTAGTAAAAACTGCATGAATCCAAAATCACTTCACCATGCCCTCGCTTCCATCAACAAAAAATGATCTCAATGAGGGTCTCTGACCTGGATAGATATGCCCATCAAATAGCTAATGGCATTGGAAAACCAATAATTATACACCCTAAAATCTCAACAAACAGTTATGTATCAATGCCGGGAGTGGTCATTTCCAACTTCTTGTAAATTGTTCAATATTTTATTTTATTTTTGTGTGAAATCATTTTTAAATTTGAGCTAGAAATGATTTTTGAGTAGTTTCATTAAATTGTGATTGGGAATCAAAAATTTTGATGGAATGAAAAAATAAATTTTGGTTGTTAACACCATGTAACTTCGTAACAAACCAACAAGGAGATATGTTCATTGGAACTTTTTTCTTAAAACAATAACCCACTGAAATCGAACCATTCCATACCCATTTTGAGAATATAATAGTTATTAGTTCAAGATAACCATTACAATTTGTAATATAAGTTAACCTAAAAATTACCAATTCTAACATCGGTAATTATTACACAGGAAGACAGTGACGACAACAGCAAACAGAAATTTAAAGCTCCGAAAACTAAGAAGACTGTAACATCTTGGAGGAAGTGGGTTGTCAGCCACACCATCCACCTCTGCAAATACCAGAATATTGCTTCTTAGTATATCTAAAGCTAAAGCAGAAGAATATTAGACTCAAACGCAGTCTGTGGACAGCAGTATCATCTCGTACAAGTGTCCAAGAGACTCTAAATACATGGTATGCAAAGTGAGACGTACGGATTTAAGATAGAGAAAAGTTAAGAGTTTGTTGACTTCTGCATCCCCTGTAGATCCACTTTAACAGCTAGTGAACAAGGTCCTTTAACAAGCGACAAAAAGCTCGCCACAACGCTGGTCTCAACAAAGCCTCCTAGCATGAAAAATTTATATAATTACCTTATTTCCACAAATTATAATGCAGATCTTGAACTAATAACTATTAATTTAATACAATTTTTATAAGTCCAGTATGTCGGAACCACGTGTTTACCTCAGTTCAATCAAAAGACAAATCTCAAAAAAAAAAGAAAGAATGCTTTGGATGGGATGTAGGTGTTAAATAGTTAAAAGTATGACTCAACCACATCACATTAGTGAAAATTAGTAACCTGGCATGGTTTATTCAGATTGGATCTAATGTAAAAGTTGACCGGAATACTGAATCCCCATAATTTCAAACGACAATTAGCATTTTAAAGATTGGTCAATCTTAGGGACCAGTTTAAAATCCCATATTTCTATAAACGCACTATCTTTGGATAACTAATATCAAACAGTATTGTCACGAAATCATATTTCGTATTTGTAAATCAACATTGCACCTGGGTGGTATTGCACCTATATTGACAAAGCACTTGAATCATATTTACTTAGGATATTATTCATAGGCGAGTTCCGATTACGCATAAAAGAAAGTAGCATAATTACGCATCGCGGTTAAGAGATTAGCAAACAAATGAGTCTTGAGGATGTTGGTTTCCACTTTGAGTGGCCACCTGTCTAAATAATAGACAGGACGGGAGCGGTTAGATGAGGTCACCTAAGGTTAAGACCAAGATTATAAAAAGACAAGCGGACAGTCAGACGTTAGGAGTCTTACACAGTCTTATAGTTATGATAGTCGTTCAGTCGTGGAGTTAGTTCAATCATCGGGAGTTGTTAGTTATCAATTGTTATAATTGTGAATCGCAGTCAGAGTCCGAAACCGAGGATCAACCAAGATCACCTGCCAGCCGCACAATAAGTAAACGAATAAAAAATGTAAGTGTTGTAACCGTAACCACTTGTTTTTATTACCCCCAATCCCAACAGTAAAATATGACCCAGTTGTGACAGTATTAATGAATTTTGTTATAAATAAATCCAAGGTTCGTTATATCATATGTACCAAAAAAAAGGCAAGAATGTGTTATTGGCATCTAGTATGCATTAAGACGATGAAGTTGACAAAGAAACGCAAAAACCTCAAAGGCTTCGTCAGTAATCTTAGGTCTTCTGATAATACCGTCGGGGTCAGATTTCTTCGAGCTCAGAACCAATTTATTCTTAGAGGTGAAATAGATTTTTGATTACGCCTTAGCAAAAATATTGCTAGTTAAGTTTGCAAGTGCTTATTTTTAAGTTGGTACACATTTGATGGTTATTGAGAGTACAACTCGTTAACTTTCAAATTGACCGGCAGCGTACATTGAAATTTTCCACTATTTCAGAAAAATAAATAGTTGTAAAAATTTATTAGTCAATATGGTATTAGAAAAAGATAAAGAGAATGTCAACCCTAATGTATCACCAATTCAAAATGACAAAAGTAAAAACAGTTTCTTTCTAGCGAATCGTGGTCCGTTAAGCGTGGGTGTCCGTCTTCATATAGAGCAAGTGGAATATATCCATGGTCATCCGAGCCGATTAACTGCTCTAGAAGACTTTTGTGGGTGGACAATTTATTGTGGAGGATTTGGTTTCCTACCAAATTATTATTTTGTGAAAAGTTTGGTAAAATGCAAATGTGCAACCCAACGCTTGATGCGGATTATTGACCCCACGTGGACCACGCGCGGACACTACAAAGCCGCACAACAACTTAGGTAGGATTAAAGTTTAAGGTAAAGGAGACATTAATTAATTTTAGTTTGTAATTAGGCTTCGAATTCACATTTATCTTCAGATTAAATGTAAAATCTGATTGTTTCATCCTCCATACTCCATACTGCTGTATGCTTGAGTGAGTTTGACCAGCAAGAGTGAATAGGAGTGGATAGGAATTATTATCCGACTTTGGAAATGGTTAGAAAGAAGTCGAGATCCAACGACTATTAATCAGGATAATCATGAGCTGTGGCAACTGGATCCGGTTGAAAGGAGCTGTCCGTTCCTTGGATTTGTGTTATTTTATATGTGTATTTTGTTGAATATCAGGTTCAACTTCAATTAATTATTAACCAGTTAGCCAGGTTTTTCTTCACTATTTTACTATTGTATTAACCGTTATATTTTAACTGGCAACTGAAGGTAAATTCATTTAATTAATATTGAAAACGATGATTCAATTGAACATCGGGCTACATAAATAGTTGTTAACATCCATGTTTGTGAACCAAGGTTCACATGAACTTAAGTTTAGCTTAAAGCATTTTAAAATTTTATTCAATTTTAAAAACTAGAATTTTGAGGTACAATTTTATTGTTAAGACGTTGAAGTATCTGTGTCGGGTTAAACCATTCTATCACAGGGTCTTGGGCAGGGATAACGCTATTCCGGACATAACGACAGTGAGTATTAACCATCTTTTAATTTACTTTTATGTATACCTTTACCCAGATCAATCAAGTCTGATATTTTACAAAATTGTGTTGTACTCAACAAATATTGATTTTGAACGGTCTATTATTATATCGGATTTTTTTTAAGCTTTACTTTATTGGTTTTGCAAGTGTGCTTGACTTTGGATCATTTTATGTGATTCGACTATTGTTGACTATTATTATGATGTTTTGTGTACGACCTCTCCAACAATATCAATGACATTTAGTCATTGACATAGATTTTTTTTTAATTATCATTGGAGCGGAATCTCTCTAATAAACATACTTTTTTGTTAAAATTAGAGTTATAATCTCTAATAAATATACTTTTTTGTATTAAAGTTAGAGCTATAATCTCTAATAAATTTACTCTTTGTTTTAAATTTAGAGTTATAATCTAATAAATATTAGTTAACTTGGCCTTTTTTTTTTTCTTAACATCCATATGTGGTATCGGGATCTACCTTTTAGGAGGTGTGATCAATTACATACAGGGTGGACTTCAAAAGAGATCCCGTGGCGCTCACTCTTTACCACCCCCGTCTACACTGAGCTACGGCGGCAAGAAGAAAAGAAATATAGTAGACCAAAGGGAGCGTGACAAACAATTATTTAATGTATACTGGAAACTAGCTGATCTTCAAAGGCACAGCATTTTATTTTGAAATTAATGGGTCCAGAATCGGAGAGTCTAAAGCATTCTTCAAATACACTCTTGACTTGAATGATGAGTTATAAAAACGGCACTTTACAAGAAATTAGTGTTAGGTGTAATAGAAGGCAAATTGAGAGGAAAACATGAGAATCAACCAAATATTGATTCTTAACTTAAACATAGCGTTATAGATTTTATAAATACTATTCCAATTGAATCGCACTACCTAAGAGCTCAAACATCAAGAGAATTTATTTGCAGTGATAAATCTTTGGCCGACTTATTCTGGGATTATAAAGCTCTACGTGAAAACAACGGCTTGACTTTTGGTACGGTATCCACATTTAACAGAATTTTCAATACTAATATTTCATTCTTTAAACAAATTTGATTGAAAAACAAATTAAGAGATACTTAAAATCAGGCCTATTTACTCACCGCAAACGTGTTCAACATTGATTCGCACAGCCAAAAAGACAGGATGTCCTTACAAAGTTGTAAAAATGACTCACGATAGTGTCACGAAATCATATTTTGTATTTATAAATCAATATTCCACCTGGGTGGTAATGCACCTATATAGACAAAGCAATTAAATAATATTTATTTAGGATATTATTCATAGGAGAGTTCCGATTACGCATAAAAGAAAGTAGCATAATTACTCATCGCGGTTAATAAAAGAACTAGGTTTGCTATTAATAGGTAAATCACTAGTTACTGTATGCAACCGTCTGAACCCGGCGGACGTTTGTTTATTTTGTATATAACATAGTCATTAAGAGGAATTGGGTAGCAAATCACTAATTACTGCACACAGAATGGCAAAATACACCATACAATACATTTTTAAAAGCTTTCAACTTTTTACTTTCTAATTTATCCTTGGTTAAACCATTTTGCAATAGGGGTGATTAAGTGGAATTCATTGTAGACATGAGTACTCTTAATAATTTCAGGCAACAGATTGAAAATCGAAGGACGATTGAACAAACCAATCGAGCAAAGATCGCATTATCCAAAGACATTCTGAATGAGCAATTATTAGCTCCGGGATGGGAAGATGCTCTTAAAACATTGATCTCTACCGAGGAAGAATGGGGGATTCATTCATTTTTCCCTAACTTAGCCCTCGAAGGATCAGAAGTCCAAAAAGCACAAGTCAGGCTCACGTGTGAAATCATCACATCATATATGGCAGCTGACTCATTAAGAAGCACAAACCCATTAAACACTCTAATGATAAGCCAGCTACAACGCTCGGAATTGCGGTTCACGATTTAATAAGCAAACACACCAGCTGTGTTCCTCGTGTGAGGCCGGCCGATGACGTTTTGCTTCGCAGATGGCAAGAAGGTATAACGACAGCCTTCCAGCACTTAAAGCTAACCAATGACATCATTCTCGCAATGATTGACTTGAGATACTACCAAGCTGGGACGGAGGATGCTGTTATGGCTGATTATTTAAGTGTAGAGAGAATGCCTGCACAAGACATTGAATCAAATCGCAACTTGTGTCCGAATAATGTGCTACATAATTGTCATTCCGAAACAAGAAAAAAACATTCTCAAGTACTGGTTGAAAATTATATTGACATCAATCCAAAGATTTGGAAATGTCAATGACTGCCAGTTGGAGAACATTAAAAGAGCTTCCAAAGATCAAGCTAAAAGCAATCCACTGCAGCTACCCTTCAGTGCCGCGTGGGAAGTGGACACTTGTAAAGCGATTTGGAACATCATTGAGCCGTCAATCCGCTCTAATGTGGAAGTCAGAATTGAAGATATTGTGGGCTTCGGGGTGATTGTATCATCTTGCCAGGAGGTTCTAATCAAGAATCTAGCCGCTTGAGTCTCAAATCGGGCAATGACTGCTCTCAACATTATTGAAGAAGCACTATCAGTTCCTGATTTTCCTTGGGTTGAAACATTAAAACTCAACAGTACGCTGACTGAGGAATTTGAGCTTTACCTACATGTAATTGACTTTTACAAAGTAGACCCTTATCTTGGGTTTAAAGTGCAGGGAAGAAATCCCTAAAGTTTTACAAAGGGACTGGAAGCAAGGATCATTCAGCGAATTATACTTGGGCTGTTAATTATGTTCAAAAATATATAATTGATTCACACAGATCTGAGGACATGTATAACCAGGCCAAGGTTGACAGCGACATCTCCTTAACTGAATTTATTCAAGAAAGGAAGAATGCAGCGGCTCGCAGAGCACTAGCTGCAGCCCCAGGAGCAGGAGGTCCTCCTGCAGCACCAGGTCCATCTGGATCAGGTGGTCCAGGTTCAGGTCCACAAGGTCCGGGAGGTCCAGGCTCTTCTCATACACCTCCACCGACACCAGCATCTCCCAGGCCATCCAAACCCGCACAGAGGTCATCCAGACCACCAAAACGCCAGTCTGAGTCCATACCGGAGCAAGCAAGATCGTCTAATGGTGGCCCATTCATATTAAATTAAAAAATCTGGCTTATATAATATATATATAGGGTCGGCAGACTAAAGAACATAAGTCATGAAACATCAAATTAGATTTTTTCACGTCAACTTTAATTATTTTGTGTATTTCGTTATCTGACTAAAACACACAAGTCACCGTAGTTTATTTCATGGCGCAGCAAGGTCATGTGCTTTTTCAACCTTAATTTATTTTTAAATTTAGGAACGTACTAAAGAACATAACTTGACTTATGTTTAACGGGACATAGCAAATCTGTGCACATCATTGGCTCTTAACGTGACTTATGTTATAAGGAACAAAGCGGGTTTCTTATCGACAGACCTAGCGCAAGTGTGTGCACTCACCTACCGAGACAAATACAACGTACAACAGTATTGTGTTCGATCGCGTGTTGAAGTGAATAATATTAGTTCAAAATGAATTACTCGAGAGGAAAGAAAATAGTTGAACTGGCTTTAGCAAGAGAGAATAAGTCAATTAAATGTAAGTAAAGTCTTGAATAGTTATTATTTGTTTTTATTTCTGTATATTTTTATTTTCATTGTTTTAGACAATAAAAACGAAGTTCAGAAAATAGCGACTTTGCCAATCACATCAGAAACTGCAGCTGCGAGCTTATATGAATTAAATTTTCCTGATAATGGCTCTGAGAATCTGATTGAACTATTGCCGCTAGTTGAATGTAAGTAAAGCAGTAAACTATGTTTGTTACAAAAAAATCTTGCCCATGGATTGCATAATCATATTGTTTTCATTGTTTTAGGCGATGAAAAAATAGTTACAAATGTAGCAACCAATTTAGCAACTGTAGACGAACCGATACCATCCACATCAACAGCCCACCTTACAATATCTGCAAATTTTTCCAGTGATGACTCAATCGATGATCCACATTACACTCCTAATAATGAAGAGCCTACTTCAACTTCAGGAGAAGAAGATAATCAGATACCACCTACGCTGCCTAACAGTATTTTGCCAGAAAGAAGCCTACGTACTTTGAAGAGAGAAAAGAAAACAAAGCGTAATCTAGGTCAGTGTTACAAGACGTTGGAAGGTAAAGTGATTCCTGATAGAGCAATGAAAGAACTGTCGATGTGTAGAATGAAATGTAAAGGACGAATATCGTTGAATGATAGACAAGCTATATTCACGGAATATTGGAAAATGGGATCATACGTCAAAAGATCAGCGTATATGGCGTCTTTAATAGAAATCGAGGATAAAGCTACTCAAAGAATACGTACGTTGGATCCGGAAAAACAAAAATTTAAGATGAAAACTTATAAAAATATTTTACCTGTTCATGGTAAACGAGAACCTGTATGCAGAGGATGCTTACTTAAAGTATTTGATGAAAGTGACAACTTCATAAAAACTGTGTCTCTGAAGAAAAGAGCGTCTATTGGAGGCACTGAAACCGATGATATGCGTGGAAAAGTCGTACCTAAAAATAAAGTATCAGACTTAAAACGCGAAGAAATAAGAGCCCACATAATGTCATTTCCAGCTTATGAAAGCCATTACACCAGAAAGACTACTTCGAAGAAGTATTTACCTTCCCACTTAACTATGCAAAAAATGTATAGTTTATTTTGTGAGAATAATGAAAATCCCCCTTCTATAAAAATTTATAGCCAAGAGTTTCATAAGCTAAAGTTGTCTTTTAAAAAGCCCCGCGTAGACACTTGTTTCACTTGTGACAAATACGTAATGAAAATACAGCTTGCACAGGACGAGACTATTAAAGCTAAGATAGCTGCTCAACATGATCAACATAAGATTGTAGCGGATCAGGCCTATGAAGAAAAACGACTGGACTCGCATTTATATGCCGATGATGAGACTGTGCAAGTATACACGTTTGACTTGCAGCAATGCTTACCAACGCCATCTTTAAGTTCCTCAGTTGTTTTTTATAAACGTCAGCTATGGACATTCAACTTAACCATCCATAATAATAAAACTGGAGGAGCTGTGTGCTATGTATGGTACGAGACAATCGCAGGACGAGGAGCTAACCAGATTGCATCCTGCATTTATAAGCATCTATTAAACTACGTTCCTGCAAACACCAAACACGTAATACTGTATTCAGATACATGTGGAGGTCAAAATCGAAACTCCCATGTGAGTTCAATGTTTACTTGGGTTTTGCAGATGACGGGTATTAAAACAATAGATCATAAGTTTATGATTCCTGGACATAGCCATCTAGAAGTTGACACCGATCACGAGTAGGTAAGGCGACGATGTAGACTGGGAACCGCAATACAATGACTTATTAACATAATTACCAACGCATTTACATAATTAATGCATATTAATTACACTATTATACCAATTAACATAATTACCCATAATTGACAGTACATGCTTCAGATCCCAAAATTAGGATGCACCCAGGAACAAAAATTTTTATAATTGTTACATTAACGCAGAATATGTAATTAAACTTCCACCGAGCAAGTGAACTAATTCACAGTCATATAATTACTGACCTATTATGTATTAATGTAATTATATAATTACTGACCTTACTTATTTACTTATTGTTGCGCTCACGCAAATTTGCCATTCAATGCAAATTTTTTGTGAGGTCGAGGCTCTTCTTCGCTTGCTTGCACTTTTAAAAGGTTGTTGTTGATTAATAATGCATTTTACACTTACAACAAAAGGATATTTAAACTATTATAGTAAAAATCGTTGCCGCGTATGTATATATGTATGTGAAAATTTAAAGATTCAGCTTAAATAAATAAGTGCGCTTAATCGTCAAGCCTAATCATTCTCATTAAACATGAAAAAATACGAAATTATTAGAGATTTTTCGACTGCAGTGCGGCGTTTTGGTTTAAGTGGTCGAAAGATTGAATTTAAAATTCAACCAATGCCCACAACCCAAGATAACCCCGTAAAATGGATAAAAGAAGCTGTGGAACAAATTGTACTCTATGCCACCGCTGCAGTAGATCCTACCGATCAAATAGGCTTCACATTCTGCAGCAAGGATTTTAAGGAAAAAAATCCAGGATGGATGAATTTTCGTGAAGCATCTCGAGTTACGGTGGACGACGTATGGAAGGTGTTAGAAGGCATCTTTCAGAGCAATTCAGAGGGAATGAACACCGATTCCTTTTGCCTGGGTGTAACCACTGTAAAAATGCCTCAGGGACGTGGCAAACGAGTTCGAGTCGGTGCATATTCCACCTTTGAGGAAGAATGTTCAAAAAGAAAAGGAATTGTTGTCGTAGACAACAAGGATAACTTGTGCCTTCCGCGGGCCCTCGTAATAGCCATGGCTCACGCTACTAAATCGATTGACTACAATAAAATGCGTCGCAACATTGGTAAGCTTCAGGACCAAGCAGTTGCGCAGCTGCTTCAGGAATCGGGTGTTGTTCTTCAGGAAAATAATGGGTGATGTAACTCAGGTATTCCTGAGTTACATCTTTTCCAACAACACCTAGCTCCCTTATTTAAAATTGTGGTTTATGAATATGGAACAAGAGGTCGTGTATTAATTTATGAGGGTAAAAACGGGTTACATAAATTAAACTTGTTATTTCATCAGGGTCACTATAACGTCATCAAATCGCTACCTGCAGCATTTGCTTGTGGTTATTTTTGCGATTTATGTCGCGTGCCGTATGATCATAAAAATAAACATCGATGTACTGAATCGTGTCCGTGCTGTCGATCTTCACCGCCTTGCAAACCTGCCAAAAATATTTCGTGTGACAAGTGTAACCGATCGTTCAGGGGCGAGGAATGCTTCAAAAATCACCAGCAAAAAATGTGCAGTGAAGTTCGGAAGTGTCCAGACTGCTTAAAAACTATTAAATCCGGTCGCAATCACGTGTGGGGAAATGTTTTGTAAACTTTGTAGAGACCATTTTTCCGAAGGTCATATGTGCTTTATAAAGGTCAACACGGGAAAACCGCCTAAAAATGAGTTTCTTTTCGTGTTTTTTGACCTGGAAACACGACAAGAGATGAAACTGCACAGTGAAACGGACGTTACTGTTCACGAACCCAGTCTGTGCGTCTACCAACAGTGCTGTGATCGTTGTTACGGAGAGAATAAACTCTTGTTTTGCCAAAAGTGCGGGTTTAGGCAAAAAGAAATTAAAACGGATATTATTAGCTCCTTCCTGAAATATTTAATGACCGTTCGTAATAAATTCAAAAAGGTTGTATGTGTTGCACACAACGCGCAATCTTTTGATGCACAGTTTATTTTAAAACACGTTTTAGAAAAAACAATCATCAAACCGGATTTAATTATGCGCGGTACTAAAATACTAATGATGGAACTGGATAATATTCGTTTTATAGATTCATTAAATTATTTTCCAATGGCACTGTCGAAGCTACCAAAAGCTTTTGATCTGGGTGCCGAAATAAAAAAAAGGATACTTTCCTCATTTATTCAATACCACTGAAAACGAATCATATGTTGGTCCGCTTCCGGATATTAGGTATTACTCACCGGACACTATGTCTACAAACGATCGAACAAAGTTTGTTGAATGGTATGAAGCACACAAAGGCTCTGAATTTAATATGCAACGCGATATTGTTGACTATTGTGTGAGTGATGTGCAAATCTTAAAAAATGCGTGCATAAAATTTAGAGACATGTTCCTGACAGAATGCAACGTTTGTCCCTTTATGGAGGCGGTGACAATAGCATCGGCCTGCAATTTAGTGTATAGACGAGGCTTTATGAAACCGAACACTATTGGTATCATTCCAAGAGGTGGTTATCGGTGGCGCGATAACCAATCAAATGCGGCGATTCAATGGCTTCGATGGGAAGAACAGAAACGGGGAATTTTAATTTACGATGCAGCAAGAGGTCACGAGGCGTTGGTTGCAGGTTTTCGAGTAGACGGCTTTTGTAAAGAAACTCGGCAGGTTTTTGAGTTTCACGGATGCTACTACCATGGCCACCCTGTCTGTCAAACCTCAAAACGCAATGAACCGCTTTTTGAGAACAACTGCGACACACTCACCAGTCGTTATGAATCAACTATCGCAAAAATGAAACACTTACAAGCTAAAGGGTACAGCTATGTGCAGATGTGGGAATGCGATTTTAAAAATTTAGAAAAAGCAATCTCGATGTGCGCTCCCTAAAATCGCACCCCCTTTTAAACAGAAGTGTTTTGAATCCACGGGACGCGTTCTATGGTGGTCGAACCGATGCCACAAAATTGTACTATAAAGTGAAACACGGCGAAAAAATTCGCTATATCGACGTATGTTCCCTGTACCCTTGGGTCTGCAAATATGGAAAGTTCCCAATTGGTCACCCCATAGTTCATGTTGGCCCTGAAACGTGTGCAAAACTTGATGTTTCTAAAATAGATGGACTAATTAAGTGTAAAGTCCTCCCGCCGCAAAACTTATATCATCCGGTGTTGCCTACAAAACAAAACGATAGATTAATGTTTTCACTGTGTCGCGTGTGCAGTGAAACTCAAAACCAGAACGAGTGTGACCATAACGAGGATGATCGGGCTTTCATTGGCACCTGGGTGCTAGACGAAGTTAGACTAGCTATCGCACGAGGGTATGTCCTAATTGAGACTTACGAGGTGTGGCAGTATCAGATAGAACAATATGATACTGTTACAAAAATGGACGGTCTCTTTACAAAATTTATGGATAAATTTATTAAAATTAAACAACAGGCATCTGGCTGGCCGTCAAGCTGTGTATCTGAAGAAGATAAAATTGCATATATTGAAAAGTTTCTTACTTCAGAGAAAATTCATTTGGAATACGATCAGATTAAAAACAACCCAGGACTTAGATCGCTGGCTAAGCTGATGTTAAATTCCTTTTGGGGAAAATTTGGTCAGCGTGAAAACCAGGCAAAAACCAGCATTGTTCGAGACCCAAAAAATTTGTACGAAATGCTCACAGACCCCTCGGTAATGGTTAATTTTATTCAAAAAATCAACGAAGAGGTACTGATTGTGAATTGGGCGCACAAGGAAGAGGCTGCAGATATTCTAAGCACCGTGAATGTGTGTATAGCGGCATACACAACTACACTTGCTCGAATGAAACTTTATGAATATCTGGAGTTTCTCGGTGAGCGTGTTCTTTACTATGACACAGATTCCGTAATTTATATCAATCGTGAGAGTGACAATGACGAACCAGTTACGGGATCCTCGCTTGGTGAAATGACAAACGAGCTAGAAGGATATGGTATGGGGAGTTACATTGTAGAGTTTGTGTCCGGAGGTCCTAAGAACTATTCGTTTAAAGTGTTTTGTCCTTCAACCAAAAAAACTTTTGTTATGTGTAAAGTGAAGGGTATTCGAATAAACTTTGAATGTGAAAAATATGTAAACTTTGAAAGTTTGCGGGACATGGTTTTAAATGATGCACCCGCTGTGTATATAACATCTAAAAATATACGTCGCACTGCTGAACACGACGTGATCAATAAGACTGAAAAGAAAGTTTTTCGTGTCGTGTTCGGGAAACGACAGCGTATAGCGAATTATAATTCTGTGCCCTATGGGTATAAAAAGTGTAAATTTTAAATATAGATTATTGTATATTTAAAAAAAAAATAGTTTTACAATGTATTTAATGTAGTTGTTTTAAAAATAGTTAAATAATAAAACCAGTTAGTATAATAATAATTATGTAAATTAAATTGTATCACCAACACCTAAAATGTTTATAAAATGTTCATTATTGTGCACTTCATCACAGTCTTCGGCAGCACTGTCTTCCTCCGAAAGTATTACTTGTTCTTCACAATAGGTACAAGTTAATACAGGGCGTCCGTGATGATGAACTCTATTGACGAATAACGGACGATTATCAACTGTTATTAAACGTAAAATTTCACCCCAACAGTCGTTGCATCCAATCATGTATTCCGGTCGACCATTTACTTTAAATGTGCCGATTGTATAAAATGTAGCACAAATTAATCCTCTATTGCAAAATCGATTTGGTGATATCAATTTATATCGCAACCAATATAGAAATTCAAGAGAAATGTAACTATTTGAATCTTGAGGATGATTAAAATTTTTAGCTACATTTTCCACTGGCTGTAACGACGTCATGTTGCCAAAGAACTGAATCGAACTTCCGCTCACATAAAACGGAGAGTTATGGTCATTTTGTGCTAATAACGGACCACGAAAAATTTCATCACATAATATAGGAACACTGACATCAAAAAATGATGATGAAGTTTTATCGAACTGTGTCATTTTTTTTTGTTTAGCTTATAGTTAAAACTGACTATTATTATTATGTGAAGTAAGCAGACGTTTTTCCAATTCTTATATACACTTTTACAATAAATATTTTAATTTACATACATATCTAATAATTGCATATGTAAATGTTGACCTAGATACATGTGTAGATGAATATTTTATATAAAACTTGCACTTTAACAATTACAAAACACTCATTGTTTCCGATCAGCATTTTTTTTTAATATGTTGAAATTATAATCATAATGATGAGTACCGTAATTAGAAAAACGTTGTATTTGCATTTAAATATTGTATCAACTTAAATAAACATGTTTAAAATTTATATATTAGTCACGTGTGTTGTTACATACACACACTGTTCACTTGTTGAGATGAGTTATTCATCCTTTCTAAGAATGAATAACACTAGGTTTATGTGCTAAAAAGATGTGAACGAAATGAAATCGGAAATAATAATATTTCAACATATTAATTATTTTATTGAAACGACTATTCCATACTGCATACGAGAACTTTATGGTAAGTTTTTAATATTTAAAATAAAATAAAATTTTAAAATATTTTTTTATCGTTTGTTTCAGATAACTCTAGCGAGATTCACAAGTACATTTCTATTTTTAAACGGGAAAGACAGAAAGAATGCAGCAGCAACGGCGTCGACGGTGGTGACATTGAATTTCCACAAATTACTCAAAAACAAATTAATTTAGAACCCGAACAATCAATAAATGTGCTATCTTTCGAGATCAACGAAACTACAATAGAAATTTTATTATATATATTTTTAATTTTATTTGGAATAATTTGTCTTCAATTGTTATACTTATTTTATTTGTTCAAACCATGCGTTGTCATTCTTAGATAGTTTAAATTAAATTAAGTACACTATAGTTATTTTATTTAACCATAATAATAAAAAAAAACAAGTTAAAACTAAAACGACAAATTACAAATGTAAACAAAATTTAACATATCTAGTGATTGTAAAATTTATTTAATTTTTTTGACAGCACAATAAAATCAAAATAACATAAAATTGAATTCGTAATAATTACATTTATTTCACAGAATTTCTTATATCTAAACAGTAAGATAAAAGTTTTACATTAAATAGTGCACAATGTTTTTTTTTTTTTGTGTGGGCATTATATCAATTTATGCACTAATCCAGTTAATGGACTGTACTCAAAGATAACGTCATGAATGAGAAGAGCGTAAGCAACGGTGTTGGCGGGAAACGTTGATATTGATTCAATTTCCAGTTGCACATCTACGCTTCCGCTCTTAACCTCTTCACTCTGGCAAGGATGTTATACTATATACTATATACTCCGTACCAGCCTGTCCTTGCAGCTCTTGAATTGTGGCTGCGGCTTTCTTTTAAAAAAAATTTCAACATTTTTGGCTGTGGGGGAGACTCATCAAGTATGCCTTTTGGTAGGCCAATGTCGAGATGCTGTGGCGTCTCAGGTAATCTTCCAGTCTTGTTTGGAACTCTTCCCGGTCTTTGTGCGTCTGCCTTTCAAAGAATGGTAGATCCTTTTTATATTTCTTATTATGGTACGTTCCAGGCCACATCATAGTGGTGTGCGGGATGTGGAGACCGCCGGGCAGTGGGGTGGCCCGTTAGTCTAGATTGTTGTCAGCGGCATTGGATCCGCCGCAGGGGTTTTTGGTTTGACCTTTTTAGCGGCGGTTCCGGGGAATTTATATCCCGGTTGTGCTTGCTCTCGTTCCACCGTAAACGATGAATGCACCCATTCTTTCGGGTGTGCCCTACCTTGGCTTTCGGTTCAGCCAGTGCAAGTGGTGGAGAGTGCGTGGAGTTGGCGGCTCCCAGGAAGACCTGTGTGCGGTGCACCACTGTGGTTCAGTGTTTTTGGTTCTTGGTTCAACCCTTGATTGGCCATCTGATTGACTGATCTTGTTGTACTTGCCAGAGAGGTCTGAGTGTCGTCAGCACTAGAGGGTAGTGTCCGATTGACGGCAGCGTGTTATGGTATGCTGCTTGGCCATCCACTTGGTGCGGCGGTTGGGCCGTGGGATATAATATTGTTGGTCAACCCCCGGAGGATTGGTGTTTTCTACATCTTCTTCTATGTTTATGTAGACATCTTCTCTTCTTTTCGCTTTAAGGGACTTAAAAGCACTATGCCTGTAAACGGCTAATCTCCTGGTGACTGCAATCAATTACAAAGATGGGGCATGTTTTATAGGCTTCATAGCTGAGTAGGGGGTCGTTATCGCTTGTATTGTAGTAAGCTTTCTGAAATGTACTGTACGCTTGGTATGCAGTAGCGTAACGTCCACTCGTAATATTGATATCCTGATTAGCATAGGGATAAGATTCGGAGTTTAAAAACAGTTTAACGCTTCTCAACTCTGCCGCATCGAATTGCGAACAATCTTTCTCTTTTTTGCCTTTTCTAGCGGTTTGAAATGCAACGATAACGTAACGCGGTTTTTCTAGTTTTGTTGAGGTACGTACTGCCCACTTGTCCGATGCATTTTCTTTTAGTGCAGGCAATTCATGCAGCTCCCATTGTCTAAACGCCAACTTCATCATTCGATCGGACTTTAAAGTACGCAAAAGTTTTAATTTAATTTCATCACTAACAGTTATGTGAGGCACGCACCACTCAACAATGTTTAGTTTAATCGTTCCATCCTTTCCATAGTACACATGATCGTCAGTGTGTGCTCGTTGTAAAATTAGTTCCTGCTTACAATTGATCATCACTTTTTGGTGCATTTCCGCAAATCCTAACAGCATTTTTAACGGTATTATGGTATCAAACACCCCATCCGTCTGTTTGGTTTTTGTTTCCCCACTCATGGACCAGCCGGCCGCTTCTAATGCTCTGTTCTGTGCATGCGTAAAACTCGCTAGGCCCTTGAGTGTGCAAGTAATACCTGGATCTCTCACTCTATCAACGGTGACATTATTCAATTCAAACCGGATTTCGCTAAACAAATGGGCAAATGCGTTGTTTGATAACTTACTGGTTATATCCGATGATGTAAACTTTCCCACTATGTGTAGGTAACTGTTGGCCACTAAAGTGTAAATATCCTGAGCTTGTAATAGAATTCTTATCTCATCGTTATTGTTAAACTGAGTTCCGGCATATGGTTGGTAGCTGTGATATTCCATTCCCGTAATTGCATCATCAAATCTAACGTCATCGTTGAGATTAAGGATTTGCGAACGGTGGCATAATGATTATTAACTTTAAACCCCAACGATTGTAAAATTTTTATATTATCAGCACGTATGTTCTCTCCTGCTGTTGCTGCTGTTGTTTTCCTTTTTGTAGTAGTAGTGCTTGCAGCGGATCGTCGACGCTTATTGCTCGTACTCAGTGAGTGTGCAACTGTTTTATACTGTCGCCCGTCATTTTTCTCGAAATGTAGTCCCATTCTTTAAGATGTAGCCTAATCAACACGTTGCAGTTGTATAACTCCAGTAATTTTCCAAACTGATCTTTAAGTTGAATTGTTACGAATGAAATTCGGTCCGTATTGATAGGTAAATAAATTATGACACGCGGACACTCGTTTATATAGTCGCCGGGTTTTATAAACGGATTTATAGCAAATTCGTGAATTACGTGCTGCGGCTGATCGTTGTGGTAGGAACCTGTAACTATATTGCATTCTAATCGCACATTGGTGGTGGTAGCGTTCAAAACTCTGACCTTACTTTGAGATGAGCAACTAACCCCAACTTTTACTTCTTCGCGTTTCATACCCAGCACATCGTGAAGGGAATCATCGGCGGTAAAGTCCAAATCATAAATATTAGACATTATTTTATACTTCGAAGAAGATTTATCGTAGTTCAAAGTTAGAATATATCGGAGAAGGCATCTGCATTGTATAGCAAATCTTCTAACTTTGTTTTTAATGTCTCGAGTGTGTAGAAACCATTTGGAATCGATGTCGACAATATGTCAGCACTTTTTGATAATTTATAATATACTTTTTTACCAACAATATTGGCAATGTTGTTGACGGTTTGAAATTGTACCAAACCAATTCCATATCTAATCCCCTGCTCCAACTGTAAAGGTGGATGGTATCTGGATGTGAGCACACTACTTTCTCCACTAAGTGTGATGGTCAGTGACATGATGATGATGTATAATTTATCAAAAATATCAAGCACAAGTGTCCGCAAATGTAGGTGTTGTAATCTTGGTATGAGTCGTTGTTGTACAGCACTTTACAGCCTTTAAAGTATTGTTGCACTTCCTTGGGCGGCGGAAGATTACCGTAACTGTCGAACCAAATTATCTGAGTACTGAGAAATTTTTTAACCTGATACTTTTTTACGTATTTTGTTAGATCCCAATCAGTAAGTGCTCTGCGAGGTAATGTGCTCAAATCCAGTTTTTTGTTAGCTTTTTTATTGTTTTTGGAGTTGTTTTTGTTGACGATGAACTAAGGTATATTCCCAGCCCGGTCTTTCCACGCTGCCTAATTATAGCACCGCCAGTTTTCTTAGCACCGAAAGAAACAGATTCCATCGCTCTGTTGTGACGAATGGCCTCTTGTAAGAGCCGTCGAGCGTGTTTAGCTTTTTGAACGGCTTGTGCAATGGACGCAGATCCGGTTGCAATACTACCTATTGCAGATATACCAGCAAGTAATGGGATTAACATGGGGAGAAAACCCCCTATTTTTGGAATAGGTATCACACGCGGAATGTTGATTTGGTGTTTGCCTCCGGCCTGTCGCAATGCTTGTTTTGCCGCTTGAAGAGTTGCATGTATATTTCCAATGCTGTTCAAGTACGCCTGTGAAGCCGGTCTCACGATAGTCGAGCGAAAAGGTTTTTTGCGTTTTATTACCGCAGACGTTCTACGCTTTATTCGACGCGTCATGCTTGCACTCGTACAAGCTACTGTTATTTGTTACGATAAAATCAGGATATATATATATATATAGAGGGGAGAGTGAGCAGTTACTATATTGAGGGGAGAGTGAGCAGTTACAGCCGTTTAAAAGAAAAGAATGGAAATTATTAAACAAACTGAACGCTTACCGGTAGTGAATTGTGATAGTCATTACATTGCGCTAAACAATGGGAAAAAAGGACAGCAAAGACGACACGGAAATTTATTCCCTGATTCGATCAGATGTTTGATTGTGGGTAAAAGTAATTGCGGTAAAACTAACGTACTGTTAACGTTACTGTTACATCCAAACGGAATCAGCTTCGAAAACGTCTATCTCTATTCAAAATCTTTACATCAACCAAAATATGTGTTTTTAAAGAGGGTGTGTGAGTCTATCGAGAACCTGAAATACAACGAATTTGACAATAGCGAAGAGATTGTGTCGCCTTCGCAGGCAAAACCAAATTCCGTTATGATTTTTGATGATATTGCATGTGCACCGCAGAGCGTAATGAGAGAATATTTCTCAATGGGTCGACATAATGTAGTGGACTGTTTTTACCTGTGCCAAACGTACTCGTGCATACCCAAACAGTTAGTCGGAGATAACGCAAACTTTTTAATCATTTTTCCAACGGATGACTTAAACCAGAACCACATATATCAAGGTCACGTTAGTCAGGACATGCCTCTATCGAAATTCAAAGAAATATGTTTGCTATGTTGGCAGAAAAAGTATGATTTTCTTGTAATCGACAAAGATAGTGACATTAATAGAGGTCGTTACAGGAGAAATTTTGATGAGTATATAAAGGTGTGAGTTACGTGTAGGTGTATGTGTGTAAATAAAACGTTGCGCAGAAGTGTTTAAATAATGGATAACCTGCCGATGGAATTACATTTACCAGGGTATAATTTCTGCGGACCGGGTACAAAGCTAAAAAAACGTATAGCACGAGGCGATGTTGGTATAAATAAGCTGGATGAGGCATGTATGGATCATGATCTGGCGTACTCCCAAACAAAACGTTTGTCTGATCGACATAGAGCCGATACAGTTTTAGAAGATTCTGCAACAGCAATACTGAAGCAGAAGGATACGGGTGTCGGTGAGAAGATCGCCAGCTGGATAGTTGCAAAAGCGATGAAACTAAAGAAAAAGGTTGGCATGGGCATGGCTGAAAATGAAGCACTGCAGAAACAAATAATCAAAACAAGAAAAGATGTTCGAAAAAAACTCAACAGAATTCGTCGCGATCGTTTTGAGAGTGACCGAATCCTGACCGGAAATTTAAAAGGCATTATTACTCCAATTCTGGATTTAAAACTAATTCAACAGGGGATAAAACGTGAGGTCAAAAAAGAAGACGAGGCAATTAAAGAGGAAGAAAATGAAGTTAAAAGTAGGTGGCAGGGTAGAAGAAGTCAGGCTGAATTCTTACCCGAAGATCAAGATGATGTGTTTGAGTCGGAGGAACTAGAACAGGTGTTGGAGCCAGAGGTCGTACCACCAATGAATATTGACCAAGTACGAGAATTTATGCAAACAGATGAAGGTTTCAAAAAGTATTTAAACTCCTTAGCAGAGCTACCCAAAAAGTACATAACTGCACTGTTGGAAAATACTACCGAGAATGATAATGTATCTGGCGTGCGCATTGATCCCGTATCGCAAAATTGGAAATTAGGCAATTATACCTTAAATTTTAGAGAAAACAACCTCGTAATTGGAGAAAGAGAGTTTGAAGGAACCGAGGGTCTCTACAAATTAATATTCCTAAAAGACCCCGCCAACTACAATACCGATGATCTAATTGAATATAAAAAAAAATTTAAAATACACTAGAGCTCACTACAACGGATACGGGGCTGGTACAAAAATAAACACCTCCGGCACCAAGTATAATAACGTAATAAAAATACTTTTTCCGCCAAGGGTTAGCAGTACGGTGTCAAAATCACGGGTAGGACTCAGATCTAGATCGACTAACGTAGCATCGGCGGCGGTAAATAAAACACCAAAGAGAATTTCTGCTAGTGGACTAGGTGTATCGCCGGCAGAGGGGCTTTTAAAACGGGTAAACACTGATAGAATACAGTACGTACCGTGGACATCTATAAATGCACTGATTGATCGTTTGCATTTGTTGTATGCCAGTGAGATGAGCGGTAACACATCAGTGAATAACGAAATTGTGTCTATTATTTCAATCTTGCGAGATAGTAGAGTTATTGAGTAATATAGATATGTCTAAAAAAACAGTTGTAGAGGAACTACATAAGACGACAAGGAAGAAATTTCAACGACGTCGTACAATAGTTAAAGGATTACATGATATTTCAAGTGGATTTAATGGAATTTATTCCCTACGCTAAGTTAAATAAGGGTTACAAATATGTCTTAGTGGTGATTGATTGTTTTAGCAAGTATGTATGGACTAGAGCACTCAAATCAAAAACAGGTGTAGAAGTAGTATCCGCCATGGAAACTATATTCAAACAAGCAGCCCCAAAGAATCTTCAAACGGACCAGGGAAAGGAATTTTGGAACAATAAATTTAAAAAATTATGTGCAAATTATAAAATTAATATGTATTCTACATATAGCACAATCAAAGCCAGTATGGCTGAACGTGTAATACGTACACTAAAATAAAAAATTTATCGACAATTTAGTTTACGTGGTCAATACAAATGGATAGATGTGTTAGATGATATAACACGTACTTACAACAACACCCCGCATTCGGCAATTGGCCGTTGGAAACCGATCAGCGTAAACAAGAAAAACGAGAATACAATTCAAAAATTGTTTTTTACTCATATAAAAATTGCTGTCGGAAAACATAAATACAATGAGGGTGACTATGTGCGTATCAGTAAATATAAAGGCGTATTTAACAAGGGATACACTCCTAATTGGTCAACGGAATTATTCAAAATTGTAAAAGTTAAAGCCACGAAACCCGTGACATATTTGCTTGAGGGATATGCAGGGTAAACCAATTTTGGGAGGCTTCTACGAAGAGGAACTGCAAAAAACCGCACAAAAAGACGTCTATCTGGTGGAGAAAGTGTTACGTCGCAAAGGCAACAAGGTGTACGTAAAGTGGCTTGGTTTATCACAAAACTCTTGGATAAACAAAAAAGATATAGTGTAACATTTTGTTGTAGTATTTATTTTATATTTTTAAATAAACATATTTTACATTAAATATATACATTTTATTGTTCGACTTGTCTAACTAACATATATTCTCTTACTTTAATGTACATAAAAAACAAATTTATGATTAAAATAATAACAAGCAAGACACAGTAATATTTTAGAATTTCTTCAAAAGTAGTGGTAGTGGTGACGGTCATGTTGGTAGTAATTTGTTGTTGTTGAACATTCACTTTTTCCCATTTTGATTGCAGTAAACCAACTTTTAACGAGTTAAAACGAATTTTAAAATGGAAATATGATAGTTGTGGGATCGTCTGCTTCAGCAAAGTAGCATTTTGATTTTCTGATTTATTGTTACACTTTGTAATGTTAAAACTAAACAGATGAGTATGATTTATATAATCTATTTTCATGTAATTCCATTTACCTTCTTCTTCTTCACCTTGAACGCTGACATTGTTGTTGTTGCTGTTTGTAAAATAACACTTCACATAAGCTTCTTCAACATAATTAGGTCTAGCAATGTATATTTGATTGTCAATTATGTTGAACAGAATTAGTAGACCTGTGAGATTTAACATGTTTGCAGTTGAAGGGACAATTTTACTATCACTTACAAAAGTTTTTTTTTTCTTTAAATACAGTAGTTACCTAAAGTGGAAGGGGAAAGCATAAATATATATAATCTACTTAACTTATTTTTGAATTAGTTTCAAAGATGACTTCTACACGAAAGCCTCTGTTATTAGAAACTACATACTATGTCAATAATAACTTTGTTGTGCGTACTGGTCTAAATGTGTACAATGAATACCAGGAAGTTGTTGTGTTCGAAAAACCCCATCAATCGATTCTACTTTCTCAAAATGAGTGGACTCAATTTAAAGCAATGAAGAATGTTATCTTTGAGTATATTTACGATTTAATGCCACAAAATATATCAGAATTTAACTCGTTGAATGTTCAAATTGGAGAAAATTACATTATCAAATTTTCATCGACCAATAATGGTGATCGAAATGTGTTGTTGAAGACCAAGATAAAGGGAGGTGTAACTTTTTGCATTGATAAATATTCAGTGCAAACAATATTAAAGATGGAGTCGCTGATGGAAACTAATCTGAATATGCTGAGCAGTGTAGAGTTTAAAAAAACATTACATTCATTACCTGCACAACTATTTAATTCAACTTAAAGATATAACTTTAGTAAGCAGACTAATGGAGGATGTTTCGCCAACGATGATTCTGAGAGGCTTGTTAGAATTACAACAATTTTACCCAGAAGAAATTTGTAGAGATGTTCGATTAATATCCCTATTTAAAATCAAAAAATGATGTTCTAATAATTTAAAAATAATAATAATAATAATGTATTTATTAGTAATAAAAATGTACAAACATAAATATTTTTAAGTTTGATTTTTTTAAATTTTTTAATTTACTACCACCATTACCATCATTATCACTGCAACTTAGTTCAAGGACAAAATTTCTGTAATTATATAATTACTGACCTATTATGTAATTATTTAATTATATAATTACTGACCTACTTACTTATTGTTGCGCGCACGCAAATTTGCAAATTTTTTGCGAGGCCGAGGCTCCTCTTCGCTTGCTTGCATTTTTAAGATCGTTGCTCTGTTTAAATATAAAATGGAAAATTTGTAAAATAAAACATTAATTAAAACAATTCTTTTTATTTACTTCATAAAAATAAAATAATAATTAACAAAAACCATAACATATTTAAGGAGGAGATTTTAGTCTATCTTGGACCCATTCTATTCTGTCTTTAAATTTTTTTATTTTAGTAGTAGATTTTTTTTTAATTTCTATAAAAAATAGAATTAATTTTATAATTAGTAAAATTGTAATAAATATTACACAAGTTAAAGAGATTGCTTCAATAACAAGGAATCTATTTGCGGTTAACATAGGTGTTTTTGATGATTTTATTGGTGGTGCAGTGGTTGTAGCTGGCTGAACGGGGTGAGGAAGTGTTGAAACAGCTTCGACGGGGCATTTATCTTCTAACAGCCATCTTTCCATGTTCAACATGAACGCCTTCCAGTTGCGACCTATTTTTAAGATTTTCTAAGTTTGTGAATACATCTTGCCATACCTTCTGGCAATCTTCAATTTCTAATTCAATAAATTGTAAGTCTTGCAGACTTATAACTATTTTTCTTTCGAGAGCATTGCCCTTAGTGAAAAGGATTGCAACCAAAATTATATTCAAAACATGCATTTTTGAATTAACTAACAATTAATAGACTCATACATTTTATTTATACCACTATTATAGCTAAATCAACAATTCTTTTGTTGAGTAATGATTGATTTTTTTAGAGCATTGACATTTCTAATTTATTTAGTTGTGTATTCATTTAATGAGTTGTATTTATTATATATAATTATATAATGTATTTACAAAATATAATAGATTGATGTTAACCAAACATATTACAACTAGATAAAATAATGTAAAATTTAAATAGATATATTTAAATTGATATTGAATGCAATTAGATTCAAAATAATAAATTACAACAAATAATGTAAAATTAATATAATTGTGGGAAAATTACAATACAAATAATGGGTTTTCTGCAATCAATTAAATTAGCACGTCCTTTGATTGTATTTTACTAATCAATTAATATTCTGCTTAACTATAATTGTGGGAAAACTACTATACAAAGAATTGGTTTTCAATCAATTAAATCAGTATGTCCTTTGATTGTATCAAAGGACGTGCTAAATTAATAAAGAAAACACAATATTTAAATATGCCATTTACTAATTAATTATCATACTGCATAACTATAAAAACGTTGTTTATATTATGTTAGTACAATCGCAGCCTCATACCTACACACATCATATTTGAATTTAACAAAATAATAATGGATTTAAATATGATCAACAAAACATGTCAAATAACCGAAGCCAGAAAAATGATCGACTTAGAAATTGGTCACAAATACGTGATCAATGAAATGAGAAAAATAAATACTCAATTTGGAGACACCATACTGCTAACTCTAGAAAATTTCGAAGTATGGGCTCCAAGGAGATTTATTAACATATTTTCTCAAGAGAAAATTGACGATTTCAACAACAATCACCGAGGAAAAATCTGTCTTACGGTGACAGATGTAAAGAAAATATTAGGAAACATGACACCAATTTTTCATTTGGAAAATTGCTAAAAGGTAAATCTTTTAATATATACATTATATGTACGAAAAAAACTAATATATATATATATTTCTTTTTTTATAGCAGAAAGCGTTCTTCTTCTTTGTCCATCCCCAATGGACTATTGTAGCAGTGATGGTAATGGTGGAAATAATTTTAGAAAAAAATAAATCAAATTTAAAAAATAGTTAGATTTGTACATTTTTAGTAGTAGTAATAAATACATTTTTTTTTTAAATTATTATTATTATTAGAACCCTAAGGGCATTTTTACAGTGATCACACCCAGGCAAAAGGAATTAGTGTTCATTCCCTCCGAATTGCTCTATAATAATTTTGTATTTTTCTATGTTCAATGATAATGATTAGTCTTGATGACTAAGAACACTTATTTATTTTAGCTAAATCTTTAAATTTTCACATACATATATACATACTATAATAGTTTAAATATCCTTTTGATGTAACTGTAAAATGCATATTTAATCAACAACAACCTTTTAAAAGTGCAAGCAAGCGAAGAGGAGCCTCGACCTCGCACACAATTTGCATTAAATGGCAAATTTGCGTGAGCGCAACAATAAGTAAGTAATTATATAATTAAATAAATACATAATAGGTCAGTAATTATATGACTGTGAATAAGTTCACTTGCTCGGTGGAAGTTTGATTACATATTCTGCGTTAATGTAACAATTATAAAAATTTTGGTTCCTGGGTGCATCCTAATTTTGGGATCTGAAGCATGTACTGTCAATTATGGGTAATTATGTTAATTGGTATAATAGTGTAATTAATATGCATTAATTATGTAAATGCGTTGGTAATTATGTTAATAAGTCATTGTATTGCGGTTCCCAGTCTACATCGTCGCCTTACCTACTTGACATATATATTTTATCTGAAAATAGGGTAGGAAGTGTGCATAAAAAATATTTTGACAATAACATAAATTTAAAAAGTATATTGAAAAAAAAAAAGTACAACAATAATATATAATAAGCGTGGTAGGGTCGGTAGGCTCTCGGGCGGCTACGGGAGGGCGGCGGCTCGGGCGGCTACAGGTGGGCGGCGGCTAAAAACAAAAAAAAATATTTTAAAATAAAAATTTAAAAAAAAGCATCGTCAACTTACCTAGAGGGCTATACGCCTTATAAACTCCGCTTTCGCGGGAGCTTCCTCTAGCGGCACTTCCACATGGCTGCCGTCGGCAGCCACTTCGTAGGCGACGGTGAACCGCTCGCCGTTATAAATCTTAACGAGGAGCGGCTCGCCGTCCTCTAGCTCCTTGGAGTCGATCCGCACGAAGCGGTCGACCCCCAGGTACGTGTACTGCACAGGCCCGCTCGTAGAACGTATCCCCGCAGAAGAACAATTGTTAAATTTGTAGATGATTTATGGCAGGCCGACTTGGCCGAATTTACCTTGTTTTCTCGAGAAAATAAGGGATATAAATATATTTTAGTAGTGATTGATTGTTTCTCTAAATATCTGTGGACCGTGGGATTAAAAAATAAAACCGGGCTTGAAGTTGCAGAGGCTTTCAGTAAAATATTATCTCAAAACGATCGAATACAAAAAATTTACAGACAGATAACGGCACGGAGTTTTACAATACTCATTTCAAAGGCGTAATGGATAAACATAACATCAATCTTTACTCGACTTTTAGCACGATGAAGGCTTCAATGGCTGAACGAGTAATTAGAACATTAAAAGATAAATTGTATCGTTTGTTTAGCGTGCGGGGAAAATACATATGGTACGATTCATTATCGGTCATTACAAATGATTATAATGAGCGAAAGCATAGTACGACAGGAATGCGACCTTGTGATATCGAGAAAGGAAGCGATAACGAGAAGCATCTCCTGCAAACGGTGTATTCCCATATAAAAACAGCTGGTAAAATTAAATTTCGAGTAGGCGATATTGTTCGTATCAGCAAACAAAAAATGATTTTTGAAAAGGGTTATACGCCCAACTGGTCCACCGAACTCTTTAAAATAGCTAGCGTAAAAATTAGCACGCCTGCGGTATATTTTTTACACGATATGCAAGGGCTTCCCATTAAAGGTGCATTTTATGAACAAGAAATTCAAAAAGTTTTACATAAGGACGTTTATTTAGTTGAGAAAGTGCTGAGAAAAAAAGGCAATCGAGCATATGTAAAGTGGTTAGGGCTAGATACCATTCACAACAGCTGGATAAGTGCATCGGACATTACATAATTTGCTATAATGTAATATATTCATATATAATAAACATGCTACTATTAAGATAAAAATACGAGCTACTTTTATTATCCCATATTGACGTTTATTCAATATTTTATAATTGGCTATTAAGATAAAATATGTGTTACTTTTATTTACCCATAATTGGCTATTAAGATAAAAATATGTGTTACTTTTATTTTCCCATATTGCGGTTTTTTCGATATTTTATAATTTGCGATTAATAAACCTGTGGCTATAATTAAGATAAAAAAAAGTGCACGTTACGCCATTTCCCATATTGTGGTTTTTTTTCGGGGTATATAAGAGCAGGAATTTAACTATGCCATTATTAAACCATGAACGGGCCTAGTTTATTGGTTATCTTGCTTGCTCCGGTATGGCGCAAGCAAGATCCCTTGCAGTTCACTGCAAGGGTGAGGGGCGGGGGATCGGGGATGGCTTATACCCATCTCCGGTACACGTACCTGGGGGTCGACCGCTTCGTGCGGATCGACTCCAAGGAGCTAGAGGACGGCGAGCCGCTCGTCGTTAAGATTTATAACGGCGAACGGTTCGTCGCCGTTTATGAAGTGGCTGCCGACGTGCCATGTGCCATGTAGAGCTACCGCTCGAAGAAGCTCCCGCGAAAGCGGAGTTTATCCGCCGCATAGCCCTCTAGGTAAGTTGACGATGCTTTTTTTTTAATTTTAATTTTAAATTTTTTTTTTTTTTGTTTTTAGCCGCCGTCCGCCTGTAGCCGCTGCCCGCCCGTAGCCGCCCGAGCCGCCGCCCGCCCGTAGTAGCCGCCCTACCGAGCCTACCACGCTTTTTTTATATTATATATATATTTATTATTGTACTTTTTTTTTTTTTTTTTTTTTCAATATACTTTTTAAATTGATGTTATTGTCAAAATATTTTTTAAGTCTACTTCCTACCCTATTTTCAGATAAAAGATCCGACGTTAAAGGTGTTCTCAATTTCTTGTTCACTTTTAAGAACTTACCGACCTTGATATGATTCAGTGCATCTACCGCATAACTTGACGATCAGCTGTTTTATTATATTTATTTATTTATTTATTTTTTTTTTAAATTTTAATATATATTTTAAATTTAAGTTATTATCAAAAATATTTTTTTATTAAATACATAATTAAAATTAAAAAAAAGTTTCCCTACGTCTGGGCTCGATCTGCCGACCCCTGGGTTTAAAGGCGATGCGTAGCCAACTAGACCAGCGGGCAATTACATAACTTTTCTGTTTCGGGATATTATCACTCGCACGCTATTCAGCATGCATGCGATGTTGGTTGCCTAGATTAAATAATACCATATAATTACTTTTTATAATATTTAATCCACAATTTATATATTACATAAGCTGTTAACATGTTAAGTGCCACAATGTTAAAAAAAATTGGCCCCAGTGGCCATTTTTGAAATTGAGGAGTTTGCAGCAACAAGGATGTATCTGTATTTTAAGGCAAAAATGGGTTATATGCGTATTTCTGTACAAAACAATTATCTCTATCGGTTGGTGCAACAAAAGAGTTTCTATCGGCTAACATTTTGACTGGGTTATCGAGTTTACACATACCTCGAATCTTATTTGGCGCAACAAGGCTGTATGTGTAACATATACATTGATGTTGCACCAAATGGCTAGGGCATTTCGTTTGTAAGGTAATGACAGTTAACAAACACACATAACCTGCAATATGTTGTAAATCACATGTTAAATCGTCTCTAACAAAATGAGTGATTTAGGAAGTGAAATAGAACCATTCAGTAGTGGATCTAGTGACATTTATGAACCATCGTTAAGTGAGCACGAAAACAGTGATAACAGTAGTGCCCGTGTTGTAAAAAAGAAAATTAAGAAACGAACAAAACTGGAAAAGAAATATAAGAAAACGACTACTAGCAGAGGGAAAAGAACACACCAGTTCAAGAAATAAACATGTGTCGGCGAGGACAACGGGACATTCCTGCCGTTGTAAGTTCAAGTGCTTTGAAAAAGTTCCAGAAGAAAAACGTGCAATAATACTAAAACACTTTAACGAAATGGGTGATAAGATGCAACAAGATATTTATCTTACTGGGCTAATTACACGTAAACCAATCAATCTGAAAAGAAGTGCGGGATGTCGTAAAAAGAGTTCTTCTGTATTCATGGTAAGAAAATAAATGTTTTACTATATTTTATATCTACAGTACTTAAGTGCTACATTTTTAATTAGGTTCGTTTGGGCACTTTCCAGCAACGAGTTTGTAAAAAAGGGTTATGTGCCATGCATGGAGTTTCAACTAAGAGGATCGAGCGGCTTGCTTCACATATTACTGTTAATGGTGCAACTACTGCACCTCCTGATATGAGGGGTAAACATCAGAACAGGCCCAACAGCATTTTACCTGAAATTATTATGCAAGTTTCCGATCACATTAAAAGCTTTCCAAGCAGAACGTCTCATTATAGTAGATCAAAAAATGTAAAAAAATACTACTTATCACCTGAGCTTAATTTAAAAAAAATGCATGAGCTTTATTTACAAAAATACGAGCCGGATGTATATAAATATTGGTTTACAGAAGAAAAAAGTGCTCATAAACCTAAAATTTCATATGACTTTTATTTTCGTTTTTTTAAAGCTAACTTCAATATTAGTTTTGGATACCCTAGGTCTGACACATGCCAGGTGTGTGATCGAATTGATAGTCAGTTAAAGGGTGGGGATAATCTGTCACAAGAAGACATTAATAAATTAGAAACGGAAAAAAATCTTCACCAATCGAAAGCAAACGTTTTTTTTGATGATCTAAAGGATAAAGCACTGTTAAGTAAAGATAATCCAAATGTTGATACTCTTTCTTTTGACCACCAGCAGAATGCCCCTTTGCCAAAGGTTCCTGCAGGTGACGCCTTTTATTTAAGACAAATATGGATGTACAACTTTTGTATACACTCATCAAAGAGCGGCAAGGCCCATTTTTATATGTACGATGAAGTAACTGGTAAAAAAACTCCTAACGAGACCATAAGCTTTTTGGACCACTATTTCGAAAATATTATAGACAAGAAAGTTAACACTCTGTACTTATTTTCAGATAATTGCAGTGCTCAAAATAAAAATAAAAGCTTAATCCAATATTTGTATACTCTGGTAAAAACAGGTCGCTTTGAAAAAATTATACACAGGTTTCCAGAACCTGGACACAGTTTCCTACCGTGCGATAGGTGCTTTGGGGTAGTTGAAAAGCACGTTCGGAAAATAGAAAGAATATATGTACCTTCAGAGTATATTAAACATTATAAAAATAGTAGCCCTACAAATTTTGTTGTGATTCCTGTTACACAAAATATGATATTTAATTTTGTCGACACACTTGGCATATTTTTCAAGAAGACTATCACCAATAAAGAAAAAGAAAAGTTCAAAATATCAAAGTATAAGGTCTTTCAATATTCTAAGGAACACAAAACGCAAATAAAATGCAGTATAACAAGCAGATTCCTGCTTTTTTCTGACTTTACTATTCAAAAGCAAATCAATGAGTGCCCTAAAATACAAAAAAAAAATTATATACTCATCCTCTTGCTCTTAAGAAGGCAAAATATGATAATGTTATGCTTCTTGTCAATAAGTACGTCCCTAGAGCAGATATTGCTTATTACTCCTCTCTGGTGTCGGAGCAAGGTGGTGAAACATTAGCTGATCAAGACACTGATGTCACTTATGACGGCGAATTATCTATTTCTGATTAATTTTGCGTTTATGTTTAAGATATTTTTGTAGAGTTTTGTTAATAATTTCATTTGGTTTGAATAAAAAATAAATTTAAACAATATTGTACTGTCTTTTTTTTGTCGTTGGGGACAATAAGGAGGTATTTGCATTATTTAAATAATTATAAATGTTAATCTGCAAACTTTTTAAAGGTTTTTATAACTTTAAAAATAAGTTATTCCCTTTGTTAATAGTCTCGTAAAAAAAGTTAAAGTTATTGGTTATAATAAAAGAGCTATATATATTTTACTGTTTCCTGTAAAATTAAAAAAAATATTGATACCTCTTTGTTGCTGCAGGGGCTTCAATTGGCTATTAAGATAAAAATATGTGTTACTTTTATTTTCCCATATTGCGGTTTTTTCAATATTTTATAATTTTCGATTAATAAACCTGTGGCTATAATTAAGATAAAAAAAAGTGCACGTTACGCCATTTCCCATATTGTGGTTTTTTCGGGGTATATAAGAGCAGGAATTTAACTATGCCATTATTAAACCATGAACGGGCCTAGTTTAATGGTTATCTTGCTTGCTCCGGTATGGCGCAAGCAAGATCCCTTGCAGTTCACTGCGAGGGTGAGGGACGTGTCGGGGATGGCTTATACCCATCTCCGGTACACGTACCTGGGGGTCGACCGCTTCGTGCGGATCGACTCCAAGGAGCTAGAGGACGGCGAGCCGCTAGTCGTTAAGATTTTTAACGGCGAGCGGTTCACAGTCGCCTACGAAGCCATGTGGAAGTGCCTCTAGAGGAAGCTCCCGCGAAAGCGGAGTTTATAAGGCGTATAGCACTCTAGGTAAGTTTATAAAGCTTTTTTTTTATTATTTCAAATAATATTTTTTTTTTGTAGCCGCCAGCCGCCCGTAGCCGCCGCCCTCCCGTAGCCTACCACGCTTGTTATATTATTATACATATTATTGCTGTAAATTTTTGTTTAAATTTTAATATACTTTTTAAATTTATTTTATTCTTATAAACTTTATTATGTACACTTCCTACCCTATTTTCAGTCTAAAGATCCGACGTTAACCCTTTTCCAGCCCATTGATGCCATATGGAATCATGGTTTTCAACTCGACTGTAAACCTATAATTTTGGTGTGAAATCAAAACTAATGATGTTAGCAGTTGGTCCTACGAATAATAGATGTCGCATGCTAGTGAAAACAATATATTTAAAGTTTATTTTATGAAGAAAATATAACCTCTGATTTAGCTGTCAAGGTTACTGTTCATCGCACCATACATCGTTGTTGTTTATTCAGAATTGTGTTTATAATATCTGTTTTTCAACAGATTTATCACTTCGAATGTAAGTAGTGATGTATTTTAGATTATATTAGTAACATACATGTATCGAAATTATCATTAGATATTATATAAAAATGAAAAATCGGGATGATCCAGATTATGACAAACTTTTTAAAGTTCGCCCAGTTATTGATGCGATCAGAACAAACATAGCAAAAATTGAACCTGAAGAATATAACTCAGTGGATGAAATAATCATTCCGTTCAAAGGACGCAGTTCCCTGAAACAATATATCAAAAATAAACCTCACAAATGGGGTTTCAAAATGTTTGCGCGTGCAGGGTATAGTGGAATAATTTATGATTTCGAACTGTATGTTGGCAAGGGAACAATTCAGAGTAGTTCAGATTTAGGAATAGTGGTGATATTGTGATAAGATTGTCAGAAAATATTCCTAAAAACCAAAATTTTAAACTATTCACTGATAATTGGTTCACTTCTTACGATCTTTGTAGCAAGTTGAAAGATATTGGAATACTCTCTTCAGGTACTGTAAGAAACAACCGATTGCAAGGTTGTACATTTAGGACAGACAATGCTCTTGCAAAAGATGGAAGAGGGACATTTGATTTCCGTACAGAAATTAATAAGAATTTAATTGCAATCAAGTGGTATGATAACAAAGCCGTCCATTTACTTTCTTCGTACAAAGGTATTGAACCAATTGAATTAGTAAAAAGGTGGAGCGACAAAGCTTTTGTCGAAATTCCTCGTCCTGAACTGGTAAAAGAATATAATTCCTTCATGGGTGGCGTAGATTTACACGATATGTTGGTGGCATTATATCGCACGAATATAGGTGTGAAACGATATTATCTTCGTATACTTTTCAATTTGATTGATATGTGTATTGTCAATTCTTGGCTCTTGTATCGTAGACATTGTAAACAAAGAAATGTCAAACAATATAAACCGTTACTTGTTTTTCGGGCAGAAATAGCCCACGGGCTCCTCAGCGCTGGAAAGTTTATTCAACGGAAAAGAGGAAGACCAACGGAAACACCTCCACCCAAAAAAAGATGTGCAGTTATTCCAAGACCGATCGACGATGTACGATTTGACTGCGTGGCACACTGGCCAGTTCACATTGAAAAGAAGAGAAGCAGGCTATGTAAGGCGTATTCAAGAACAATGTGCGATAAATGTCAAGTAGCATTGTGCTTAAATAAAGACAGAAACTGCTTCATGAATTACCATATAAAATAGATTTTAAGTATTAAACATAATTTGTTTTGATTTTGTAAAATAAAAATAAAAAATACCAATTTTCAATTCTTTGTTATAAAGTAGTGTAAACATAACATTTGCCCAATGATGCCATATGTACTCTTTAATTTTTGGGTTTGATTAAACAAAAAAAAACTTTTTTTTTGAGAATTCAGCTTTAGTCATGCATTTTACATATAGCATAGTACTAAAATTTTTTTTTTTCCCTGAAAATTTAATTTGGGCTGGAAAGGGTTAATATAATTTTATTTTATTAATTTTGTGATAAATATTTATATTTATTAAAAATTTTGGCGTAACTCCATAAATAAGGGCGCTATAAGAGAAAACACAAAAACTTGAATTGTCGCGTTATTTAAAGAGATAGCTTAACAACTCATATAAATGAAATGAAAGATCTATTTTTTTGCTATTTTTTGAAAAAAAAAATTTTGGCGTAACTCCATAAAAAAGGGCGCTATAAAAGAAAACACAAAAACTTGAATTGTCGCGTTATTTGAGGAGATAGCTTAACAACTCATATAAATGAAATGAAAGATCTATTTTTTTGCTATTTTTTGAAAAAAAAAATTTTGGCGTAACTCCATAAATAAGGGCGCTATAGGAGAAAACACAAAAACTTGAATTGTCGCGTTATTTGAAGAGATAGCTTAACAACTCATATAAATAAAATGAAAGATCTATTTTTTTGCTATTTTTTGAAAAAAAAAATTTTGGCGTAACTAATATTTTTTTTTTACTGTTTTTAGCCGCCCGAGCCGCCGCCCTCCCGTAGCCGCCCGAGAGCCTACCACGCCTTTATAATATTACTATAATTATTGTTGTACATTTTTTTTTTTTTTTAATATACTATTTAAAACTTATTTTATTCTTAAAAATTTTCCTACCCTATTTTCAGCCCAAAGATATAAATACATATTACTATTATAATTATTTTTTTTAATTTTAATATATCTCCGTTTTATTTATGTTCCTTGGTTGATTATTAAGCAAACGAATTGTTATTTTTCTATATAATTGTTTCGGACTTATAACTTATATAATTCATTTTAAGTATGAGTTCCTTTACGAACTTCTACCAACAGATCAAGAATAGGAAAGCTCAGGAGCTGGCGAACCAAGCTAAAATCGATGAGGCAAAGATTATTCTTGAAAAAGAGCTTGATCCAGGTTGGAGAGATGCCCTCACAACTAAGATCTCTACTGTCTCAGAGTGGGGGATCCACCACCTCTTTCCCGAGATTAATATCCTCGGAGAACCAGATCAAGCGAAGCAGGTCTCTCTCGCTTGTGAGATTTTAACCTCCTACATTGCGGCTGACTCTTTGAGATTCACCAACCCGGCTAAACATTCGATGGACAAGCCATCAATCACGTTGGGTATTGCAGTCCATGACTTGATGTCTAAGCATACAAAGTTGTCTGGCAGATGACAAAACACCGGGTGCTGAACTGCTACGAAGGTGGCAGGAAGGTCTGAACTCCTTATTTTCGCACTTGGTATTAACTGAAGAGATCATCTCAAAAATGTTAAGTTATTATCAAAAATATTTTTTATTTACACATAATTAAAATTCTGCCATGCATAAAAATGGCAATCTTGATGAAGCCATTTTTCAGGACCACATTCTGCAGAAGAATAAGGCAAGATTGGAGAAGGAAAAAGATAAAGAATTATCACTGGCTTTCAGAACATTTCTAATGATTCTGCGTTCTCCAGATTTACAAACGTATACAGTAGATTTGCAAGCGTCCTTCTGTCTCCTAGATTAAACGCATCTGCTAACTATTAAAAAACGAAATTGAAGGTGCATAATCTCACCTACTATAACTTATCTAATAAAGATGTTGTATGTTATGTATGGCATGAGGCAAGTGGAGGCCTAGAAAGCGACGTGTTTGCTTCGCTAACCACCAACTATTTGCAGAAAGAAATAGATAATAAAAAAACCAAAGAAACTCATCATTTGGAGCGATGGGTGTGGTTACCAAAACAGGAATGTCAAATTAGCAAATGCAATTCTGGAATTGAGTATAAAAAATAACGTTCTAATTGAACAAAAGTACTTGACAGTGGGTCATACCCAGATGGAGGTGGACTCAATTCATTCAACTATTGAAAAAAAGCTCGGTAAGAGAAGAGAGGTGTACGTGCCTGCGGATTATCTGCCGATTATACAATCCGCTAGGCAGAATCCCAGGCCGTATGAAACGGTCTATTGTGAGTACACGTACTTTTTTAAATTCGATGCAATATTTTATTAAAGTATTCGGCCAGGGAGCAAAGTGAGAGACCCTTGTGTCAATGACGTTGTGGCATACCAATACACACCAGAGAAGGCGTCATCATGTTCAAAATAGATTTTGATGATGACTGGAAGCCGTTACCTGCACGAACAAAAAGGGTTGAACAATTGCCGGTACGAGAAAACCTTTACTCAGGGCCTTGCCTCATCGAAGGTTCGAAATTTGGTCATTTACAGGAATAAAAAAAAATAATTCCTGTAGATTACCACGCATTTTACGATTCCTTGACTATCAAGTAAATGTATTTGTTATATAGGTGTAATTGTTAATGAATTTTCATAATAAAGTTAAAATAATTAAACATCGTTTTTTATTGGCATACTGCATTTTGCCCTATGTCGTACTAACTGGTATGCTGTAAAGTAGCAATAGGTTGTATGTCAAATTATCTGCTAATCTATTGTACATATCGTCGGCTATCTGACAATACCTGCTAACTGACATTTTCTGCGAAAATGAGTTATATATGCAAAACTCATCAATTGTTCATTGCGCACACTATGTGAGTGCCTGCTAACTTCTGAAAAAATTATTCTTGCTTTTATTCCACGAAAACAATATCTGCTATCTACGAGCTTCATTACCCGCGCTGCAATACCCGCTATCTGTTAGTTCCTCTGTTGAGGTTATGGGATTATGTTGCCATGTGACAGTGCTCTCACTAACAATCGTTAATAAATTTGTTTTGATACGAGAAAGAAAACGCAGGTGCAGTTATAAGGTAAGTTAATACATTTCTAATCGATTCTTTATAGACGTTTTAAATAAATACGGAATATTAAAGTAAATAACGCAATTATTGTTTGTGTAGCCAGATAGCAGCTATTGCATGTACCTATGGGTTTCACAATATCGTATTTAACTGTAGTTAGCAGATTGTGCGATTATATTAGGTGGGTACTTATCTTAATTATTTTTTAGAATAATAATGAATTCACGAACGCAAAAAATCTTTCGTGCGCTAGAAACGCAAACATGTTCTCCAGAGAAGAATAATTCACAACAGGACTGTAATATTTCGCAAAATAATATTAACCCTGGAGAGCTTGATGATCTCGACATTGAAAGCATACCGATAGTATTAGCGGATGAAACTCTAAACTACGATCTTGTAAATGAGCTAGGAATAGAAATTAATTTAGATTTTGATATTCCATTAGCTGGTGAACAAAGAGACGTAAACTTAGAAGAATTTAATGATAAGGTAAAATCAAGTATTAACGTAGATAATATTGCATGCGAAGAAAGTCAAAGAGATAGTATTTGCAATGATACATCAAATTCACTCGAACGTCATTTTGACGCTGACCATGATAGAGAAATTGAAAGCGATGATCGCGATAATGAATCTGGTCAAGAGAAATCTGATCACAATGAAGATAATTTAAATCTTCAAGACAACAATAAAGAAGTTGATTATGGGAACATGAATGACGGCCGAAAAAGGCAAAAGATAGCTAGGCCAGATGAATGGAAGAGAAATAAAAACAGAGAATTAAGAATGAAAGGAAAAGAATTTATAGGATTTTCACGCAACAAAAATAAAGATTTCAAACATAATGTCCCCCGGTCGGCAAGAAACATTGGAGAGCGCTGTTTATCGAAGATGTTTTTGAAATCTAAAAAAAGATTCTGCAATACATTAAGTGAAGGTATTAGAGAAGACATTTTTAATAATTTTTGGAAACAGATGACATGGGATCAAAGAAAAGTGTTTGTGTCTGCGCATGTCAGCCTACAAGCACCCTTCAGAAAAACAACGGAGGAAAATAGTAGAAGGGGAAATACCTTGATTTATAGGTTAAACAATGGCAAAGAATTAGTACAAGTGTGTAGGAACACTTTCCTCAATACAACAGGATTAGGGCGATTCACAGTTGAAAGCTGGATGAAAAGTAGTACCTATGGGATGAATGAATCAAAAAGCAAAAAAAACAAAAAGTGCAAAAATAAAAACCATAGGGTTACTTGTTTTGATGAAAGTAAAGCTATCTTGAATAAGTTTTTAGATGATTTGCCGAAACAACCTTCTCATTATTATTGCAGAAAAGATACTAACAAATTATATATAGAGCAACAATACACGACACTTAAACAATTGCATAACTTTTATAAAGAAGTGTGCCAAGAAGACAACAAACCGTTTCTTGAAATCAAGACATTTAAAAAGTCCTTTAACGAGATGAATCTGAGTTTATTCTCTCCCAAAAAAGACCGCTGCAACGTCTGCATTGAAAATGAGATGAAAAATGTCGATGAAAATGTATGGAAGAATCATATTGATGACAAGAATAAGGCCAGAAAGGAGCAAGCAGATGACAAGGCTAAAGCCATAAAAACCGAGTGTATATTGCTATACATGGACCTACAAGCTGTTAAAGTGGCACCATCATTAAATGCAACGAAAATATATTTCAAGACGAAATTAGGATGCCACAATTTTACAATTTATAATACTGCAAGTCATCAAGCTACAACATATTGGTTCACTGATATTGATTGCGGACTTACGGCCCCCACTTTTGTGTCATGTTTAATCGATTATCTTGAGAAGCATTGTTTGGGAAAAGGTCTTCCTATAATAATTTTTTCCGATGGGTGTACGTTTCAAAATCGCAATAATGTCTTATCCAACAGTCTACTCAATTTTGCCATTATACACGGAATCTCAATTACACAAAAACATCTGACAAAAGGCCACACTCAGATGGAATGTGATTCCGTGCATAGTTGCATTGAAAGAAAGTTGAAAAATAGGGTCATTCAATTACCAAGTGACTACGTTAAAACATCCATGGAAGCTAGAACCAAACCTGGACCTTATGAAGTTATTCAATTGCAACACGACTTTTTTAAAGATTATGCCAGACCGGAATTCCTACGATACTCCGGAATAAGACCTAGTAGGGATGCTCTTGTTACGGACATTAAAGCCTTGCACTATGACCCAAAAGGAGTGATAAGATTTAAGCTTGATTTTAACGAGGAGTTTCAGGATCTGCCATCCAGACCTAAGGATAATATGGCTCCGGTTCTGAGTTTTCCTAAGTTGTACAAAAATCGCTTACCGATCACTCAGAGGAAATGGAAAGATCTTCAAGATTTAAAGAGCGTCATATCGCAAGACTGCCACTTGTACTATGACTCGCTTCCATTTACCCAGGAACGTGCAGGTCAACATAATGACGTAACTGACGGAAATATAGAACCTCCTCGCAAAAAAAGGAAATCCAAAGGTAGGCCCAAAAAATGAAAAGTTTTTTTAATATTATAATTTGTATTAAGCATGTCTAATAAAGCGTTTTCTTTCAAACGTACAGGTCAAAATAATGACGTAATTGACGAAAATATGGAACCTTCTCACAAAAAAAGCAAATCCAAAGGTAGACATGAAAAATGAAAGTTGTTTTTTTAATATTAGGTACCTATAATTTGTATTATCTCTAATAAAGCTTTTCCTTTCAAATTTGTGTTTTTTTGCCCTAGACCTGCTTGAGCTTATCTTCAATGAAGAACAATACCTGCTAACTCTAATAAAATTCAAAGGCAATATCTGCTATCTCAATTTCTATAAAGACAAACTATTTTTTTTTTCAAATTAGCTTCAGTAAGTTATCGCTAAGCCTAAATTATCAAATATCACTCAATTATGTCTTAAAGGAATAGCGCACCTAACAAAGTTATACGGTTTTTTTCGCCTCCTGTAAAAACACTATACATGCACTTAGCAGGTATTGTCAGATAGCCGACGATATTCATATATAATAAACATGCGACTATTAAGATAAAAATACGTGCTACTTTTATTTTCCCATATTGACGTTTATTCAATATTTTATAATTGGCTATTAAGATAAAAATATGTGTTACTTTTATTTTACTATATTGCGGTTTTTTCAATATTTTATAATTTGCGATTAATAAACCTGTGGCTATAATTAAGATAAAAAAAAGTGCACGTTACGCCATTTCCGATATTGTGGTTTTTTCGAGGTATATAAGAGCAGAAATTTAATTATGCCATTATTAAACCATGAACGGGCCCAGTTTAATGGTAATCTTGCTTGCTCCGGGATGGAGGAAGCAAGATCCCATGCAGTTCACTGCGAGGGTGAGGGACGTGTCGGGGATGGCGTTTACCCATCTCCGGTACACGTACCTGGGGGTCGACCGCTTCGTGCGGATCGACTCCAAAAAGCTAGAGGACGACGAGCCGCTCGTCGTAAACAAATTTAACGGCGAGCGGTTCACCGTCGCCTACGAAGTGGCTGCCGACGGCAGTCATGTGGAACTGCCTCTGGCGGAAGCTCCCGCGAAAGCGGAGTTTGTCAGAAGGATAAGCCTCTAGGTAAGTTGACGATGCTTTTTTTTTTATTTTAAAATTATTTTTTTTTATTGTTTTTAGCCGCCGCCCTCCCGTAGCCGCCCGAGAGCCTACCACGCCTTTATAATATTACTATAATTATTGTTGCACATTTTTTTTTTTTTTTTTAATATACTATTTAAAACTTATTTTATTCTTAAAATTTTTATTATGTCTAGTTCCTACCCTATTTTCAGCCCAAAGATATAAAATACATATTACTATTAAGCTTACTGATGAGATCAAGTTGTACCTCCAAATCATCGACTGTTACAAGAGTGATCCTTACCTGGGCTTCAAGATTCAGGGGGCTGCCACTGAACTTAAAAATCTAGCAACGATCTGTTACCAGCTAGTTCTCCAACTGGGGAAAAAGTCACTGAAGCACTATAAAGGGACAGGAAGTAAGGACCATTCCGAAAACTATACTTGGGCAGTAAATTATGTCCAGAAGTATAATATATTGGATACAAGGCGATCAGAGGAGATGTACAACCAAGCTAAACTCGACACTACCGTCTCTAGTAGCTTTCGTGGTAGAAGGAGAGGATACAGTGGTAACCCGAAATGCCAATCCAGAGGAAGAGAGTACGTGATGTTACATTAGATTATAATAATGAAGACCCTAGGTCCGTTACAAACCCACTAAGCGTCTTTCTAGAAATCCTAGCACTTCTCACAAAAATAGAAATGCAGAGCCTGGGAGATCTCAAACATCTACTTCCAGATCCCCTAATCGTCCCGCATCAAGAACGCGAAGTACCTCTAGAGAAAGAGTTATGAAAAGCTCTTCTCATCAAAACCTATTTATATATTTAAAATTTTATTTTTTAAATTATTATTAATTGTTTTTTTTTTACTGAAAAGTCAAAATGGAATCAACCGACTCCATCCCTACTACCGCAGAATCAACATCCGCAATCCCTTCGACTGCTAAGTCGTCTAAGGGTGGAAAAGCTTCCCGTGACCGCCGTAATGATCAAAGACGAGCGAATAAGAACAAAGGAGTGAACTCAAACTTCAAAGCTAGCCAAGCCGCTAAGCTAGGTTTAGATGAAACACCTGAACTCGCTATGCTTAAACCAGCATCATCTTTACGCCCCGGAGGAATCCACTTAAACCTTTTAGGATTTAATGAAGTAGTCAATATGACTATGCGTCGCATGAGCTCAATAGCACATCGTCCGCTAGCTACCCTGTTAACACCACATAATAAGCTTGTATACCGAAAGGTATGTAATTATATTGCTACCGCGAGAGTAGTGTCTGCACAAGACAAAACTCCCAACGTACCCGGAAATAGACTTCACCTGGCCGGAACGATAACATCTGATGCATTCCGTAAAATCGACGGAAAGTGCACGGTAATGAACAAGCTAGTTGCTTGGTGTCTTACCAATATTGGATCGTTTGAACTCGAAGGCCAACAGCACGTCCCTTTGCTACCCAGCATCGAAGACCCAGTGACAGTGCAAGATTTAATGTCTGGAAGTTATCAATCTATTCACCGCTATGTACAAGCTCACCTGCAGAATTTTAGAAATGGAGGAAAGATGATTTAATCAAGGCATTAAAGAAAGAAGAGCGCTTAGAAAAATGCGCTAAACTAAAAATAATAAGCTTTTAAATTTAAACTTTTATTTTTAAATTATTAATAACTATTTTCTATTTCAGAGATTCAATGCAAAGAGACTTCAAAACCATCCATGATGATTTATTTATATATTATTGTATATTTTAAAATAAAAAATGTATATAATTGTAAACTTTTTTTTATATATATATATATATATATATATATATACATTATATAATAAAGATTTTTAAAGTGTTTTTTTTTATTTTCATTAAATAAAAAAAAGATTATAAACTATATATATTCAAAAACATATTTATTATCATTATTCACACATTACAATAATCGCTATGAGCATCCGTATGAGTACGAGAGTGATCCCTCCAATAGTGCAAAACTTGACTTGATCATTCATCAGAATCATGAGATCATGAAGATGTTGGAAATTTCTTCAAAACAGACAAAACGTTACACTTCACATGCCAATTCAGGGACGAGAGCATCAAGGAACCCAAGCCCCTCTCACAAAAATAGGACAGCGGAATCCGATCCAACTCAAGATTAACCCTCCACATCAAAATCTCCAAATCGTTCTGTCCCTAGAAAAAGAAGTACATCTAGGGAACGGGTGATGAAAAGTTCTTCACACCAAAATGTCTCATTAATGAACAGAATTGAAAGGCATTCTTTTAAAAAATAGCCTTATCTGATGTAGATATATCATCAAAATCTTGTTGATAATAGATAATATGTAAGAATAGCTTATAGTCTAGTCGTAAGTTAATGATCATGATATATACTTTATATATATACATCTCCTTTCTTATTGTATTTGTTTTATCTTTTGATTTTTATATGTATCTTTCTACTCAGTTCTTGAGTGTACTTACAATACATTTGTTTTTTCAATCCAGTTAGTATACCCCTTTCCAAATAACACTTTTTGTTTACTTATTCGAATAATGCTACCAATATCAAAATTAGGTTTACTTAGAATTTTAGTATATGAATAAACAATTTTTTTTTTTTATTTTTCTTCGTAACGTCGCAAGACTTCATTTTAGTGGTATGTAGTACTATGCTTTCTACTATTATATTCATTAGTGACATCAGCCAGAACATCTATCCACACATACTTTCCACGAAAACTAAATGTTATATAAAGCTCATCTTTCAGAGTTCTAATTACACGTTCAGCCATAGACGCTGATTTGAAAAAAGTTAGGCAACCATCACATAAATTTGTTTTATTGTAATCTTTTGAAATTGTGCGCTCACTCGAATTGCAATATTAATTATAAGCTGCCAAATTTTATACCGAAATTTTTACATAATTTAGGCGGGTATGATTCACACATTTTTATTAAAGATCTCGCTTGTGACAATCAAGACATTGATGTCATACCTCTGAACAAGAAATATATCTCATTTACAAATTCAATAAAAGTAGATGAATACCGGGTGCTTCAAAAAAATTTATACACACTTTAAACTATCGTAGTTTTTCCGCTCTACAAGGCTAATGTTATATTTCTTCGCCAGGTGGCAGCATAATCGTCCCTCTATGTTATATTGTCAGTTGGAAGTTGTAATATCAACATGGCGGACGAACGTTTGAGTTTTGAAGAACGTAAGCAGGTTATTAAGTGGTACTGGAAGTTTGAGAATGTAAATGAAGTTCAAAGACAGTGGAGAAGGGAGTATGATACAGAACCACCTTCAAGATTAACAATTACACGCATACGAGACAAATTCGAAGTTAATGGAACAGTGTGTGATGTGCATAAAGGTCGTTCAGGTCGACCTCGAACAACTACCTTGTGATGAGTCATCAACGGCAGTCTTGGAACTGTTTCAACGCTCTCCTAACAAATCTTCAAGGCAAGGGGCACGTGAAAGTGATGTAAGTGCTAGCAGCGTGCTACGCATTCTGAAGAAACGGAAGTTTCGTGTTTACATTCCAAGGCTGGTGCAACAGCTAAATGACGACGATCCAGATCGAAGGTTGCAATTTTGTGAATGGGTTCAGGAGATGGTGATACGTGAACCGGGATTTATGGGTAGCATCATTTGGTCGGATGAAGCCCAATTCAAACTTAATGGGACTAGAAAATCCTCACATTATAATTGAAAAAGCTGTAAATTTGCCTGGTGTAAATGTGTGGTGCGGTTTGTCTTCAAGGGGACTCATTGGACCTTTTCGATTTGAAGGCACTGTAACTGGTATTAATTATCTAAGACTGCTTGATGATTCCGTATTTCCTGCCATTCGACCATGACCATTATACGGTAATGATATGTTTAATTTTCAACAAGATGGTGCCCCGCCGCACTATCACAGGGACGTACGAGCTTACCTGGATCAATATTTGCCGGGCCAGTGGATAGGACGCAGGGGGCCAATCGAGTTTCCAGCACGCTCTCCAGACGCTATCGGGGCATGTTAACCGATTATTTTTGGGACAAGTTGGATGATTTCGATGTGGACAAATATGTGGTTCCAACAAGACGGGGCCACATGCCATACAGCCGGCCAAACAATCGATTTATTGAAGACCAAGTTCGGAGACCGTGTTATTTCAAGACACGGCCCAACCAATTGGCCGCCTCGTGACATCGCCAGATTTGTGTGAAGAAATGATGGAAAATTGGAAAATTGAGTCCAGCGTCGTGAAAAGTCAAAATGGATTCGTCAGAAGCCATCCCTACTACCGCAGAACAATCAAGTTCTAATGCAATCCCTTCGACTGCCAAGTCGTCCAAGGGTGGAAAAGCCTCACGAGAAAAACGTAAATGTGTGAAACAAGCTCGTAACATAAAATTACGATTCTTAGACAGCTTTAGTAGGTATATGGCTAATCCAATAGATAAATTAGCTAAAAATCTAAACACTGACCAATTAATCGAAATTTCGCGGTTTTGCAAATCAGCTGATGAATTAAAATTATTAACTTGAAAGGGTGTTTTCCCATATCAGTATATTGATTCGATTGAGCGGCTCCAAGAAACGCAATTACCATCCAAAAAATCTTTTTATAACTCCCTCACAAATACGGACATTACGCGTGACGATTATAATCATGCTTATAATGTGTAAGATCAGTTCAAATGAAAAAATCGGCGATTATTCATATTTTCCAATAGGGACGCCCCTGTTTTGAATAGCTGTTATTTGAACATGTGTGAAGTTAGCTCTATATTATAAACGTCAATTTGTTCGAGACATTATACCATTTCACCATGGTGAAGTACGAACATTCGAGTTCGGTCACCGCAACTTTACGTGCGTTGACTCCAATTTTTGGTCGTTATAATCGTCCGGATAAACGGTCTGTGGTTCGTTTAGTGGCTAAATTCGAGTCGACCTACTTATTATTGGATCTTCCCGTGCCGAAAAGAGCAAGCAGCTAGGAGCGAAGAAAATATTGACGCTGTACGAGCTTCCAATCGATTTCACGCCGTTCTCAGGAGTTGGAGATCAGCCAAACAACATTGTGGCGGATTTTGCGGAAAGAACTTGGCCTACACCCGTATAAGATCGTTCTAACCCAAGAATTGAAGCCGAATGACCATTTGCTGCGCAGAAATTTCACCAACTGGGCCTTAGGGGGAGGGGGGTATTTATCTGACCCCCCCCCCCCCCCACGACGGCGAGCAATCAACTAGTTACGGTCTAGGTACGTAATAATGAACATCAAAAGTTCTAAACAACGCTCTAAATCTCATTATGATCCATTTTATGATGAAGATAAAGTGTTTAATAATGTTAAAAAAGGTGTTGATGAATACTTATATAATGAAACGAAATATTTCGATGAATTATATACAACATATACACCAAATCAATTAGATGAAGATTACTTAAATCAACAATTAAAAGGTTACTACGATGGTATGGAAACTTTAAAAAAACCAACAAATTACGCAGTATTACCAGGATATCCACATCTTGGACCAGGAAATCCCGTCTAATATGGCAATTATTTTCCTTTCCTCGGCGAATAATACAAGATGGATTATTTACCTTCGCCAACCTGATGAATGCTGGATGCGGACTTTGGGAGGAACCTTTTATCTCACCCGAATTAGCAGACACAGCGAAACTCGTATTAGAAGGAGATAAAAACGTTTCTATCGCCATTAAAAACAATAATTCAATTAATTTAGGTAAACGTGTACCTATTATAATAACCACAAACCATGACTTACACAGATATGTAAGCGCTGATGCAAATGCATTAAGTGCACCTGTGTACAGTCTTAGATGTAATACTGTTTTTAATTGTAACGATATTTGTATAGCTAAAGATCACTATTGTCCTTGCTTAGATGCCAGCAATACAAAACTCTATTAGAGCTGGAACTAATCCCTTCCAAGAAAATAAAAGGATCGTCCCACTTGAAACGAGCGAAGCGTTGTGCAATAAGCGGCACAAAATAACTGAATCAAATATGTTGTTTATGGTAGTATTTACATTATATACATTTCGTAATTATTTACGTTTAGAACGGTCAGCTGAAGTAACTAACTTATTAAATAAAATAAAATCGAACAATTTTTGTAATATGACTAACGAGTTCCAGGCATTTGTACAATTGTTTAATGATTTATAATTTGTAATAAATTTTTTTTTTTAAGTGTTTTTTATTTAATTTCAGAATGGAAGTCATTTTATCAAAAACAAGATTGGTGTACTTTAATAATGAACCAAGTAATTTAACTGTTAGTAGCGTTGATCAAATAACTGTTACAACTTCAAATAAAGATTATGCCAATAATGGAATTAGACAATGTACTATTCCTGTTTCAATGCATAATTGGCATTTTATCCCAACCAATAGTTGGGGTTTATATTCTAGTATTGGTGAACTGTATAGTTTATATGAAAATAATGACCATATTCAACCTATTTCAACGGATGTTAACATTTCACATTGCATCCCTCTGGCAAAATATGCCGGATCCGCAAACACCACTAATTTAAGTTTCAATAATACAATTTTTGCTATGTCTTATGAATTATTAGATACAGATATGATAACTGTAAACACTAAAGTTGAAGGTACTGTTGCAGAATGTTTAAATTTCTACTTAACTTTCGATGGTGCTTCAATGAATGATAATAAGAGATTAAAACTACCAAAACTTAATATTATTTATAAAATTCCTTGGTGTGTAACAGATCAACTAACTGTAACAGGGCATAGTCAAAATGATATTCTACCTGCCACTAGAAGTACTAATATTTTAGAAAGTTCTGTAGCTCAAACTACAGCCGCTAATGCAAAATTTACATCAAATGTTATTAGTTTAAACGATTTAAAAATGGCATATTATCCAGAATTTCTAATGGATAACCAAAATGTTCGAAGTTTATATCCAGGTGAAAATCAAGATAGTTATCATTTTGAAAATCATAACAATGCATATGGTGGATTTGAAACGAAAAACATACAGTTTGGTCAATCATATTATGACATTGATGCTAGAGCAGTTGATATGAATGCTCCTGATAATATATTGGATGATAATTTTTATTTGAATCAAGTAGTATTTCCTCAATGTCTTGGACCGTTAGAAAGAAATGATCATGCTGAGGCCAAACGAAAAGTTTTTCAGCATTTTGGAATTAAGATTTTCGTTTTCTTTTAGCACGATCTATAAAGTTACCTGGCGTTTATCCGCCAATTAATCTACACCCTGTATATTTAGTTCAAATTTTGATTAATTAGTCAAATCTCAAAAATTATGTTTTTAATGTAATCCTGACGTTTGGTTTACCAGGAGCCCTACTACCAACTAACCTAACCTGATCTGAATTTAGATAAGAAATAGAAAAGCTCAAGAGTTAGCAAATAAAACAAAGATTGATGAGGCTAACGACATTCTAAAAAATGACCTTGAGCCAGGGTGGAAGGAGGAGCTCATTACGAAAATATCCACTGTAGAGGAATGGGGAATTCACCATCTGTTCCCCAAAATCAATATCCTGGGAGAGAAAGATCAAAGACAGCAGGTAGCTCTCGCATGCGAAATTTTAACTTCGTACATGGCAGCTGATTCGTTACGGTTTACGAGCCCGGCGAAACACGCAATGGACAAGCCATCCGTAACACTTGGCATCGCTGTTCATGACTTGATGTCTCAACATACGAGCTGTGTAGCTAGTAAAAGAACTCCAGCTGATGACCTACTTCGCAGATGGCAAGAGGGTCTCAACACGTTGTTTGCTACACAGAACTACGAAATACCACAAGACAGAAGAATCTGCAACGCTACCAGTTTACCAATTAGGTAGGTCTATCACCATACAAGAATTGGATTATTAAGGTAACACATAACCCCGACAATCCCTTTGACATGGCGGGACACCTCGCCTTACTGATAATCAAATTCAAAACATATATAAAAACCCATAAATATTACACAGCTTACAAACTACTAAACAAGTTCTTAAACCTTAAAAGCAATGATCGCCGACTACATAATTACTTTACCTTACCTAACCTAAAAAACATACCACCTTACCTAACCTAAAAATACATAACACCAAGCGCTACCTCTTTATCACCAAGCGCTACCTCTTCATCATCAAGCGCTACCTCTTCATCACCAAGCGCTACCTCTTCATCACCAAGCGCTACCTCTTCGTCACCAAGCGCTACCTCTTTATCAAAAGAAGCCGCCTATCATCCCCTCGGCAGCCACCATCGCCCCCTCGACAGGCACCATCATCCCCTCGACAGGCAGCATCATCCCCTCGGCAGCCACCATCGCCCCCTCGACAGGCACCATCGCCCCCTTCATCCCCTCGACAGCCTCTCCATCGCCATCTCAAGAAATAATTGAGATTGAGGAAATTATAATGTCGACGCAAGAGATGATAGATATGCTCTAATTAAAATTTTATTGTTTTTTTTTTTTTTTTTTATTAATAAATATTTTAAACTGAGTTTGTTGTAAAAATAATTTTTTATACCTTTTTTAATTTATTTCAGAGAATGCTTAAGCTTAAGATGGCATAAACACAAAAAATGCTGAAAAAAAGAAAGGGGAGAAAAAAATAAATATAAATCTAATTAAAGTATTTAATCATAACGAAAAACATATGGCATTAATATTATAATATTTTCAAGGGCGCAGATGCTTCTGGGATTGGAATGATGGTTACACAAGTGAAGTTGTTTTGTCAATGCGGGGTAGCCGATATCGTTATCTAGATCGATGACGGTGTGATCTGATGCTTGTTGAAGGGCGAGTTATTGCTTAATGTACTCAGCTTTTTGACTTCCTTTCACGTAGATCTTACAGCCCGCTTGTTTCCCCACAGCGTTATTAATCATGGCAGCCATCCTCCCAAACTCGACGCATTCTTTCTCGTATAGAATGGTGTGATGAAATTTCTCCAGCCAACCAAAGATTTTTCTTTTTTCCCCCTTTCCTTTTTTCTTTTTTGTTTATTTGACAATTTTCTGCTGTGATCTTTTCGTAAAGATTCAGAATGGATAAGCAACAGGAACACGTGGGAGATATAAGTGATACCTCTTTGCCAGAGAATATGCGACCAATACGTTTCATACCTACTCACCCTCTCTATTTCCCTGTAGATTATATTGTAAAAGATCATCCAAATGATGTAAGAACTTCTCGAGGACAGAATAGAACAATAACTATCTCTTGGTTGAACCCAGAAGGAGAAGAGGTGGTATCAATGTATTGTTCTTCATATGCATTGCACGGTAAGTACCCATTTGGTGCAGGCTGTAGATTTGACCATCCATATGAATACGAAAAAGATCCGTCTACAAGTGCGAAATTGGACCTCATCATACAGCAAAATCAAGAAATCATGAAAACACTGGAATTATCTAATAAGACTCAACGAACTTTTGGTACAGAAGGCAAACACAACTCCCGAGCATCAAGAGCTCCTAGCGCTTCTCATAAGAACAGAACAGCCGGTGCAGATCCTTCAATTGAAAGACCATCTTCTTCCAAACCATCAGGAAGATCATTGTCAAAGAAAAGGAGTACATCACGAGAAAGGGTTCTTCAGAGTTCTTCTCATCAGAGTATATCCTTAATGAATAGGATTGAGAGGTATTCATTTACAAAAAAGTAGAACGCAATACCTTTACAAGTCTTAAATGATCACACTAACAAATATTTTCTTATATGTTCTATAGAGTAAATAAGAATGAAGTATGAGTGTTGAAAGTAGAGTAAGAGTAAGTTTAGTTCCTAATTCCTTTACTTTACTAAAAATAGCTTTATTTTTATTTGGAACTCAGCAGAAGAGAATTGTTGTTTCTTCAGTTGTGTCTTTATATACTAGCTTCTCTTGTTTATATACAACAGATTGACCTAGTGCAATTCTCCTTCGAAGATCATGATACTCTATGTTCATGATATCACCAATGTACTTATGATTACCGTATTATGTAATATTACATTAGTTAATGAATCTTAGTTTCTTTCTATTGAGTATATATTTGTCATTCCATTAAAAAAAAAAAAAAAAAAAAAAAGCTCCTGGTTACCTCTCACTTCCACACGAGCAACAGCTGATCCCCAACATCAGCTGTGCGGGCTATTTATGTGCGGCAAAATGAGGATGCCGCGAATGTGTAGTGGGAGTTGTGCAACAAGTGCATTGTCGGAAACAACAATTACAACACTCGCAGGTGAGTGATATTGTCATAAAACTTAAATTTAAATTGCACGTGGTTTGAGGTTAATGTCGTGTAGATCCGAAAACATTGGGGTGGCAAGCCGACAAACACGCAGGTTTATTGCGCCATTAATTAAACATCATGTCGCGGTTCATAAAACTATCCGACATAAACAAACGAACGTTCGGGCATTATTTTGATGAATAATAACGGGGTTCGTTACATGATCATAGACGGCAGTTGAGGTCTGCGAAAAACCTCGAACAACCCTGTGGTGGCTGTGGCCACCGCCAACTTCACCCTGCACCACAGGAGATACGCCTCCCACGTGATTTACTCCGTGGAGCAAAAGCTGTAAAGAGGTCGAATGATGCGGATGATGATAGACGGCAGTTGAGGTCTGCGAAAAACCTCAAACAACCCTGTGGTGGCAGTGGCCACTGCCAACTTCACCCTGCACCACAGGAGATACACCTCCCACGTGATTTACTCCGAGGAGCAAAAGCTGTAAAGAGGTCGAATGATACGGATGATTGGCGTCAAGGGCAAAAGAAAAAATACAGTTAAACTTGTAAATTATGAGAATACTGAACCCCAAAAAAAAAGAAATTAAAATCAGGCCCGGCAACATCACCTAGCGGTGGAGAGAAACCCTACTGTAAGTACTAGCAACGTTTTTCGAACTTGCGGTGCAGATGGGAGTACATAAACCAAGAGGACATGCAAGCCTCGCCAAACATTTGTTCGGATTCGAGCAAAGATCGGTGGCTCCATGTAAGTATTAATAATTAACAATGATTATGATGGTTATATTTCGGTTTTAAGTCAAAAATTGTGACCACGTATTGTTTCTTGTTTTTTAGGGTCTTCTTGATGCAGTACCGGATGCTCGAGTTGCAAAGTTGCACTATGCATACCTTGTTTTGCCCCGTTTCATAATAAATAAACAATCAAATGTTATTATTACAAAATTTATTTTATTTATGTATTATTAAAACTTTAGTTTAGGAGGTAAAAAATGAATAACTTAATTTCTGATCCATGTAATTGTTACCTGAAATTAAGCGACGGGACTTCTCTTCAAACAACATCGAAGAAACGACTGAGATCACCTCACTATTTTTCCTCTATTACTTGGTTTATGATTACATCAAGATTCCAAGAGGACATTTACTGACATCATTTACGTTTAACGAAAAGAACATCCCATTAAACTCGATCATTTAGCGCCTTTGATCACACATCAGATTATACTTCATTAATTAGTAGTGAAGTTATCCTGAACAAGAAAACACCAGAGATGCATCGGACTTCACCTTACCACTCGATCTGGTATTGGATTGCGTTAATCATCGGAGGTGTCATAATAATCATCGTGACTTATTGCTGTTTAAAGGAAGGACTTTATCATTGGTGTGCAGGATTATGCTTATTTAATAGTCTCAACTGTTAAAGCAAGTCAAAGTCGAAACACTCGAATCTGGGGTTGCTTTTTTAGTTGCGCTCCATGTGATAGTCTTCCTGTGCTTCGTGTTAAGGTATTTGAAGAAGATATTATTTTTATTCAAATGTCACAGTTTACAGGCAAGAAAGCTACCGTGATTTCTTTAACAACCAGGAGCAAAGCGGGCAAGTTTTTTAAATTATTTTATTTTATAATATATTAATTAATTTATTTTTATTTTCCAGCAAAAAACGGGGAAGCGTCAAAATCCGATGGCCCCGTCACCCCGGACCCACAACTAGTGTTATGTGGACACATCCAGTCTTCCTGTGCTTCGTGTTAAGGTATTTGAAGAAGATATTATTTTCATTCCAATGTCACAGTTTACAGGCAAGAAAGCTACCGCATATTTATCGTAGAAATTGTTTATGAATTGAATCGCTAGCGTAAATGAGCCCTCTCTTTTAGTCCGCATTCCTACGTGGTAGTCTCGTCGTTATATCGGTTAAATACCGGATTTAGCTACCACTAGAAAATAGTTAGAGTCATAAGTATTCGAATTGTACTTTTGAGATTCGTCATTCGAGACGGTTAAAAACGGACAATGATGATGAAGATATGGCTTATTGCAATGTACCATCACAACCACCATTACCACCACCGCCTTCAAAATGAGGGTAAAGATTTATTATGAATTTTCGTGTGTTATTTTTGTGTTTAATACTTATGTCCGACTCTGACGCTTCAAAGTTGGCTAGTAAGTTTGTACGGGAATCTTTAAATATCCAATTTGATATCGCCACTAAGGTGCGCGATGAATTAAAACAACCTGTTTACTTGTTCGTTCTAGACAACAGATTTGAGGGAGCTGAAGTCTTGCTTTGCAACACCACCCGTTACTTGAAAAATTCGAGTGGTGAAATAGCTGTGCTTGGTCAGGCCTCCCAGAAAACTTTTCTGGCGACGAATACGTATTCTCAATTCTTGGGTTTTCGTCCGAACGTATCGGGCAACACTGTTTACGTTAAGTTTTAACCAAGTGTAGCAGCAAATTAATTAAAGAACAAATTCCAATAAAAAGGAAAAAAAACTTTGGATGAATGTAGGTGCTAAATAGTTAAAAGTATGATCTAACCTCATCACATTAGTGAAAATTTGTAACTGGATAGGTTTTTAATTTAATTAATATTATATTTTATTTGCAAAAACACAAAAACGATTTGCCAAATCGACCGAAGATGATCATCATCCTCAATTATATAAGAAATTTGTAGAGCCCATATACTAATAAACAATTGCGAAACAAAAACATATTAGCTGCTCGCAAACTGTTTTCGCATAACATCCAAAAAAATTGACTGATCAAGAGTTTGCTATTATCATTGCTGAAAACTTTTTCCAATTTACCCAAAGATTTGGTAAATTTGAACCTGTACCAGTTTTGTCCGATTTTTTTTAACACAGGCGCACATTGTTTTTAATTTTAATTCAAACATGGCTTTCAAAACGGGCGACTCTTCCTCTTCAAAAGCGGGCATGGCGAGCAGCACACCTTACAACAGTATCATACATCATACCAACATTTACCATTCTCGAAAACATTATTATTAAAAGTCCAAGTTCACCACATCAACCTATTCCCCATATTCTGCCCATGACAATTTATATGAGGACATAAATCAAATTACAAATCTATGTCTTCTCTCCCCCAATCAAAATTGATAGTGCCCGTTCAATTGAACACTCCCTCTTAAAGATCAATTTCTGGAAGATAATTTTGATTTTCCGGATAAATCTTAAAAAAAAAATGATGGCAAAGTGCAAGATATTGAACAAGAGCGGCCGGCTATTGGAGCAGCAGATTACTACCCACCTCGCAAAGATGCCATTACACAACACTTAAAAAACATGGATTTTGAGCATGTTGAGACTTGTCGATATCAGGTCACGTGGTAGATAAGATGTAGTATAAAGAGCAAGGTAAGTGGTAAATAAAAGTCAAATAAAGATTATAGTTATGACGAGAAGACTAGATTTTAATTTTGAGATTGAAGACGACGCCTGGACTCTAGTCCAAGAAAATCGTGCCGGAGTATGGCGAAGGATGTTTGGAGAATAAATTTGGATGCTGAAGAGGATACTGGAAATGAATCTGAAGAAGAACGGCAATTACCTGAATAGGATTGGGGATCTAGCCTTGCATCTCATGGTTGGAGAGACAATTTACATAAAATCACAATTACTATTATACCTTTTATGTACAAAAATATGTAACGGTTGATCTGTATATGTGAAAGAGTCCTTATAAGGATTTAACTTTATTACAGGGTCCTTGCACATATACAAATCAACTTTCTTGTAATATAAAGCGTTGTGTTACCGCCAATTGATTAAAAAATTCGTGAGAACAAGTAAAATACTTATTGTATTAACGTGAAATCGCCTGGTTAGTCAGTTCAATAATTCTCGAGTCAAGTAATAACTAAAATAGCTGGTAACTGTTTTTATTTGTTATTAGAGAGGACTTGCGAGAGGGGAGTTATAGAATGCTATATTCTGGTTATGTGTTAAATCATTAAGATGCTTGTAATTGCTAGTTAGAAATTGTAATCCAGTCTGTGAATTGTATTGATAGCTAGAGATGTATTAAGTTGGTATAACACTTGAGCTTTGCTTTGTTTTGTCAAGTTTTGTGTTATGATTTGCAGGTTCTTTCTACAGATTTGCAAGACTTTGAGGCTCTAGAACAGTATTTTTCAAAACTTGGGCTTCTATTCTCTACTCTCAACGTTGATTGATGGTCTATTGTTGTTGTAGCTTAAAAAATTAGACCAGTCGATAAGAGAATCGTAGACTAAGCTTGTACCTATGCCCAAAACAGATGCGTACGAACGGTATTTTGAGGAACACTGCTCTAGAAAACTGAACAGTCTCGAAAGATTTTGCGAGATTTATTGAATATTTTGACAGCTGCTACAGTGATTTGGAGAACCTTAATGACACCTGGATAACTTTAGATGGCTTGAGAACACTTATGAGATATCATAAAAGATTTTAAACGTTTTAACATATTCCGTAGGTAATCAAACCATAATGGCTCTGGATTAATTGCTATTGGGCTTTTAAAAGACCAGCCATGAAAGAACTTTTTAAGGTTTTTCAGGTAAGGTAGTCTTACACCAAAAGAACAGTTGCTGTCTGTGACCGGCAGTGTACATATCGTACCTACTACAGCTGAAGCATGACCAACAACCAGAATGTTATTAAATTATTTTTCTGCTAATTATAATATAATATCGCCTAAATGACATTTATTTCGTTTTTTTTTTTTAATTGTGATGTAAATTATGCTCTGCTTTCCAGCTATTGTAGGAAGATTGATAATAGTGCGAATGTAAAGCCTGCTACACACTGGAAAATAAAATTGCACAACAATCGATAAGAGAGTATTCAATGTAATACTTTAGACACAATAAATTAATCAAAAGTCAGCTTTATAGTTCGTTCGTCCGTTTACTTGTCCTTTCAATCTACTCCCAGTTGGTCGGGTAGAATCTGGAGGGACACAAACCATTCCTCAATGACACACACGATCGCCCCCTTGCCACCTCCAGGAGCTCAACCAGTAACAAATGGCGCCCAAGTATGGCAAAGAATGACGTAATGCCTTTACTACCCCAAAAGTAACACCGAAAAAAGAAAAAAAAGAGAAAAAAACGGCCACAGAGAAAGAACAATCTTTGGAAAAATATCTAGCAGACTTCGAACGACACGACATACCAAAAAGCCAACTCTAATAGTGCGTACACACTTGCAACAACGTGCCGTACCAAAACACCGTCGCATAACATCCTCGCGCAACATCACCCCGCAACAGCGTCCCGTAGCTTGTCGGTTTTCTGCCGTCGGATAAAAAAAAAATTGATTCCGTGTTGCAGAGTGATGTTACGCGACGGTGTTACGGTACAGCACATTGTTGCAAGTGTATACGCACTATAACCGGCTGCAACACGTTCGAAATAACCATCTCTGATAATGATAAACCAACAAGTGATCTAAGTTGCCACAATAACACGGTCCTCGACCAAGGTCAACACCTCTGTCGACTAGTCCGCTGTGACACCAGTCAGCAGTACGCCGATAATGACCGTCGTAACTGACCAGATACAGGCAACCATGCAGTGGTTTGCAAAATCTACAACAGATCCTACTATGGCCTAAAAACATATCGTACAGACATTTACGGCAAACTGTATCGTCAAGCAAAAGATTATACTTCCAATTTCTTTGTCTGTCGAAGCCAAACTAAGTCGACAACACAGTCGAATGCACCACAGTCATAGAACCTTTACCAGGCAAACCACAGACCTGTGCTAAAAAGCTCGGCAAAGTCACTTGCTACACAGAACTACGAAATACCACAAGACAGAAGAATCTGCAACGCTACCAGTTTACCAATTAGGTAGGCCTATCACCATACAAGAATTGGATTATTAAGGTAACACATAACCCCGACAATCCCTTTGACATGGCGGGACACCTCGCCTTACTGATAATCAAATTCAAAACATATATAAAAACCCATAAATATTACACAGCTTACAAACTACTAAACAAGTTCTTAAGCCTTAAAAGCAATGATCGCCGACTACATAATTACTTTACCTTACCTAACCTAAAAAACATACCACCTTACCTAACCTAAAAATACATAACACCAAGCGCTACCTCTTTATCACCAAGCGCTACCTCTTCATCATCAAGCGCTACCTCTTCATCACCAAGCGCTACCTCTTCACCACCAAGCGCTACCTCTTCATCACCAAGCGCTACCTCTTCGTCACCAAGCGCTACCTCTTTATCAAAAGAAGCCGCCTATCATCCCCTCGGCAGCCACCATCGCCCCCTCGACAGGCACCATCATCCCCTCGACAGGCAGCATCATCCCCTCGGCAGCCACCATCGCCCCCTCGACAGGCACCATCGCCCCCTTCATCCCCTCGACAGCCTCTCCATCGCCATCTCAAGAAATAATTGAGATTGAGGAAATTATAATGTCGACGCAAGAGATGATAGATATGCTCTAATTAAAATTTTATTGTTTTTTTTATTAATAAATATTTTAAACTGAGTTTGTTGTAAAAATAATTTTTTATACCTTTTTTAATTTATTTCAGAGAATGCTTAAGCTTAAGATGGCATAAACACAAAAAATGCTGAAAAAAAGAAAGGGGAGAAAAAAATAAATATAAATCTAATTAAAGTATTTAATCATAACGAAAAACATATGGCATTAATATTATAATATTTTCAAGGGCGCAGATGCTTCTGGGATTGGAATGATGGTTACACAAGTGAAGTTGTTTTGTCAATGCGGGGTAGCCGATATCGTTACTTTGTCAAGTCGAATTAACAACTTCCGGAACCTCACTCCACTTCGAATTGTTGTTCATTCTAATATAGGTAAGGGGTATGCAGGTTTCGCCGCCCAGGTTATGCACGATTGTCCTGGGTATTGTGGTATAGCGGACGAGAGGAAATTATCACGTAATTTGTCAAATAAAAATTTTTTTGTCACTAAAGGGACAAAGTTTTCCCATGTAATCAATGTTGTTTCTAATTCTACTAAATTTATTCGTGATCTTGAATCTGTGTGTATTTGGCTTGGTGAAAATATGCCTGGTGTAACTGTTGACACTGTCATGATTGGATGTGGGTTGTGGGGTCATGCAGTTTCAAACGTTATTGAATCGTTAAATAATTTTGTAAATGGTTTTAGGTTAGTTTTGCATATTGATGACACGGAACAGTATAAAATAGTTGCTTCATATCTTGCAAAAAATTCATGTGTCACTTTTTCGTCTTCTAGTTCTAGTTATGCGTCCGCTTTGTCTACAAATTCATCATTAGGATCTGTTTGTTCTGGGTCTGATCAGCCCGTTGTAATTAATAATTCTTCTGTTTTAACGTCTTCTGTAAAATCATCTAAATCAGTAACTTCGCAAAATTCTGTAAAATCGTCTAAATCTGGTAAATCTAATAAATCTAGTAAGTCTCTTAAAGACAAATTTGTTGATGTTTTCAAAAAAAAAAAAAAGGAAGAAATTCCATTAACCTCTCATGTCTCATTCCCATGGGATGGACTGTTTCTGAAAGTCCCTGCTCTACAAAATGAACTAAAAGTTGTTACTCAAATTCTGTCAACAATCGATCATAACTCCTATATTGGATTAGTAATTTCAGGAGGAAAGCACCATGTTCCCAAATTTGGCCTATTTATGCGTGCAGATTCAAATACAAATCTCAGGGAGTACATTAAAAGACTATAAAGGGATTGGATCTGCATCCTCACGATTGATTGATAATATATTATGATAAATTAATAGAGGATTATAAGAAGGATCTATTAGACGCCATGGGAGGTTATGACACCCTTAAAGCCAAAGGTTTAACTGCCCGAGTCTCTATCTTATCAGATAGGGTTATGAACTCACTTAACACCTTCAACAGCTCCCAGAAGAAAAAGAAGAAGTCGAGAGCGACACCATCTGCTCCTCCAAATTCATCATCATCAGAAAACAGTGATGATTCAGATGGAAACGATCCTGGAACGAGTACAGGTCCTCAAAAGAGGAAGAGAAAAGCTCTGGACCAGGATCAAGTCCTAATCAGAAAACTCGTAGACAAGAAGGAATTCCAAGCGGGTCAGATTCGGAGAGCATAACCATAAGTGATATGGAAGCTTTAATTGGGGGTGATGATGTGACCATGGAGACTACGCCAGGAGGATCAACAATTAAAGATCCACCGCCAACATTTTTGTATAGTAGAAAATAGCGGTAATTTTGGGTGGGAATCTTTTGTCATAAAATTTAGCAAAATTAAACGTTTTTAAATTATTTAGAAAAATTAAATTTAGCAAATGATTTTATGCAAATTGCTCATCTACTCAGGACACTTACACTAGTGTTTAAGGGCATGGGTCCTTTATCAGTGTGCCTTGCATCTCATGGTTGGAGAGACAATTTACATAAAATCACAATTACTATTATACCTTTTATGTACAAAAATATGGAGGATCTTTCTGTTCTGTGCTTAATGGTTTGTAATCTTTATTTTGTGAATATTTGTTAGAATTCCTAGCAAACCTTGTACTACGTGTAAATATTTGTTTAGGTGGCAATATGGCTTTTAAAAAAAAATCTATGAAAAAATTACATGGATGATAAAATTTTTTTTTTGACAAAGTTTCTATAAATTTATTTTTTATTATTGTGGTCATATAAACAGTATAGTGTACAACTTGCACCTAATCTCCATTTTGCATATGTATACATTTGTGCTAAAACATTTATACTAGTGGGAAATGTGTATTATTACGTGCTAGTACAATACAGTAGTAGTATAATATACTATAAAAGTGCTATATTTAATGATATCAACAAAAATTTTCAACTATATATATTTATTGTTTATTTGGCTTAAGCAACACAGATTGCTGGGTGGTAATTTGGCAACAATAAAGTTGGCAAGCATTTATTAAACTGATTGTTTTAAGTTGATTTTATGTCAAATATACATGTGTTACTTATGTATAGTGGTAATTTGTTCTAAGGTTTTTTTCATTTTGGTTGTGACGTATGCTATATAATGCTGCCATTTTATTGTTAGTTATGCGTGGTATGAATAAAGTTGGCAACTATCTATCAAGTAGAAAACAATTACCAACATCTTGTTTATTTAAAGTACGAGTCAAACATACTGCATATTTGGCTGTTCTAATTTAGTTTACGGCGATTTTTTTAAATGAGTTGTATTGTCATTTTGCTCTAAAAGCGGGGTCTGGTTGTTGCGATTATTTTTCTTTTTTTTGATGATCAACACTAGCATAGTTTTGTCGATTATTCTGAATTTACAATACAAATAGTTTTATCTAGTATATATATTTACTAGTATACCCAAACTATCTTCATTATAATTTTCTCTTATAATTTAAAAATGTTGATTGATTCTGGTGCTACTTGAATCATAAATTCAAAACCTGCAATATAATATTTTTCAGAATTTTTATATCATAAATCTTTCAAGTTAAACAAGATTGTTAATGCCAACAAGAATATAATTTTTTTGTTATTAAATGATTTTGGTATGAATCATGAAGTATTGTAGACTAGCATAAAAGATTTGATGCTCTCTTAGAGAGTTACGATTTTCAAATGTTACAAAAATAGATTATATAATAGACCCTATTCTACAAATAAATAAAAAGATCCGTTTTTTATTGAATTGTGAAAAGTAGCAAAATCTATTCAGATACCACTAAATATTTTAAGAGAATCTGTAATAATTCATGAATTAAATACGTATGATATTACAATTCCTGAATCAATCAGAATATGTAAAAATGGTATGGTTGCTTTACCATTCAAAAAAGAATGAAACGTAGAAATTCATTTTTACTAACAAATAGATATACAATCTTTTATAATATTGACATTACCGCATACAAAGTTTAAAAATGTTGATATTCCCAACATTATTAGAACAGAAAGACTTAAATTCCAAAGAGAAAGCAAAAAATAATTTTTACAATCTATTTCAAAAGAAAATCAATTGATTGAAAATTGAAAATTATTATATTTAAACAATACTTACGATATAGGGTTTGCCATGTATATCAAGATCAGGATTCTGCAAATCAATTGTTAACTGACAAACAGCGTCGTGTAAATAATCATATAATAACTCCATTTCTTCATCGAATAATAGAAGAGGATCAAAGCACATTGTTAAAAATTATATTTATTAATGGAATATCAAACAAAAAAACAGCACACACTGCCTCGTATTGGAGTGGTCTTGAAGTGAAAGAAAGAATTGTAATGGAAATAAGAATTTATAACATCTGCCCCACCAACAGCAATTACTTGATAGTGAGTAATTCTCATACCACTCCAATTCAAGGTTGTAATATAGCCGCCCTTTTCATCTCACCACCCAAACAATGTATGTTTTATCAAAATAAAATAAACAAAACAACATTCTGTTTATATTAATTGCATTCTTTATAGTTACATTAAATTATAATTTATTTGTATGGTAACTATTTGAAGAATCATATTTGTTGCAGTCTAAATTATCTTTCTAGTTACGTTGCAAATGTATATATGTAAATTATTGCATTATTGACATTACAACTCCCAAAGAACAATTATCCCACATGGTCACGCATGTAACAGGCAGACCGGATCCCCAGGTACCTAATGAGCCATTTGATCAATACCTCAAGAGAATTTTAGGGCATTATACCAAGGATGTTGATTATCTCCCTTACAAGAATCACATGAAGTTTGATTTTGTTGTCAATGGAATTAAGATAGATGAAGTTGAGTTTAGGCTGAAGGCCATGGTTTCATCAAATAGTTTGGCCAATTACTTAGCATTTGGAGTCTAGAATGATTCCGGGTTGACAGAAGTGGAATACCGACTTAAACAACTTGGTTTGTCAAACAAAGATGCACAACATCTCAAACTAGGGATGTCAGGAACAGTCTCCAAAGCCTTTGATAGAATTGAGCTTTTAGTGGGAGGAGAGATCATGTACACTGCTAAGAGCTTACCAAATTGGATTAATAGTGTCACCACAATGATTTGCCAAGACATGTAATAAAATGAATGTCGCGTTCATCTTAGATTTTTATATTTGTAAACATTATTTTTTGATTTGTTGTTTTTAGCCGCCATCCAAGCCTCCCCGCAGCCGCCCGCCCAAGCCTCCAAACACTTATTTAAATTAATATTATTATAATTATTTTTTTTAATTTTATTATATATATTTTAAATTTAAATTATTGTCAAAAAAATTTTATGCGATCGGCAGATAGATAATGTAAAAAGAGCATTTCATGACCAGGTCGAAGTTGATCCCTTGCATCTTCCACTCAGCGCCTCGTTTGACTCCGAGACCTGCAAAACGATATATATCGCTTGGACAGGCGCAGTGGACATAGACTTTATTCATCACATGGTTCCGCTGACTGACGCAGTCAATGTAGAAGGTTTTTGTGTTGGCTTTTCCCTGGGTACCAAGATGTATGGATTTACTGAAGCTGTGAGCATGGAACAACTGCGGGTACGGACTATTTTAGGAGCAGGAAATCTTCGTTACTCATTAGAAAGATTCTATGAGTTTTTGAAAGTTCATCAAATCGTAAGATCAAAGAGGCCAATTAAGCTTGCCTTCGTGAGCGGATGCTACACATTCCGGAAGAATGCCACGATCGAAAAAGATATGACAGGAATGGATGGATGCAGTAAGCAATACATTGGGAACTCTACTAGTCTTTATGCTATGGCTTTAAGCATCATCTTAAAAAGAGAAAGAAAAGCTAGTGATCTAGACGAACTAACCACTGATTTATCAACTAGATTCCTCCAGAAATACTTTACACCTCATCTTTCTCTCAGTCAGATCGAATATTCTATTACCCCCGCAATCAACCCTCAAGTTCAATTGCGAAAAATGGCAAATTGTGTGCAAAAAAGCACAAGAGACTTGTGTCTGTAAACCTGGATACAGAGCCCTCAACACACTGATGAACAGACTAATTCCTCCTGCGATAGAGTCTCCCAAGATGGTGATAAAAGAAGTGCTTGAAGATCAAGGAAAAGAAAAAGAAAAAGAACAGTGTAAGGATAAAGAGAAACAGATCTCATGTGAGAGCTCAGAAGATTTGTCCTACCAAAGTGCCGATCTTTCTAGCAAAGGTGATGATCAAAGCAGAGATTCCTCTGTCCAGGCTGCATCCTTAGAAGACAATGCCTCTAATATCCCTTTGACTCTTATCCTACCTATACCAAATTCACCATCTGTTCCTCTTACTTTCATTGTACCAAGCTCTCCTTCTACTTCAAATCCGTCAACCTCTATCAATCTCCCAGGACTAGTTGGACCTTCAACAAAAGTTCCTTCATCCACTGTCCGATTCCAGGGAGAATCCAAAGGTCTGGAGAAGAAATTGGAAGGTAAAGAGAACCGTGATAAAAAATCACATTCCTCTAAAATGGATGTTTTCTCTAGGATTGACATCTTATCAGCTGATGGGATAAACGATCCCATAAAATTTGTAGTACCGAATCCTGATAATGAGGATTTGTTCATACAGACTCTTCTCTCACACGACCTCATCTATAAGCATCTTGTAGAGCAGAAGGATCATGTGGCCTCAGAATTGTCAAACATGACTGCCTATTTAAACAAGAGCCTAGACATCTCTAACACTTGGGCTACGGAGATAGGCGAATTAGCAAGGAAGATTGATTTACTATCTCTAAAAGTAGATTCCATCAGTAACACTCTAGGTTCTTTACTTGACTTTCACATTCAACAGGCTGGCGGAGTTGGGGAAGTAGTGAAAGAGAAAAAAGGTCAAGATAATCAAACTCTGAGGAGCAATGTCACTACTAATGTTGTGTCTGATATGACTATTGCACAGTTCTGGAGGCATATGATCAACCATGTGTTACCAGACCAATTGGATGTTACCCCAAAAGAGATCAAGAATCTACTGGAAGCTCTGAGCGGGAATGAAGATCACTTTGTTACCTACATTGAAGATCTAGGAGGGAATGCAGATGACTTCAAGCCTCATCAAAGAAGACTCAGAGATGAGTTCATGAACCCTTCTCACTTACCCACCTTTCTCTCTTTGGTCAAAGCGGATAAAAACGCTCAAGCAAAACTCAGCCAAAAGCCAGAAGAATCCAAGAAAGTGGTTGAGCAAAACACCGCTCTGGCCTATTTAACAGCTGCTAGACAGACTTTAAGCAAGCAGGATTCTCAAGCTGCAAAAACTATGCTACTAGATAATGCCTCAAAGAACGTTAGACTCCCGACAAGTTATAACTTTACTGCATTCGAATCTGAGGAGATCGAATTTGCTTAAAGTTCCATCATAACTCCATCTTATGATACCAGAAGGTACAAGATTCTATATTCATGAATCTCCCAGTAACCATCAGTTTCCAGTATTGGACAAATGACGTGACACAGAGAGAGATTAGAAATCTCTTAGAAGCTCTCGCCGGAAGCGAAGACAATTTTGGAGCATATATAGAAAGATTAGGGGGGAATGCGGATGATTTCAGACCCCATCAGAAAAGGCTAAGAGAAGAATTCATGCAACCTGTTCATTTCCCAACCTTTATGTCCTTGGTAAGAGCTGATAAGAACGCTTACTCGAAGATCAGTCAAGCTCCAGTTGAACAGAAAAAAGTAGTAGAGCAAAACACAGCTCTATCTTACTTAACTGCTACCAGACAAACCCTAGGTAAACAAAGTACTCAAGCTACCACTACAATACAATTAGAAAGTGCCTCAAATACTGTAAGATTGCCGACTAGCTACAATTTTATGGCATTTGAGTCTGAAGAAATAGAGTTTGTGTAGAACCACAATCTCATAGTGAGTCACTATCTCATTTATGTACAAAAACTCACTATATGAGAGTATACAAGAAGTTATTAAAGTAAGATATCAAACCTCAAGAGTGCCTTTATTTATGTACCTTGAATACACTGTTCACATAAACTACAACCATTGGACGTGGGAGTTTACGGTCCATTTAAATCTATGATGAAAACCTCGTTCAATAATCATATGGTCACCCACCCTGGTAAGCCAATTACAATATACGACATACCAGCACTGTCAAAACAACCTTTTCTTGTGAGTTTCACTCCACAAAATATTACAAAAGCATTTGAAGCAACTGGTTTGTGGCCGCTAAATGATTTGATTTTTAGTGAAACATATTTTGAAAGCTCTTACGTAACTGACAGGGCAATACTAAATGAAAATCAACTAAATAATAATGTGGACGCTGCTACGCCAAATACACCTATGACTGGAATACAAATTACTGAACCTGGACCATCAGGCATACTAAAACCAGTAACACCTGAAGTTGTCAGACCATTCCCCAAGGCTCCGCCTAGAAAAATCAACGGAAGGAAGAAAGGAAAATCATGCATTTTTACAAGCTCGCCTGAAATACAGAAGCTTAAAGAGGAGCAGGCCTTGAAAATGCAAAAAAATACAGAAAAAAAAGAAGAAACAAGTGAAACGAGTTATATTTCAAGAAAGTTCAACTGATTAGGAATCTTGTTCACTTGAGTATAATGATTCAAGCGATGATGACAATATTCTAGATGAAGGAATTTCCGATGACATCGCAATGGATATGGATGAACAAGGAATATTGGATGACGAAGTAATCAGTATTGATGGCTATGTTCTTGTAAAATTTACGACAAAAAAAAGATTGCTATATTATGTTGCACACGTAAAAAAGGCATATGAAGCTGACCGTGAATATGATGTTATTTTCTTACGAAAGCACCAAATGAACTGGACTTTTTCATTTCCTGCAGCATGTGACACTGGGTTAGTGACAAGGGAAGACATCGTTTTAAAGTTGCCGAATCCTGTAAGCTCAAAGGGAACTGCTAGAACGTCTTCTATCCTCGAATTTGGCATTTGTCTTCAGAATTATAACTTTTTGTAATTGTTTTGAGAATGTATTGTTGTTATGCAATACCTCAATATTCTCCAAAGCTGTGTTATCACTACAAGAATGGAAAAGCAGAATGAAAATCCAGGAGAGATCAGTAATACTTCTATGCCCGACAACATGCGGCCTATTAGATTTATACCGACTCATCCTCTCTATTTTCCAATGGATTATGTTGTTCGAGACCATCCAAATGATATAAAAACAAAAGGGCAAAACAGGACTGTGACAATTGCTTGGTTAAATCCTGAAGGAGAGCAGGTGGTGTCTACTTACTGTTCTTCTTATGCACTTCATGGAAAATGTCCATTTGGAGCAGGTTGTCGATTTGATCATCCTTACGAGTATGAAAAAGATCCTTCCACTAGTGCTAAGCTAGATTTGATTATACAACAAAATCAAGAGATTATGAGGACTCTAGAGATATCAGCAAAAACGCAGCGTGCTCCTGGAGTGGATGGAAAGCAAAATCCTCGTACATCAAGAGCTCCTAGTGCTTCTCATAAAAATAGAACTGCTGAAGCAGATCCTTCCAATGAGAAACCAACTACATCAAAACGCATTGGAAGATCGTTTTCTAAGAAAAGGAGCACATCTCGTGAAAGAGTTCTCCAAAGTTCCTTCCACCAAAGTATCTCCCTGATGAATAGAATAGAGAGATACTCTTTCAATAAGAAATAAATTTTCTACATAGATTTCTGTTTACACTTATATCTGAACAGCTCACTATATAGCTATAGTATCTTTTATATATCATTTAGATTTAGATGTGTACCTTTCGAATATCTCATACCTAAAACTCTACATGATAAGAGATTTATTTTATGACACTTGCCGTTTTTTTTCCAAGTGCCCAACAAATGCATTCCAATAATTCTTTAACGGCTAATATAACTAGTAAAGTGTTAAAAATATATCGTTCTATCAACAACTTGCTTTAGTTCAACAATAAATGGAAATACAAAAAAAATATGGAATTTTGAAAAAAAGTGTCCACTTGCGCCCCCCTCTCCCCTACTGGCTGACGATCATTTTGTTAACGTTCCAGAGATTTGGTAACACGAGTGACAGACAAATGGACACTGTAAAGAGGGCCTTCCATGACCAAGCGAAGACAGATCCGACTCACATTCCACTCAGTGCATCCTTCGACTCGGAAACATGCAGGATGATCTGGAGTATAGTTGAACCCTCAGTTAAATCCAACGTGGATGTGAAAATTGAAGACATAATGGCCGGCTTTACGAATATAGTCAGTTCATGCCATGAGATACCTATAAAATTCTCATCAAGATGAGGTCACCTATCCTATCACTCATATTAGTTATAAGCTGCCCCTTCATATCCGTATCTCATATCTATAATGAATTATGTGGAATTTATGCTGTACCCTGTAGTAGTCAAGAGGTAGCCACACTTATATCTTCTATGAGCGATCATGATTTATTTAAATATGCACTAAAAAGGTCTGGAAGCTGATATGATCACTAGTTATTACGTACTAGGTACATTCATAGAGTTAAAACTATCACTTTTTGAGTTGTACATAAGTATCACAATACCACTGCTATATATCATCAGGTACAATATAGTGATTATCTCTTATTGTGAGTAAACTATTGATAATTTGTTGTCAAGTTCTTTCTTAGTGGAACTATATTCATCACAATGAAGACGATTGAATATTTACCTGGTTGGATGTCGAACCAAAATGAACTCAGAAGCTATCCGAAAACTGTGACAACTGGGGTTGTTGCCAGACAAACATATAATACCAAGATAGGAGTACGAATAGTAAATTCCCCAATTATTTCCAGATGGCAATTCAATGTTATCCAGTCTTATTACATCTCAAGATTTTACGAGGAAGCGGGGAAAAAGAGTATAAATTCTAATAAGCTTATGTCTTGCATTGTTGGGTTAGTGGGAAATTGGGTAGATTTTGAAAAATTATCCCCGTGGAATGATATGGTCCAGGCATTTAAAGTAGCAGGTGTAGATCTAATATTTTCTGAGTGCACTATAGATGAATTTACAAATTCTCTCACTAAAGATTCTCCTTTAATAAACTTCCGCAATCTATGGGGTGCAGATTGGAACTATATAATGGAGCATACAGATGTCCCTTTGATTATTGGTGGAATGATTGTGTTATGTATTGCGAAAAGACTAACACCTCAAAATTATGTAGGTTGGTGCTCGAAAAGAATTAGAACTTTTGCTGGTACCTTAGGGGATTCTTATGCATCTAATCATGAAAGCAAAATCCTCGTGCATCAAGAGCTCCTAGTGCTTCTCATAAAAATAGAACTGCTGAAGCAGAACCTTCTAATGAGAAACCAACTACATCAAAACGCACTGGAAGAGCGTTTTCTAAGAAAAGGAGCACATCTCGTGAAAGGGTTCTGGACGTGGGAGTTTACGGTCCATTTAAATCTATGATGAAATTCTGTAGCGCCGTAGAATTTTCGCAAAGGCTTCAGGCATTAGACACAGCAGGATTAGAACCTAACGCTGGGAAGTTGAGTTGGACCTATACCCACCATCGAGCTCAGATTTCGTACAAGGCTCCGGATGCAACACTCGCAGTGAAAGACGGAGACTATATCTATCTCCCCGATAAGGACATAAAAAAGATCCTAGCGGCGCATAGAGGAATGTTGAGGCTCTATCCGGGGGCCAAACTGGAAGATGCCAATCTGACAGCATTAATCCGAGCGAATGATACGGGACCTGCATTAGTAGTGAAACCGGTCGCAATTGAAGGACAGCCGGATGAGTTTACGCTAACAACCTCGGGAGACCACACCTATGGAGATCATTATATCAGATCTAGGACGATTCCCATCCTGACAGGTAGGAATAAGACAGCGAGGCTGAGGACTGTCATCCAGTACTATCTTTATTGCGCTCTACGGCTGTTGAGTGAGGATGAAGTGACCGCATTTTGGAGAGATATGAGGGGAGCTAATCCCAAGAAAATTGCGTTCGAGGTGTTGTCGCAAGGACAGTTAGACGAGATCCCAGACACCTTCTCGATGAACAAGATCATGGTCCCAGCCCTTATAATACTGACTGCACTCAGTAAGAGGTCCTACATAGGAGATGCAGGTAAGGACATCAAGAATTTAGAACTGTGGCTGAGCGCCCGAGCCAAGGCTTTGTACAGCAAATTCGGTAAGACTTGGACGAAGAAGATGACAGGCCTCGGATACGATACTGTGGCCTTGGCTACATACTTGGAGAGGAACAAGAATCTAAGGAAGATCTTGTACAAATACTTTCTTGTAGGGGAGCAAAAAGGAGATGGTGTCTACTACCAAACCTTCTGTGACTACATACGGCCCCTCCTTAAATACGCGGGGATGTCGACGTTCATCGGGTCGTACGAGTTTGCTCTGGAGTGCTCGACTCAAGCCCACACACTCCGAGCAGTATGTGAAAACTCAGTAAAAATCATCGCTAACAAGGAGGCACTGGAGGTGAAAATGGCGGCAGAGCACATCCCTTTCGAGTACATGTATCTTATGTATGGCTCGGACTCTCTACTTGATGTGAGCAACTATCCTGATCTAGCACAGGCCTGGAGCTTGTATGGGGCTATCAGGCGAAATCCAACAACCATGGTCAATTATAACATCCAACCTCCCAATTGCATGGTGTCGAGAAAGCAGCTTCTGCCCCTTCTACGTAAAGACCTCATGACTATTGATGTAGATGGAACAGCCGATACGTTCGTCCAAAACTACCTCAAGGCGAGGAAACGAGCTGTAGATCCTACCGCTCCAGAAGAGGATGCGTCAAACCTTGCTCACTTCCTCTAAGACACATGTAGTCTCGTGTATGCTATTTAGAAAAAAAAAAAAAAAAAAAAAAAATGTATTTGTTCTTCCACTAGTGCTAAGCTAGATTTGATTATACAACAAAATCAAGAAATTATGAGGACTCTAGAGATATCAGCAAAGACGCAACGTGCTCCTGGAGTGGATGGAAAGCAAAATCCTCGTACATCAAGAGCTCCTAGTGCTTCTCATAAAAATAGAACTGCTGAAGCAGATCCTTCCAATGAGAAACCAACTACATCAAAACGCATTGGAAGATCGTTTTCTAAGAAAAGGAGCACATCTCGTGAAAGAGTTCTCCAAAGTTCCTTCCACCAAAGTATCTCCCTGATGAATAGAATAGAGAGATACTCTTTCAATAAGAAATAAATTTTCTACATAGATTTCTGCTTACACTTATATCTGAACAGCTCACTATATAGCTATAGTATCTTTTATATATCATTTAGATTTAGATGTGTACCTTTCGAATATCTCATACCTAAAACTCTACATGATAAGAGATTTATTTTATGACACTTGCCGTTTTTTTTCCAAGTGCCCAACAAATGCATTCCAATAATTCTTTAACGGCTAATATAACTAGTAAAGTGTTAAAAATATATCGTTCTATCAACAACTTGCTTTAGTTCAACAATAAATGGAAATACAAAAAAAATATGGAATTTTGAAAAAAGTGTCCACTTGCGCCCCCCTCTCCCCTACTGGCTGACGATCATTTTGTTAACGTTCCAGAGATTTGGTAACACGAGTGACAGACAAATGGACACTGTAAAGAGGGCCTTCCATGACCAAGCGAAGACAGATCCGACTCACATTCCACTCAGTGCATCCTTCGACTCGGAAACATGCAGGATGATCTGGAGTATAGTTGAACCCTCAGTTAAATCCAACGTGGATGTGAAAATTGAAGACATAATGGCCGGCTTTACGAATATAGTCAGTTCATGCCATGAGATACTCATTAAGAACTTGGCTATCAGGATCTCGAATCGTGCGATGACGGCATTAAATATTATCGAGGAGGCCCTCGCTGTACCGGATTTTCCATGGGTGGGAACGTTGAACTTGAATAGCAAGCTGACTGATGAATTCAAGTTATACCTACAAATAATAGATTGCTACAAGAGTGACCCTTACCTGGGATTCAAGATTCAAGGGGCGGCTACGGAGCTCAAAAATCTGGCAACGATTTGTTACTAGCTGGTTCTGCAGCTGGGAAAAAAGTCTCTTAAACACTACAAGGGGACAGGAAGCAAGGATCACTCCGAAAATTACACGTGGGCGGTAAATTACGTCCAAAAGTATATATTGGACACGCGAAGATCGGAGGAGATGTATAATCAAGCCAAACTTGATAATAGCGTCTCTCTTAGTTCCTATGTTCAGACCCAGACTAACAACGTCCAAAGACCCCGGTCACCTTCTCCTCTATCAGGAAACTTCGGATCAGGTCCATCAGGTGGTCCACCTCCTCCTCCTTCTGGCCCCGCATCATACGCACCTTAAACACAACTTGGGAGAACAGGTTCAAAGCGTCATTCGGAATCCCAGGGGCTACCGATAGAACCGGGGAGAAGGTACGAGACGAGAGCGACGACGGATCTGCTTCTGAAGAAGATGAAGATGATGAGCCAGAGACCACACCCCAGTCTAAGAACTCAGGTAGTGCATCCGAAAGCGACGTCTCTTCAACAGAAGGGAGCATCAACATGCGAGGAAGCACACGGAGTGTCTCCAAAAAGACGAAGAGGTCAGATAAGAAGAAGACGGAGAAGCCTGCTAAGACCAAGTCTTCCAAAAATCCTACCAACGTACCTCGAGTCAGAACATTGGCCGAGAAGTTATTGGAACTCAAAGACAAGGTATCTACAGAATTCATGTAGGCTGAGGAGAGAGGAGCAGAGCAGCAAAGAGGAGAGAGAGCAAATTTAGAAAAAAAAAATCATATCTAATAAGTATTAAAGCACCAATGTATCTTAGTTTGAAACTTTAAGCCTTTAATAGATAACTGACATAAATACATGACCATTGTATATCAAGATGAATTCTGAAGGACCTCTTCCCCAGTCTTACCGTAACATAAAAGAATGGGTTGTTTCACTCCACGGCAACTCTCGCATAGAACAGTTCTTGGAGCTGCTACCCTCCCCGAATGGGTGAAAGGCGAGCGAATAAGCTGGAAGCCTAGTGGAGGCAATGGATGCCGGGTTCTGAACTGATGTGGAGTAGTGATGCTCGAAAGGGCTCACGACGGGGACTTAACCAACAATACTTGGGGAACCAGGTAGACTTAAGTACCGGGGTGCGGGGAACATTATTCGAATGTTCTTGTCGGGACACAATTAGACTCCATCGCTGTGTCTCCTAAAACTGGTCGGACCTCTGCCCTGTCCCACTGAGTGGGTGATGGATGAACTGATCAGTAAAATAGATGGAGTACAGGCACGTGGAAAGACCCCTGGACGGTTACTCTTCAACCGTGACGGAATGTTTTCTGTCGATAAGAGTACTACGGGAGGGATGGAGCCCCGGTCAGCGTTGGGATTGCTATTACAATTGTAACATATCTATTACAATTTCATAACATTAATATGCTATTACTACAATTTGAATATGGCCCAAAATCTATTACATTTTCATTTTGATAACAAAATATTTTTATTTATATATAAAAACAAATTCTATGCTATTTATTTTAAGAAGTCGGGACAGTCGGGTGTTCCCCGGAATTTATTTCAAAATAAACGTTTGGGTGCCGGCGGCTTGGCGGCCTTAGCGCTCATTGGCTCAAAATTTCACTTTCACATTTGCTTATGAGCAATATGAGCATGAGTTTCATGATTCATCATTCATTATTTTAAAATAAAAAACGATCGGAAACCTTTCTTCACTAAGATTTATTATACTAAATATATATTTCATCTACAATGTGGACATTATCAATATCAAACTAAATATTTACATACAAACAAAGGCGGTGTATTTATACGTACAAATAGATATATAATAAATTTATTAGGTCGCAATATTACAAATGTTGCTATAGAAGAAAATGAAGTAACATTTTAATTTTATTTTTATTTTTGTTTATTTAGCATTAAAATTTTATAGAATAAATTTTTTAAATTTCGCTGTTTTGTTTAAATTTCCCGCCATTTTAATCTATTACATTCTATTACACTTGCGCTGTGAATACTATTACATTCTGTCAGAGGCAAAATCCCAACGCTGGCCCCGGTGTGTGGTTAGCATCGCCATCCCGATAAGGTGTCGGACTCGTAGTGGTCGCGGTTTATGGCTGCTGACTCTAAGGTTCACTGATGCAACCAAACACTCAATGGACAAGCCCTCAGTGACCCTCGGAATAGTAGTTCATGATCTAATGAACACACAAGTTGTATCGCAGAAGCCACCATACCAGCCGCTGATCTCTTAAGAAGGTGGCAAGAAGGATTGAATTCGCTGTTTTCTCACTTAGTTCTGACTGAGGATGTTATATCGAAAATTCTTAATCTAGGATACTTTCCTGGTCAAACGATCGCTGATGGTATGACCGGATACACTGAACTGCAAAGAAAAGATCCAAAGACCCGGACTCTTGTCGAGATAGTGGAATGTGTCTTAGTGATGAGTTATATCGTTGATTGACATATTATATTGAAAGATATTCAACCACCATGTGCAAACGCGACCACGCTATTACTCAATGGGAGGAAGTAGAGCAGGCACATCGTTCTCTCTTCCACGCATTACTAGTTGGAAACCGTATAGTGCTGCCATACGGCTAAATAAAATACTATGTACAAGTTGGTGCGAGTCTACGATGAATGAAAAATTCTCGTCGGCTTGGACGGCGGGTGAAATTTCTGTCGCTGCTGCATAAGGCACAAGTATATTATGAGATGTTGGGGCGCTTACTATATTAATGCAATATCCATAAATAAAATCATTTATTTAGTATAATTATGAGATATTTTTTATATAATTTTTTAATTCTGTATCAATTAGTATCAGTATTTATTTTAATTAGTAAAAATTATATAATTGCAAAATAAAATAATAAAGTATTTTTTCTTATATACTTAAATACATAATTATCAAAACTATTTATTTTACAAATGACAAACTATATGGTTGCTAATACATTTTATTGCAAAATAAGCATTCAACATTATTTGCCAGCAAACAAAACTGCTCAATAGTTAAGTTTTCTGGACGCTGGTTTCCGCTCAATTTAGCGTTTTCAAGGACAGTTTCAGCGTGGTTCGTTATATTTTGCAAGCTATTTCTCAGCATCTTTCTTCTTTGAGCAAAAACAGCACGTGTTAATAGGTAACTACAGTCGATGGGTTATATTTAATATCGAAATTTTATATAAAATAAAATAATTTATTTTATTTGTCGACTTATATGTAAATAACACAAAAAAATGATGGGGTAATTTTCTTTATATACTGCGCTCAGTGTTATTTATTTCTGCTAATATTTTGTCTCAGCTGTAAATGTAGCTATCTCTACATTTTATAATTCCCAATAGAATAATAATTTAATAACATTGTTATATTACTACAATTTATTGATACTAGTTAACATGTTTTTACCTGTTATTTTCGTATTCTTAGATATTGTCTAAATAATTCAGTTACGATAAAACTTCAAATGATTATTCAGTAGTCTATCTACTATAACCAAAAATTCATAATGACGGATCTCAACTCAATCGTTTTTAAGAAACTGAAGTTAAGAATCAACAACATAGAACCAGTAAGAAATGATTTCGAGAAGAAGCTTCAACTTGAAATCGAAAAACTAGAACCCGACTAAGAAAACATTGAATTTAATTCATTTGAGGACAAATACTTTCATGTATTGAAAAAAACAAACACATTCTTAAAAAGGTTAAAAATTAAACAAAACTCTGCTATTTCAAATTTAATATCATCTACTATTGCACCAGAAGCACAATTATTATTGTCAATCCGATTACCAACAATTATTTAATATTTTCTGGCAAATGTGAAGATTGGGTGTCATTTTATGATTCATTTAGTTCATTAGTCCATGATATCAACAAGTTTTTAAAAATACAAAAAATCTACTATTTTCATTTATCACTGAAAGAAGAAGCCAAAACAATCCTGAATGGAATTGAAAAAACAGCACATAATTATACAATTGCTTAGGATCTTTTGAAGAACAGATTCAAAAATAAGCGAATCATCATAACAAACCATGTTCGTGGTTTGTTTGAATTACAACTACTATCTTGAAATTTTCAATTTCAAAAACTTTTTAACAAAATAACTAAGCATTTGTGTGCTTTCGAATATCTTGGAGAACCAGTTAATCAATGAAATATAATTCTACTTTACTTCATTTCTTCAAAATTAGATTTTTGAACCAAACGTAAACGAGAAGAATTATTAACTGAATCAAGGTTTCCACGTACGATAAATTGAAGTAGTTTTTTAATAATAAATGTCAAGCCTAGGAGTCACTGCAATTATCAAGGCGAGCACCATCAAAACAACACATTCAATCCAAGATAACTTATCAGCCTAGAACCATGCGTTAGCAGCAGTAAAACCAATTAGCTGTCCATCATTCCTTGAAAGTCACCTCCTTAATCAATGTCCAATATTCTTGCAACTTAGTGGACAAGAACAAATTCAAGATATTGAAAGATTGAAACTTTGTAGTAATTGTTTTTAACCGAACCACAAGTTAAATCAATGCAGAACTGAAACATGCAAAAATCCTACAACAAGCATCACAAACTATTGCAAGTTGTTAACCAATATGACAAACCAACTAATGCTCATTATGTATCACTACCAATAAAACCTGCACATGTGTTTCTCACAACTTCCATAATTTTTCTTAAAGATAACAAGGGTTTCATTCAACCTTGTCGGGCTCTCTTGGACTCAAGTTAGATTACATCGACGGATCAACATCCATGGTTGTAAAAAACACACTTTGGATAGATAATTGCTGGAAGTTGTCAAACCAAACATTCTTCAGCATTGTCATATTGTAATTTATCAATAGAGAAAACAATGTTTAAACTCTAAAATTTAGAAGAAATCCAAAATCTGACATTTTAAAAGCACGGCAGATTCATTGTAAAACTACCATTCAAACCGACTCTTAAAATACTTGAAAAATCAAGATTTACAGCGGAAAAAAGTTTTAAACATTTGAAAAACAAAATCGCCAAAGACTTCACGTATAATGATAAATAAACTGCATTCATTCAAGAATACATAGAAATGAATCATATATAAAGATTGATTAAAGACAATGATTAGGAAACTAGCAAACACTTTTATCTTTAACACCACGGTGTTATAAAAAAATCAAGCATACCTACTAAACTAAGAGTTGTGTTTGATGGTTCGGTTAAAACCAATTCAGGAATATCACTTAACGTTAAATTGCTGATTGATCTACGGTTACAAGATACCTATTTAACATCTTATTGCGTCTTCAAGAACACACTTATGTTGTGACTGTAGATATTGTCAAAATTTATCGGCAAACATTACTTCTACTACTTTCTTAATTTGATAATTAATTAACCGATACCAGCAATGATGCATATGGTGCATCAATATATGTCAAATCTTATTCTATGACAGGATTATCAATAAAATTAAGGCAACCATTATTCTACAACAAGAATTATGTGGTGCACTTATATTAACCAAATTAATGCAAAAATAGTCCAGAATGGCTCATCAAAGACCAAAATCACTGGCTTACAAGCAAATTTGCATAAGCTGAATCTTTACCGGAAACGAATACAACTAGTATTGTGAGTATGGTTACTAATCAACCAGACTCAATATTCAAACTATTTTCTAATGTTCAAAGATTACAAAATGCATAAGCATATTGTTTACAATATGTTCGAAATTGTACATGTTCAATGCATCATTGACAATATGAACCCCTAAGTATTGAGGAACAAACCAAGTTATTAGAAACAATTATTAAAATCACTCAGCAGACCACATTCAGTGATGAAATAATAACATTAAAGACAAAAAAATGTTAAGAAAGGCAGCAAGTTATACGCGTTAGAACTAGTGATCCAGCGTCTTTAGCAAAAGACTATTTTTAAAGCTGCAGATGTCTATTAAAAAAAAGAAACTGACAACCGCAAATCATGGACAAAAAAAAATTCTACATTATAATTTAAGTATTGCTGATAATTTTGACTAATATAATATTTTAATTATTGATTATTAGAATTATTATATTATATTTATTTTTGTTATTATTATTTTTATACTTTAATGTTTTTTTATTTACATTTTATTAATAAATTATACTTGTTTTTTTAAACATTTTTATTCTATTTTTATTAGTTTCATTTGTTTAAAAAAAAAATTTGGTCCGGCCAAAACCAACCGGATAGTTATCAAGATCTGGCCAGAACCAAATCTTTTAAATATTGGCCGGATTCGCCGGATACCGGATCTGAATCCGGTTCCGTGATGCCGCCGGAACCGGATTCAGATCCGGTATCCGGCGGCATCACTAGTTAGAACTATTCTTAGACAAGAATAAAACCATACAAGTTTACAAAAATCACTGATCTATTTTGATCAAAAACATTTAATATTACTTCCACGGAATTACCGTTTGTCCCAATTAATAATCCATGATATTTACAAACTGCAACACTATGCTGTATATATATTGGATTCTTGGAAGAAAAAGGTTTATACATAATGTTATCAAAAGATGTATAACGTGTTTCCATGCTAAACCAAAAACATGTGAAATCAAAATGCTGAGTCATCAAGCACAACAAAGCCGTAAAATCTAAAATTTTATCTACAAAAATTGTAGACAATACGCTATTTACGTATAAAGAGATGACAACTTTATTATATCAAATTGAAGCAATCCTAAACTCACGCCCTCTAACACTCATGAGAGAAGATCTAACAGACAACGAACTGTTAAACCCAGGTTATTTTTTAATTGAAGACTACTACCGCATTAGCAGAACCTTCTTATCTACTATTAAAGAGAACTGTCTCTCAAGGTTTCAACATCTCGATCAGATCCGGCAGTACCATGTGGAAGGAAAACTATAAATTACAATTAAAAAAACTTTGGTTTACTACTAATCAATGAAGATAATGTGTTATCATTACATCGGTTGAGAAGCAGAGCTACTAAAGTGCACCCAGAGACAGATGGCAGAATTAGAACCGCCACGGTAAAAAGCAAAGAAAAGATGCCTGCTATAAAACTCATAATACCACAAAAAATTCAAAATTTAAAAACAAATCTTTTAAGTCGGGAGAAATGTAGATGTACCTATCCAGAATCTACATTTTATAATTTCCAATGAAATAGTAATTTAATGACATTGTTATATTACTACAGTCATCTAATTTTCTTAATTTTGTCTGATTTGCGGTCCTTCTAATTGCGGTAAATCAAACGTCATGATGAGTTTAATCTTTGACGAGAACGGTTTAAAATTCCGAAATGTATATGTTGGTAAATGGTTACATCAGGATGTCTTGAAAGGTAAGCTAATGGTTAGAAACTTACATACACAGCCCTTCATAGGTAACTGGAATGGGGACAGGGTACCAGTGATGCTTCAATTAGCTTCTGTAGGTAGGATGATGTTCTTAAATCCTGGTCCTACTGTAGATTATGACAGAGCTTATGCTTCAGCGTGTGCCGAAATATTAGCACCTGCTTTAACAGCGAACGATATGTTACCCGAAGCTCAATCAAAGAAACTATTTATAGTTTCAGTAGATAGATTATTCTACCATAATGATAACAATCCTAATTAATATTTGGCCGGTAAAATAAACAATCAACATAAACCCCATATGCTACGCCACTGGGCTCCGCAGCTAATTTCAACCCGATCTCGAGAAAACGTGTGCGGCGAGATAAATGGAGGCTATGAAACGGGGCCCCGGCGGGTTTTCAGTGACTGTAAACAGTGCTAGTTGCTACAGTGCTTAGTACAGGATTACGAAATGTCGCGAGGTAAGTTATAAATTACGTTAATTTAATTTAAAACACGTGTCCGTGGTCCTACAGGTTAGGACCGCGGCGTGCTAAATAACGGGGGCATGGCGGCGTAATATAAAACAAATATATTACGCCGGCATACAGTATTCACGGCGGACCTTAATATGGTACATAATTGATACTTAATTAATTAGTATAAATGTTATTTTAACGTAGGCAACCCTACTTTCACATCGAAATACATTTATATTACAAAGTATACCGGGTGGCGATTGGAACCAACGAAACCGACGATTCATTGTACAACAAAATAAAAGAATAATTAATAATCAACAATGGAAATCATATTTTGTTGTGAATAAATCCCCGGGTTCGTTACAGGCTTAATCGTCATTGTACATTAACAGCAGATGCTATTACCAGATATATCCAAGATGTAGATTCTCAACCGAACCTTCAGTTAGAATTCGGTTGCCCAGAAACAAGAGCACAGATAGCAGCGATGCAGATCCCTGTAGATAATCCAACTGCTGCATTAACGTTGGCAGATATGACTAATACCACTCAAGCTTGGACTGATCTCGCTATCGCAGATGTAGATTTAAGATCCGTATATTCATCTTATACATCATATCACAACACTCCACACCCCTCTGTGGTACGGGTGGAACAAAGATGTTAGTTACCATGCTAATATCTATATTAAAGAGAGGGAGTGCAACCAATGAGGTAATTAATAAAATTACGACTGCTGTCTCTGATGATATAGGTCAGAATTTGACTGTAGAAGATAACGTAATTCCTATATTTTACAAACTATATGGGAATCAGATCAATGGAACCAATATGGCAGATGTTATTGCATCAGGAAGCGATAACGAGAAGCATCTCCTGCAAACGGTGTATTCCCATATAAAAACAGCTGGTAAAATTAAATTTCGAGTAGGCGATATTGTTCGTATCAGCAAACAAAAAATGATTTTTGAAAAGGGTTATACGCCCAACTGGTCCACCGAACTCTTTAAAATAGCTAGCGTAAAAATTAGCACGCCTGCTGTATATTTTTTACACGATATGCAAGGGCTTCCCATTAAAGGTGCATTTTATGAACAAGAAATTCAAAAAGTTTTACATAAGGACGTTTATTTAGTTGAGAAAGTGCTGAGAAAAAAAGGCAATCGAGCATATGTAAAGTGGTTAGGGCTAGATACCATTCACAACAGCTGGATAAGTGCATCGGACATTACATAATTTGCTATAATGTAATATATTCATATATAATAAACATGCTACTATTAAGATAAAAATACGAGCTACTTTTATTATCCCATATTGACGTTTATTCAATATTTTATAATTGGCTATTAAGATAAAATATGTGTTACTTTTATTTACCCATAATTGGCTATTAAGATAAAAATATGTGTTACTTTTATTTTCCCATATTGCGGTTTTTTCGATATTTTATAATTTGCGATTAATAAACCTGTGGCTATAATTAAGATAAAAGAAAGTGCACATTATGCCATTTCCCATATTGTGGTTTTTTCGCAGTATATAAGAGCAGGAATTTAACTATGCCATTATTAATTCGATATGAACGGGCCAAGTCTAATAGTGATCTTGCTTGCTCCTGTATGGAGGAAGCAAGATCCCATGGCATTTACTGCAAGGGTGAGGGACGGGGGATCGGGGATGGCTTATACACATCTCCGGTACACGTACCTGGGGGTCGACCGCTTCGTGCGGATCGACTTCAAGGAGCTAGAGGACGGCGAGCCGCTCGTCGTTAAGGTTTTTAACGGCGAACGGTTCACCGTCGCGTACAAAGTGGCCATGTAGAGCTACCGCTCGAAGAAGCTCCCGCGAAAGCGGAGTTTATCCGCCGCATAGCCCTCTAGGTAAGTTGACGATGCTTTTTTTTTTTTTTAATTTTTATTTTAAAATATTTTTTATTGTTTTTAGCCGTCGTCCGCCTGTAGCCGCCGCCCTCCCGTAGCCGCCGCCCGAGAGCCTACCGAGCCTACCACGCTTTTTTTATATTATATATATATTTATTATTGTACTTTTTTTTTCAATATACTGGGTGGTCAACTAAGGAATTCCGATTTACAAGCGCTCTAAAATTGTTTTGAATAGGAATAGAGAAGTGGGGTTGGTCTTAAACGAAGGAGGGGCTCATGGAAATTCAGTCGCCATGGTTCGCTGGACGGGTGAGGAGCGTTCGTTTTGTGTGCGCGCTTATTACCAAAATCAAAATTCTTGCATTATTGTGCGTCGTCGTTTTCGTGCACATTATGCTTTGCACAATCTTAACCAATGTCCGAGTGCTCAACTCATTCGGAAATGGGTCAGAACATTCGAAGAAACTGGTTCGACATTGCCCCAGCGAGTGATAAACCGTCGACGGTCTGTGAGAAACGATGCAAACGTAGAGCGAGTGAGAGCATCTGTTCGCAACCAACCGGGCCTCTCGACACGCCGGCGCGCGGCCACTCTAAATGTGAAGAGATCGTCATTGATAAACATTCTTCATAAAGATTTACACATGCACCTCTACAAAATCCAATTAGTGCAGGAATTAAAGCCAGGGGACCATCAACAACGCCTTGATTACGTCAATGAAATGGTGAACCGATTTCAAGCGTACGACAACATTTTTTTCTCTGATGAAGCCCATTTTCATCTGAACGGCTATGTAAACAAACAGAATTGCCGGTATTGGTCTTCAGAAAACCCCAAACAGCAACATGAAACTCAATTGCATAGTCTGAAGGTCACAGTTTGGGACCCTGGCCAGCAGAAAAGAAAGTGTTATATAGGCATTAGAAGGTGAAATAACTGCCTAGATTATTCAGGAAAGGAGAAATTCTGAGAAAGGTCTAGAAAGATTCATTATGGCAGCTGTGGCTCCTAAATCATCTTTTGTGAGACTGGTTGGAACGGTAGACTTAGATCCTATAACGTACTCAGATTGTAAAAGGGTTTATGAGGCAGCTGGAGAGCCGGAACTTCTCAAGCATACCAACTTCGAAAGTCCGTTCATGACAGTCCCTGATGTTAGCCCTTATCTTTCTGACCTAATCAAGGAATCTACAACAAAGGGGAAAGATGCGGTCATAGGTCGGTATGTTGACAACTGTTTAAGTAGTGCAATTTGTATTCCAGCTTCCATGTACATAACAACGAAACCTTTCTTTGAGATATGCAGAGATTTCTTTGCTAGAAGTAAAGAAGCAGCAGATTTAACAAAAGCTATAAAATTGTTCACCTCTGCGACATCAAACTGTGACTTCAAAGTTACAGGGCCTTACTTAGCCATATACAGGCTAATGTGCAAAAAGCTGAGGACAAAATTGAAACTAGATAATGTAGGAAATGGTGTCTTTCAAACCCTAACAGGTCATCCAACAAAATCTATCAAAGTCACCAATGAAAACATAGTAGCTGTGCAGGAAATGCTAACTAAACTGCAGACTGACAGAGGTAACATGCCAAAGTCAACAGGAGCACCTCATAGAGAAGAGTATCTACATCTGTTGAGTATGGCGAAATTTTCAGATCCTGCTAGACTTTACGACAGAAAGTCAAGAAAAAGTAAAGTGAGGGGTTTTGATGGGGTACAAGATTTAGAAGAAGGGGTGCTTCTGTTGACCCCAGCAATAATGGCTAACAACCAGATGCCAGTAGGGAGTGCTGATAGAACAGATCCTGCAGATATTCACAGTTTGGTGTGCAATACACGCACAAGGCATTATTGGCCCGTACTTTTTCGAAGACGGACGCGGCCGAGCAGTAACAGTGAATTCTGATCGTTATGTGGACATGTTGAACAATTTTTTTGAACCAGCCCTTCAAGACTTTGATGGATACAATCGGGACACTTGGTTTCAGCAAGACGGGGCCACTTGTCACACTTCAAATCGGTCTTTACCTGTTATTCAGGCGCTTTTTCCTGAAAAATTGATTTCTCGGCGTGGAGACCATCCATGGCCCCCCAGAAGCCCGGACTTGACACCTTGCGACTTTTACTTATGGGGATACCTCAAAAGTGTAGTCTACCGCAACAATCCCCGCACTCTAATTGCGTTGAAGGAAAATATCCGCCAGGAAATTCAAGCCATCGGTCCAGAAACTTTGCGACGTGTTTTTCTAAATGTCGGGGTTCGACTCGAAGAGTGCCAGCAGAAAAACGGTGGACATTTGGACAGCGTTATTTTTAAGAAATGAATTTCCAAAGAGCTGAACGTTATTATTTTCATTCCAATGTCACAGTTTACAGGCAAGAAAGCTACCGCATATTTATCGTAGAAATTGTTTATGAATTGAATCGCTAGCGTAAATGAGCCCTCTCTTTTAGTCCGCATTCCTACGTGGTAGTCTCGTCGTTATATCGGTTAAATACCGGATTTAGCTACCACTAGAAAATAGTTAGAGTCATAAGTATTCGAATTGTACTTTTGAGATTCGTCATTCGAGACGGTTAAAAACGGACAATTGGGATATCATTTTAAGGCCCAAACAATGATGATGAAGATATTGCAATGTACCATCACAACCACCATTACCACCACCGCCTTCAAAATGAGGGTAAAGATTTATTATGAATTTTCGTGTGTTATTTTTGTGTTTAATACTTATGTCCGACTCTGACGCTTCAAAGTTGGCTAGTAAGTTTGTACGGGAATCTTTAAATATCCAATTTGATATCGCCACTAAGGTGCGCGATGAATTAAAACAACCTGTTTACTTGTTCGTTCTAGACAACAGATTTGAGGGAGCTGAAGTCTTGCTTTGCAACACCACCCGTTACTTGAAAAATTCGAGTGGTGAAATAGCTGAGCTTGGTCAGGCCTCCCAGAAAACTTTTCTGGCGACGAATACGTATTCGCAATTCTTGGGTTCTCGTCCGAACGTATCGGGCAACACTGTTTACGTTAAGTTTTAACCAAGTGTAGCAGCAGATTAATTAAAGAACAAATTCCAATAAAAATGAAAAAAAACTTTGGATGAATGTAGGTGCTTAATAGTTAAAAGTATGATCTAACTTCATCACATTAGTGAAAATTTGTAACTGGATAGGTTTTTAATTTAATTAATATTATATTTTATTTGCAAAAACACAAAAACGATTTGCCAAATCGACCGAAGATGATCATCATCCTCAATTATATAAGAAATTTGTAGAGCCCATATACTAATAAATAATTGCGAAACAAAAACATATTAGCTGCTCGCAAACTGTTTTCGCATAACATCCAAAAAAATTGACTGATCAAGAGTTTGCTATTATCATTGCTGAAAACTTTTTCCAATTTACCCAAAGATTTGGTAAATTTGAACCTGTACCAGTTTTGTCCGATTTTTTTTAACACGGGCACATTGTTTTTAATTTTAATTCAAACATGGCTTTCAAAACGGGCGACTCTTCCTCTTCAAAAGCAGGCATGGCGAGCAGCATACCTTACAACAATATCATACATCATACCAGCATTTACCATTATTATTAAAAGTCCAAGTTCACCACTTAATCAACCTATTCCCCATATTCTGCCCATGACAATTTATATGAGGACATAAATCAAATTACAAATCTATGTCTTCTCTCCCCCAATCAAAATTGATAGTTCCCGTTCAATTGAACACTCCCTCTTAAAGATCAATTTCTGGAAGATAATTTTGATTTTCCGGATGAATCTTAAAAAAAAATGATGGCAAAGTGCAAGATATTGAACAAGAGCGGCCGGCTATTGGAGCAGCAGATTACTACCCACCTCGCAAAGATGCCATTACACAACACTTAAAAAACATCGACAAGATGTAGTATAAAGAGCAAGGTAAGTGGTAAATAAAAGTCAAATAAAGATTATAGTTATGGCGAGAAGACTAGATTTTAATTTTGAGATTGAAGACGACGCCTGGACTCTAGTCCAAGAAAATCGTGCCGGAGTATGGCGAAGGATGTTTGGAGAAGCAATAAATTTGGAGGCTGAAGAGGATACTGGAAATGAATCCGAGGAAGAACGGCAATTACCCGAATCGGATTGGGGATCTAGCGACGAAGAGGAAGAAGAACTTTCATGCGAGGATGAAAGTAAGTTTTTTTTTTTCGATTAAGTTTTAGTTATTAATTGTATGTTTCGTAATAGGTTCGGAAGGTATGCAGTGCGGAGGCGAGTGCCCCATCTGCATGGGGGCCATGATGAAGTTTGCGTTGCAGTGCGGGCATTGTTTTTGTGGCACGTGTTTGAACAAAATGCCTCAATGTCCGTACTGTAGAGGCACGAAAAGGAAGGCCATCAAAATTTTTGTGGGAGGATATAGGCCCGATGGACCAACGCCTCCTCTCAAAAGAAGCCGTCTATCATCCCTTCGGCAAACACCATCGCCCCCTCGACGGGCACCATCGGTCCCTTCATCCCCTCGGCAGCCACCATCGGCCCCTCGACAGGCACCATCGACCCCTTCATCCCCTCGACAGCCACCATCGCCCCCTCGACAGGCCCCAGAAATTATTGAGATCGAGGAAATTAATTCAATCCAAATTTGGTCGCATCAATTGAGATCTCTCACGAGATTTTTAATCAGTATGAAACTGATAACCCTTCCCTAGGGAAGCAGCTGACTCCAGAGATGCTAGACTACTTCTCCACAGCTTGTGTATGGCTTAGATGCCTGAATCTTAAAAACAAGAATTCCCAACCTATTACACCCGTCGAGCAAACGGTTTTAGATTTAACCGAACACGTAATCATACCAGTTCCAGATCCACTCTTCCAGTACCTTAGTGGCATTGGAAACATTATAACATCTACTGGTACGAATCTCTTTCCAGAGTTTCCCGCATTACCAACAGCTCAAGTTAATCACCATGGTGGTTACTATGGACGCATAGGTCAGAACACGCATACGCTATATGAAGAAATACCTTGCTTAGGTGTTTTAGCCGAAGCAGTACAAGCAGCAGTGTCTCAACATGTACCAGGATGGTACGAGTCAAGATTAGGAGCCAATGTTAACAGAAACCTTTTAGGTTTTCGGCCCCTACTATTCCGCAGGCAGGAAGCAAAGAATACTGCCTTCACCTGTGGCATCACAGAAATAGAATTTCCCTGCAATCCACCAAGATCACAGTTCAATTTAACTTTCATCAAGAAAGTAGCCGGCATTCTTGCCAAACTAAGTACTTTTAAAGTTCACAACGTGTCTTTCAGACAAATGCCTGAACGTGGATCAAATAGTCAGGTCATATACGTCCACCCAATACCAGAAGTGGGTATATCAAATTCCCAAGGTGATGCACAACCAACAGCGCTAACCAAGGAGAGCGCCGCTATCTTCGGAGCAGGACTAGCCTTTACTTACCAACTAGTTAAAGAAGCAGCTCTTATTCCAGCTCACGACGAAGAAGAAATAGATGACGAAGGCCAAGTCGTTATACGACAAGTTCCCGAAGCAGACGATAATAGTACCTGGTGTTGTATCAACAACCCGGACCAACATTTTATACTCAATCGCAACGCTAGAAGGAATCTGCCCGTCGAATGGCGAGAACGTAGATTCTCGTCCGTTTCCCAGAACATCCAGACTTTTAGAAAAGTTATCATTAAAGCGATGACTGTCACAAAGCGCTAATCTAGACGCCTATAATGTCGACTCAAGAGATGATACACATGCTCTGATTAAAATTTTATTGTTTTTTTTTTATTTTTTACTATTAATAAATATTTTAAACTGAGTTTATTGTAAAAATAATTTGTTATACCTTTTTTAATTTATTTCAGAGCACTTACATGAATTAAAATTCCGATTACACACAAAAGAAAATTAGTATAAATTACGCATTGCGGTTAAGCGATTAGAAAACAAAGGAGTCTTAAGGATGTGGGTTTCCACTTTGAGTGACCGCCTGAATAATAGACAGGATGGGAGCGGTAAAATGATGTCAGATGATGGTTAGGACCTAGACTATAAAAAGAGAAGATAGTGTGACAAACGGGACAGTGGAGAGTTGATATTTGACAGTTGATAGTTGATAGTTAGTAGTCGGCTAGTCGAATAGTCGTACAGTTGGTAGTTTAGAGTCAGTTAGTACGTTAGTTCCACCGTCGAGAGTCCGAGTCCGAGGATCAACCGAGATCACCCGCCACTCGCCAAATAACTAAAAGAATAAAATGTAAGTGTTGTAACCAGTTGTTTTATTACCCCCCAATCCCAACAGTAATGCCATCCCGGCAAGCAGGCCCACAAACAGGCCCAGTCACAACCGTAGCCAAGCGAGTTTATATTAGTAATAATTAGTATTGTAGATGACCCAGTTGTGACAATAAATATATTTCAAGTACAGCCTCGTGGTCTATACCGGAGAATATTTAACGTTGTCATGTCTACCAATCATGAAACAACTACTACTACAGAGCATACCGCCGCTGAACCCTCTGCTACCAGAGGAAGAACCAATAGAGGACGTGGACGTGAGAATCGGACACGGACGAACCAGCGAAGCAACGACTTTCGAGAGAAAGCCGGAGCCCTGGCAATGGCTGATCTTGCTAGAGAGTTAGACAAAAAACTCTTCTTCGGTTTTGTGAATTCCGCCGAAGCAATCGCAATCAAACAACTCCAAGTTGAACCGATGCCGTTAGTTTTACCGGTATCTACTCGAGGTCTCGGATTTCATATTCAAGCAATAACTGTAAAAATTGTAAATTAAAAATTAAATTGAGTAGTTATGATACTACAAAACCTAGCATGTATTTATCTTATTGAGATGCTAATGATTTATATGGGTGGGCAATGTCACAATTTCTACCATATAAAGGTTTTGGTTATCTGAAACCGAAATTTTAAATTTAAATGTTAAATCCGATGATTTATCAACTGGTTACATTTTGGAAGTAGATTTGGAATATCCCAAAAACTTACATAATAACAAAAAATTGATTTTGGAGGAGCTTTAAGACCATCACCTTCTCCTCAGAAGATACACAAACCGGATTCGGATTTGATTCGAATACTTCGAAATCAGGATATCATAATTGGCAATCAGGCAACAATTCAGCATCGTCTTAATAAAGTTGAGAGTTTGCTCGATAAGATCCTAAGTACTTCAGTGGTTCCTCCGCTCGTGGTCCCACAAGAGATTGTGAAGTTCAAACCAACATCAGCGTTGTGGAAGACACTACAACATGAGTCAAGGAACCGTCCTACCTAGTGAAATTGGATTAATTAACAAAAAATTTGACACAGCATTAAACCTCAATCGAACCTATTATCTAAGAGACAATTTTCATAAAATCAACACAACTGATAAAACCCAACTTCAACTTTTGTTAAACGGAACTTCCATTTCTACCTGCATAGTCGGAACTGAGGTTATTATATATCCTAAACTCAACTCCGCAAGTCGATGAGACCAACTTCTTAAAACATCTCCAAGTAAGTCACGAATTTCTTCTAATGCAAGAATCTCATTATCTTTCATCGGGACCCATCGAAAATCAAGAATGTCAGGATGACTTTGCAAAAAAGATGCCAGGAAGTTTTCAAACATTCCAAGAGAGTTATTAAGATTTTACACGTATATCCATGTATTCGTCAAGATCCTCAAAAGAAAGTCGAAAAGTAATAGGATTCGAAAGAAATCATTCTTAAAGAAATATGAGAGATCCAAAAACTTCACCACAATCACTCATCCCGTGTGCGAAAGAACAGGATTACTTGATGTTCATTTAATGAATTATACTCTGTTAAAGACGTCTGGGCTAATTTTCTTACTTCCATCGGATCAACTTCTCATGATACATAACAAGATTCATGAAGTTTTTAATGTGCTTCTGATCGGATGGTTATTATCAGGGAGAATTTGGACCCAGACATTCTATCAACAACAAGTCAATTTGATTGAATTCATGATTGAGAAGGTCAAGTGCCTTAAGAATGATGCCTACACGATTTTCAAAAATTTTGACGGAATTTCAAGTGCTTATATCCTCAACCAAGAAAAGAGATTCATTAATGATCAACCTCTCCACTTAATTTATCAGGGATTGAAAAAAACTGGATTAATGGATCCGGGAGACACACAAACTTTAAGAACAACTTTTGATCGAATTCCGCATGAGTCACAAGAATTCGCTACCATGGCGAAGCTTTTGGGTCATCCAGATATTTTAACCATACACGGATTGGATAAGATGCGAACAAGGACATTTCAAAGGAATGAAGCCTCGAGAAGTGATGTGTTGAACTTAATCTGCTCAATGAAGAAGAACTTCCTTCACCAATATTATCTCCGAAAGAAACGATGGCCTCCAGTTGAATTTACAAATCTGGCTTCAAGGAGTCTTCTCTTTTGTTGCAAATGCCTTTCCTGGCTGAAAAGATTGTAAACTAATTCCATCACTCAATAATAAAAACAAATACATTCTCCATTATCGAAATTTAAAACAAGCTTTAGAGAACATGGCTTAAAATTAATTAAAATTCACCGCGTAATTTGCTTCGAACAGTCTGATTTTCTTAAAAAATATATAGACTGCGATGCGTCAATTAGCTAAAAATGATTTTGAACAAGATTTTTACAAGCTGATGAATAATTCAGTTTTCGGAAAAACAATGAAGAATGTAGATATATTAGAATATTGGTAAGAGACGTCGCGCGAAACTAAATTTCAAATCCGTCTCGATTTTCCATGAGAATTTAGCTGCCATTCAATTAGAGCGGCTTAAGGTTATATATGATAAGCCAATATATATCGGGTTTGCAGTTTTAGATTTATCAAAACTGCTTATGTATGAATTTTATTTCAACTTTTTAAAACCCCTATATGGTGATAATGTGACATTGTGCTATATAGACACAGCCTAACATTAAAAATACAGACCAGTGATATTTATCAAAACATTAATTCTTCTTTTTTGCATTATATATTTTAGAATGCTTTGTTCTTAAGGAGTTATATTGTATTTTTGTATCTTATTATCTACATTTTTTTTTTACTTATCTCAAGTACACATACCTCGGGGTCGATCAATTTATCAAGATCGACTACAAAAAGAAGTTGAGCGACGACAAACCTCTCGTCTTAAAAATATTAAGAAATAAAGAAGTTATGACGACTCGTTTTTTTTTGGGTCCCCCTCGTATGTCAACTTAATTTTCGTAGAACAGCTAGTCACCCTTAGGAGGTCGTGTTAATCAATCAAAAATGAAATTAAAAACTCGACGATTATAAGGTAAGCAAATCCGTTACTTATTCAAACAATTACAACTGAAGTTGTCCTTCAATTCAATTAGGATATTATATCAACTTAATTTTCGTAGAACGGCTGGTCACCCTTGGAAGGTCGTGTAAATCAGAGGTGTTCTTCGTACGTCTTAGAAAAGGCTATCTACGGATAGGCAGTGCAAGAAATCAATCCAAAAATTAATAATAAATCGACGTTTATAAGGTAATCACGATCACCATTGGTGACGAGGTGATGGTTACGGTGACGGCTGAGTACCATATAGGATCAGTTTAGAACTTAATCCTCAGACATCGAAGGTGTGTTTAGGTATCAAGCAAAACCACAATAAAATTAATGCTTTGGGCGAGTTAGTAGAGTTATCGATTTTGAAAGTTGGATTTTTCCATCAGAGATGGTTTTTCCTCCAATTATAATTTTTTAAATTTTATTTCTAATAATTCTCAAATTAATTTTTCGAACGTAAAAAAGAATTAAAATAGTAATTAGGAAAGAACGTTTGAAAATTAAACATTGGTAATTATTACAGATACCTGCAGGAGTTTGTTGAACCAACCGTCCAATATAATAGAAGACGTTGATGCAAAACTAGCAAATTGGCCGATAGACGCTCGTGAGAGTGAATCAAAAACACATTTTGCGAGTCTTTAGAAAGATTCCCCTTCTAGCCCAAGAAAAATTAAAAAAAATATATTTTTTTCGATTTCATCACTAATAATTCTAAAATTATTTTTTTTTCCGGATTTGAAGAGATAAAAAATAAAAATTTAAACAAACTGATAAGAATGCAATTATAGTCAAACCCAAAAAAACAAACTGAATAAATTTATTTGAATATATACTTGCAATTTATTTCAATTGCTGCGTATATTATTCATAATTTGTTATCAGTTATTTGTATAAACAAATTGTAAATACAATAAATTGCAACAAAGCAATGATGAAAAAACATCCCAAGAAAACTCAATAGAAGACAATACATGCGTAATCAATTAATTTTAATTAGCCAATGCCAATTAATTTAATCTATACGTGCAGTTTATTTCAACTGCTATGTATAGTTAATATTTATTTGCCGTTTTCTGATCCAGTTTCAAATCTTCTAGATAATTGTTGTGGCCTCGTTACATATTTATGAGTAATGGCGGACGTCCGCATTATCGAAGTAGGCAAGGTTAAATAATTCCAATCTTCTTATTTCCATTAAATCGTAATTCAAATTTTATTCCAGCTCTTTTATGATGATTTATTTTAATAAATTAAATACTCTCGATTGATTCTTTGAGCTGCATTCCAATGTGGCTTCGTAATTTAATTAATTCATCAATAATGGCGACGTCGGGATTAACAGCAACTGGCGCGGACGGACTTCAACCATAAATATAATCTACATATTCCATAATAAATGTTATGTAGGGAGATTTTAACACTTATATGATGTATTTTAATTAAATTAAATCCTCTCGAATGATTCTTTGGGGCACTTTGAGCTGCATTGCAATGTGGCGTCGTCGTTCCATTTAATTCATCAATAATGGCGGCGTCGGGATTATCAGCAACTGGCGCGGACGGACTTCAACCGTAAATATTATATTCATTAAATGTTTTGCACGGGAATCTTCAACGATTATATTTTTCTTGTACGATACTGCTTGTCCTTATTGTAGAAATAACTGATCTGAATTTAATAAATATTGTTGTTGTGACGGCCACTTGTTTCCAATCATGGTTACTGGATGCAACTGAAAATTTGTTCGTATGACGAGTTGATCATCCCATCCTACGTTGCGGTGACGACCCCACCCAGACAGTTCTACCAACCTAAGAATGAATCAATGAATTAATAAAAACATACATTATAACATACAATAAAACATTTTTAATAATAATTCAACACGCATTTATCCAAAAAAATTAAATCTACATTGTATTAATTCATTATAAACAGTATAAATATCTCCAAACAACATGCAAAAATCTATAAAAACGCGCTACTGTTTATCAGAGAAACTCGTCTGAAGGGTGACCAACACTATAAAACTAAAATTAATATGTTTTTCTACTAAAAATTTAATTAACAACAAAGAATAAATAGTTATAAAATATCCAGTTTAATTACTTACATTTGTCAATATCGTGAAAAGTTGTAATTATTATAAAATTGAAGTATTAAAAAATAACTGTATGTTTTAGAGTGAAGCTAGTAGCAATGGCAGGTAACCAAATAAATTGAAAAATATATGTTAAATGTACACTAGGTAATAATAATAATGACTTACAATTCATAAAACGTCATTAAATATACAATGTTGTGTTACTTGTGATTTGCGAGTTGTGTATTGAATATCTTTATTATAAAAGGGGTAAAGGTTTCCTACCTGTACAGTAAGTAAACAAATTCCTTAGTAATTTATCCCTTTACACGATTCATGATAAAATATTTAATTTAAAATGCTCGATAAAAATAAATCTTTCCTAAAAAAAATCAAAGGTAAATAATCATCAAACGGTTCATGATTTATTTCAAAATTTGTTGGTAAAAATAATAGATTCTTGCACTAAATTTTTTTTCTATTTATCATGAAAAATTACTATATATTTTATAACATATCTAGCAGTTCTTTACCTCATATACGCATCCAAACATAGTTTACTTGGCTCGGTGTGCCTGTCGGCTTGGTGTGCCTGTCACCTTGGTTGCTCACCTCGAAAGGGAAAGGTATGACTAGGTATAACTAGGTATAATTATTCTTCCACTACGCAAATAATTTTGTATACAAAATCTTAATTTTCAGAACTTAGTTATGGAGTTATCAAACATAACTTTTGAAACTACTGTTAGTGTTCCTTTGGAAAAAAAAATTATTAAGCAAATAAGAAAGATTTCTAGCAGGTGGAGATATATTTAATATTTCCAAAGGAAATGGCATTTTATTTTTAAAATCATTGTTGAAGCATTAGTAAAACTTGCTCCATCCTATATGCGATGGCCAAATCATTTGGAGCAGGCAACAATAGCGAATGTAAGATAATAACAATAAATTTAAAATAATGTTTATAATAAAATTATATTTAGGTATTTGAAACATGATCGAATGGCTTCCCAGGTGTGGTTGGAGCAATAGATGGTTGCCACATTCCTTGTAAGCAACCGGCAAAAAATTCCAATGATTATTATAATCGGAAAGGGTTTCACTTTATTGTTTTGCAAGGTATGTATTGTATATATTATAAAATAAATAAATATTATATCTAGTATACATTGTTACAGGAATTTGTGATCACTGGTGGAGATTGATTAACATTTCTGTTGACATGCCGGTTAGAATGCATGATGCCTGAGTTTTTAGAAACATGAAATGGTTAAAAAGAAATTAAATAATGCCGAAACTGAATCACAAGTGTTTAAACCACAATATCACTTGGTAGGGGGTTCAGCTTATCGTTTGTTACCACAATTGATGGTTCCATTCAGCGACACTGGACATCTTACTCCTGTTCAAGTAAACTAAACACCCGACTCACTCTGCAGGCGCTTATATATTTCTTATATAATGTTTTGTTTTCCTCCAAGGGGATGATATAATTTTTTTCCAAATTGGTTGACAAACTTTTTTATTTTATTAAAAACAAAATTTTGTTTGTACAAATTGAATCGTTTGAGAACTATCTTGAGAACAAACTTCTTGTTTTTTATTACATAAATTGATCCAAATTAGTCTTATTAGTAAAATTATTTAATGACTATTCTGTACATAATGTTACTTAACTGTTAGTTAAAAACTATTCTAACATAGTTCTTTACTCCAAATAATTCAACAAAATCTTTTATATTTTGTAGTTTTTTTAATTATCTTTAATTGTTTCAAAACAGATGATTTTGTAGCAAACACAAATAAACAAAATTTATTAAATTTAATATACTTAATATGTTTTCCGTTTTAAATATATATGTGTAAACAAATAACAAAAAAAAGTACATATGGAGTATTTTACAAAGAACAAATTCATATTGCAATTCCATAATAATAATGTTAATAAATACAAGATCATTAACATTCAAATATAAAAGATTATGTTAATTTTTATTTTGCATCTGTTATATTTTATTAGATGAACAATAAATAATAAAATAAGTAAATACAGGCATAATCCAAATCGTTATTTATTTAAGAAAATTCTACACTTCATCATTATTTAATTTTTTTAAGGAATTATAGGTTCTATCGGGTTGTGTTGTGGACGGAACTTCGGGAATTAAACATAAAATAATAATAACTCTCGTTGTCAGTTGTATTGCTCTATTCTCTTTATTAATTCTATCATTTAATTTACAATATATTGTTTATACATCAAAATTACCGGAACACCTAAATAATTTTTTAACCGTTAAAAATTTCAAAAAAAGTTCTAAACAAAAGTATTTTTCATTTTAAACAAACTAATTTATAAAAATATTTTTAATATACAGGTGTTCATTTTATTGTGGAAATTTGATAAACTTTTTTTTTTCAAATGAAAGTATATTTTTACATTTTTTGATTCTAAGATTAATTCTTAGTATCTTTTGTAAAAAATATTTTTTTTATAAAATGCACCATTTTTGAACTCTTGAACATCAAATAAAGAACATTTTCCCACAAACATACACATTTATTTTAACCAAACGGTTAAAAAAGCATTGACATTAAAAACTATTAACAAAACAATCATTAAATCATGTTCTATTTAAATAAATCTAAATTTTCATAATAAAATAAAACTAAGATTAGTTTTAAAAATTAAAAATGCAAAAATATACAGGGTGTTTATTTTATTATAAAAATTTGCATTTTTTAATTTTTTTTAAATAAAACACCCTGTATATTTTTACTTTTTTTAATAATTTAATGATTGTTTTATTAATTATTTTGAATGTTGTTACTCTTTTTATTCGCTTGGTTAAAATAAATATGAATGTTTGTGTGAAAATGTTCTTTATTTGACTTTCAGAAGTTTGCTTATAACTCAAAAATAGTGCATTTTATAAAAAAAAATATTTTATGTGGGAGAATGTTGGTAAAATTTCAACCAACAATATAAGATGGGCGAGGTCTCAGTTTTTTATAATCGAGGAGATAACAATTTGTAATGATAAGCCATAGAAATGTAATAAGCGTCTTAAGTGGGTCCACTCGAGTATATACTGATGGGTTCTGGGAAACAGTACCTGCATAGGATTAACACGATGGTAATTGCATTTGCGTTGATCGCTTTCCTCAAATTCTTAAAGCGATTATATTCAAAACTATCATAAACGAGTATAATAAATGTTAATGAAATACACAAGGTACAATAAACAAATGTAATAAATAATAAGGGAAGGTTGTAGGTAGGCATATAGAACAAACATTAATTATGTTAAAAGTATTTTATTATCATACTTCTACACGGGCAGACGTTTCGGGGATGTGTCTAACCCCCTTGATCAGTGCTAAAAACATCATATATTTATAATTTAACCTTCACAACAAAAATACTACATTATATTATAGATTTACATTATAGTTTTGACGAGATAAACACATTAAAACAATGATTGAATAAAAAAACATAACTAACAAATAACAATTATTATTTGGAGACAAATTATAGGATCAACATGCATGAAAACGAATCTTATTTAGCAAAAATACATAGCTTATCAAGTGTAAAGATTGCTGAAGTAAAAATGATGAACTCATTCTTCTATTACTTAATTAATTAAATTATCAAACCTGTGGTTTAAACGGAAATATTGGAAACGATAGACATCGTCATGTTTAAAGTCAACTGCGAGTGAAATTGTGCGAGAACGAGTTTTTTAAATAAAAATAATATTATAAAAACAAATAGTTTTTATTTTATTCTGTGTCCTTGCGAGTTGAATTTATATTGTAATATCTTTCAGAGCGAGTTACGTCATGGTATTTCACTACTCAGCAGTAGTAAATTCCAATTACAATAACATGTTGTGGTGCATTCTGCAGCACAGCACATTATTAGCATGTTATTCAAATATTATATTCCACTATATATATTGTTATGTAATGATTAATTAAGTTCAGTTCTGTTTGTAATCGACTCATAAGAAGTCTTAAGATTAATTTGTATTATTGATAAAAATAAAGTTTTTAAAAAAATAATTTGTTAATCGAAAGTGAAAACTGGCGCAGTCGTACGGATCTTCGAAAAAATCTATTGATTAGTTAAATTAGAAAAATCAATAGCATTTTTTCAGTGTTAACTTTCAATCGACGAACATCAACGATCCCAATTGTTACCACGAAGAGTGCCCCACGGAACAAGCATAGTCCACCGGAGCCCTTGGAGCGGAACAAAGCAGCAGAACTCACCAGAGAGCGGCCTTCGAAAAATTGAATAAACCGTCTTTCGCCATCGAGTTCCAGTGATTCAATCAACGGGAACAAACATCGTCCCAGGATCGACATCACTGAATTCATCCAGTCTATCGGAGACAGTAGTCCATCGAGGACAACGGATCATCGAGATCATCATAATATATAATGAAACCGTAAGAATCGATTAAAAAATCGAATAATAATTATTTTAACTGTATTTATTTGCAACATAACATTGTATTTAATTTATATCATATACATGCTAAACTAGACATGTATTATGATAAATATTTATTATAATTGATTAAAATTATTTTATTCCTATATATATATATATATATATATATATATATATATATATATATATATATATATATTATTTTATTATTATTTTTATTTTTAATATGTGAGCGTAATAATTTAATTTTAATATTTTTTTTATCTATAATAATTATTAATTTTTTTATGCTCTTATATTTTGAACTTAACAAAATATAGATCATTTATTTTTTTTGTAAATTAATTAAACTGGATACGATCAAAGAATCTAGTTGCGAAACAGAATTAGAACCAGACGATTATATAAATCAAATTCCAGAACTAAACAATTTAGTAGATCTTTTCAAAGATTTAAAAGTAAATCCAAAATTAAAAATGGCGGTTCAACAACCCCAAATATACCCACAGGGATTTCATACATCCCTTTTAAACGAAATTCCCCGTTTTGAAGGAAACCCTTCGGAACTATCTGAATATGTAAGTTTTGTAGAAGATTTATTTACACAGTTTTGGCAAATTCAAGACCCTGGAGCTTACATAAACAAGCTATTACTTTCCGCTGCTCGTAATCGCCTTAAAGGTGCAGCCTTAGAAGTAGTAACTGGTGAAATTTTAAATTCATGGGATGATCTTAAGACACTGTTAATCAATAATTTTGGTGACCAAAGATCAGAATTAAATTTAAAAATTGATTTATCTCGAATAAAACAAAATTTTAAAGAATCTCCAATTGAGTATTATAATAGATGTAGATCTTTGCTAGAAATATTAAATTCAAAAATTTCTTTAACTAATGAAGCTATTGTTATAAAAAATCATAAAATTCAAGAAGCAAAAAACTTACGTTGGGTTCGTTTATTAGAAGTTGTGCCCCACAAACGTTAGAAAATGCATTGACATTTGTAAAGAGTGAGCTAGACATAAGGTATTTTCAAAATTTAAACAACCAACAATCTAAACAAATTCCGAACCAAACACCAATCAAAAATCAACCTGTTTTCCAGAGACCCCAAACACAAAATTATTTCCAACAACGACCTTTTGTTCATCAAAATCAGCCCCAATTCAGAATGAACCAATTTCCTAGTCCACAACCAATGCAATTTCCTCGATGTCAAGGATCTTTTACAAAAACTGGTCAGAATGCGTTTGCACCAAAACGAAATTTCCAAAATTTTAATCGACCTGAACCAATGCAAACTAGCACAATAAATAAGGTTCGCTTTTCACAACAAATTCAAAGAACTAGATCATTCAATCCAAATTTTAGACCCAACAATCAACAACCAAACCAATCTAGAAATTTTTATTCCCAAAAATTATTTAATGTAGATCTCCATGAAACCCCTGAAAACCATGAAACCTGCTACGAACAATGTTCCTCAGAATTACCCGAAACGTCATACCAATATGACCATGAAACTGAACAAGAAGTTTCAAACTGATTGTCAAGAAAGTGCTGTAAATTTTCATTAACAGCCTCGGTCGAATCTTTTTCAATAAGTCCAAAATCAAACTTACCATACATAATAATACCGGAAACCAATGACAAATTATTAATTGATACCGGAAGCTCTCGAACTATACTTTCACCCGAATTTGTAAATACTTATTACCCGGAATCCATATTTGAACACCCTTACGAAATTTCAACTTCTCATGGAACAACTTATCACAACTTAGTCGCAGAAGTTCCAATTCTAAATTTGTTCTCGGAAGGAGGAACACACCTGTGTTACTTATTTAATTTTCACACTGAATATGTTGGACTAATAGGTACTGATCTATTAGCAAAATTACCTGCAAATATCGATTACCGATGGATGCACATCCAAACAGTGCTTTAAAGACAATCATATTGCCACCAAGAGTAGAAATGTTTGTCACTCTACCTGCGGTAGGAAAAAGTGGTTACAAATTAACCCCCCAATTAAACTCAACTGAACATGTACTAATGCCTTCTGCAATAGTAACATTACATAATAATTGGTTTCAAACAAGCCTTATCAATACTTCTGACGAATCTCAAACTTTGATTATTTCCCAACCTCTTATCCTGGATGATTATACCCCTTCAAAAGAACGAGTTGATATTAATAATATCTATAACTCAATTCCCAACCAAAAACAAATACTTTTAAAAGATTTAAAAGAAAATTTAAGATTAGATCACCTAAACTCTGAAGATCGTACGTTATTAACTAACGTTTGCGTTGAGTATAAAGAAATATTTTATACCCCCGAAATTCCATTGTCTTCAACAACCTTAATTAAACATCATATAAGAACTAAGACAGATACGCCCATATTTACAAAAACGTACAGGTATCCTCATGTACATAGAGACGAAGTAAAAAGACAAATTGACAAAATGTTAAACGACGATATAATCAAGCATAGCGAATCGCTCTATAACTTTCCAATTTGGGTAGTCCCAAAGAAACGCGACGCTTCTGGCAAACAGAAATGGCGCATTGTCATCGATTATAGGAAACTTAACGAACAAACTATAGACGACAAATTTCCTTTACCCCGAATTGAAACGGTACTAGACAATTTAGGCAGAGCAAATTATTTTACCACCCTCGACTTAGCTTCGGGTTTCCACCAAGTAAAAATTGAAACTCACGATAGAGAAAAAACAGCTTTTTCTACAGAAGAAGGTCATTTTCAATTCAAAAGAATGCCTTTTGGTTTGAAAAATGCCCCCGCGACGTTTCAAAGAGTGATTAACACTGCTTTAAAAGGACTGACCCCCGGACAATGTTTAGTATACGTTGACAACATAATCATTTATTCAAGTTCATTGCAAGAACACATTAATCGCTTGAAGAATGTATTTCAAAAATGCAAAGAAGCAAATATTAAAATTCAACTTGATAAATCTGAATTCCTCCAAAAATCTGTAAAATGTCTAGGTCATGTTATAACCCCTGATGGAGTCAATCCTGATCCTTCCAAAATTAAAGCTATTAAAAACTTTCCACTACCCACCACTAGAACAGAAATAAAATCATTTTTAGGACTTTTTGGATATTATCGAAAGTTTATAAAAGACTTTGCCAAAATTACTAAATTTCTTACTCATTGCTTAAAAAAAGACAACAAAATTATTCATTCTCAAAATTTTATAGATTCCTTTGAATATTGTAAAAATCTATTGATTAACAAACCTATATTACAGTACAGTACAGTACCCAGATTTTTCCAAAACATTTGAATTGACCACTGATGCATCTAAATTCTCACTTGGTGCTGTTTTATCCCAAAATGGAAAACCAATATGCTACGCTTCACGTACGCTAAATGATACCGAGCAAAATTACAGTACAATAGAACGCGAATTGCTAGCTATTGTATGGTCAACAAAACAATTTAGACCATATCTATATGGAATTAAATTTACTTTGTTCACGGATCATAGACCTTTAGTCTGGCTCCGTAACCTCAAAGAACCTAATTCAAAACTTACAAGATGGGCTTTGAAATTAGAAGAATATAATTTTGACATAAAATAAAAACCAATAAAAACAACCATTGAAGATGACATCTTTTTGAATGACGCCAATAAGATTATATATGATTTAGATAGGATTGATACACCTAATCCTACACCTTCTACTTTGAGCATGATACCAAATCGATCGGAAACACCAAACATTGATGATTTATTTGATATTCCTATCCTCAATTTGCCATCAGTTTCAAATAACGAACAAAGTCCTCCAAATAATGATTATAATGATTCATTGGCAGATACAGTTCATACTCAACAAAGTTCAACACCAGTAATAGACATCAGCGAAAAACCATTGCAACATTTTAATAAACAAATAGAATTCATTGAAGTCCAATTACCGAGAAAAATAAAAATATCAAAATTTGATGGAAATACACATTACTCAGTTTTTGTCACCTCCAGTAATAAAAAAACCAAATTTAATGAGTTACTTATAGAACATTGCGAACCTCACATAAATTATTATTGTTACTTTCCTAATGACATATTCTATCAAGAATTTTCGTTATACATAAAATCAATAACAAATGAAAATACTCCTAAATTTCATAGATGTAATACTCAAGTTACGTATGTGACCGAACTTGAAGAACGACAAGAACAGATAATGAATTATCATACTAATCATAGAGGCATATCCAAAACTATTGAACACCTCCAACGCAAATACTTTTGGAAAGGAATGACTAATAACATTAAAATTTTTATTGATAATTATCAAACTTGTAAAGCTCAAAAATATAATCGAAACCCTATTATACAACCTTTACAGTTAACCCCAACTTTCAACCGACCATTAGATACTATTCATATAGATATATTCCAAGTCAATAAAAATAAATATTTAACTTTAATTGATGCCTTTTCTAAATTTGCCCAAGCTTATCAACTACACTCTAGCAATTTAATTGAAATAACTGATAAACTATTAAGGTTTTTCACAACTTATACCACTCCAAATGTAATAGTTGCAGATAATGAATTTAATAATCAACCTTTCATCAACTTCTTGCAATTACATAAAATTCAATTGCACGCAACAACACCCCACCATCATCAGTCAAATTCTCCAATAGAACGTCTACATTCAACTCTTTTAGAACATTACAGGCTTTTAGGTGAAACACCAGATGATAAAAAAATGTTTTATTGCATATTAGCCTATAATCATTCCATTCACTCAAATCTAAAATTTTTCCCTTTTGAAATAGTATTTGGGCACACTGATAACAAAAACCCGTTTGATCTGGACTACGAAAAAACATTTTTCGAAAACTATGTAACTAACCATAAGAAAAAAATGAAACATATTTATGATGCACTTCATGATAAACAAGTTTTGACAAAAGAAACTCGAAATGATAAAATTAACAGACCTCGTAAGGTTAAAATATTTAAAATAGGTGACAGTGTTTACGTAAAAACTAACAGACAAAACAAAAAGGAACCCAAATTTGTAGGACCTTATGTTGTTGACAAAATTCACGAACATGACACCTATGACGTTAAAAACGTCCCGACAAATACAACCTTGAAAAGACATGCTAACGACATAATGCTTTTTTCAGGTCATTGCGAAACATCATCTTCCTCCTCATCTGGTTCTACATCAAGTGTGACGTAGTGATAGAGACTCTAAATGACAACCCTGGACTATACCCTTTGCAAAAAGGCAGAGCCCTTTTAAAAGAATCAGAATGGACGTTAATCAAAATACTTGACTACACCCCCATATTAAACAACTATCAGACTCTAAAAGATAATCTTCTAAAATCAATATTGCTTTTAGAAAATAAACATTACCCTATTGCACATAGAACTTATAAAAATCTATCAAATATACTGATCATTCACAATAATAAACTGTTGATCCTTAAACAATACATTAATAAAGCTGATCAACTTTTATATCAGCTATTTCCTGAAGTTCAGACCACCAGACAAAAACGAGGTCTAGTAAATGGATTAGGTAACGTAATAAAGTTCGTTACAGGTAACCTAAACGCAGCAGATGGACGACGATACGAGCGTATGATTTCCAAATTGACACATAGTTCTGAAAATCAAAAAACCGCCTTGTTAGCACAGGCGCACATTCTAAATAACACTCTATCTACCATATATGATCTTTCAAAAAATCAAAAATTGTTAAATAATAATTTAAACAAAATTTTATTAAATAATGCAGAAATTAACCAAATAATATCTGAAAGTTCAAAATATTCAATAATAAATCAATCGATTCAATCATTACAACTGTTTATTAATATTTGGATAGAATTAGAAAACGCCCTTACTTTTGCTCAAAAACACCAACTACATCTTTCCCTCATTGATAACAACGATCTTATTCAATCCCTTAATCAAATATCAAAATCTTTAAATCAACTTCAAAATTCCAACACAAAAGGATTAACTCTCCCTTATCCTGCAGAACATAAAAACATTCATTTATATGAATCAATCATAACAACAAAAATTTACCAACGAGATAAAAAATTTACATTTATCTTCGAAATTCCATTAATTAAATGTTTTTCTGATTTTCAATTAATTGAATTGATTCCTTTTCCTGCATACACCAAAAATAATGAATTCCAAATGATTGTACCCTCTTATAAAACTTTGTTATTTACAACAGAATTTAGTGTCCCTATTGAAATCAATCAATGCCAACAAACTTCCATTGAACAATACTTTTGCTCTCAAAAGAACCATTTTACTATCCCAAACTCAAAATGATGTGAAACACAGTTATTGTCTTTTCACGATAATCAAACATGTCAGCCGTACATCTTTAATTTAACTTCGAGTAAAATTTTTCAAATTGATATAGCTACTTGGTTAATTAGTACACCCACTAGAAGCATTTTAGACATCCAATGTAGCCAAAGCATTAGTAAAAAAGAAATTTTTGGATCAAACATCATACATTTAAGCCCTGATTGTTCAGCTCTAATAAATCATAACGATTTAGTATTCAACATGAAATCTTCCTCAACTGGAGAAGTAATTTTAAAACTACCCAGTGTTGGTAAATTACACCTACATGAGTCAAATAAATTGATTAACATTTCTAAGATTGATCTATCACCAATTAATACAATAGATTTAGTTTCATAACAAATTAAAGCTAAGTGACCAAAAAGAGTTACTTATTTATTTTTAATATTATACTAATCTCTATAATGATAAGTTTTATAGCCTATATATATATTGTAAACGTAATTCTTTCAAACAAAAACTAATTAACATTTGGCAAAAATCTCGTAATGAGAATATTAATTTAAATGAAATTGCTAATTCGTCTCTTTTACAAAGCAAAACTTAAATATTGTCACCATATTTAAGATTCTTGGCATGGAGGAGTTACGTCATATTATTTCGCTGAGTAGCAGTAGTAAATTCCAATTACAATAACATGTTGTGGTGCATTCTGCAGCACAGCACATTATTATCATGTTATTCAAATATTATATTCCACCATATATATTGTTATGTAACGATTAATTAAGCTCAGTTCTGTTTGTAATCGACTCGTAAGAAGTTTTAAGATTAATTTGTAATATTGATAGAGAATGATAGATATATAGAATAAAGGAACTAAACCACGGACTTTATAATCTTATTATATATAACACTTAAATTAATGCTGTCTATTTGGAAATTACAAGTATCGTTTCTTCTTGATGTGAATCATTTCACTTATTAATCTTTTCAAATATTTTGGTATTTGTGAAATTAAAGTTATGTCTCATCTGTATGATGATCAGCTAACCCTGTGTTAGTCATGTTATTTCTACAATCCCGTTTATGTTGTTCGAGTCTAGTTTCTAGTTTTTGGATAGTTTGACCAATATATTTTTTGTTACAGTTATTACAAGGAATACAACAGCTAGATACGAATAGTATGGCCTGTATAATAGGCAACTTAGTATACACAAAAATTAAGTTGAATGTGTTTAAACTCATGCCTTTGCCCGTTTTAGCATCTTTCAATCACAGAACAACGCCGGCTATGGAATGTTTAAAATGTAAGCGCAAATGAAAAATGCTAAAACGGGCAAAGGCATTAGTTTAACCACATTCAACATAATTTTTGTGTATATTAAGTTGCCTATTATAGAGGCCACACTATGCGTGTCTAGCTGTATATCTGTATAAGGTGTCTTGTCCTTTAACTTAGAAAAAAGGTTTCCTATCAACTTTCCTGCTTTGCAAGTAATATTAGTATTATCGTCCTTAAGCACTCTTATTAAATTATCTGAAAGACCGTTAATGTATGGGATAGAATACCAATTTTTTTTTCCATTATCTCTGGGTTGTAACTCTTGACCTGTATCTAATGTGTGAACCGTTGTGAATGTATTAACTCTATTATTTTTGTTTAAAATTGAATTAATTAGTTTTTTTGGAAAGTTGTTATTAATTAGTCTAATTTTCAAATTATCAAAATTCTTTTGCGACGCTTACAAAAAAATACTATCTTTCGGAACTTGTGGAATAGGTGGCCGGTAACCCAGTGAAGACGGGGTGGGTGTGTATAATACGATCTTTAAGAAAACGTAAAACTAACTGATAATGAGCGTTATATCGAGATTTTATTTCATAACGTTCACACAGATCTTTGAATAAGTGACCTGTGAATTGCTTGCCAATATCGGTAAGTAACATTTGAGGGGCTCCATAGATTAAGATCACTTCTTCTTCTTCTACCTTTTTAACAACATCGGCTGCGGTTGCTGTTCGAAGTGGAAACAATAAAGGATATTTAGAAAAATAGTCTGCCGCAACTAGCATGTACTGGTGGCCACTGGAAGACCTGGGCAGAGGACCCATAAGGTCGACACTGACCATCTGCCATGGACGTGTTACCGTTGGTTGGGTAAGCATAAAACCAGCCTTCCGTTTTTGTTCCGGCTTGTTTTGTTGACAAACTTGACAGTTTTTAACATAACGTGCTACGTCGTGACGCATTTTTGGCCAATAGTAGTTTTCGGCTATATGATGATATGTTTTAAAGGTTCTAACATGGGCGGCAGTTGGCAAATCGTGGTAATGATATATGAGTGATTTTCGAGTTTCCTTCGGCATTACTTTTTTCCAGTAATCCCCAGCTTCTTCTAAGTCTGGAAATTCTACTTTTACGTATTTGAATAGTTGGTTACAATCATCTATTCTCCATTGCGAATATTTATTTGGTCGGAGTTTAACGTTTTCTTGCATCTTTAAATATCATTTATCTTTTATGGGGGATTGGATTTGTTCTAATGAAACTACATTTATAGCGGGAACAGATCTAGACAGAAAATCTGGTACAACATGGTCTTTTCCTTTTCGGTGAACCACTCTAAAGTGAAACTGTTGTAAACGAACGGCTCATCTTGTCAAACGGCCGCTAGGGTCTTTTAGGTTGTTTAACCAGACCAACGAGTGATGATCGGTAATCACAATAAATTGATAACCTTCTAAATAAGGTCGTAGTTTTTCAATTGACCATATAACTGCAAGGCATTCTCGCTCGGTTGTTGAGAATTTTCGTTCGGCCTTACTTAATGATCGACTTAAGTAACACACAACATGTTTGCCATCTTTTTCGCACTGAGTCAGAGCAGCACTAATTCCAAAATTGCTTGCGTCTGTTTGAACGACAAATGGCAACGCAAAATTTGGACATCGTAGGATGGGAGCATTCACCAAGGCATTTTTAAGTAGATCAAAGGCTTCGACAGTCCAAGTGAATTTTGTGTTCTTCTTTTGCAAGTTTGATAATGGAAACGCCTGTACCACGATGCTACCTAAGAAAGAACAGATTTCCTTCGTGGTTTTAGGTGATGGTAAATCTAGTATTGCGTTAACTTTTTCCGGGTCTACATGCAATCCCGCTCGGTTTACCATATACCCTAGGTACTTTAACTCTTCTCGACAGAATTGACACTTATCATGACTTAGAGTTAAATTTGCGTTGGTTAACCTTTGAAATACTTCCTTCAAAATCTCTCAATGTTTTTCAAATGTATCCGTTACTACAATGATGTCATCGAGATAAACGAAGACAAATGGTTCTAGCTCAGGTCCCAAAACTCGGTCTATTAACCTTTGTCATGTTGCGGGGGCGTTGTGGAGGCCGAATGGCATCCTGCAAAATCTGAACAACCCTCTCCCAGGTACCGTAAAACTTAAAAAGTCGCGCTATTCCTCTTCTACCGGTACTTGCCAGTAAGCGGATTTAATGTCTAGCGAAGAGATATAGTTAGCATTGAGCAATTTGTCAAGAATAGCGGAGATATAAGGGAGGCGGTATGCGTCTTTCTCGGTCACGGCGTTCAACAACCGAAAATCGACGCAAAACCTGAATCTGCCATCTTTTTTGGGGACTAACAGCATTGGAGAGGACCATCCTGATGTGGATCGTTCGACAACTTGTTTGTCATCATTTCGTCCAGCTCAGCATCAATACATTTTTGAACAGCTGGAGAAACAGGGTAATACCGTTGCTTAATGGCTGGTGAAGTGGTTCTAATCACATGCTCCACAAGCGTTGTGCAACCTATTCCGCATCCCATTTCTCTAAACCATTCGTCTATCATATTACTAAACATAATTTCTTCATCCTTATTCAACACACTTATATTACTATTATTGATGCTACACACTTCTGGACTTTTCGAGAAACGGACCAACACCATTGGAAAGTAGCCTTGCCTCTGCAATGAGACTACCAACTCTTTCCTTTCTCCCTCTCTTTTCTTCTACATTTTCCTACTATGAACTATCAACCATCCTTGGACAATATTTTTCGGTTTCCGACGCTATAGGTATCGAAGACTAGGGACCCAAAAAAAAAAAATGTCTTTCTATTCTCTTTTCTCTCTCTTTCCAAATGCTCTGAAGAAACTATGACAACAAACCTACCAGGAGGTATAAAATGGACGGACTTATGCAATTTGAAATATGAAAATAATAGACCCCAGGGAGGTAAGGAAGCTAAGAGCACAAAAGGGCCAGATGGCTAAGAAAACAGGGGCAGGGGCGCAAGATGTAAAGCACGAGGAAGAAAAACCTGAAATCAAGGTCCTACACCAACTAAGGAGGAGGCAAAAAAATGCTAAGAAACTCCAATCACAAAGAAACAAAAAAAATTAGAATGGCTGACACACAAAAGATGGGGAACAGAAAGGAGCCAGGCAGAGTTGTCTTTTACAAACCCTTAACAATTGAAAATCTGTTAAATACAAAGCTGGAATTCGAAAAAAATTGAGATTTATTGCCAAAGTCCTTGCAACTCTTAAGGAGAGAGTAAATATCACCTACTTTTTTGACGAGTGCCATGGGTGATGCCTTTAGAACTGCAGTGCCTTACTACTTAGCTGAAGATTTTTCTCCTTCCTAAAAAAAAGTCAAACAGATATTTCAAAACGTTGCAAATCGTTTGTGTTGATCTAAATTATTTTTTTCCCAATAACATGAGACCCAGGCCAAAAACTTTTAGATTATCTTGACCTAAACTCATCTGTCGGTTGTAACTTGCCAGATTTGAGAAAAGCAAACACCCGACAACTGGGAGTCTAAATAAAACCCCCGATACCAAGTTCTAAACGTTGCAAAACTTTGCCAAAAACACTATTGACAGTGTATCGTAGAAAATTGTAAAAAACCCAGTAACCACATAATGAACGACGTGCAGGCAAACTGGCCTTGATATACATCCAGCTTCCGATTAAATGTTTGTTAATTATTTATCATCAATTGTGTTTATAATAGTCTGTACCCAAACATAATGGACCTAACTCAATTACAACAGCGGCAAAAAGCCTAAACTACAAAGTTTTGTTTTCAAACTACCATGCTCCAGCACGAACACCTATGAGGCTCAAAATTATAATTTTTAATTCAATACAAAAAGATCACGAATTAGAGCTAAAACCCGCTACGACATATTTTTATAAAAACACAATACAATTGCATTAGTTTTGGCAAAAATGTGGATTATAATACTTTAAGATGAATTCCTAACTGGTTGCCGAGTCGATTGTTGATTGAAACTGTATTGGAAAATTATATTGGTGCAATGCATTCTGGGAAATACATAAGTAAATTGCAACAATGAGGTGAATTATTCCTGATTTCAATAGGAGTAAAAATACATTCCGAAATGTGAAACGTAATTGGTAAATTATTAATTAATGTTATTTTTAACAATTTTATAAATATCTGTTACCAATTTGATAAAATTAAATAATAAAAATATTTTATTGTTAATATTTAATTTATCTAAAATTGGCAACATTGCATTTCGGCCATTTCTTATCACTTGCAGTAAATTGTCAAAGTCCACATTAATTCGTTTATATTATTATGAAAACCAAATGGAATAATACAAGTTTTGGTAGAAAGCAGCTTCAATATGTACCAAAGCCGAAATTCTAGCGGGTTGCAGTGCAAACGCATTCAGAAGAAAAGAAAATGTTTTAGTGCGGTGAGGGCCGACATATGCAGCAATGCATACTGGGAAAATTCATCGGTAAGCAATGAATGATATTGTTTGTATATGAACTAACTACACTGATAAATTGACCTTGAAATAATATTTGACATGCAGTTAAATGAAAGTAACTATTGAATAATTGTCAAATTATTGACAGATGAATTTATTAAGTAATTGATGATTTGTGATAAATATAAAAACACATTAACAGTAAATAACATTCCACTTAATTACTATAATTAAAACAATATATTAGAAATTAATACAAATTAGACTGGCCGGTACAATTGGTTTTTATTTATTTTTTGTGACAAGTCTAATTTCTAGAACCAACAGTTGAAGCTTGCCCAACAAGAAATGCGAGTAATTTTAACTGAAATGCTCTATCCACTCACCCACAAAATTGTTAGTGGTCCAGAAATTGGATGTATCGTTTCACTGCAACTGTGAGCTGTCTTTGAATAGGGGAAAAGGGGTGACAAATCTAATTTATTTTAAAATTGTCCAGAATAATGCACTTTTAGGACAAAAATTATTTACGGATTGAACTACAAAATCCGACAAGAATAATTTAAAAATAGACTTTAATTTTTGTCAATTCATTTTTGAACGTATTTATATGCTAGTCTTTGACAGTAAGTTACTGTCATTGTATTATGACATATTACTTCAATTCAAGAAAAAAATCATTTGAATTTTGTCAGTTAAAAACTTTTGGCAGTCTGCCATTTTGTTTTGACAATTGCTGATATTGTCAAAGTTTATTTTTGACAGTTCTAGATAATAGCATATATTTTGATTGAACTGCTAACATACAAATTGGTGAATACGGTTTGATGCCAGATTTGTCATTCCAGATGTGACAAAATATCAAAAACACTGTCATAATTACATCAGAAATTGTTAAGATACTTAGGTAATGTTTATACATTTATTTTCACAGAGAACATGATTAAAGAAATCTTTTCGGTTTTATTATCTTTCTACTAGGCTTTAATAAAGTATCTTTTAAGTTATTTTCTAACTTTGCGCATATAATTTCTACCTACCGTTTGTCTGTCGTCGGATTTACTCAAACATCTCTATTCCGGTTCTACAATTCTTCCGATCTTTCCTGTTTTCTGTGCGTTCTGATTCCTTGGTGGATTGGTTGTTCTTTCCTCTCTACCTATCATCTGATCTCAATGTTTCCTCCACAATCAACCATCTTCTAGTCTGCACTTGTAAATCACGTTTTCTTGCCTCTCCTCTACCTTCGCCTTTGTCCATTGTTCTTTATTCACGTTCGTATAATTCTTCACTATTACACACTGCCCTTCCTCAACTTTCTTGCCCTCTTCGATCGTTGTAGATCTAGGTTTATTAATCTCTTTTAATAAATCTAATCTTATCCGTAATCGACGATTGTACATTCTTTTCGCTGGGCTCATCTTTGTAGTGCTTTCGATAATGCAACAAAAATCTTGCGATTAATGTTTCTAACGGAACGTTTTTATTTTTCGGATAGTTGAGCGCTGCTGATAGCTTTGTTTTAAAAATTTTCACTGCGTTTTCGGTTAAACCGTTGCTACTAGGGTTCCCTGGCGGTAATGTTAAGTGAGTTATTCCGTTTCTACGAAAGAATTGTAGTAACGTTTTTGACACTAACAAACATTATCTGAAACTACTGTTTTCGGAATTTCGTATCTGGCAAAAGTTTCGCGAAGTTTCCTCTCGGTCTAGTCCGATGCTATACTGCTCATGACAAACACTTCTGGCCACTTGGTGTAAACGTCAATTATTATTATAATGGTCCCGCAAAATCAAAATGTGTCCGTTCCCATGGTTCTGAACATTCCGGCCATGGCGTTAATTTCGCCTTTAGCGGATTATCACCATATGAACGTTGTTGCCATAGCCTTCATCTTGACAATTCCCATATGACTCATATGAATTTCGTCTAACATGGTTTGTCTTAAATTTTCCGGAATTACGCCTCTACATCTCTATAAAATACAACCTCTATCAATCGTCAGTTCGGTTTTTTTATGGAAATACGGTTTTAATTCCTCTTGTACCTTGTTCGGCCACCCCTCTTCCGCGTACTTTATTACTTTTTGTAATATCGGATCGATCTCCGTCTCTTGATCCACCTTCTTGTTGTCTATCGGCCATTCATTTGTTGTGGTGAAGTTCAATTATTCGAATTCGCTTTTGTAATCACATGTAATTTAAGTTTTCCGGCATTCTGGACAAGAAATCTGCGACTGAATTCTGGGGGTCACTTCACGTATTCTAATTGATAGTCAAATCCCGCTAAGAATATAGCTCAACGCTGCATTCTGCTCACGTACATTTGCGGAATTGGTTTATTCTCGCCAAATAACGCTAAAATTGGCTTGTGATCTGCTTTAAGCAAAAATTTTGCTTCCATTAAGTACTGTTGAAATCGTTTTACCCCGAAATAAATTGCTAAAACCTCTTTGTGTATGACGGAATACTTAACTTTTTGTGCCATTAGTTTTCTAGTTGCGTAGGCAATAGGTCTGAGCTCTCCGTCGCTCATTCTATGCATCAAAGATGCTCCTACTCCTACCTCATAAGCATCACACATTAAAATTATATCCAATTCCGGATTGAAATGGACTAAAATCAAACCCGATGAGATCATCTTTTTCACCCGAGTAAAAGCTTTTTCGCAATTTTCGTCCCAGGCAAATTTGGCACTTTTAGGCAGTAAGTTATACAGCGGTTCTAATAGCATTGCTGCATTCTGTATATAACGATTGTAATAGTTAAGAATTCCTAAAAACAAACGTACCTGTGATACCGTTGTTGGCCTTAGTGGTAAACACACTTACTCCGTTTTGTTTTCAATCCAGATTCTTTCAGTTTATTCAACACCGCCTCTAATCGTTCCCAGTGTTCTTCTTTGTTCGAACCGGTATTTATAAGATTGTCGAGAAAGTTTACTGTTCCTTCAATTGGTTGCAATAATTGTTCCAAATATTTCTGGATTTTAGCAGCAGCCGGTGCAATTCCGTATGTATATTAATATATAGGTGACGTGCGTTCACTAGCGTGGTTGTGGACATATGACCTGCGCGATACATAACAGAAATCTTATATTATTTTTTCAATTATTATAAAATGCCCCCCCCCCCCCCCCCTCCTCCTCCAGTTTTCCCAACTGTCACAAATATAAAAAACTTTTGCAATAACTTGATTGTGGATGCTAGAAAATGTCAAAATAATTCGTCAACTGTCATAACTATATCAAAATTGTTAAAAAACTGTCAAGTTCTTCTTCAACTGTTTTTTTTTTAATTTTTAATTATTATAAATTGTTTTCCAAATAAATTAAATTTGCTCAAACTTGGTTCTAACAGTTACAAATTGTAACCAATCTATTAAAAACTGTTCCTCAAGATTAGAAGTTAAGTTGCATTATCATACCATGTTCACAAATGACAGAAATGTTTCTCAATCCATTGAACCGTCACAAATATTCCACAATTGTCATAATTTTGTAAAAGTTTATAAATAATAATATATTTACTTGGATCTTTTTCTTCTTTTCAGCCCTTATCTATCCACTTCTGGATGTAAGCCTCTTCCATATTTCTTCATGTCTCCCTGTCTTGGGCAGTTTGTATCTAGTTTTTTCCTGCGACCTCTTGGATGTCGTCTCTCCACCTTTTCATCTGGTATGGTCTTGCCTTGCTACATGGCCAGCCCATCTCCATTTCAGTTGTGCTATGCTTTTAACGTTGGCTACCTTGCTCCGGGTTTCTTCGTTTCTGATTTGATCTCTAATGCTGATTCCCAGCATGGCTCTCTTCACTTCTCGTTGGGTAGTTAGTAGTTTATTTACTGTTTTGCTTGTTATTGCCATGGTCTCAAGGGCTTAATTGAGCACTGTTAGGATACACGCCTCGTAAACCTTCCTTTTTAGGTTGATAGGAAAGTCGCGTGATTTGAGTATGAATCTCAGTTTCCCAAACGCCGCCCAGCATTGACCTATCTTCCTCGCTATTTCGGTAGTTTTGATTTCTTTGTCTGCCTGGATTTTATGGCCTAGGTAGAAGTATTCTACGGTCTCAAATATTTTGGAGGAGTGTTCTCGGAAGTTATTACTTTTGTTTTATTGAGGTTCATCTGTAGTCCGATTTTTATCGTTGCTTGATGGAGTTTTTCTAGCATGGTCTTTAGTTGAGCTGTGATAATAACAATATCGTGTGCAAATCTGAGGTGGTTGAGGTACACTCCGTTGGTTTTAATTCCTCTTTGGTCCCAGTTTATGCTCTTAAACACCTCCTCTAACGCGGCTGTAAACAGTTTCGAAGAGATTGTCTCCTTGGCGTCTTGGCATCATCATCAATTTTAACGTGTATAGATGCATTTTTGTATATATACTTAATAAGGTTTGAGTACCTGGAATCGATTCTTGCGTTGTCATGATTTTTCATGAATGGAAAGTTTAAACGCCACGCTTTCCGAGCGGGTTGGCGAGTTCTTGCAGTAACTCGACCAATATGACTGCTACAGTCTTATTTGTGAAAGTCCAAATCCGTGAGCCGGTCCAGGATTCTTTCCCCTATGCCTTACGGTACTACTGATGGTAGCTGCTGCCCTCCATCAGGGGTATGCTTATTTACTGGCGGCATTACTCGCTACGGCACGGTTCTTTCATTGGACTTGTGTAGAACTTATACGAGGTAAGCTTTTTCATGGCTTACCAACTGAGTCCCCTAGAAGCCAACGTTGTTTGGTCGAGGACTGCTTATTTGTGTATTCGCAGCTAACCTCTATATCTAGAGACCGTTCACTATCCGCCACTTTGACCCCGCTAGTAGCTTACAGCTCAGCCCTAACAACTTGGATCTAACAGTTACAAAATGTAAGATATTCATTAAAAACTGTTCCCAAACTTTTGAAGTTTAGTTGTAGTGTTATGCTTATAAACTGTCATAAATGTGGCAAATTTGCTAAACATTGGTTCTAACAGTTGCAATCTATTAAAAACTATTTAGAAGTTTAGTTGCAGTGATACTGTCAAAAATATTTCAAATTTGCTCAAACTAAGTTCTAACAGTTACAAATTGTAACCAAAACATTAAAAACTGTTCCTTGAGTTCAGAAGTTTAAAACTTAAATGTCATAACTGTGTCAAATTTGCTAAAATGTGGTTGTAACTTCTCAACTGTCATAAATGTGTAAAATTTGCTAAACATTAGTTCTAACAGTTGCAATCTATTGAAAACTGTTCCCCAAGTTTAGAAATTTAGTTGCAGTGATAGATTATGTTCACAAATGTCAGCAAAAGTTCTTCAACTGTCATAAATGTGACAAATTTGCTCAAACTAAGTTTTAACAGTTACAAATTGTAACCAAAACATTAAAAACTGTTCCTTGAGTTTATAAGTTTAAAACTTAACTGTTATTACTGTGTCAAACTTACTAAAACGTGGTTGTAACATTTACAAACTGTAACAAATCCATTAAAAACTGTTTCTCAAGTTTAGAAGTTAAGTTGCAGTATCATATAATGTTCACAAATGTTAAAAATGCTTCTCAACTGTTACAAATGTGTCAAATTTGCTAAATACTGGTTCTAACAGTTGCAATCTATTATAAACTGTTCCCCAAGTTTAGAAGTTTAGTTGCGGTGATTCTAACAATAACAAATTGTAACCAAAACATTAAAAATTGTTTGTTGAGCTTTCCCCCCCTCTAATAAATAAATTTGCTAAAACGTGGTTGTAAAGATTATGATCCATTAAATAACTTTTATTTTTTTAGATTGTAAATTAATGATCACTGCTTCAAGTTAGTGATTAGAATCAATAGATAATCCAATTGTATATGGAATGGAGGAGCAACGCAGGTCATCACGGAGCAATAGCAGTCATCAGTCTCAATCAGCATGCGGGATTTCAACTGCACTTAAGGTAAGTTCTGCAAGAGATGACGCCAAGACGCAAGTAGTGAGTGATTTTTAAATTTATTTTAAAGTGAAGCAGTGATGCGGTTGCAAGTGATAGCATATGAGTGAGTGAAATAAAATACTTGAAGAATCTAGTTTATTTTATTAATAGTAAGTAATATTTCAATTTAATTTCCAAATTTCTGTAGTTTCAATAACCAATTATATTACTTTCCAGCTAATCCATTATTTCGCTTGAGCTTTTATTTTAGATATAAATATTCGACACCAGTTATGTTGAAGCACACAACAAAATTCAAGTCAATAATTTAATGTAATCAAGATTAATAATGGGAATTAAAAGTGAATACTTCCACACGTGTCTTGCAGTGTAACCGAATGATATTTTAAGGCAATATAAGGTGAAGCAATTACTCAGACTAGATCGATTACATTCATATGGATGTTCGTTGGCGATCCATCATTTAGAATAATGAAACCCAAAGAGTCTATAGCAGCTTATAATTCCAACCCATTACGGTATATTATATAAAAATAAATATTAGATATTAACGTAACTGAACACATGTTTTTCTAGAAGTGATTCCAGTTATTAAACTTTACTTTTTTTTAACATTTTTATGACAATTGCTACATCAATCGTTAGTCAGTAAAATCGAATTGCGCTACGCCACTGTTCACCAATGAAGTTAGCACTATCATTTTTACCAATATCAAATAATTAAAATTGGCTTTTTTAACTACTTAATTGTTACAAAATATGTATCTATTATTTCTATTGAGGGTATAGTATATACAAATGTCTGAAATAATCAAAATTGATAACAATTACGTAATACATTACCAAAACTTTAAATAGAATATTACCCTAGTGACATTCCAATTTATCAAAGTTCCAACTTTTTTTTGTAATATTCTAACCAAACTTTTTCAATTAAACTGTGATAGAAAATAATAATTATGAAGAATACCAAAGAAATTACAATACCTAAAGAGGTGGACCTATATAGAGATACCCCAGTCCGATATTTAGGCAAGTATATCATTACTATTTTGAATATCCAACAACAACTGCTTAGATTACTGGAATAAATCTATTAACTACTAAATTAATTTTTACAGGTTACGCAAATGAAGTAGGTGAAGCTTTTAGAGCGATGATAGGCTCTAAATGGGTTGCTGCTACCTATGGTGTGGCAACGCTCTATGTTCTTGCAGACACTGCCGACAAAACAAATAAAAAGTACAAAGTAATACTATCAATTAATAATTGTACAATTTTAATAATAATTTATTTTGTTAGTCTTCCAAAGATGATAAAAACTGCATGAAAAAGACAATCCATACAGCTACAGACACTCTCCTTTGGCAGATGTTGGCTTCAGTTGCAATCCCTGGTTTTACCATTAATAGAGTCTGCGCCGGTTCCAATTATCTAATTAAGAAACAATCGAAACTTCCAAAAGTCACACGCCGGTGGATTGTAACCGGTATTGGATTAGCAACGATTCCATTTATAATTAAGCCGATTGATCATCTCGTAGATGTACTTCTAGACAATACCTATAGAAAATTAGCTCCGTCTTAAATATAAATAACAATAAGTGCCAAATTATATATAGTAAATGATAGTGAGATTGTTTTTGATGCTTTTATATATTGTTTATTGTTGCAAATAAATATTAAAAATCAATTATTTTATAATTTAATATGCAATCGATTAACCAGGATGATGTGGCGTGGCGTAGTTCTGGCATATTATATCTCAATGAAGTTGTATCACATTCATCATATATAATGTAATGGCAGCATCGCTTCAATCGCCCATTGGCATGGTATGGACATTTTATTTCAACTTCTGCTGTGCGTTCTGTAGGAGCTCTAATTAATAATTTACCACCACCCAATTTAATCAATTCTGCAATGTTTTCCTTTTTAATTAAAACCTTGTTAACTACCGTTTGTTTAGTATGGCCGGTTATGTGGAAATTCATTCCATTGAATAGTTTTGGAGATTGTTTCAGGCGATTTAATATTGCTGATTTTAATGGGATTGATAAATCCGGTGGTATTAAATTTAGTTGTATTGGAAATCCCAATGCCAAGTATTGTGCTAAAACTGAAAAAAGAAAACACTGATCAATCCTACAAATTTTAAAATATTTTTATTATTAAAAATACCTGTTTCTTTGATGATCATAACTCCTTTAAGTATTGCTGCAAATGCAGGCAAGGAATAGATGCTTTCATCCTTTCCTAACACTAACATGCAGACTTCTTTGTTGAAAATTGTATTGGCATTACTACAAATGTAACCTTTTGATTTTAATAAATCGGTGCATGTTGTGTTTACATCAGAAATGCAAATTTTATTATTGCTTTGAATGAAATATTTAGGGTCGATTGTATGGGGATTTTCTGCTTTTAACATGTTCTTCATCTCCTCAGCTATAGCTATGTCACTGAAATATTAAAATAAAATATATTCAAATAACATTGTTTATAATAACAGTATTAAAAAGTGTAAAATATTACTAACTAAAATTAATAGGCGGCAAATAATCAATTCAATACCAATCAAATTCTTTCAGAAGAAGTGTTTGTTCTAGGAATCATCAAAGTAATAACCTAGACAATCTGTTAAACACCCGGTTCATATGCATGATTATGGTTAATGAGCAAATTTGAAATTATTAACAAAATCATATAATTTTGAGTCATTCTGGGACCATTTCTGCTTCAAATCAATTCATATAAATTGGTTTCAAACTTTTTTTCTTTTCAATTAATGTATTTTGAATCCAAATTTCTTATTAGCAATTTGAAATTCCTGCTGGATACTGCGCAAAATTGAAATTATTAACAAAATCTTACAAACAAGACCATTTCTGTTTCAAACCGGTAATAGTTTCGAATTAGTTTCTTATTAATTTATGTGTTTTGAATCCAAATTTCTTATCAGCAATTTGAAATTCCTGCTGGTTACTGCGCAAATTTGAAATTATTAACAAAATCATACAATTTTGGGTCATTTTGGGACCATTTCTGCTTCAAATCAATTTATGAAAATGGTGATGAGGTATGATTTAGATACCAGACAAAAAAGAAAGACTAGCAAACGACTTTCTTAACGCTGCCAAAGTAGCAGGTGAAAAACGGTACACTAAAGAGCCTCAACAAAGACGCTGACAAACCAGAGGACGAGAAGCAGCTCGGAAACAAAAGAAAGAAGCTAAAGAGTTCAGGCAAAACTTCCTTGCCAAAATAGCAAAGTAGTATGAAAAGGCCAAGAGTGTTGTTACGAAACTTGAAGAATAAACCGATAGTCCCAAGCACTAAAAACGAAATAAAACAGTTTATTAGCAGGCTAGCTGCACACACTAAAAGAACGATACCCACCACTGAGTATACTGCGGAGATCATAGACGCAGTCAAAAGTTTGTAGAGAAAAGTAAAAACGTCCAGTAAAAAAAAAGGAGAAAGCCTTCCTATTAGGTAGAATTAGTAAAGAACTAACCGAAGGTCTCCGCAAAAAAGATTCTCTGACCGGTCGGGATCACTTAATTGTTGTAGCTGGCGCATAAAACACGCAGTCTGACGAAACAATACTGAGAATACAACCCCCAAGCTAGAAATCGTTGTGACGGACGAAAGTATCAAACCAGGGAAAGTAATATGCAGCGTGAGCACCAACGGCATCTATTCCGAAGAGTAAGGAATGTACTGCGCAAAATCGGAGAGATAGCAGTAAAAAAGACAAAAACAAACTAGCAGGAATTTTGTTGCGGGTTACAAAAGAAAGGTCCCCAAACATGTAGGCAGAAGAATTGAACTTCAGATAACTCTATCTTCTTCTTCTTCATCGGCCTTTCAACGTTCACTCCGAATGTTGTATGCCTTTTGTAATCAGTTTTTACCAATGGTCTCTTTATGTCATCTAGCCACCTTCTTTGTAGCCAACAAGAGGTAGAGGCACTCTTGACGACACCCATCTCTCTTAGATTAACTAATTTTATCCCTTAGCGTGAGCATTGAGAGTTCCATCGCCCAATCGGTTGGAACTATAATGTTTCGTGAAGCTTATTGCTTCTAGTCCATATGTGGCCACTGGCAGTATACAAGAATCATACACTTTTATTTCGAGATTTATTCGTATGGTTTTATTCCCGAGGATGTACTTGAGTTTGCCGAAAGCCGCCCATGCGAGTTCTATCCGTCAAACTACTTCTGCAGTTTGGTTCGCATTCCCTAACTTGATTGTGTGGCCTAGTTACGTATATTGCTCGTCACATCGTGCTATCTAACGAGGTGTTGGGGGATTATTTATCTTAACAAAAATAATGAGACCTATATAATAGAGAAAAAAAGCTTCCCAACCTAGCAACGGGCGCTTCCAGGGCAACAAAGACCCGAGGAGGAGGAAAAACAAAAACATTTCATCATTGTCCCCAAAGAAGCCACGTCATAACGAAGCATAGAAAAGCCAGGCCATGACGGAAATTACCGTGACTAAAAAAGAGCTACAACATGGCTGCCATGTCAGAAGTCAGCGTCAGGCTAAATATAATAACCTTCATGGTACTCGACATCGACAAATCTAATCTAAAGAACACAAGAAGATTAGAAACACCCGAAAAGCCGCCTGACATAAGACTGATATTATGTCAGTACAGTAATTTTTCAAATACTTAGTAAGCTTTTACAAAAATCTTACATAATTGGTGCGCAAAACAGTTGGACTGACATAAGCACTAAAATCAGTCTCGTGTCAGTCGGCTCTAAGCGCATGGACAAGCCCAATGCCCTGTCGGAAGGCAAATGCCTCAAGCTGTCATTAAAAGCCAATAAAAACAGGGCAAAGCATGCGTGCACGAACTCACCCTGTAATCTAAAAAAAATCCTAGGCAAAGGTCGAGACCGGTGGCGCATTAAAAAAATGGAAGAACTGCACAAATAACATAACAGGATTGTTCATGTGTCGTAGGCGCCCCTCTCGTATGTTCTACACAAATATGCAAACATAATATTAGAAACTGCCAAAATCAAAAGAAGGATAAATCTAACTTAAACTCAAGATCTCGCAAGCAAACATTGGTAGGAGCAGAAAAGCCTCGGACGTGCTAAAAAACAAGTGCATGGAGGAGGATGTTACTAGCAGCCTAGGTAAAACCATTCAATAATAGCTAACCAACATTGATGCCAACACTGCCCGTTATACATCCCACATACCTCCTCTAGTTTGCAAAAGAAGCCACGAGCGGGGTTAAGTATGAGTGGAGTACGAGACATTGAGCTTTACTCATGCTATTTTTCTTGACCTCGGCAAAAAAATAAAGCAGTATGATAAGCGAGTGCAGGAACTTTAACGCTAAGTTACTCACCTGGTGATCTCCTATCGAGGAACGCAAAGGCGGGGAGAAGAAGAAGCGACCGAACTGATGAATACCATTGTATAGGCTTGCAAAGGCGTACTTACTTAGAATGGGAACGAAACGAGCAAGAAAGCAATGCACTGATAGAGCATCAACATAGCCGAGCTAAGCAGCGAGTGTGTACGGGCTAGGAGGCAACTCACAGGAGAGCTAATCTTTGCAAGGAGCGACTTGCTGATGGCGTCATACAGGGTAATTGCAATAGTAGAGGTAAAACGGAGAACAAAGAACACTGGCTACAAGATTTTCAACTGCAAAATTAGCATGCTGGCGAGCAGTATATCTTACCGCCAAGGAGCAAGCAGCAAAGGTGGTTAAGGAACTCTTCCCGAAGCATCCAAAGACCACTTGGCTCAAGGACACTATAGTCCTATGATTTACCTTTTGATACATTGTGACGTAGCTTGAGGCGCAACATCTCAACCAATCATAGTTCCGCTTTCCACATCCAGCAGTCAAGAGAGCCGGACAAAATTCCACCAGAAGCGATTGCTGAAAGATGCCCAGAAGCGTTTTTAGTCACCTTTAACACTCTCATGAGCAAAGACTAATTCCAGATTAGTGAAAAACGGCAAGGCTAACTTTGATTGAAAGCCAGCTAAAAAGGAAAAAAAAATGCATATAAGCCGCTGTGCATCGTAAACTCAATTGGCAAGCTTTACGAACAAATTCTGAACAGGGCAAACTAGAGAAAAAGGCGGCATTTAGGTTTCAGGGAGAGGCGGTTCACAATCGATCTAACAAATAAGGTACAGAGCGCAGAAAAAGTTTGTAATGTATGGTAGCCCATTTGCAGCTACCTGGAAATCCGCAATGTCCTAATAATCATCTCTTTAATTGGCTATACTGATAACATGGCAATGATTAGTGTGGGCAAAAACATTGAAGAGATGGTAGAAGATGAAGAATCAATAGTGAATAGACTCGTCAAAAAAGGCGTGCCAAAAACCAACCAGAGCAGCATCAAACACCTTGCCCACAATTTGAACTGGCCTCCCACATTGTGAAGGCATCGAAAAATGCCTGAAAGACTACCACGATGCTAACCAGACTGTTGCCCAACATTGAAGTATATATATAATATATAAAATATATAAAGAGAGAAAGAGGAGAGCGATGTGCAGCGTCGTCTTCTCGATAGGTCTACTTGGAATCCCTGTCTGGGTCCATAAAAAATACCGAGAATTCTTCCGACGTACGCATGCAAACATTGTAGAGCACACGCTGGACATAGAACCGAAGTGAAAGTGTATATACACAGACACAGGTATACAAAACATTCAGAGGAGGAAGGAAAATGATGCGAGAGAAATGAAACAATTAAGAAATGACGCCAATGACAAGGTGACCAAATTGTTACAAGTAAAAAAAAGAGAATAATATGTTTTTAACCCTTCAGTATCAAAAGAACTGCACTCCAACAACTGACTAACTATAAAGGCATGTACATTTTAAAAAAATGTGCTTTTTGGTCGTACGCCCGCATCTTTACAACTATTATTTAAAAAAGAAAAGATTAAACTAAAAACGCCAGATCTCAAATCACAATCAATATTTGAAAATTTTTTATCATTTGAAAATTCAAACTTTTTAACTATTAATGACTTAATATTGGTTCTTTTTGATAATACTTTTATAATTTTTCACCAGATTTCTCCATTTTTGACATTCCATGAAAAGAATGTTGCACTTTTCAACAGTTTATAACCAAATTTTGGTGCTTTCTGACAATATTTTGATGTTTTAATGCCGGATTTAGATTCTTCTCAACATTATGTTAATATTTCATGATTGGATTTTTCTATTTTTGACAATTTTTTAAATAATTTTGTACTTTTTAACAGTTTGTTCTGGTATTTGATTCTTGGTAACAATATCTTTGATAATATGTGATAAGTTTTGTGTGATAAACATGATTTCTTAGCAAATTTTATATTGCAAATAATTTTTATGTACGACTTTCTTCCTATAAATGCCTTTTCTGTGTAATTTTAAGATTTTCTAAGCAAATCTTATACAATATTTGGGTTTTCTAAGCAAATTTTGATAAATTTTATGTTTCTTCAATTTACAGGTGATTTTATTATTAAATTGAGTTTCTTTTACGCCATTTGAATCTTACAGATGTTTTTCAGAGCAATATTGTGTTATAATTCGCTTTTCGGTGCCAGTTTGAGGCAAAAAATTTGTTTATGCGAGATTTTATGTGGTAAACATAATTTTCAGCAAATTTTATGCAAAAAAATAGTTTTCTGCGCAATTTTCATAACTTAAAATGTTTTTCTGTGAATGTTGGAGTTTTTTAAAGTAAATCTTATGCGTTATATAGGTTTTCTATGCACAAGCAAATTTCATGCAAAAAATGATTTTGTTGCCCAATTTGTATGGTATAAATTATGTTTTCTGTACAATTTCACAATTGTTTATTCTATATAATTTTGAGGTTTTCTAAGTTATAAATGGATTTTATACGTCAATTTTAATGAGTTTCATGTGATAAACACGATTTCTAACCGAATTTGATTTGAAATGAATTTTCTGCGCGATTTTCATGTAACAAATAAATTTTCTGTGCGATTTTCATGTTACAAATGTTTTTTCTGTATACTTTTGATGTTTTTTAAGTAAATTTCCTGGGTTTCTGTTTCAATTTTATGTGTTAAATGTGAGAATTTTATGCTAGGAAAGAGTTTATTGGTCAATTTTAATATTATAAATCTTAATTCTGTGCAGTTTTGCAAGTTTTGAAGCAAATGTTATCGTAAAATTTAGTTTTTTGTACAATTTTTATGTAATAAATGTTTGTTTTCGCATTTTTGAAATTAATTTTGATAAAACAATTGTAATTTTTAAGCAATTTTTGATATTTTACATGTTTACTAAGTGCGATTTTACAATTTTGAAGCAAATTTTGTGTTTTTCCGTGTATTTTTGAGGTGTGTTGCATTAATTTTGGTTAAGTTTTTATGGTAAACGTGATTTTTGATATTTTAATGTTATAAAAGTTTATGCTATGTAATTTTGAGTTCTTTAACAAATTTTATTTTATAAATGTGTTTTTTGCGCAAATTTTGATAAAGTTTATGTAAATTTTATATTAATAATAAGGTTTTGGTTCGATTTTCATGTTTTTTGTGCAGTTTTAAATCTTTTTCTGGGTTAATATCGATAAAGTTTATTTTATAAATGTAATTTTTATACTACAATTGGTTTTTAAGCACAATTTTCATATACTTTTTCTGTGGTTTTCTAAACAAATCTTATGTAATGTTTGAGTTTACATCGCGAATTTTAAAAACTGTCATGTGATATACATGATTTACGAACGAATTTTATGCTGGAAACTATTATTTCAAGCATAAAACTCATTTGTTTTGCGCAATTTTCATCTTATAAATGTTGTTTTTATGCAATTATAAGGTTTTAAAAGTAATTTTGTGTTATAAATTGGATTTATGCTCCAGTTTTAACAAGTCTTGGCGATTTTAGGTGGTAAACGTGATTATTAACAAATTTCATGCACTAAATAAGATTTTTGCATGTTTTTTAAGCAGATTTGATGCCATATCGAATATAAATAAAATAAGTAACAGGGGTATTATAATAAAGCTAAATAATGAAGATGCATCTCGTATCTTAAAAAACGAAATAGAAACAAAATTAGATGGTAAATATGAAATAGAAAAACTTAAATACCAAAAGCCAAGAATGAAAATTGTAGGAGCAGAAAAACAATATACAAGTGAAGAAATTAAGGAGGCGATGACTCAACAAAACTACTATATTACAGATGAAGATGAAATTAAAGTGACATACTGCAAACAAAGTAAATATAATAAATTTAATAAAACAAGTTGGAACATATCTATTGAAACAAATGGATTAACGTTCAAAAAATTAATTGATAGAGAAACAATCAATTTAGGATGGAAAACATGTAAGATATATGAAGACATAAATATTTTAAGATGCTACAACTGCAATAAATATGGACAAAAAACAACGGAATGCAAAAATGAAACCACTTGTCCACATTGTGGAATAAAACATGAAGGAGAATGTCAAGCCGATCAATTGAATTGCTCAAACTGTTGGTGGAGAATAAAAAAATACAAAGATAGAATAAATCCTCATCATTCTGTTAATGATACATGTTGTGATACATATATAAAACAATTACAAATAAAAAGAGATAAAATTGACTACAAAAGTTAATAACATAACAAAAATGAATAAATACAAACAACAAATACAACTGAAAAAACTATATTTAAACACACATTAGTATCTTTAATAAAAGAAATATATTAAATTTGATTTCTATAGATGAAAATAGTAATATAATAATTATAAGAAACCAGCTGACTAGATAATTTACAAAAACTTTTGATGAAATATTATTTAATAATCTTAACTAAAACATAAATACAAATCTAAAATGGATCTTTACCTATATTCAATTAATATGAGAAGTCAGAGACATAAGTTTGATGAATTGCAAATAATAGCAAGTAGCAATGATAACAAACCAGATATAATTGCAATTAGTGAAGCTTGGGTATATCCAAACGAAACAGTGTATTTTCAACTCCAAAGCTACAATAGTGAATTCTATTGCAAAAGTACCAAAGGAGGAGGAGTAGCAATTTATATACAAAAACAACATAAATACAAAGTCATTATAAATCACTCTATAAATAATGTAGACTTTATCACAATCTACTTAACAAATCAAAATAAATACGTATCAATAGTATACAAACCTCCAGATGTTAATAACATTATTCTATTTAGTACAATGGAGAACATGATACTTGTAGAAAAAAAACCGCATATCATACTTGGTGATTTTAATATAAATATAAGAAATGGAATTGACAACAGTGATACGAAACAATATAAACGAATAATACAAGAACAAGGATATACTATTATGAATGACCTGAATACACCCACTAGAAAGCAAGCTATATTAGATCATGTAATATCTAATCAAGATACTGCAAACTTTGGTATAGATGTAAAACAAGTTCCCTTTACAGACCACAATGCAATAGTAACAAAGTGGCAATCAGAAAAAATAGAACATAATTATATAAAAGTGAAACAAAACCTGTGGTTATTATAAGAAAAGAAGAAAACAACTGGGTAAGTAAAGAAATAATTAATAAAATTAATGAAAGAGAAAAAACATACAGATACAAACAAAACCCTCAAAACCAATATCTAAAATTTGAATATTACAAAATAAAAAAAGACACAGAGAAGCAATAATTCAACGAAAACAAAACTATTTTAAAAACAAATTAGAAAATGCACAAGGAAATGAAAGAAAAATGTGGTATGAAATGAATGAAATACTAAATAAACAAAAAAGTAAAAAAAACGCTCACATAAATGAAATATCAACTACAAAGAAGACTGATGAAATAAACATTGCAAATCAATTCAATAAATACTTTGCAAACATCAGAAAAGATCTTGCTGAAAAAATAAAAATACCAGATTCACACAGTAGCCTGACACTTACAACATATATTAATAAAAATTTAATATTTAAAAAAATAAAGATTGCGATATCAAAAGTATCATAAAAGAACTGAAGAAATCAACTGCACCTGGAAATGACAAAATAACAACTGAACTCATACAAGCAATAATTGAAGAAATTGCACCAACATTGACAAAACTAATAAATAATATATTAATAGAAGGAGTGTTTCCAGACATCTTAAAAACAGCAATTTTAGTTCCAATACATAAAAAAGGAGATAACACTAAACCTGAGAACTACAGGCCCATATCATTACTATCAACGTTTGCTAAAATAGTTGAAGGTGATACTACAACAACTAAAAGATCACATACAAGAAAATAAACTAATATCAACATATCAGTATGCTTTCCAGGAAAATTGATATGAAAAAAGCCTTTGATACAATCTCAAAAACTCTGCAATATGGGAATTAGAGGAAACACACTAAAATTAATGACAAGTTACATTACCAACTGTAAACAACAAACAAAAGTAGGAATGACATATAGTAATATCGAAACCCCACTATACGGTTTACCACAAGGTGGAACACTAGCTCCTACATTATACATACTATATATAAATGACATCCAAGAATTAAACATAACTGGAAAACCGTACATTTATGCAGATGATACATGTATTATGTACAGTGGGACTAATCTCAAAGAAATGGAAAGCAGAATAAACAAGGAAATGGAAATTGTAATGGAATGGTTTAAAAATAACTTGTTAACAGTAAACGAAGAAAAAACTACATATATGGTAATAGCTAACAAAAATAAAGTAAAGATAGACGTCAATATAAAAATTAACAACATTGAATTACATAAAACATCTAAGACTAAATTAAATATCTTGGGGTCTATGGATAAGTGATAATCTAAGCTGGGATACACATGTAGATGCTATTACAAAGAAAAATAGTGCTACCATTGGAGCATTGTATAGAGCAAAAAATTACTTACAACAAGCATCCAAATAGCAAATTTATAATACTTTATTTACTTCAAAAATAAATTATTTGATAAATATTTGGGGAGATACAACCCAAAAAATTTTAAACCAAATCCAAAGACAACAAAATAAAATATTAAAACTTCTGCATAACTTAGAAAGAAAAACACATACAATTCAGTACAGGAAAGTACAAGAACTAAACATTAAAAATAAAATTAAAAAAGATAAATGTATTCTTATATATAAAATACTAAACGGCAAGATAAAAACAAATATAAAGTTACAAAAAAAACAAAAACATACATGGATATGACACTTGACGAAAAAGCAATATATTTACTAAAAAAAAACAGAACAACTATACTGAATAAAAGCTTACTAGTAGAAGGCAGCAATGAATTTAACAAACTACCAAATAAAATTACAAAAATTGAAAATCTTAAAGAATTCAAAAAAGAAATCGGTAAATACTACAAAAATAAACAAAATAGCTAAAACTACGACATAAATGTATCATTCATACTCGTATACAAACTTATTATATTAAAATTCATGTAAAAAACCACCATACCATACTAACACTAACACTAAGTTTAATGAACTGTATATTATGTAAAAAACTGTATATTATGTAAAAAACTGTATATTATCTAAAAAAAAATGTATGTATGTAGGTCTCGAAAACCAAGCCAACAACATCTTGTTGTTGGCATTGAAGTGAGGCCATTTAAATTTAAATAAATAAAAAAAAAAAAAAAATCACAAGTGAATTTCAACCAAGAAATGTTTTTTGTTCGATTTTTATGGTATTCAACGTTTTTACAGTAAATTATATAGTAACATGAGTTTTTTGGACGATTTTGTTGTCACTATTTTTTTAAGATTTCTTAAATTTAATATTTTATGACATTTTTGACTTTTTATATGATGTTGATAATTTTAACTAACAGTTTATGATAAGTTTTAGTATCTTTTGACAATATTTTTATACTTTATGGCTAGATTTTGCTATTTTTAACACAATGAATAAAATTTTGCACTTTTTGACAGTTTATGACCGGATTTTGAATCTTTCTGACAATATTACGATATTTCATAGCCTGATTTTGCTATTTTTAAGATTTTATGAAATTTTTTTAAAATGTACAACAACATTTTAATAATTTATGGCTGGAATTTGTTATTTTTGACATTCTATTTTTTTGATATTTAATGATTATAATTTTAAATTAAAATTTTCTATTTTTCAACAGTATAGCCGGATAAAGAAATTCGTTAATGTTATTTTTCATATTTAATGAATAAAATTTAAAATATTTTATAGCTATTTTGGACTTTATAAGTAGGACTTTACATTTTTCAACAGTTTATGACTAGACTTTGGTGCTTTCTGATAATATTTAGATGTTTCAATACCAAGTTTTGTTATTTTTAACATTTTATAAATAGAATTTTTAGTTTTTTCAGAAAATATTTTAAAACTTTATGACTGGATTATCAGTTTGACAGTAATATTTAACACTTTAAAAACCGGATTTACAGTTTTAAAGGCTGGATTAATAATAATAATATTTATTTCCCAACAGAAAATACATTCCAATAACAGGGAAACATCCAATTTAGTAATAATATTGATACAAGTACTATAAACAATTAATTTAAAAAATAGGTATATAAAAAAAGTTATAAATAACTAACAAAATATAATATTAAAAATAAAATAATAAAAAAAAGAGAACACATAAAAATTTATAATCAATCAACTAGATCTAAAACTGAATTTTTAAATGTTTGCAGTGATTTACAAAATATATCAACACTGTATTGAATATTATGATATGACCTAACCATTCTATACAAAGGCAAACTGAAGCAATGAGCTGTATTAGGTTAGGTTAGGTTAGGTTGGGCCTGGATTAACAATTTAGAAGTAGAATTTGACAGTAAAGTTTAATTTGGCAACCAAAATTTTTAGTTTAAAAAACCTGATTTACAATTTTGCCTGTTTTTACAGTTTAGCAATCGAATTTAACAGATTAGTGAAACATCTTCAGTTTTAAAAAATGAAAGGCCATTTATAATTTTAAAACCAAATTAATCGTTTGATAATAAAATTTATCTCTTTAAATGCTGATTTTGCACCTTTAAATGTCGGATTTATGGTTTTATAGCCAAATTTACAATTTTAAAGATTAAATTTAAAATTTGAAAACCAGATTAACAATTTGGCAGTAAAATTTAACACTATAAATTCCAGATTTACACTTTTAAAAGATGGATTGACAGTATTATTAAGTATTATTTCAAAGCCGAGTTAATAGTTTAATAGTAGAATTTTACATTTTTCGAAAGCAGGATAGTTGAAAGACGGATTAACAGTATATTAGTAAAGTTTAACATACTTACTAGATTTATAATTTAGAAGCCAGATTAAGAGCCGTCTTACACGAGACTGATTTTAATACAAGTGTCAGTACAATAATTTTGCGCGCCAATTTTTCAAATATTTAGCAAGCTTTTAAGCAAGAATTTAGAATAGGTTCTAATTTTTTGGATGAAATCTTACTAAATAATTGACACATACATCCGTCAATGTATATATATGTTGCCAAAAACACTGGATTATAAAATTAAATTTTTAAATAATTGGCGCGTAAAATTATTGTACTGACACTTGTATTAAAATCGGTCTCGTGTCAGACAGCTCTTACAGTTTCGCAGACAAATTTAACAATTTGATGACCAAATTTACTTTTTAAAAAGACGGATTAATAGTACGGTTGTTAATACATTTTTTTTAGTTCTAAATCTCAATTAACAGTTTTAAAGACCGGATTGATAATTTGGAAGCCGGATTAAAAGTTTAATACTTTGAGAGTCAAATTAACATTTTAAAGATACAAATACTTTTTCTTTAGTAATAAATCAACGTATTCTCACTTTTTTTATTAAATCAAATATTGGTAGCTGAACTTCCAGTTCTGAAAGTCAAATGTAGAAAATGCCGAATTTATAATTTGAAGAATTATCACTTTGGCAGCAATATTAATACGTTGGTGGCCGGAATTACATTTTTAAAGGCAGAAAACAATTGAAATTATTAAGACTTTACTAAAAAAAAAATTAAAAAAAAGAGTATAATTTCTTCTTATTTTGAATTAAAAAAGTAAAAAGCATTCTAACTTCAAAAAGAGTATATATTACTAAAAAAGAGTGTCTGGTCAGCCTGAACTAGATTACCCCAACAACCCACCAAAGTATTTGGTATCAAAAAAATTTAAATTTCTTGTCCCTGCAAACGTCTTTAGTTACTATGTTAGAGATGATGTTCAAACTAAGCCTACAACTTCATAAACTAAAGTGCTCTGCCTAATTCCCTAATTTAGTATAAATAATAAAACAAATAATTGCAAATAAACTCAAACTACTCACCTAGGTTTCTTCCCAGAATAATCTGGCAGATTTGGATCAGCACCAGCATCCACTAACATCTTCACCAACGCATAATTGCTTAATTGCACTGCTTGATGTAGTGCAGTCGTATAATATTCGCCAGGAACATTAACAAGAGCCCCTGCTTTAAGTAAAGCTTGTACACAAGATTCGGCACCACTTTGTACTGCTTCATGCTAAATTTAAAAAATTAATTGACAATTTTCCCATATATTTTCTAAGTAATTACCAATGGAGTCCAATTAGCCCAATCGACAGCATTAACATCAACACCACTTTTTATTAAATCATTAACTTGATCAATTTTTCCTCGCTTACAAGCCAAATGCAAAGGAGTTTCACCTTTATTATTTTTCTTAACAACTTTGTTAACAATTTTAATTACATTACTTGCAAGAGCCGGACAAATAAATTCGGTATCATTTAACCATTCAGTACTTCCATTATTTTTAGATTCGGGTTCAACAAAGTTTTCGTTAGATTTATTCGTATTCTGCTGTTGTAAAAATAAATTTAACGGAAGATTCTCAATACAATAATTCTTAACCGAAGCTTCTTTAAATAATCGTTCTATTTTGGTAATTTTATCGACAACTTTAAGTGATAAAGGATCAATTGCATCTGTATCTTTCGGTATAAAATTTGTCAAACATATCGGGCATCTTAATCTTGTTTTTAAGCATGGTTTGCAAACTAGATGTCCACATGTTTTTAATATGATCGGAAATTGGATCAAACTATTGCTGAAAATAAAATATTTTAATAAAAATTGCATTTTGAATGAATTCATTTCTAACCATTTAGTACATGTATTTGCTTTCTTCAATTCAGTAAATTCTTTAGTTATATCAAAATTGAACATTGTTTATTATTATTATAGAAGAAAGTTTGAAATGTAACCTCTTTTATTAGTTTTGATTCTGACGTTGGCATAAATTCCAGTGAATTCCAGCGCCAAAATTTATTTGTAAATAATTTCACATTGATGATTCAATGGAACTACTATTGTCTCCAAGTGATTTGAACTACTGCATTATACAAGGTGCAACCAACAAGTTTAAAATTATTGGCAGTGGCGTATCCAAATATTTCCATTTCAATAAAAAATAGAAATTTTCTTACCTTAATAACTTTGTCATCATTATTAAGAAAACGTAACTATTTATAGAAACAAATTATATCCCTCAACGTGCGCTGTCGCTGCATGCGCCGACAGTAACTCCTGTGTAGTAAATTTGTCTGTGCATAAAACACAAGCAAACTCAATATCAACCTTCGGCGCATGTGTTTTCATATGCAATGTTAAGCCGTAACTTTGCCTGCATGCGTACGTACAAATGGTGCATTTGAATGGCTTCTGACCTGCAAATAATATAAACAAAATAATTTAATTAAAAAAAAAACAATAATCACGTACCTAAATGTATTTGTTCATGTGTCTTGAGTGACGAATTCTGCTTAAATGCTCGAGGACAGTATCTGCATTTAAATGGCCTCTCATCACTGTGTGTTTTGGTATGTTCCACCAGATGGCTTTTTTGAACAAAAGCCATTTTGCATTCACCACAGACATATGGCTTTTCACCTGAAATAAATTATTCAGTATAAAAACTTACTAATAGTTTTAGCAATAATACGCGCACACCAAAACTTCCTTAAATCAAATTGCTGTCGCTGATCTCCTGTAACCGTCTTTACAACTCAGTACCAGAAAGGTCTAGAAAATAAATATGAGACTCGAACTCTATTAACCACCAACAACAAAGACAAAATTTACAAAACAAAGCCAAACAAAAACACGGGCGCTTAGCCACAGTTGCGCAAAGTTATAAGAGGGTGATCCCAATGAATTGTATACAATTACCAGATAGAACAAGTTGCTAAATTTAGATACCTTGGCTGCTGTATATCAGAAGAATTAAATCCAAACATAAAACTAAGATCACATAGAAATGACCAGAACAACCTTCCTCAAAATGAGAAATATGCTATGCGAACGAAGCCTAAGCCTGAACCTTAGATATCGTTTTATAAAATGCTAGAAGATAGAATATCTTGGGTTGAGCACATCACAAACGATGAGGTCTAAAAAACTAATAGAAATTGTTAAAAGGCGAAGGACAGCATACCTTGGGCACATCCTTAGAAGCAGTAAATATAGTCTGCTTAAATGAAGAGCAAAATAAAGAGACAATATGACCTATGCCGCAGAAAACACTCCTGGCTGAAAACAAGAAACTGAACAGGGCTAGACACCTACATTTTATTCACAGCGACAAAAAATCGAGGAGAATTCTAAATTATTGTTATTCTAAATTAATGCTCAGTGATTGTGAAGGCTAAACCTAAAGAAGAAGAAATATTTTGTCTATTTTTGACCATGTTATACCATCTCCCCGCCATACTTCAACTATTCCGTTGAAACCCTGTAAATGGTGCTTCGGAAAATCTCAGAAACAAAAACGCAGAGATCATCCGCCAATCTACACCGTCTCGTCTAAAATTGAAGAACCGCAACGAAAAGAAAAAGTTGCTATTATTTCTGACGATGGTGTATAGATTACGTCAACCACAACTACTAACAACTACTAAATGAACAAAATCGGCGATAGAACAACGGCTCTATCCAACGCCTTTAAAACAAAGGCGTTTCGCATGTGGTCCGTCTGGATCAAATAACTCTTCATTGCACAAAGTCGCACCAACCATTCCAACTGAATAAACAATTTGAAACTTGGAACTTACTTACCGCATACTCCACACGGTCAATTCGGATCCGACTAAGATGTCGTCCCCGGCAAAAGATCAATTTCGGTAAAAAAAAATTAATCTCACCTTTCTTCTTCAGCCTTAAGTAATCCATTCCTGGATGTAGGCTTTTTCCAATTCTTTCCACGACCTTATATCCTGTGATGTTAGTATCCAAATTCTCCCAGCAATTTTTTTAATGTCGTTGCGCCAAAGTTTCCCGTGCTTCTTGTCATGTCCCTTGGCAGCCAATCTATTGGCCCACCTGGCCAAGTCCTGTCTTGGCACATGTCCTGTTCATCTTACTTGAGTTGAAAGATATTTCTGGGACTTTCGTTCATTTCTCTTATTTCCTCGTTTCTTGGTCTTTGTGTTGTTTTGAGCTATTTAACACTTTTCTGCGTTAGTGCCATGGTTTCGAGACTGGACTGATGCCTGGTAAACTTTCCGCTTGAGATTTACTGAAATTTTTAAGTTTCTGAAGTAAATGCTCAGCTTTCCAAATGCACTCCAACTTTGTCCTATCCGTGTAGCTATTTCCGCTGTTTGGTTTTGCTTCCCCAAGTCAAAGCAGACCTTCACCGGCCCTAGCACTACTAGAAACACAACAAGGAGCTTCAGTCCCCAGTCTCTCCAGACCTTATCCTGTAGCACCATCGTCACCAAACCATGGTAACCTCCTTTAACTCCGCAGCAAAACATGTCATGACGTCTAGCTCAAATCCCAACAACACCTCTGAAGACACTTTATGATATAAGTTGTGTTCCTCGTCAAAAATAAAATTCGACCAATGCCATAAAGTCACATGAAGCTGGGTAAAGTTAATCAGTACTTACCGTGTCTGTCTGTCGATTTAGGCGGTTAGTACAATGATTTTTGATCTTATTGGAAGCCTGGCTGTTTGTTTTGTTTTTGTTGTATTCAGATCGACCGGGTGGAGTTTCTGGCTCGTTTTCCAAAAACTTATGGAATTCAGTGTAATTGTTATTATTGAAAGAGCAATTTTTGGAGTTCAATTGTTACCTCTACATTGGTTGCAATTTGGATGAGTTTGTCAAACAACTTGAAGTGTCGATTGATTGTTTGATGATAGGTTTTACCAGTATCGCCAATTTGTTTGACATGGCCGTTTGGTTGTGGTCTGGTTATATTTGTTGGTACAAAGCGGCTTGTCTTCTTAGAAACGCTTCAACGGGCATAATGGCTGTTGGTCATCTTTTCTTGGTATTGTCGCAGTTGGGTTGCGGTTCTTGCTGAAACTACTCTTCGAAATTGTTGGCCTTAATCTGTTTTGAAGTATTCTTTCAACTTCTTCACAAATTATCGAGATACAAAAAGGAGTGAGACAGGGGTGCGTACTATCACCCTTGTTATTCAACTTATACTCCGAAGCCATCTTTGAAGAAACCTTAGAGGAAGAAACAGCCGGCATAACAATCAACGGCAAACCTATAAACAATATTCGATATGCGGACGATACTATAATGATGGCTGATAACATCACGGACCTACAGCGAATCATGGAACGTTTAAACACCACTAGCCAAAAATACGACCTGAAAATAAACTTAAAAAAAACCAGATTCATGATTATTTCCAAAAGACCAACCATAGCGAATCTAACAATAAACAACATCAATATCGAAAGTGTCAGCTCTTATAAATACCTAGGAACAATAATAAATGAAAAGAACAACCAAACACAAGAGATACGGTCCCGAATAGAAATGGCAAGGTCTGCGTTTACAAAAATCAAAAATCTTGCATGCAACAGAGACTTAAACATGGACATCCGAATCAGACTCGTAAGATGCTACGTCTTCACAATTCTTCTTTACGGAATGGAGGCATGGACGCTCAAAAAACAAGATACAGATAAAATTCAAGCGTTTGAACTATGGGTGTACAGACCTATGCTAAGAATAGCATGGACAGAGAGGAAAACAAATGAAGCAGTTTTAATCCAGATGAACAAAGAAAGAGAACTCATTAAGACAATAAAAACAAGAAAACTGCAATATCTGGGCCATGTCATGCGAGGAGATCGATACGAACTGCTAAAACTGATTATGCAGGGTAAAATATCAGGAAAGAGGAGCCAGGGAAGACGACGGACATCCTGGCTTAAGAATTTGAGGGAGTGGTTTAACTGCTCCTCTATGGACTTATTTAGATCAGCAGTATCTAGGATAAGAATTGCCATTATGGTAACCAACCTCCGCTAGGAGAAGGTACCCTTAGAAGAAGACAAATTTTTCGGGATCTTTGGGTTTCTGTCCTCCAAACTGAGATAGATCCTTTTCATATCTCTTGATAATATTGATTTTAAGCCAAGCAATGGTGGCGTTGTGCGGTGCACTACTAATTTCCAAACCAGTGGATATGAGTGTTGTCCGATTAGCCAAGACGCGGTTAGCTGGTTGGGGTTTTCCTGCACCTATTGGGTCAACCCTTGGCGGCGCGGTTCCGCAATAGTAATATAAGAATACCTCATGCATTAGGTTAGTTGTCAGAGTTCTTGGGGTCAACCTTTGTCAATTAGAACGGCCGAGACAAAGCATAGCCTCGTTTGACCATCAGCATCCAATAGATAGTAAGCGGCCAATACTAGAATCGACTGTTGATTCTTTAAAGAGCCTTCTACCTGGTGAAGTGGTTTGTCCACTTCCGTTCTTGATTCAACTTTTGAAGAGTCGTAATAATTCTCTTACAATATTTTAAGTGGTTTTTATGTGTATGTTCTGTTGGGTTCTGCTTGTCAAATTGAAACGAAGCGATAGCTCAGTGATGGAGTGTTACCGTGGCAAGTAGCAAACTCGATTCGGAAGTCACCTAATAAGCCGTTGTGATGTCTTCTTTTGTTTGGGTGTGAGACTAAAAGACACCATAGGGACTGCTAGTGGTAGATTCAATTGACGATTATTTTTTTCATTTCTCGATGTGGAGCGGACAAATTTTCGAGTTTGTTAACGGTTTGAGGTTCTAGATGTAGATTGTCTCCAGTGACAAGTCCAGAAATCGGTAAAGCTGATCTTGGATGTAGCTGAATTACTCTACAAGCTACGACCTCACACCAACAAGTGCCTTGAAGGTTACCAACCTGCTTTCAATAGCAACTCCAATTCACGGAGTGGCACTTTCCAAACCCTGTAGAATCATATACATCTACAGCCCCTGATGAGCTGGACCAACACAATCCGCACCTTTACCAGGTGAACCATGGGTCATACTTTAATTTTGACACAACAGTAGAAGGAACAGAACGTTCTCCCAAAAACCACATGGCACCAGGTGCAAAACCATGGTCTCCCACCACATCCATACACACATTTACAATCAGAAATCATTATAGAAGACGAAAGCTGGAAATATGCGGTAATTAGACTCCGCACGCGAAAACAATTCATCCCAACATTCTAGACAAAGTTTTTGGCTTCCATCGAGGTGGAGGACTTTTGTTTAGAAAGGGAAGAAAAATAAAAGTATTCACTATGAAACAGATTTATTTAAACACTTGCGGTTATGGGCATGTATAAACGCTTTAGGTTTCGGCGCGGTTTTATGAGTACTTCTAAACTGAGGTTGAGCATTTCTTGTGATCCGTGGTGCTATCAAGTGATTGTAGAGCATGTCGCTTCTTTGTGGTATCATGTTCACCCAGGTAGGTACCTGGGTGAACAAGACGCCGCTTTGTGAGCAGAACATCAACGGACCCAACAAGGGAGTATAAAGCCTAAACTTTCACTCTGCCAATTCAGTGATTAGCAAGCATCGTTAACCAACGGAATAGACGCTTATGGATGGAACCTCCCCAGGTGTGCTACATATCTCACATGGGTTAGAAGGGACTTACATGCTTGCACCCCCCGCCGTAGATCTTCTCCCGTTGACTGAGAACCACCAGGCCTCCTCGACCGTTGGGGGACGTCCCACACCAACTCCAGGTAGGCCACGGTGATCCACCTCCTGCTCATGTAAAAAAGTTAATAGGATGCCCAACCAACCTGTTTACAATCGCCCCCCCCCCCCCCCTTACCACGCGGAATGAGTAACAGTCGGCTTCGTGTCCTGAATTATCGGCATCGGGGCTAAATATTGTTTGAGTAGGGCACATAGTTGATCTGTGTTTGTCAAAGTCATTGTCGTGTCAGACTAATTGTCACAAGTCTTGCGTGAGTTGGTTCTTCCATCACCTGAAACAAGTGTGAACCACAACGTCCTGCCTCAAACTTGCCAAAATCAACAAGGATCAAAAGTTGGAATCCGAACCAACCTAAGATCAGACAAGACGATTGCCATAAGAGCCTGCAACTAAATCCAATTGCTAAACAATCAACAACCGCATCAGGCTGCAGTCTCACTGCACCACCGCCACCAACTATCACCGTTTGCCACTAACCACCAAAATGTACTACGGTCTCACTGCAGCTACTGGTGACCACCAAATATTTAAATTTCCCACTCATTTTTATGTCAGTGTTATATTTATATATTTATATTTTGGGCCTTTCATTTACTAATGTAATTAGTTTATCAATGTCCATGTTTCTCCCATGTTACCGTTTTTAAACTTCTCAAATATCAAAGCGAAAATGACAGTTTATGTTTTGATTTGTAAAATATCAAGTTAGTATGTTTCAAATGACGATCAACTGTTGCCGCGCTACCACCAACCGATTTGAAATTATGAAACGGTGGTTACCAAATGACAGATGCCGGCGAGAATAGTGAATCAGTGGGACCGTCGCCATATGATTTAACGTGTTCGAATTTTAGTTGGTGGCAGTGGGTGGTGCAGTGAGACTGCAGCCTCATCCACCCATAAAAAAGTATGACTATGTTCATCAAAACTGTCTCCTTCAAAAGCGTTTGAAAAAACACTGATATGAGAAAGCTTCGCAACCTCCAAACTGTCTTCACTACAAGAACTGCAAAAAAACAAGCTCACGGGAAAGACTTAAAAAAATCGAACTTGCCACCAACCGCGCTGCCGCCGAAACTCGGACGGAGAAGTGTGCAAGACTCTGCATACGCTCACAAACAGACTATACTAGATACTCCCCAACACCAGACTTGACTTATTTCAGATTGACCCAACCGGAAGCAAAACAACAAAAGTTATGCCAAGATAAACAACCACTTTATCCTTCAAACCTATACCACTTTGTCTTAGGATAGTAATTAATCAAGATGCTGCTACTGGGCGTTGCCATGTGACATAAGACATCCAGCAGAAATGCTATACCCGTATATAGAGTCCGCGCACACCTGGAGAGCTCCACCTCCGGGCCCCTTCCTTCACGTCGGCAGAAATCTACGTCCCCACCACCTCGCGGGGCAACGACGCCAAATGCCCGACGAGCTAAATGTTCCATTGGAGCACTCAGTAACTGTAGATCCGCTTGCCACTGTACCTCCAGACAACATCGCCCTAGTGCTAACCCCTCTTTATGTTCTCATTCATCTTACAAATAATTTCAATTTACAACTTTTGTACTAACAATATGCAAAACTCGCCGTATTCCCCAAAACAACTTTACTTTACTCCACAATAAGACAACAATTACAACTTACCCGTATGTCTTCTCATGTGTAGTTTCAATTCAGCCGCTCGACAAAACCTCTTCTCGCACATATTACATTCAAATGGCCGACCGGTATGCAATCGCATGTGCGTATTTAACACACTGGACTGACCAAAACTCTAAAACAATATTAATATAATCCCAATACAATTTCAAACCAAATAATCTACCTTCCCACATACATGACAAACATGTGGCCTTTCACCACTGTGAGTCCGCTGATGGACAACAAGATGATTCCTAGTTGCCATACGTTTATCACAAATGAGACACTTGTAAGGCGCTTCTCCTGTATGAATCCGCATATGAATTTTTAATTTAGCGTTTGTTCTTAAAATATACAAAAAATTAAACGTCCATACAAAATTTAAAATAATCTTACTTAAATTGTTTCCCGCAAACATTGCACAACTTTAAATCAACTTCAGAAGTTTCTACGTAATCATCAGCGTGCACCCTTTTCATATGAATTGGAAGACTTCGCACTTTTCTGTCGCACAATTCACAAAAATTCTGCAGTGTAGTTGAGCTTAATAAAAAAATCATAAATTATTATTTAAATTTAAGAATTGGTGCGTACAGGAAGGCTACAGCAAACCGCTACATATATAGCGGTCCGCTCCCGCCATCCTGGACGCACCCTTTGTCAATTAACTTACCCCGCAACAAAAATTTCCTTCCTAACTTCAGGTGTTCCCGATTGGCATTCGTGCTTCTCGGATTCATCTTTATTGACAAAGTCTTCTCCGCATGCTTCGCATGTATACTTTACGGCTTTTACTCCGTGATGTTTTATGTGATTCTTTAAAGAACTATATTGTATGAATGATTTGTCGCAATGGCGACACTCGTATGGTTTTTCTTGTGAGTGTATCCTAAAATGCACTCTGAGATTTCTTAGAGAAATATATGATTTGTCGCATACTTCACATTTATAAGGTCTGATGTCTGCAATAAATCATAAATAACAATTTAAACAAATAAGAAAATAGAGTTATTATAATATAATAATGTTTCTTAGGCCATGGTGGTAATGTGTGAAACATAAACGTTTGTAATATATAATGCTTGATATAAATGTTTGTGCGCAGATCTATGTAGTAAAACCACACGCCTTAAATAAGACGGAATCCAGCTTTGCAACAATGCAGCATAAATAAGTGAGTTCCATCCGGGAATTTCATCTTCAGTACGCCGTCTCTTAAAATCTGCTCCATTAATTTGCCCATGCTGTTTAAGTAGGCATATTAATCTAAAACCCTTTGCCTTTCCGCGTTTGGTCAGCTTCTCAATCAAGGTTAGTTTGCCAACTTTCCACTGTGGTAAGAATACTCCCGACTTCAATATTTGGTTTGCAGTTGTGCATATCACTTCAAGGGTGTGTTCCGCAATTGCTTTGGTAACCTCCGGTAATATGACGTATGGGCCCCCTGCTTTTCCGAGTTTTATCTTGCTGCCCTCCGCCGTTCCTTCCTTCTGTGCGCATGAGGCTATCTGATCTGAGCATATCTAGTTCCGACTATAGATCAGATTTGTGGTTGGAGAATAGCTTCCTTCTTTTAGTTAGTTCTAGTTTCTCGGTTACAATTTTGTACCCTGCTTCTTAGAAGTTGGTATCTACTTCCTTGCATAGCTTTCGCCATGCTAGTTTCTTTGAGTCCTTTATTAACTGTTGCCTATGCTTTTTCCACTAGTAGGTGGGCCTGTGTGTGTGTTGACTATGACATTTGTGCGGTTCCCTACGTCCATCAAGAAATGTTCTAGTTGTGACGCATTACAGTTTTCGTATGTTTTATACTCTGCGGTATCTCTCTCGCTTGTGTTGTAAGTAGCTGTTTCAGCTTCCCCTTCGTTGACTTTTCTTCAACAGCCTATAAAATGTTAACCGGGAAACTAGGACTAATAGAAAATTACCAAAAGAAAGAAACTCAAAAACTATTCCCCAACCATCAATCTGAGAAATGGCCAGAACTAGAGATATATTAGCAAAATAAAACTTGGCAAAGCAGCGGGCCCACAGATTGCGGATCACACCCCTAAAGTGATATGTAAAATTGCAAACCAAAAGTATTCCCAGCACAGTAAAAAGACGTCAAACTAACCTTGATAATAATACTAACCAAACCCAAGATCCAGAAGCTTTCAGAGCAATAAATGCCTGCTAAACATCATAGGCAAATTAATAACAGATCATAAACTCCTAAGAGAAATAGAAGAAGATGGAGAACAGGGCGACATGAAGTTTGGATTCCGAGAGAGACAATCGACGCCATGCAGACCATACAAAGGTTGGCGGCCAAAGCCGAGAGGAAACAGTACGTCGTAAGACAAAAAGTGCCCCAATACATAAGAAGAATCATAAGAAGCTATTTGCAAGACAGAAAGATCCTAAAGCCAAAGAATAGAAATAAGTTACGGTGTATCATAGGGCTTCGTTATTAGACAAACACTGTAGAACGTTCTATAAAACTGTGAATAAAACTCCCGGAAGAAACCCACCTAATGTGTCTGAAGACAAGACATAGAAAAGGACATAAAATATGCAGCAGTCAGAATTGAAGCGAGGATGGTAGGAAAATGCCCACAGCTCGCACACCACAAGACAAAAATAGGGAACATTAAGCTGGCAAGCAAAAATAAACTCGTATTTGGGTAAAATATGCACTTCGTCCCCCACATCGAGGCTATAACGGAGAAACTAGATGAGGCTGCAAACGCGTGAAGCAAACTAATGCCGAACCTGGGAGAAGCCAAATCAGACAAAAGAAGAGTTATGTACTCGGTAGGCACCACCTGTGTAGTGTAAATATGCACTAATTGATTGGCACAAGAAAAGGCAAAAAAAGATGCAAACGCTTATTGCGATACGCCTATCAAACGACATCCAAGTGATTGCCACAATCCCCTCCACCTGCTAGCAGAAGAAAGATCCCACAAACAAACAGTAGTGAAACAAGAAGGCGGACACTGAGAAGTAGTTTAAAATGCTAATACCAAAGATGAAACCATGGTTAAAAAAAAAACAAAAGTAAATTACTTCCTAACCCAGTTCCTCATTGAACAAGGGTGCTACGAAGAAATGAGCAGTTAAGAAGACCGATAGCTGCATGTACTGCAAGCACATCGTACTCAAATGCATAGGAGCAAACAAGACAGGTTGCAGAATATCTGCGTAGTAACAGTAGTAGACAGAATATTGGAAAACAAAAATTGATCGGAGATCGATAAAATTATCACAGAGATCATTAGAACAAATGAAGCAGACAAAAAAGTGCTACAAACAGAAGCTGCAGCATACAGCGGTCAATAAAGAGCAAGAGAAAAAGTTAAGACACAGCAAAGTACCGAAAAGCAATACCACCGTGTGCCCATGTAAAACAAACATGTTTAGAAGAAATGCGTTTTAGGTATAACCAGAAGGTGAGTGACAGATCTAATCCATTAATGACAAACACTTGGGTGAGTAGGCTGGGCACTCAAAACATTAAATGTGGGGTGAAAGTTGCTACTAGCGTTCCCGCCACCTGCCCAATTGTTGGATATACAGAAATAGTTGATCCATTCTCTGCAAATGTCTTTTGTTTCTAAATTTAAAAAAACGATGACTGATCCAAGCCGTTTAATGTGGTAGGAGGGGGTAGTTTCGTAGTTTCTACTGACACTAAATTGAGAGAGGTGGGTGACACTCAAAACATTGAATGTGAGCGTATAGTTTCTACTGGCGATCCCGCCCACCCTCCCAATTGTTTGTTATCCAAAAATAGAAGTTTCCGTCATCTGTTACTAAATTAGGAGATGTATGTGATCAAGCTCATTGAGTAGGTGAGCGGGGCACGAAATAAAAGTTTCCTCTCTCTACAAACGTCAACTGTCACTAAATTGAAAGCCTATGTTGTTATTGAAAACCATTACACTTGCCCACTCCGCTACGCGCCACTTGGGTGCATACAAAAATTCATTCCAAAACTCTGCAGTCAGTTTCGCTGCAGCAGCACACGCAGTCATATCGTCGTCAGAGTCCATCATAACCAACGCTTTACCCGCGCATCTGCTACCAGCAAATTCTGTACTATACCTTGTCACCGGTTCAAGGTTACGCCACAGACAATTCAGATGACCTGGACTTGGTCATCTTCAACAAACTCTCGTTCCGGTAACAAATGTCGCCCAACTAGAGAACAAAATTTGAAGTAACACGTATACCCTAACAAGAGAAAAACATCATGGCTCCTGGACACGACAAGAAGAAACGTACGATACAAACGGTAAGCGAGCCCTTACAGATATGTGTACATACCGTACATCAACGAACTTGGTCGCCGCAGCTGTAGATAATATTTGACCCAAAATGCCCAGAACCGGACTATGAGAGCCAATACAATTCACCGGTTGGCTGCAGGGTGATACCATAAACATCCCCAAGCAGAAAAAATCAACCACGAGTAAAGATTTCTGTCGACATGCAGACGGCTGCAAACCGAGTCAGTCCTGCACTACCTTCCTTCCGACATAACTAAACGCATTTCCCGACATATAAATAAGTTTGACAATTGAATGATCAAAGTAAAAGCCGGCTTGGCAAACGAACATATGTTAAACTCATCTCACAAGAAAGTTATAAAATTGCATCGGCACTCAGAGACCCTAAACTCTACTACAAACACTGATTAGCCTTTGATGCCAGAAACAGCGTGATGTTGCAGATACAATCCTTGAATACTTTGCCACCCAAAAAATGCCGTAGAAATAGAAACAACAAACAGAATCATCCTAGAGGTTCCAAATCAATTTGCCTATGGAGAACATGCACACCCAGACCACCAACCCGGCGGATTGCGTCATAAACGCTATGACAACAAAGAAGTTCTCGCACCGCTGCACCACGCTTGCAAATTAGCCGAAGTAGACGTTGAGGAATACGAAGTGACTGAAGAATTATATTTGGAAGTGACGCCAATGGAGAATGCAATTTGTATTGTCGAAGACAGAATAAAAAGCAATTACTTTAAGATGCATACGGTAGCAACCTAGATCTCTATGATTGAGTTCATCCGTACAGCACTCAATACTTCAACTCCTGAACTTGTGACGGTCGGGATCTTCCTCAACAAACCCTCGTTCCTGTAATAATGCAACAGATCCAATCCATTGATGACAAATGCTTGAGTGGGTGGGCAAGACACTCAGAACATTAAATGTGAGCGAGTAGTTTCTACTGGTGTTTCAGCCCTCCCACCCTATTGTCGACTATCCAGAAATAGTAGTTTCCCCTGATGCCGTTTTGTGGGCGGAGCCACACTCCACCAATAGCATCTCAGTCCTTTGTCCCCCGCTCATATAAATACTAGACTTTCACGGCCAAGGCTATCGTAACCCTGTCCTGCACCTTCACCAGAAAACACCACAAACAAACCAAGAACCGATATGTAGCAAAAGCTCCATATCGCGCATGAGAACCTCCTTTACAGGAGTACAACGACCTTGGGAGATAACCCAACGCTCTCAAGGGCACACACGGCCACACCCCTAGCACCTGGGAAAATGCAGCCGATGACACCCCTCTCTGCATAAAATCATCTGTCACTAAATTGGAAGAGGTATTTGACAGATCCAATTCATTTATGAAAAGAAATTATATTAAATGTGGGCGGGTAGTTTCTACTGGGATTTACGCCCACCCACCCAATTGTTGGTTATCCGATGACAAACGCTTAGGTGGGTGGGCGGGGCAGAATTTTAAATGTAAGCAGGTAGATTCTACTGGAGTTACCGTCTACTCGGATTTTCCCCTCTCGCAAACGTTACCTGTCACTAAATTGGAAGAAGTGAGTGACAGATCTAAGCCATTAGTGACACACTTAGAACATTAAATGTAAGCGTGTCAAGTCTACTGGGGTTACCGCCCACCCACCCAACGCTACATTTATAGCGGTCTCCGCTACATCGGTAGCACTCGTTTCCGATTGATTCCGCTTTGCAAACCAGTAGCAGGAAGGTGACACTTTATTGTTTATTTCCGGTAACATCGGATACGCAACAAATATAATGGTCCGCTTCCTAGACGCACCCATTGCTATAATTACGGCAGCATGCAATTAAATTTAAAAAAATTTCTTCAGTTTGAAAATATTTATTTAATTAATTAAACAGATAAGATGTTTTCCATTTGAGCGCTTCATGCACCTGGTGCGTTAGAATTTTTTTTAAATTTTGCGGGCAATAGCGTTTTACACTTGAAAAACTAGAACTAGACAATAATTGGCGTTTGTAGGACATTCTCTACCTCAAAAAATATCGAAAATGTGACGCATTTGACAAATAAATTCAAAAATTATTGAATTAGTGCCACCAAGTGCGACTATTTTGTCAAATGAAACACAGCTATTAGTGTTTTGGTGGTAATGTACTTGACAACACTGCCATCTGTTACAACAATGACCACCAAAACACCGACCTAAAGCTATCCATACTGGCATGCCCAATTGCTTTGTCATTTTGATCATTCTGTATTAAACTGTTTTTACATTAGTCAACTTATTGTTAAATTTTACGGACTTACTGACCTTCCAATCAGATCTGAATCTATCAATTTATTGACCAATTTCTAGTCAGATTAAAACATGTTCTATTTTATTTCAATATATTGATAAAGTTTAGTATTTCTTTAGGGATATTTGTGTTGCCACATCATAATCTAAAGAATCATTTGTAAATATTGATATTTATTATACTATTTGAGAAAATATCTAATTTAAAAACATAATATTATTCATTTAAAATGCAACATGCAAGTATTAAAACAAAATTGCACACTTGGAAATGCCATACATTTATTTCTGACAAACAAGATGATACAAATCCGCAATAAATTGATGCCAATTAATCAGATCAAATAAGTCATTTCAATTGAACAATAAATGTAACATCTTTAGAACTAGAACAGTTTACAAGAACTACTGTCAAAAGATAATTAGAACTATTGTTTATATAAAATAATTACAATAAATTAAAAAAAAATACCTGCATGACTTCTTAAATGTTCAGTAAGATATGAATTAGATTTACATTGTTTCCCACACAAATTGCACACATAAACATGCTCTTTTTTATGATCTTCAATATTTTCATAAATTTTATTACACCGAGAACACCATACATGTCTAACTTCCCTGCAACATAAACAGTCAATAAATATTCAAAAATAATCCACAAATTTACTTATGGGAATGAGTCATATGCGTAGCAAGCCCCCTATGATTTGAAGTCACAAATCCACAAAAAATACATTCTAAATTCTTTGGTGGTGTATTATTTGTGTTTGTTATTTGTTCACAAACAACGTCCAAGGAAAATTGTTCCAATCGAACACCACCTTTTTGTTTAGGTATATTCACATGCTGCTTCATGTGATCTTCAATATCATCAAAAATTTGATTACATTGAGAGCACCAATTATTAATATCCCTAAAATGTATTTTTATTAATTAAATGATTTAATTTTAATTCATAAAACTTACTTATGTGTATGAGTCATGTGCATAACAATACCTTTATGGTTTTCAGCGATAAAATCACAATTAATACATTCAAAATTTTCATTAGTCAATTCCAAATCACTTTTTGGATTATCAGGTATTGCTTCTTCAAATTTTATATCATCTAATTGATTAGAAGCGTCTTGCATTAAGTCATCAGAAGTGTCGTCCAATGGCAATTCTTCTATCTGAGGTTTCTTTAAACATTCTTTTATAAATTCGTTTGATTTGTAACATTGTTCACGAAATATGTAGCATAAATTTAATTTTTCCTCGCATAATTTGCAAATATTGTGAGGATAATCTTGTATTCTTTCGACCTATGAATAGAGTTGTTATTTGAATTAATTGATATTACTATAATATTTTAATAACCTCAAAATTGTTGATTGTTGTAAACATTTCTAATAATTTGGTTTGTTTTTCGCCGACTGATAATATATCCTCCATTTCCTGATTTTGGTTGAGACATACTCTGCATGCAAGTAATAAGTTAATTGAATAATACTGGCAGTTTTCCATCGTTTTTGTAATCAACAAACACTTTTGTGGGTTATGTTTACAACTTCCTAAATGACGTTTGTTTAAAACGGACGACTATTCAGCACATTTATTATTCAGAGTATCGAAGGAATTCAGTGGCGTGCACATTTAAATGTAATTAAAATTAATACGATTTATTTTTTAACAATAAAGAAAAAAAATTTATTGAAAGCACTATTACACTCATACAGTTTGTGAAGTTTATGAAATTTAATTTGACGTCTACGGCTAATGATATTTTTACATTTTTTATTATTTTTAAGAAATAATGACTTCTGGTTTTACTTGATTTTCTCAAAAACCGTGTATCTGATCAAAGTTTATCAATAGACAGAAAAGTTTTCAAATTAAATTTTCCACAAAGAGAAATAACCAAAAAAAAGATTGACCTAAAAATTAAAAAGTTCCAGAAGGTTAAACATCTAAAGAATCTTAAAAAACTATCTTCCCAAAAACTTGTTTTATTCAAACTTTAACAGTTTGTGTAAATAAGAAATAAACTAATGTAAACAAAAAATTGTTACAAAATATTAAAAATTATATCAGTTAATTAAAAAAAATCAAGAACTTCTGTAAACTTTAAAAAGATATAACTCCAAATTTATTAAATATAATATACTACTTTATTAGGTCAATATTACTCAATTTGTTTGTAGTTTCAGGCATTCATTTTATGACTAGTCAATACGGGACACCCTGTATTATTTAAAGTGTTTCGGTTTCAAACCTCGGATCAAGTTGGATAGTTGTGTTTAACGCCTCAGTTGGTGCTGATCAGAATAGTAATATCCAACCAACACAACCCGTGATCATAACACACGATGATTCTGATTCATTACTCATTTGATGAAAAGATTTATTATTTCAGACATAGCCATAGTTTAAAATCTTACATTTTGTCTCATCACATATTCTGCAAGGGTTTGATACATAGTGTGGACTGCAAATTTGATGTTGCAAGATCAAAAACAATGCCTGTAACTTCCTTAAGCTCGACGTTTACTATTACACCAATGAGTTTAGATCTTCATTAGCTAAACGTATTTGCCCTGAATAGAAAAAAAAAACTAAGAAGGCTGCCGGCGAGGATATGATATACCCTATTTTTTTTAATACGGGCTTTAACATTAAAGAATGACTCAGGCAGTTCTACTCAAACATATTGAAATCTAGAAAGCTGCCACTAGCCTTTAAGAAATCTAAAATTATAGCAATACTAAAACTTGGCAAACCAACCACTGAAGCAGTTAGTTACAGACCAATTCACTCTTCAGCGTTGCATATAAACTTCTAGAAAGACTAATTTACAACAAAATCTCAGAAAACATAAACCAAATCACACCTCCAAAACAAGCAGAGTTTTGGCCCGAACAAAGCTGTGCTGACCAAGTACTCGCGTTAACAACACATATCGAACGTAGTTTTCAAAACATACTAAAAACCTCAAAATGTATTTATTGACCTCAAGGCAACCATGACACTGCCTGGAGAAAAGAATTACTACTTAAGTTGATTGATGTAGTACCATGCATCAAAATCTACAAGTTAATTAACAACATGTTACGGAACAGGTTATTCCCGGTGTATCTAAACTAAAGAGTTAGCAAAACAAGACACCTAAATAACGATCTACTCCAAGGCTCGGTGCTTGCACCTCTCCTTTTTAACTTATACAATTATGAAATTGCATTAGCAACACAACACCACACTTTCAAACAACCAAAAAAAAAAAAACACTGGCTCAAGACCTAGCAAGCGGGCAGTCATATTTAAAAAAATAAAGACTGTGCATAAACTCATCTAAAACTGAAACTAGAAGCATCAATCTAAATAATAAAAAAGCTTCCACCACTTTCACAATCAACTTCAACGGAACAACACTACGACACAACCAACACCCAAAATATTTGGGCGATACCTTAGACAGAACCTTTACTCACAAGAAACGCCTAGAAAACACTGCTGTTAAAGTCCAAACAAGAAACAATATTGTGCAGAAACTAGCAAGAACTACATGAGGGCTGCCATTATTAGAACTACAGACATAGCCCCGGCCAATTCCGTAGCAGAATACTGTTTTCCAGTATGAATCAACAGATTACATGTAAGCAAAGTTAATAACTAACTTAATAACACGATGAGAGCAGTAACTGGAACAGTTAAATCCACACCAAGAGAATGGCTGCCCATCCTGAACTACATTCCGCCGCCGCACCTACGACAAACTCAGGCCCTATAAAACTTACTCAGAAAAATACAAAAGAACACTTCTCTCTCGATCTACAAAGATATAAAAGCACCCTCTAGATTTAGGTTAAAACCAAGACTTTACAAAACAACAACTTTGATATGCTGCAAACATGGAAAAAATAGTGGAAAAATTTAGAACCTGGCAGAAACGCCCACCATGGAAGATGCAAAAACATGCTTCATAAGTGGGGTTTCTCAGAGAATCCAAACTGCAACTCCGGCTCATATAATTTCCAACTGCTCCTTTATCGATACAATAAGAATCCAGAAAACATAATAATTCTCACTCAAATGCAAACCAATGGTTAATCAACCTAAAAGTAGATTTATGGTCTAAAATTTTTTACTTATTTTTTCTATAACTGTACTCTAATGTCTCATACAAAATATTGCTTTGTGCAAAAATGCACAACTAGTTTGGTTAAGGGAACAAAATATTACAATACTATCAACAACTCCTTAATTTAAAAAGTTAAGATCAAGACACTTTAGACCTCCATGGCATCTGAACAGACTAAATATAGTAAACAATCTTTTATGTAGTAGTGGTCAAGTAGGGACATTAGACCACCTATTTTTTGAAGTTTCAACCTTCATGGATCTACTTATTGCTTCCAATTTAACTAAAGTGCACACTCTTCTTATCAAATACGTCAGATAAACAAAAACTACTGTAATTATTACTCACCTCAACTTTAACTTTTTTAAATTTTTTTTTAGAATGTAGTGGGTATTGGCTTTAGAAAGTAGCCTTTAAAAATAATTAGCGCATGACAATACCTTCTGGTTTTCTTCTTTGCGTTAGTTTTGCTGTTAATTTGTTTTTGTCATTGTCACTAATGTGGTACTAGGTTGAAGTGGGCTGTTTTTAGCATCACAAAATTTACACAGTTTGCTGCGGCACCACTAAAGACAACAATTCTCCCTATATCCTATTTTTCTGTCCTACTTTCTTTTTTGTGTTATTTAGCTTAGTAATTTGCATTGTCATTAAGTATCTTTTTAGTTACTTTATATCTTCATTAGTCTCTTCCTTGTCATACCCTCTCTTTCATAAATATTTTGTGCAATTCCATTAGGTGTATTCCTTTTGGTAGTCCTAAATTTGCCAGTTTTATTTTTAGTGAGATACTTGAATCTCTATTTGAGGTTAATTCTTTGTGTCGCTTGTTTGCCAGATATACTCTAATCGTTTCAAAAATTGCAGTGTCTGTCAACCTCAAGATGACGTATCTACCGTTGATTAGTTCCGTCAATTTTCTTTTTTTAAGCAGTTCTTTTCTTTTTCTTATTATCTTTGCAATTTTGGTTGTTACTAAAGTTTCAGCAAGTATTTTTCTCTTGTTTATCCTTTCACTTTCCATTCCTTGATAGTCTTTGCTTTCTTTCCTTTTTGTTGATTTTTAGCATGTTCTTTTGCTTTCATTTAGTTTTTTCTTCCTTTGTTTTCTGTGGCTTTGTTATGTTTTTTTTCATTTTAGTTTATCTAAACTTTAAAGCTTCAAACTCTTTTTTTTTAGTATTGTCGTTGCATAGATTCTTAGCGTTTTCTATTTGTTTTTGTCACTCAGGCATGATCACTATATGAATAATCACTTTACTAGTGTTTTGCGTCGTCATGCGTGTCTTTTTTACAAAATATACATTTTTTTCTCTTTTGTAAATACTTTTCAAAGGCTTCATGTCTTTTGAGTAGTAGTGTTGTGTAGTAACATGTCGCTCTTTATTATCTACTATTTTTTTTAATTTCTGGTATTAGTTCTCTTGTCTATTCTCCCTTGTTTCCTTCTTTCTACTGTCTCTGCCATTTTTTCATTGTATTTTCTCTTTCCCGTCTCTTTGCTTTTTTGCTAGTTCTTTCATTTATTATTTTCTTTACTTCTACCACTAAATCTGCGAGTAGTGCCTCCTGCAACACCGTCCTCTAAACCCTGCTGATTCTTAACAAACTTGCTCTCGTGGTTCCTCTTCAAGGTGTCTCCCCATGTTTCTGCGGTCCTCTTTTGTTCGGCATAAGCCTACTAAGCATTCTTTTCATTTTTTTTCCGTTCCGTCTCTTCTTCCGCAGCCGCATCTTGAGTAACTCATTATAAACTAGATTTCCCAGTTTAGGTCTTAGTGCAGAACTCTGTGGTACTTCTCTGGTTAGCCTAAATTATCTATTCTTGGTCAGTAAATTTTTCCCTTGACCCATATTATCTTGATAGTTTTTTTGTTATTTCTCTTTTTGCTGCTTCTATAATTGCTTCCCATAGTATTGAAAGCATTTTGAATATCTAGTACTATTATGACACAATGTTGTCTTTTCTGTGTGGTCAACTGTTTGCCTATTTTGCAATATCCTTTACCTCTTCAATAGCTCCTAAAGTCGATCTTTTTTTTGTAAATCTTTATTGCTTTTGTTTCCATCTTCATTTTTCTATTTCTCTATTTTCTGTTCGATTCTTCTCACGATAACGTTTTCCATAATTTTAACATAATGTGTTGATCAGGCATATTGATCTATACGCCGTTGTTTTGCCTGCTTCCTTTTTCTCAATTAACACTACATTTGCCTTCTTCTAACATGAAATATTCCTTCGTTTAGACATCTGTTTATTATTTGTGTTACCTCTATTTTGTTTCTTTTTTGGCTTATTCTACTGTACCATTCTCACCCACTCAAATTTTAATCACCAAGATTAAAAATTTTATTATTTCATCCGCCTCGAGTCCTGCTGCTATTCTTAACAAGAGAATTATTGTAAGTTGTTAGCAATACAACAAACGATTAGTTTACAACAACATTCTTGATGACAAGTGCTTGGGTGGGCGGTCGGAAATCAAGTTTAAGTTGTGAGCGAGTAGGTTCTTCTACTGTGGCCCACCCACCCACCCAAGTGTTGGTGATCAAAAGATTTATTATTTCACCCACCGTTTGTGTTCCTGCTGCTATTTTTAACAAAAGAATTACTTTAAGTAGTTAGCAATACAACAGACGATTAGTTTACAACATATTTCTTGATGTCAAACGATTGGGAGAGCTGGTAGGAATTAAGTTTAAGTTGTAAGCGGGTACGTTCTTCTACTGTGGCCCACCCCACCCAAGTGTTGGTAATTACAAGATTTATTATTCCACCAACTCTTTGTGTAAGTTGCTAGCAATACAACAGATTATTAGCTTACAACAAGTTTCTTGATGGCAAGCGCTTGAGTAGGCGAGCGAGAACCAAGTTTAAATTATGGGCGGGTAGCTTCTTCTACTGTGACCCACCCAAGTGTTGGTGATCAAAAGATTTATTATTTCACACACCGTTTGTGTTCCTGCTGCTATTCTTAACAACAGAATTACTTTAAAGTTACTTTAAGTTGTTAGCAATACAACAGATGATTAGTTTACAATAAATTTATTGATGACAAACGCTTGGGTTGGCGAGCAGGAATTAAGTTGAAGTTGTGAGCCGGTAGGTTCTTCTACTGTGGCTCACCCGCCCACCCAAGTGTTGGTGATCAAAAGATTGATTATTCCACCCACCGTTTGTGTAAGTTGCTAGCAATACAACAGACTATTAGCTTACAACAAGTTTCTTGATGACAAGCGCTTGGGTGAGCGAACAAGAACCAAGCTTAAATAATAGGCGGGTAGCTTCTTCTACTGTGACCCACCCAAGTGTTGGTGATCAAAAGATTTATTATTTCATCAACAGTTTGTGTTGCGGGTGCTATTCTTAACAAGAGAATTACTTTAAGTTGTTACCAATACAACAGACAATAGTTTACAACAAATTTCTTGATGACAAACACATGGGTGTGAGGGCAAAAATTAAGTTTAAGTTGTGGGCAAGTAGCTTCATCTACTGTGCCTAAATTGCAAGAAGGGGGGTTATCAGTGACACGTTAATCTACCCACCACTAAGGCTCCCAAACCAACCAATGTTTAATTTTGTCAATCTTTTATGCAGATGGTGTGGTTTAAAATTTTGGATTCAGTATCCTCGAATTTATTTTAAAAAATGATACAAATATTAAAAAAAAAATGTACAGAAATTTTTATTTATTTGAAAATATTGACAATTTTGTTGTTTTAACTGAATTTCTGCAATAACTAGCAAAAAATTTTAATAATTCCAATCGTTTGCTGCCTTTAAAAATGTAATTCCGGCGACAAGAAATTATACTTTTTTTTTAAGTCTTAAAAAAAAGTATAATTTAATGTTATTTTGAATTAAAAAGAGTAAAGAGTATTCTAACTTCAAAAAGAGTGTCTGGTCAGGCTGTTTACAAACCATGCAACAGATTCTAGCACTAAGCAACTAAGTAAAAGCTTAAGCTTCTATTCAATAGGTTTAATGTTTCTTGTTGAGGGTAATTGCTAGCTTACAATTTTGGTATATAAAAACGCCAGCAACCGCAGAAGAAATACTGGACATACAATTGAAATTCTGTCGAATTGCACAATTCTTTGATTGATTGAATCACCAGGAGGTGCAAATGCAGAATATTACCAAAATACAAAAGATTGGTTCTTATGAAACTGTTTGCAATGCTGAATAAAGAATTTGAAGTACAGCCTGGATCGACACATGATCAGACTATTTTTAATAATTCTACATTCGAGGGAAAATTAACCCCATCCAAATTCGCCAGAAGAAGTTCTTTACAATGAGTCTCAGATTAGAACAAGAAACTGTGTTGAACGCAGTATAGTGTTTGGAAGAAAAGATTCCCGATACTTATATTATGTATGAAGGTATCATTGTAAAAGTCGCAAAATATTATTATGTATTATTAGCTGTGCTCCGCAGTATAGATAATCTAGAAATAACTGCTGCTGTTTGAGCAAATGAAGTAAAGAGATTGCCAGGACTGCAAGCACCAATGTTAATAGTTAATAAATTAAATTTCAGTAAATTTTTATATAAATAAAACATATTTTATTTATTAATTCTAGTTTTGTTTAACAAATCTTGTTGTAAAATTTTTATTTCCAGCTTATGCTTTTCTTCGTCTCTCCTCATCCTTGCTTCATGCTCTTCTTTTAATAATTTAGTTTGGAAGTCAATATATTTTATTTTCTTTTGTACTAATTGTCTATATATTCCCATCTCAGTTTGCTTTCCTTTTCTTTTTCGCCTATAGGGCAGTTGTACATCTGCAAAATAAAAATGTACTGTAACATGTCATATGTGTACGTTAATAAATGTATATAGTTATTTATCAATTAAAATTATTAAACCTAATAGACCACTACAACATCTACCAACATTTTTATAAAGCAATAGAACAATATAAAATCAAACTACTTACTTTTTGTAGCAACATTCATTGCTTCTTGAACTGGTTCTTCCGAGATACGCAATGCAGCATGATTTTCCTGCCGCAGCACAACTGGATCGGTTTCTTCCCAATCTTGTTCCTTATAACAAAAAAATATATTAACAGTAATTTTAATATTTTTATTTACAACACCAATTTTGCCATATTATTATCATTTTCACTTATAACCACTGAATACATGGAAAATTATTTTTGAATAGTTTAAGAAATATTACCTTTTTTAATATTACTGAAACAAACTCTGTTTGATGATTTTGTGTTGTGTCCGATATATTTAAATTTTCATCAAATGTGATTTGTTGTTCTGAAATATATTTTGGTCATAAATTCATTCATTTGAAAACACAAATTTTAAATATACAAAAAGTAATTACTGTACTAAGATACCTAACAAATCATCGGCATCACAATCATTGCGACTCAATGTGTCAATTCCGTTTACTCCTATGACTCCCAAAACTTTCTTTTCAATTGTACCCAAATTATTTGGTTTAAAAGGTCCAAAACCGGTCTGTTTCAGTACTCTTTTATGATTGCTATAACTTTTCCTGGTTGTTTTCTTTAAAGAGTCCCATTTACTTTTCAAACTGTCTTTACAACGACCTGAAGCCGTAGTGTTATTGAATAATTCAGCAATGTTTTCCCAACATAGTTCTTTTTCTGAATTTGTCAGGTAATCAGTTTTTTTGCATTCTGAAATTACAATAAAATGTATGTTCCAAACAATAGGTTATGTTCATAACCAAATGGTTCCCTCTTTACTTACCTATTATATTTTGGTTTTCAATAACTAAGGATACTAACGTTTCCACTTCTATTGCTGTAAAATTGCAGCTTCTTTTCCTTTTCTGTGACATTTTTACCTATTTTGTCTTGAACTTTTTCTTTACAACGTCTACTATTGTTGTAAAATTGCAGTTTGTTGTGAAGTTTCAAATGGACCAATAAGACGCAAGTATAGTTTATACCGTTGTTTATCTGACCTGTGCAGGGTGGTATAAGCTATACGAGCTTAATCCGAATGTTTATTCTAACTGGCGTCTATCTGTCAATTGTAAAATCAATTTTCTTGGTTTATCCAGTGGCGGCGCTACTTATTGTAGCGCCCCCCCTGCAACTTACAAATATATCAGTTTTTGATGTTAAAAAAACATAATTATGTATATGCACTCAGATTGCGCTTGCTTGCATCAACAAAAGAATCGGTAAAAAAGTCAAGATTACATATATCTCTCAGAATGAGAGAAGAATAACAGTTTTTTGGACTGGGTCTCAGAAGAGGAATCGTATGTGAGTTTCTACTTATTAATATGTATTAAGTTTTTGTGTTATTAATAGTGTTTTTATTTTCAATTTTGTTCTGACTTTGCCACATTTAAATATATGTTTCTTGAATCATTCTGGGGGTTGCACCATCAATACCAAACGAGAAATTAAATCGAAACCGCGTTACCGATCCTGAGTATCCTTTATGGTGTATTTTTAAAACTTTATTCAAGCGCGCAATTTGTTGAACCGCCATACAATAACAGTTATCTTATAAGGGCAATTGCAAACCGTTTTTTCTATTAAAGTTGCAACTTGTTTAATTGGGATAAATGCAATCAAAAAAGTACTAGAGCGCCAGAGGATTGCCCGCAGAGTATATTACACGAAATGCAATCCAAATCAAAATAACAACTACCATATCAACCGCTAACGCAACCAATAAACCAACATTTTTGCCACGTCTACTTATCTAAAAGGCGGCAACAATTGGCGCCCAACGTGGGACAACTTGGAACAAGGCGCCCCAACACCAACGACCCAAAATTGAAAACCCCCAACATTGGGAACTACTTTACCTAACCGCCAATTTGATTATCAAATTGGACGGTTTGCAAACAAAACCGAGTAGTGACCACCACCTGATTGACGTTTAAAAAAAAAACACGTAGGCTATGCACCTGTAAACGGGTATCCCCGTCGCAAAAAAAATAGTTTTACAATATTGTATATACGTTCAATCAGGTAAAAAAAAACGTCCTCAACTTGGACCCTTCAAAGCAAAAGGCTTATCATCTAAACCGGACACTCTCCCCCGCGAGAGACCGAACCAGCTACCACTTGGCTTGGATGGACGGACACTCACCAGTCCACGCCGCTACACAACAACATGGCCGATGACATAACCAAACTGGTTGTGTCATATACTAAAGCACTGGGACCGGCAAACACCAAGTTCCCAACCAAGATACGGCACGAGAATTATCTGCTGACATTTCAAAGGCTTGGCCACAAAGACCCTTATCGGTTCTTCACTAAACTTGAGAACTATTTTTGAGTCCTCCAAGTACCAGAGCTGATTCACCAAGGCTGCTTGGTAAAAGCGTTAAAGGAAAAGGCTAAAACTTCTAAGTACCAGAACTGATTCACCAAAGCTGCTTGGAAAAAGCTGCTCAAACTTGGCAAGAACAAGCTGATGGCGATCTAGAACCGGTCTTTGAGAAGACAAAGCAGCTTCTTGCAGAAGTACGCGACCTAAACCTCATCGTGGATTTGAGCCAGCAGTTATGGACCGAGACACACAAGGCCAAAGAACCGGTTTTACGCTGCAAGATTGCGCTCTATAAGCGCGTTGCACCTGAGGCATCCAAAAAGACCAAGACCAACAGGCTGTTCAATCTGGTAGACCCACAGATACAACAAATGGTAGGAATAACTAAACTCAATGATCTCCAACACCTACGTGAGACGGCCACCCGAATCGAAACCAAGTTGGCTCAATTCCAGACCGAGAGTATTAACAAACGCCGAACACAGCACAAAGACACTCTCGCAACTTCCTCCCAGTCGGAAAACAAGCAGCGGGTCAATCAAGCGTAAGCACGACGCGACTATCAATCCCTGCTTAAATAGTAGTCCGCGATTACCTCCACCTGCTGAAAATTTACATCACCTACCAAGGAACACAAGCTTTTGCCCTACTCGATAGCGAGGCCAGCCAAAATTTTACACGGATAAAATTATCTGGACTACACCACCAGGCAAACCCACAAACTAACCGTGTCAGCACCCAACAACAACAAGTCACATTCCTCCACGCGTCAGACCTTGGTGAGAAAATTATCCTGGGTCACCCGTGGCTTTTACAACATAACGCTACGTAGGCTACGTACAACACCTTGTCCATTTTGGACGAGAGGCTTGCATTGAACTGATCGACACCACGCCGATACGAATAAGACAAACAAGTGACCAACATGCTAGCCAAGGGTGTCATCAAACCATCCACCAGCAATTACTGTGCGAAGGTGGTCATTATGAAGAAAAAAGAAGGCAAACCGCGCTTTTACGTAGATTTCAGAGCCCTCAACGTCGCAAGCCGAGACGAAGCGGCACCGCTCCCAAAGATTCAGGAAACACTGAAGGATTTTGAGACGGCAGCCGTTTTCTCAAAATTAGACCTGACCACCGAATATTGGCAGATTTCTTTACTCCCGGCAAGCCAACACCTAAGCGGACGGAACACTTACCACTTTAAGATCATGCCTTTTGGCCTTAAAAACGGCCCAGATACTTTCCAGAAGCTAATGGCTAAGGTGTTGGGGGGATGAATTGTTTGTACTTGTCTACCTCGACGACATAGTTGTGTATTCCGGCACTTGTCAGAACCACATGGGACATCTGAGACGTGTGATAGAACGCTTGCAGGAGTACGGGCTGCGTTGTAACCAAGAGAAGTGAAACTTTGGTCAAACGGAGATTGAGTACCTGGGGCACCAAGTTGCCGCCCAAAGAAATAAGCCGTTAGAACACCACCTTTGGCTCATCCACCCCCGACCCACAACCCAAAAACAATTTTAGCACGTGGCTCCGGAAATACGTGGACAACTTCACAAAGACGGCAGCTCCTCTAACGGACTTGCAAAAGACAAAACGCTCGTACTGATGGGACAAAACGGCCGAACAGGCGTTTAATACTGTTAAAGCGCTGCTCGATTGCCCCATGATTTTAGACCGCCCACGACCTGGTCCTTCAAACCAACGCAAGCAAGATGGACATTATCAGTTACGCTAGCGCTAGGTTCACTCCCACCAAACAACGCTACCATAGCAACAAACAAGAGTGCTAAGCTATCAAATAAGCGATCACCAAATATCGACCCTACTTGGAAGACTGTCGGTTTTTTCTAAAGACAGACAACCGAGCATTGGTGTAGTTATCCGGCTTGCGAAACATGACCTCCAAATTTATGAGGTGGTTGCTGCTGCTCGCCAAGTTCAACTTTAACATCGAGCGTACTACAGGCGACAAAAACCATCTACAGGATGTGCTATCCCGAGCGCCCAAAAACAAAGGTGCCGGCAGCAATGCTAAAGATCTGGACCGGTTGGTGCTTCCCAACACTATAAGCCTGCCGATCAGTCTAACGGGACTGTATCACCAACTGTCACGACGAAACCAACGCAGCCAGCGAGTTGCTGCATTCCAACCCTTGGCGGTAGAGACTCTGGCCGCAGCCGTGAAACGGTGCCAAACCAAATGCCCGCAAGTGCGGAACATTCGTTCTATGTTACACCAACGTTTGGCTGAACTCGGAGCAGATGTCGCCAAGACGCTGACGGAGCGTTGTATTGCACCCTCGCCGGCTGGGATCAACAGTACCACCAGCTATGCAACGGGAAGTGATAAAGCAGCATTACAACTACGACGTCGTCGGTCACCTGTGCGCGGATAAAGACCGGTGCCGCCCGAGAAGCCACGGCCTTACGGTCTCATCCCGACAGCCGCCCCTGGGAACGTATCACCGTAGATTACGACGGCCCACTGGACACTACCGCGACGTATCACCCGGAGATTGGAAAAAACTTTTCATCCAAAAGATTGCTTTAGACACAAGACCCCTTCTTTACAAAATAATGCCGACGCTAGATTTCCAATCGAGTTTTTCCAAGGAAAAATTAGAGATGTGTCTTAAAACAACCAAAAGCACTGCTCATGGTGAGAATACTATACGGTGGGATAGCTCAGTTATAGAGCGTTAGCGTAGCACGCTGACAGTCCGGAGTTCGATCCCCAAAACATGACTGAAATAATAGCTTGCTTATCCACCGAGGTGATTCGGAAGTTACCTAATAAGCCGTTGGTCCCATCAAACAAGTTGCAAGACTTCTGTGGCGATGTAAAAAGCTGTAAAACGCACAATAAGGACAAAAAATATAGCGTATATTATGTTAACGGAACCTGGGCAGAAGGCAAAATCTATCCATCTTTGAGAATTCAATAAAATCTTAGAAAATGAGAAAATTCCAAACTCTTGGAGAGTTATAAAATTGATTTGAAAGCATCCAATTTGAGCGCGTACATACGGATCTCTATAATTTCAGTGGTTAGAAAAACTTTAGAAAACATGCTGAAGAATGGTAAAAAAAACTAATTTAATACCGGACAACTTTTTTGGCTTCAAGAAATTTAGTTTTATGGGCAACCTATCTTGTGGGTGGACATATACAACTCTTTAGCTAAAAAAACTTGATTGCAACTGCAAAGTTTTTAGATTGGGAAGCGGCGTATAACCGGGTTGACGAGGATATTTTGGCTGACACTTTTAGAGCAAAAAAGCTGGATTCTCACATAATCAAGGAGTTGTACAATCTGCTAAGATGCAAAGTTTTCAAAAAATTGGGACTGGATACATTAAAAAAGCTTCTCGTGCTGGGTTTCTACAGAGTAACCCACTTCTTTTTAACATATCTATGGCCAGTATTAATACATACCTCCTTGCCGGTTTAGAGCTGCTCTCTTACGTGGACGATTTGTTAGTACGAGGGGCACTGCTAAAGTTTGCGGAATCAAGTACTGCTTGTATTGCCAGCGTTTTGCAATTGTCATATTTGTAAAATTTGACGTTTTTCACTTATAATTCAGTTGACAGTTTGATTTCAAACTGCTCAGTTTTGTTTCAACAAAATTTAAAGAGAGTAATAATTATGTAAAAAATGGAAATTTCGAATCGTGACTTCCGAGTGAGGATTTTTTAAGATTTTCAATACGGTTTAACACCGCAGCAATGTGCGGAAAAAATTAGTTCGTTATTTGGGGATGAAGCACTATCCAAAACTATGGTTTACAAATGGTTCGCAGAATTCAAGCGTGGAAGAACGTTTGAAGACGATTTTTGCAAAGTTTGTTCATGCACCTCTGTTGTCGCAAAAAATATTGATGCTGTGCGTGAAATGATTTTGTCAAATCGGCATGTGACCTATAGTGACATAGAGGCATCCTTAGGCATTGCAGCAAAACAAATACATACAATTTTGCACGATCATTTGCATGTCAGGAATCTTTGCCGTTGTTGGTTCCCACACAATTTGAAAGAAGAACTAAAACAGCCACGTGTTAAGTGGTGCAAGAATGTGCTAAAGAAATTCGAAGGGGGTCGTTCAAATTCGGTATATAACATCGTAACAGGTGACGAATCTTGGATATATTAATATGAGCCTGAAACTAAATAGCAATCGACTGTATGGGTGTTTCAAAATGAACCTAAACCCACAAAAGTGGTGCGTTCACGAAGCGTTTCAAAAAGAATGATTGCTTGTTTTTTTGAAAAAAAATGGGTCATGTTGTAACTGTTGCATTAGAGGATCGAAAGATAGTTAATGCTGACTGGTATACTTCAATTTGTTTGCCGGAAGTTATCGCTGAAATCAAAAGGAACAACATAAACTGGCGAATCATTGTTCATCATGACAATGCAAGCGCTCACACAGCACGACAAACTGTAGAGTTTTTGACCAGTAACAACATCCAATTAATGACTCATTGCCCATATTTGCCTGATTTATCGCCCAATGACTTCTTCCTATTTTGTCATATCAAAAATAAAAAGCGTGGCGAGCGTTTTTCATTGTCTGAAGATGCCGTTGAAGCATTTAAATCACTTGTTTTGAAGGTACCTCTCTCAAAGTGGCAAAATTGTTTTAAAGATTGGTTTCATTAGATGCAAAAGTGTATAGATTTTAAAGGAGAATATTTTGAGAAGCAATAAAGCGATTTACATAACGTAACTTGTGTTTTGCTTTACATTTTTCGCGAACTTTGGCAGTGTTCCTCGTATACACAAGCCATAGGCACTCAAGCATCAGTCTAATTAAATGCTGCTAAACTTGTTTGTCTGGAAGAGGGGCTTAGCACTGTCAGAAACCAAATGTAAAGCCATGATCTTTTTAAGAAGAAAAACTTCTTAAATTAGAACTCTTCTTCTTTATGTGCTTTCTCGGATCCGAAGGTGGGCAAACTTTTGAGTATCTGCTTTAAATAGTTGGTTTGTATTGCAATTGAACTAGTCTCGCAGATTTTTCAGACATGAGTGGCGTCTTCTTCCAACGCTTCTTCTTCCCTGTGTTTTCCCATGTATTAACTTAGAACTAGAAGTAGTAAATTTATACAAATATCTGAATCTAAAATGAATTGGAATATGCAAGTGAACAGTATAGTGAAAGCATGCAGTCAAGAGCTGAATATGTTGTGATTGGAAGAACAGCTTGTGGAAACGATCCAGCGACCATTGCTGTATTTTATAAGGCATTTAACTCAATAATATTTATAATAAACGAACTGCTTTTTCTATTTTTCTATTTTTCTATTTTATTACTTCCCAATAAAAATGTTACAATAATAATATATTAAAATTATTCTATCAAATATAAAATAAATTTGAAGGTAGATATTAATAATATATCAAAGAATAAATCATTTTCTACCGCATAAAAAAGTTGTTTACTCGGAAACCTCTTTATCAGAAAAAATGCATGCACTTTATATTTAGATTCCAGTTGAGGAGAAATAGTCGATAATGCCGTATCGTATGATTTTAGTGTTCAATTTATTTGCTTATAATAATAAAATTACACCGTTTAATTAACAATAATTAAGTGATAACCTGCATAAAAGCGAGGAGAATGTGAAGGTAAATTTGATTTGATTATTGTTGCTGAATTCATCGCTTGATTTAGAAGAATAAATCATAGTTTGATTAAAATATGTAAATAATGTATTCTGACAGATTACTGACCATTATTTAATTGTGTTTATAGAACAATTATTCAATCAAGCTTTATGTGTTTTTTAAATTATTACCGAAGGCTTTCTAATTTTGTAAATTTGACTTTACTTTATCCATAAATGTAACATAAATGAGCTATATTTGTATAAAATTTAATAAATTATGGATGAAAAATAACCAAAATATGTGTAGGTATTCTTATTAACTTAACAAATTATTTTATCGGAGTGTTAATTTAATAAAATATACCGGTTTAAATGAACATTGTAAAGAAATGATTTAATCAAACTGCTTGCAATTTCTTAAATAATTACTGGAGTATAATGTAAATTTGGAAATTGATTTTATTGCATAAGGTCTTATCTATCTATCTATCATAATATAAGAGCTAGCAACGTCGAAAAAAAATCATTTTAGGTCGGCTAGTTTTTGAATATTTCTCATCCTTATTGACGATAGGTAAGAACGCGCCCAGTCTGGCAGCTGGGAGCGGTTGCGTACACCTGTGCTAGTTATGTTTAAGCATATGTTTGATAAGTTTTTAAAAACACTTTATTTTTCTTACAAACATACTTTATTTAAACTTTAACATTTATTTTGATGTTTCGTACATGAAATATCATTATTATATAAATTACATTTTTAACTCCGCTTTTATAAGTATATCTATAACTAATTAATATTACACATTAATTTCTATTTATACTTAATATTAGATTAATAAGCTTTTTATTATCTCTTAAGGAGATAATACAAACAGAGTGCATCTAAACTGCACAATTGCAATAAGGAATAACAATACTATTGTAATTAGAATGAATGGTTAATTGTTTATATACAATGGTGTTACTATTATAGGGGTCGGTTAACTCCTCCACCCAAAGAATGAAAATTACGGTGAAGCAGGAATTTTCAGTATGATGTCTTCCATTGGAATTAAATTTGCGGGATCTGTCACAGTAGTCTTTTTATAAATCATTGGTTTGTGTTCGTTTTCCTTGTTACAGCAAATTTTTCTTTTGAAGCACGGTAGTTTTTTATAAACTTTTTAAACTTAAATAATACAATAACACTAATTACAATAATACATAATATAATAATAGATATATAACGACCATAGAAGAATAATTTCCAATCTTTCCAACATCCATTTTTAAATTAAGCAATTCATTCTTATTTTCTTGAAAGTTATCTAGATTAATATGTTGAAGAGATATTTCAGGTAATGTTTTATATAATTCTTCTTCTAATGTGAGGTTTACATTTGTTATATGTGGTGTTTCTACAATATCACCAACTGTTTTAACTCTAGATTGAAATTTATATAGTTTGTAATTACCAAACTGAATTTCACAATTATCAATTATTCTTAATATGTAATTACCTTTTAAAGTTTTTGATGTTTTTACATTGTCACAGTTTATTACAATGTTGAATGTTTTTGGTACAATTAATAACCATTGGTTATTTTGGAGGTATTGTGCTTTAGCTTCTTTAATTCTTAAATAGTTGATGTTGCAGTTGTCTAAATTAAAGTTTGAGCTTGACACATTCACTTCACAGGGATTATTTTGTGATAGTCGAATTGTTTCTAAATTTGAGCATAAATAATTTTTGCTCAATACTTCATTACATGGTGTGTTAGTTGTTAAATAATGTAATTCATTCAAATTTAAATCCTGGAGTTAGGTAATATAGATTTGAATGTTGACAGGTTTTCAGCAGGGGTTGGTAAAGAGAATAAATGGTAGTAGTTGTATGGTAACAGCTCCACCAATGGGATTTTAAATATAAAGGTAATTTGATTACCTCTATGGAATGCTTGTAATGTAATTATATTCTTATATGTTTCTATAAAATCATTTTCTATTGAAAATGGTAACTTAAAGTTTTTTACGTTTTGTTGAATAATTTGTAGTTCTGACAATAATTCTTTTGTTTCCAAAATGGATGGATGTACAGTTCCAGTCCTTGCAAAAGCAATTGTGCTCTCCAGGTTTAGGAGCAATGTTTCAATTAAATTATTAGATTCCATTAATAGGGTAAGCGAATTTTGAATTTGAACCGTAAATTTAAATGAGGTTATATTTAATTTACCAATGACCTTTTCCAAAGTCATTACTTGTTTAATAAGGAATTCGTTATTTTTATTGACTTTAGTTATTGTTTTATTAAAGTCATTATTAAGTTTATATGAAACTGAAATTTGTTTGTTAAATAAATCTTTTATTTTTTTAAATTTGATTATTTTGCAATTGATTTATTTTATTGCTAAATTGTTTACCATCTTCTGCATCAAGGTTTCCAGATATCAGCTTGATTACGCTACCTAAGCCATTTATTAAACCTCTTTTATTTCTTTCTTTAATGTCTTTGTTTAGTATTTGACTGCATTTCCTTTTTATTTGAGTAAATTGAAATTCTAATAATAGAATATAGCTATGATAAGCGTCCGTTACATTTTTATTTCTTAAAGTATTTTTAATCTTTAAATAGTTATTAAAGTTTTGTTCATACTCATTGAGTATGCTATTGATATTTATTACTTTGATGAATTTCCAATAATCAATTATATTTTGAGATGTTCCGATAATTTTTTGATTATGTTTTCGATTTCTTGATCAACATGTGTTGATTCGTTATTGTCTTGTTCCTTTTCTATACTTTCTATTTCATTATAATTAATTTCTACTCTTGAAAGAGCATCTGCATTACAGTTTAGTTTTCCCTTTTTATAAATTATTTCATAGTTAAATTCTTCTAATTTAAGCCTCCATCTAGTTAATTTAGCATTTGGATCTTTTACTGAAAACAACCATTGTAATGGTTGGCGATCCGTTACAATTTTAAATTTTCTACCATATAGGTAAGGCCTAAAGTATTTTGTTGCCCAGACGATGGCTAATAACTCCTTTTCTATAGTTGAATATTTTTCTTCAGCCTTGGGAAAGGATAGCACCCAATGCTACGTTTGAGGCATCTGTTGTTAAGACAAATTGTCTTTCAAAGTCCGGATATTGTAATATCGGCTGATTCATTAAAATTCGTTTACAAGTTTCAAAACAATTAATGAGTTCTGCATTGTGTATAATTTGTTGATTTTTCTTTAAACATTTTGTCATTGGTTTTGTTAAATAGGCAAAATCTCTTATGAATTTTCTGTAATAACCTAATAAACCTAAAAATGATTTTATTTCTTTTCTTGTATTTGGAATAGGAAATTTTGAAATTGCATTAATTTTATCCGGGTTTGGTTTCACTCCTTCCGGTGTTATTACATGCCCTAAATAAGCTACTTCTCGCTTTAAAAATTCTGATTTATCCAATTGGATCTTAAGATTTGATACTCTTAATCTTTTGAAGACTTCTCTTATTCTCTGAATATGTGCTTCTAATGAAGTAGAATATATAATTATGTCATCGAGATACACGAGACATTTTTCATTTTGTATTCCCCTTAAAATATTGTCCATTACGCGTTGGAATGTGGACGGGGCATTTTTTAAACCAAACGGCATCCTTTTGAACTCAAAATGTCCGTTTTCAGTATTAAACGCAGTTTTCTCTATATCTCTTGTATCCATTTCAATCTGATGATACCCGGATGCTAGATCTAATGTCGTAAAGTACATACTTCTTCCTAATTTGTCTAGTAAATCCGTAATGTTTGGTAACGGGTATTTGTCATCAATTGTCTTCTCATTAAGGCGTCTGTAATCTATAACAATACGCCATTTTTGTTTACCACTTGCGTCCATTTTCTTTGGTACTATCCATAGTGGTGAACTCCATGGAGAAAAACTGGGTTGAATAATTTCTTGATCCAACATTTTTTGAATTTGAGTTTTAATTTCGTCTTTGTGTATATATGGATATCTATATGATTTAGTAAATATTGGTACCTCATTGGTTGTACGGATATTATGTTTTATTTGATTTGTAAAACTTAAAGAATCTTCTTCATTATAAAATATCTCATGAAATTCTTTACATACTTTGATAATTTCTTGTTTTTCTTCCTGATTAAGATGATTGATTCTGATTTTTTCTTCTATATTAAATCTTACATTTTTATCAAAGCTGCCATATTTATTATATACACTATTTTTATTCGTATCAATGTTGTTTAATAAAATAACATTGTTTTCTATACTATCAATATTTATTGGCTTGTTAAATGATATTTTATTTTTTTATTCTGTTGGATTTATTATTGATGTGATTTCAAAATTAGTTTCGAGTTTTACTAGGGACTCGGGTATTTCGCATCCATTTATTTTTGTGTATGGAATTATTCCTTCCTGTCGACCATTAGTATTATTCACTGGTACTCTAATAATTTGTTCTGTTCTGGGTTCTATGAATATTGTGTTATTATTCACAAGTGTTCCACTTTTAGTTATTACTTCGTTGTCATTGAATATGCATACTAATATTTCTATTTTAGTATTTTTAAAGATATATTGCATCATTGGTTTTACATCTTGATTCCAATTTAACTTGTCTAATCCGCAACCTATTTTTGGGATAGCAAGGTTAAACAATTTATTTTGAAGCATACTATCACGCATTTTTATCAATGTTTTAAATAAATCATACAAAGAAGGTTTATCAAAACATTTAGTTTTAGTAATTAGATTATATATGTTTCTTTTATTATCACTTATAAGTATTATGCTTCCTTTAGCATAATTCTCAAGTTGTCCATTGTTATTTAAACATAGATAACCTATATTTTTAAATTTTTCCTTAAATTGTCTGGCAATTCCATTGTTCATTGACAGATCTGCTGATACACAATGTGCAAATGTGTAATCAGAGCTGACTTGGAATAAATCCTGTTTGACTATTTCCATGTTGGGATAACTTTGTATGTTATCTTTGCTATTTATAAACTCATAAAAATTATTATTTAATTCATTATTTTTATTAAAATTAGTTTTAATATTATTATTTGTGCCTCTCGGGTCACTATTATTATGATTTTTATTGATTATATTATTTTCAGAGTGTGTGCCTCTCGGGTCACTATTATTATTATTACCTCTCATGGTTTTATTAGCATGGGGTTTATTATTTTGTTTATTAGAAATATTACTCGATGTGTTTACTTGATTACAGGTACCACTCGGGTTACCATTAAAATGTAATTTAAGCGTTGCGGCATCGGTTATTAATAATTTCTTTTCAATATCAATTTTAGCTTTTAGGAAGGTTAACATATCCATTCCTATTAAACCATCAAAATTTGAATTAAATTCAAATATATAAAATTTGAAATATGTACCTGGTGATAAATTTAACATAGTGGGTGGTAACTTAACATTTGTTACGTATTTATGTTTTTTTTCATTATGAGCCGTTTTAATTATAAATTCTTCATTAAAATACCTTTATTTTAACTTATTTACTACAATTGGATTTAAAAATGATTTTGTAGATCCAGTGTCTATTAGAAATTTCAAATTATATTTGGGAAATATTACGTAAGGTAAATTATTTGCTGACACGGCATTGTTAAGATAGATTAAATTTTTATCTACATATCCTCGTTGGGGTTTTGTGTTGCCCTGCAAGGTGACACCCCGCTGGTCCCTTGGCATGGTTCGTTTAAATGGTTTAAATGTTGGGGTATCGGTTCCCAATCCATTTGTTCGTTACTTTGATTTCCTGTGAAATTCCTGTTATTACCTTGGTAATTTTTATTTTGCGGATTTGTGTTTCGTTGCACATTAAAACGATTATTTTGTGGATTTTGGAATTGATTATTCGCGTTCCTCTGAGGGTTATAGCGATAATTTTGATTATTAGATTGAAATCTATTTTGACCAAAATTATTATTATTAGGATTAGATTTATTCCTATTTAAATTATTATCATAATCTTTTTTTCTGCATTCAGCAATATTATGACCTGATTTTTTACAATAATTGCAAGAGATTGTTTTAGGTTTATAACTCTGGTTAAAATTTTGAGTTCTGTTTCTCGCGTAAATGATATTTTCTTCCTCCAATACTTGATTTAACGCCGTTTCAATGGTTAGAGGCTTTCTCGCTCTTATTATAGCGCCAAGAGGTTCTTTTAAACCTGCTAAAAATGATTTTAGCGACATTTCATCAAAGAGCTGTGCTTTAATTAATTTTACATCATTATTTGCAGCATTAATATTTACGTGTGACAGTAATAATGATTTCACGTTTCACATTCTTTGAACTCTTGAACAAAATTGATAAGGTGTTTCGTTCTCTTGTTTAAGTAACATTAAATCTCTTAAAAGTGAATTTTCATCTCTTTGATCGGAAAAGTTAGTCAATAACAATTGTCTTAATTGTAACCAATCTCTGGTTTCTCGAGCACTACTTATTACTTTTGCTCGGCCTGTTAATTTACCTTTAATACTTGTTATTAAAAACCGATTCAAAAATGTATCATCTTCAAAGTTATAGAATTGATTTATAATTAAATCACAAGCATCCAAAAAATCAGAAATTGTTACGGGAGAACCGTCGAAATTTGGGATTGCTTTTAAAAACACGGGCTGAAATTCTGCCATATTATTTCTATTTATTAAATTTAAATTTAAAATATTTTCTTCCTCGTCGAATTCGTCTTCCGGTAAGTCGGGAAGATCTTCAAAATTAATTTCACGAGGGGGATATAACTCAGGTTGATCAATATTCATAAGGATAAGCGAATATTTAGAATTACAATATTTAACAAAAAACTTACGTTTGTATTTTCATTTTCCTAGTGTAGATGGTATATTCCGTTTTTTTTTATATATATATAAGAACTTAGAGTCTCTAAAAAATTGTGTTGACTGATGACCTGACGATCTGGACGTAGAGGGATTCTGCTAGCCAGTTGACAAGTTGATTCAGCATATGATGATGTGTAGCTCGGAATACAATGATGAGATGATCCTGGGAGTTGAAGAATATCCTTGGGTTCCTTTCTATGTTGAAGGTGATCTTCTTGTAGATTTGGTAGTTAGCTGTTTAGTTACTTTCACTAACTTTCACTTTTTTTAATTCGGATTGCACATGAACTATTAATATAGACCAATCGATTACGATTACGATTGTTGGGCAATCCTACCGACTGCGCCAGTTATGTTTAAGCATATGTTTGATAAGTTTTTAAAAACACTTTATTTTTCTTACTAACATACTTTATTTAAACTTTAACATTTATTTTGATGTTTCGTACATGAAATATCATTATTATATAAATTACTTTTTTAACTTCGCTTTTATAAGTACGGAGGGTTATAAATGAATATATGACGATGCGTGTTACATGTCTGATCTATAACTAATTAATATTACACATTAATTTCTATTTATACTTAATATTAGATTAATAAGCTTTTTATTATCTCTTAAGGAGATAATACAAACAGAGTGCATCTAAACTGCACAATTGCAATAAGGAATAACAATACTATTGTAATTAGAATGAATGGTTAATTGTTTATATACAATGGTGTTACTATTATAGGGGTCGGTTAACTTGCTCAGCCCTCCCGTACAGGCGAAATTGAGCATTTTCAAAACATTTTCTAAAAAACGTTTTAAGACAATTTTTTTTGTTTTTTAACTTTTTTATGTCATTTTACTTTTATAAATCTATGTTGCCAGGCAGTATTGCCATCGTTAACATCGTTCCCGACACAATTTAAATAATTAAAAAATAATAATTTTAAAAACAATTTAATATATTGTAATTCCATGATAAAAAACATACTGTTAATTTGCCATACAGAAATTTGGTTGTTTAATTAGCAAATTGATAATTTTAAGTCAAAAAATAGGCAGTTTGAAGAGTGCAGCATGTAATTCCTCGGGTGCGTAAAAAAAAAAAATTGTGCTCATTCCATCATCGTTTCACAAAAAAATAATGAGTCGTCATCATCGCTATCACCATTTCCATCACCATTGTTGTCTTCGCATGTATTGTCGTCTTCTAGAACCTAAGTATCTGCAAAATAATATATTAGGAAATATTAGCCAGTTGTTAAATGTTTGTAGAAAACTTCTAATTTTTGTATCAAGAAATATTTACTTTAAAGTATAATGTCGGCAACCATTGAGGTAACTGATCTCCAATAAAAAATCAAATTGATTATTATTAGTGGTCCAACCACTTCTGAAGATAACGAGGTTGGGTATTTTAAGTAGGCGTTGCTCCAAAATTTTGCTCCATATCGAACATGTAATAAATGTTGCCGTAGCTCTGATTTACATGGAGGTAAATTTGATAAGTCAAAATTCCTGAACATTTTCTTGAAGGTGTCGTCTGGGTTTTTGGATTGAAACGTACTGGAGAATAAGTAAAATCTCACATAATTGACGTCGCAAAAATTAGGCACTCCAAAAATATAGCAAACAAATTTCCCAAACGTAGCGAAAGCACGCTCTACAATGTCCTCATTATCAGCAACAAGATTTTTGAAAAGTTAATTGATAATCTTCCGACTCCGTAAACAATTTGAAAGGCCCGAGTTTGTCTTTACGAAAAAAGGCAGGTGTGTAATCACAGCCTGTCATTGCGTGGAAGGCCGGCAAAGCTTTACATTTGTTACTGCCAAGTGTAGTATGCAATTTATTGATATTGAGATATTGCTGGTGATTTCCAGAGCCAATATGTACCCATAGTTTTAAAAAAGCGTTCAGAGGCTTTATGTTTCCGAGAAGTATAATTATTATATTCCAGTCCGAGACCTTAACACAACTTCAGCGTCAAACTCAATTTGGCAAATTTGGTATATTATCCTAGAATCGGCTTCATGCTCTTCACAGGATAATGATTCCTTTTTGGTTTGAATAACATTATTGTCTTTAACTCGATAGCTATAGCATTTATTCCAACTAACGTAAATAGTTTTGTTGCCAATGAAAGGTGCCATATGATCAGTAGCCCAGTGGTCGATAAAAAACTTCACCATTGCTTCTTTAAATTTGATATTTTTGAGCTGAGCAGTAAAGTTGTGTGGACGTATCTGGTTAGGTCCAATTGAAACCGGGCTTGTTGATTCTTTGCGAAGTGCACGCTCACAATCTTTTATTGAAGGTGTAAAATACTGATCAAATACTATGTTAATACGCTTTGCTTTAGAATTGGTAATCATGCTGAGAAATTTTTAAAGACTGCGTCAAAGGTTTGAAGAATTTCTGTCATAAGGTGCAGCATAAAAAAAACCGTTTATTACAACTATATCGACACACAGAGGATGCAAATTGTTATCAACACTCATTTTTTTTCCATAATTTTAATCAATTGCGATTTGTCTGTCTTGCAAATACTTCCATCAGCATGACACATGTATGTCGGCACAGGTGTAAGAGGGAAAGTTTATACTTTTTTATGTCAACTTTGTGGTTCTGGGATATACCCAACATGCGACCAAACAAATCTCTCTTCATCTTTAATTCAACAATTTTATTTCCAAGAGTGACCTTTCTTTTTGTTGGAGCAGCAGCAAAATTAAGTACTTTATTTTTTTTATAGGCTTGTCGAATATTTTTTTCTTGAACACATTCATCTATAAACTGTTTTCTCAAAGCATCACCATTTTCTTCCATTTTCAATAAAAATTCAGCAACATCCAAAGAAGCAGGCCGCCCAGTCGCAATATTATAGAGATTATCTTTATCTACATTGGAATCAAATGGATTTAAATTTTTCTGCAATATCTTAATAAAGTTTGAGACTTGTTTAGCATAAATTTTAATTCTGCTCGGTTCTAAATCTGCAGTTACGTTTTGTAATTCCTTTAAACCACAAATATCAAGAGTGTGTGAAATTAAGGCAGCTCTTATGCTATGACTTTTTGTCCAGCATTGACGTGCTGCTAACAAGTTTGTAAAATGTGCAATGCCACTTAATCGTCTGGCTGCATCGGCATTAATCGTTTGTTCCAATGTAAGATTTATAGGTATTCTGGAAAAAGGTTTATCTGTTCTTTTGATGTCAAAGTAACCTTTTTTGAAATCGTTTTCCAGTCCCGGGTGCGTCTCATTAACATTATTTACATTATCCGAGTATTTCACACACCACCGTGCATAGTTTTGCTGATTAACTATGAAAAATAAGTTACTGATTTTTGGTATCATATATTTATATGGGTAATTCCATTACTTTTCGACCAATTTGAAAAAGTCGACCTCTTTGATTTTGCTCAAATTTTCAGGGATCAAAATATAGATGAAAAAAATGAGATTCCCAAAATTTTGGACCTTCGAATAATGCCTGTTCAAAATGACACACATTTGAAGGTCAGAAATTTTACAATAAAACGTCTTTTTTAGCTTATTTTGTATCTCAATTTTTGGGCTTCTGGAAAAAGATAAAAAGGTCCACGATGTCTCAAAAAATTTCGTATTACATGTACTTTAAAACCCATATTTTTATGTTTAATATCGTGGCAGTTATTTAGCAGAATTGCAAAACTTTGCTTTCTTTAATCCGTTCTAACTTTGTCAAATCTTTACAAAATTCAATCCACAAGGTCTAGATTTCTTCGTGTTTAATCTCTTTTTAAAATGATCACACAAGACTTATAGAATCAATACGTATACACCACTATTTTGATGCAGGAAGTTACGGTTTTTTTTGGAATAATGTTTGAAGCTTGATGTATCAAAATGACTGCCCTAACATTAAATAGACAAATATGGAATTTAAAGGACATGTAATAAGGAATATTTTGAGCCATTGTGGACCTTTTTATCTTTTTCTAAAGGCCCAAAAACTAAGATACAAAAATGTGCGGTTTGCCAATTTTGACAATTTTTGAATAATAAAAAATTCTTGATAATGCCCGATATACCATTTCTCATATAGATACCCTTTTTTCTTGTGCTCCAAAGAGTATTTACTGAAATTTTGACTGAAATTGACATAGGGTGACAGAGCTTTTTCGGGACCTGAAAATTACAAGTTTTGAAGATCGCAAAAACATGTGCAACTTCCGGCATCAAAATAATGGTGTATACGTATTGATTCTATAAGTATTGTGTGATCACTTCAAAAAGAAATTAAACACGAGGAAATCTAGACCGTGCGAATCAAATTTTGTTAAGATTTGACAAAGTTAGAACGGTTTAAAGAAAGCAAAGTTTTGCGATTTTGCTAAATTTACGGTTTTTTTTGGAATAATGTTTAAAGCTTAATATATCAAAATGACTGCCACGATATTAAACATAATAATATGGGTTTTAAAGTACATGTAATAAGGAATAATTTGAGCTATCGTAGACCTTTTTATCATTTTCCAGAAGCCCAAAAATTGAGATACAAATTAAGCTAAAAATGACGTTTTATTGTAAAATTTTTGACCTTCAAATGTGTGTCATTTTGAACAGGCAATATTCTAAGGTCCAAAATTTTGGAAATCTCATTTTTTTCATCTATATTTTGATCCCTGAAAATTTGAGCAAAATCAAAGAGGTCGACTTTTTCAAATTGGTCGAAAAGTAATGGAATTACCCTTATACATTTCAAAATCACCCATACGTATGCTTCTAGAGAAGCAGATGTAATAATTGATGAGCTGTATATACATCATATAGTACTGAGCTGTCTTCCCATGGTCGCCTTGTCGTGTACTATTGACATATTTTTTATATGATAAAAATAATCCACATAGAATTTCATTAGAAACTACCTCTGACGCAGTTGAATACGAAATATTTGTTTCTTGACATTTTAAAAAATCGTCGTAAATCTGCTCTTTAAGGAAATTAAATTCAACTGGTTTAGTTTTTAAAAATTGTTCAAAATGCAACATTTGCAAACCAAGAGCCATCAAAGGATGCAAACGTTTACAACGATTAAAATGTATCCCTTCAATAATCCCGTTTAGCGATCCACTAGCTATAATTTTGCTCTCAATCAGCATGTGAATCAATCCAGACTCATTTATAAATGCTCCAATTGATTTGAAATATGCCATCATTAAGTGAAACGAACTGAGGTGTATGAACAGATTGTCAAACCTAGGCTTTTCCACAGCTTGAATTTTCAATGCAATTTTTGTTATTGTTAAATCATAAGTTACTTGTACGTGAGTTTGATTACATTCCTTACCAATTTGTTGAGCCTGTTCCATTGTATTAACCACCACAGCTACATTGGTAGGTGAAGAATTAATAGGCGTTAGATATGAAACTTTTTGTTTTAAGTCTTTAAACAATTGACAATTAAAGCCTGTCCACATTGGAGTGTTTGGCACATGAAAAATATGTGAAAGCAAGTGCAATAAATCGATAGATTGTATTAATGACAATTTATCTAAAAGAGTTAACTTATCTTGCTAAAGAGAAGTTAAACATCCAGACATCCTCAATCGTTTGACGTATGAAGCAATGTTGGCAACAATAGCTTCAAAGATTCTTCTTCTTTTAGATGGGCCTGGGAACGTTTCATCAACATCATCACTGGCAGTATTTAGATTTTGTTCTTGACAAACACTATTATCTATATTTTGATAGATGATTCCAACTGTGTCATGTAGAGTTTCTTTTCCATTAATTGTATTGACAAACATGTCGAAATTATCAAATGCATAATAACGAATTGCGAATAATGTCAGGAGTAGAAGTTTGTGATGTAGCAACAGATGAAATGGTAACTTCAGTTTGAAATTCTTCTAGAGTGTTATAGTTGCAGCAATGTGCAAATCTATTTAAAGTATTAATAATCTTCCGGCTGTAAGACTTTTTATAGTCATTCCAAGAGTTATATGTTTAGACGGCTTAACTATCCCATTACTGACACAAAAAACAGCATCTGAGGCTAATGAACTCGTCAATCGCCCACAATTTTCACCATCTCTTCGACGAGTATCTTTCCCTCTAATCAAGGCTTTGAAGAATCGTTCCAATATTGCCGGAATAGAACATTCGCCTTTAATTAAATCTTCAGTTTTGATGTTTGATGGAAATTTAGTTTTATCTATATTTAAAATTGATTTCCGCAGGATTAATGCCGTTTTGTCGATCAAATCGTTCTCTTCAAGACTTGCTAAGTCGTTGTCTTGAATTAAATTATTGTTCAAAATCATTTTATGCTTATTTTTAATTTGAATTTGAATTGTCTTTTGGAAGTGTTACACTATCTTACTTTCAAGGAAATGATTAGTTACGTAATTTGAGTCCGGTAATTTTTTTTCTTGTACTTCAGTCTCCAAGTCGTGGTTGTAAATATCACAAAGAGGTGACAATAACAAACAACCTTTTTTTTTGTATAACTTGAAAATTAATTGTTGATACAATGTCATTGAAAATTTTGTTGTGGACGTCGCTATTTATGTGCCATGCATTGCGTGGATTTTTTGCAACAGCTTTATTATAATTATTCAAACATGATAGTTTGCATAAATGATGATAGAAAACACTTCTACTTACAGATTTTAAATCATTGAATTTTTTTAACAGTTCATCCATTTCTAATACTGTCATCCATTCAATTATTCTTTCATACAGTTTTTGATCTTTTGAATGTAACGTTTGTAGTTTTCCTTTGACTTGTTTCCGGTCCTTTTCACAAAAAAAACAAACTCTTTTGATATTAATATCTTCCTCAGTAGCATTATCTTCAGGCTCTGGAATTTCTTCACTGACTGGCGTTTTATTAAAGCTCGGAGCAGCTAAATTAATGTCATTATTTGAATCATTCTTGTCAATATCAACATTACTGACTTTGATTATGGAAATATTCTCATCTAGAGTAGCTTTCTGCTCATTTATTATTAAAGAATCAGCCTGTGAAGAGCTAGCACAAGGTGCGCTAGGATTATCAAGATTTGGTGGAGAGTTAGGTTAGGTTAGGTTAGGTTTGTAGTAAGGTGCGCTAGGATTATCAGGATTTGGTGGAGGGTTAGATAAGCTTAAATTACGGTACTTTGACATCAAAGATGTAAAACTGCTGTAACATTGTTTATGGTATCTATCAGTAGAATTCACACAATCCGGCAACACCACGTCTTTGTTATTTGAGGTTAAGCTTGATTCGAGCATTCAAAATATCCACACACTTATTCATTTTTTTTTTTAATATTGCTATTTTACCACTTTGACTGGAGCTAAAACAACATTTTTCTATTCTGTCTTTCTTTGCGACAAAATATAGCTTCTACTTTTCAAATGACACTCACGTGGTTGACGCCAAAATTCCGGAATTTGTCGGACCGTGGGAACCATGATAAACATTATTTTAAAAATCTGGTATATCTGATATAGGCTTTCCCCATATCTAAATTGGTTCTGTGCTGATTGTTTCCAACCAAATCCTGCAAATCTTTTTATAACGTATCCTTATCTCATCTGCGGCTTTTTAATCAACCATGGCCTCCACTGCTGTATCATGTTCCAGCATTCATCTTTGTATTGTGCGCTGTGATCTGAAAATATCCACTCTAGTCTTTTTTGGCTTTTAAGAGAAATGTTAAGATTGTATCTTTCCATTACCTTTTGTGTTTTTACCAGTTTGTTTATACTTTTCTTGGTGAGAATCCGTGTTTGTGCACAATATGTAATCATTATAGAACACATTTGTTATATATATTTTGGTTTTTAGATCTTCATGTTTTTGAATATAAAGCTCAACTATTTAAAGGCAGCCCATCTCAATTTGACTCTCTTATTAAAATCTGTTTCTTGATTTTTTTTGTTCGGTTTTATACTTTGGCCCAAGTATTTATTTTTATTGACCTGCTTTATCAGGATGCTTTTCATTGATAATTGCAATGCAACGGGTTGGTTAGTCATCACCTATGTTTTGCCTGCGTTTATTTTAAGACTTTGTAGCTAGGTCTTTAAGCATCTGCTGTAGGTCTTCTTCCGAATCGGTAAATATAACTACACCGTTGGTAAAACTCAGGTGTTTTAGCCTCTTTTCGTTGATTTTTATACCTTAAGATGTCTTTCATAATGGTTATAAATAGTTCCTGTCTTACACCTCTTTTAATTGGAATTGGTTCTAATTCTTTTTTTAGTTTAAAGTTGATTGTGGTTTCTTGTAGAAATTTTGAAGTAGAGTTATACATATACCTGTAGTCTATTCTGCTGTTATGTATGGATTTTTGGACTTGCCGACAGCTGTAGAGAGTCGAATTTGACTTTTTGTAGTCTACGAATGCTATATACAATATTAGGTAGTATTCTGTGGTCTTTTCGAGAAGTGTTTTTAGGGTTAATAGATGATCAGATCTACTGAATCCTTTTCTAAAACCCGTTTGCTCTTTGGGTTGATAGTAGTCGAGTTTATTTGTGAGTTTCTTGGTAATTATTTTAGAGAATATCTTGTAGGTCTAGGATAGCAGTGTAATTGGTCGGTAGTTACTAATGTTTTGTTTATTCCATTTTTTGTACAGGAGTATGGTGGTAGCTTTTTGCCACGAGAATATGTTTTATAGTAAATTTACTACTTAGCCACTTTTTTTTTAAATTATGGCTATTGTATTTTCACTTCTAATTTGCGGTGTAGTGTTGTTGTGGTTGCTCTTCAGTGATGCATTGAATTACATCAATGCAACCCGTCATTTGGCTTTTTGAAGAGGTGCTTCCTCTTCCCGACTTTGTCCGGGTGGGTTTATCTCGGCTTTGACCAGGTGGTTTCTCTTCTCGGCTTTCTTTGGGTGGGTTGACTTCCTATTCCAACTTCATGCTTTCCTCATGTCACGTCGCACCTTTGGTGGCTACTTTAATGGGTGGTTTGAAGAACATGTAGCTTATTCGGCTGTCCCTTAAGACAAGGAACCAAACTTTTGGGTTCTTCTTCTGAGAGGGGGGGGGGGAGGGGGATCATCCAGCTTGAAACATGCGAGACGATTTGTAACAAAAAACATAAAATGACGGAATGTAACATGTTATCAATGATTGTATTTACACTATATACTTTTAGAAACTATTTAAGATTAGAGCGTTCATCAGAAGTTTGTCGTTTATTAAATACATTAAAACCAAATAACTTTTGCAATATGACAAACGAATTTCAAGATTTTGTAAATCTTTTTTACCTCGAGTTTCTGTTTCTGCTTAAGATTGTCTTAATGGTTTACAAGGTCCCGAAAGCCAAATAATGGCCTTTGTCTGCTTAGAAAGGTGATCGGCAATAGACAGAGTTCTATCTTTCTCTCGAGTTAAGGTAGCTTAGATTAAGCGTTACCACAGTGTGTTCTTACTCGAGTATTAATATTTAGAATCAAATTAGTTTCTATCCTATTAAAAATTTAAAACTAATTTAGTTTAGATGAAAATAATTTAAAAAACACCGTTAAATAAGTACAAATTAATTTCAATGCTTAATTCTAGTTAATATAAAAATTAAAAATACATTTAATCATTCTTAATTATATTCTATTTTTAAGCGGATTTAATTAAAATAGTTAGTTTAAAGGAGAAGTGACAATTGCATAGTTTCAGGAATGGGTTCATTAAAAAGCTATTTTTTTTTTCTATTTGGAATTCATACTAGTTGCTTTTTTCTGTGTGCTTTCTTTGAAGAGAAAATAAAAATTACTGATTTGATTTAATTCAAAAATTCGGGCAGTTGGCGACGGAGAGGGGAGGACTATAACCGCAACGATCGGGTTGGCATTAGGCTCGCTCTCAGTAGTCCAGTGTCTGCGTTTGAGTGAGTGTATTGTAGTTCAACTGCTCTAGTTATTGCGTAGTGAAATACTACTACTATGAAAAAAGCAATTAAACATAATTTTGTGTAAATATTAAAATGTGTGTATAAGTGTTTAGTGAGATGGATTGGATATAAATTGTTCTTTAGAATCTGGGACCTGTTCGTTGTGATGTTGGGACCTTAATCTTGGTTTTTAAAGCAGTGAGTCGTTTATTTGTAATATAATTATTTCATTATCGTTATATTTTGCTGTAGTTCTTTATGAAAATGGCTTGTAAAAGTCATCTCATATGTAATTCAAAATATTAGAAAATATTTTATCTTTTAATTGATTAAATTTTTTTTTATTGTTGATATATTTTGCACTATCTATTTATAAATTTCAACAATAAATCAACATTTTTTATGATAAATTTTTACATAATTCCTGAAATTTGAACAAGATATTACAGAACAGTTCTCTGAGCAAGGAGATTACTATTTGTTTTGCTTAAAAAAAACCTGTTTTTTTGTAATCAAAAATATTCGATTTAACTGAAATATTTCTTAAAAATTTATTAATGTCTACATAAATGAGTGGTGTACCCCGTTCTACCAAAGTGTTTGTTATGAATCAATTTAATATTTTCTTTACTTTTTGATGTACTTGTTGCTATTACATTTGTGGGGCGAACGTCACTTGATATTAAATTACAGCAAGAGATAGACAACATATTTGTTGATGACAAACACTTGGGTTAGTAGACGATTCTCACCCAAGTATGTGTCATCAAGAGATTAAATATTTTCTTCAGTTTTTGATGTATCTATTGCTACTACATTGGAGAGCCAAATGTCGGTTGTTATTAAATTACAACAAGAATGACTTGCAACTAATTCTAGCAAACAATTGGGCCGGTTGAAGGGTCACTTAATTCATGAATGTAGACGTGAAATTTGTATTGGTGTACCCCCAAATTACGTTTGGGAAACAAATATCGATTGTTATTAAATTACAGAAGAAGCGGCAGACAACATATTTCTTGATGGCAAACACTTGTGCTGGTAGGCGATTCTTGTGAAAATGTTTATCAATTTTTTTAAATATTTTTTTTAAGTTTTTAATGTGCATGTTGTTATTGCATTTGAGAAGCGTATATCGGTTGTTATTAAATTACATCAGTAGAGACAGACAACCATTTTTTTTTAATGAAAACCACTTGGGTTAGTAAGCGATTCTTGTCTAAGTGTTTGCCATCAAGAAAGTTTTTTTCAGTTTTAGATGCACCTGTTGTTATTAATTTTTTATTGACATACACTTGTGGTGCAAGTATCAATTTTTGTTATCAAAAATTTAAATATTTTTTGCTGTGCCTGTTATTACATTTAAAAAGCTGAGAAGCATATGTCGGTTGGTATTAAATCACAACAGGAGAGACAGACTACCATTTTTTTAAATGAAAAACACTTTAGTTAGTAGACGATTTTTGTCCATGTGTTTGTTATCAAAAAATTGAAATTTTTCTTCAGTTTTTGTACTTGTTACAATATACATTTAAATTAAAGCTGTCGGTTGTTTTTAAATTAAATCAAAAGTAACAAAGAATTTTTTTATGACAAAAAATTGGGCTAGTAAGCGATTCTTCCCCAAAAGTTTGTTATAAAAAAATTGAATATTTTCTTAAAATTTATTGTTATTTTATTTGAGAAGCAAATGCCGTTATTGAATTACAACAGAAAAGACAAACCACTAATTCTTAGATGGCAGAAACTTGGGCGTGTGGAAAGATCACTTAGTTTATTATTGTGATTGAGAGGATTGTATTGGTATGCCTCCACTCACCTGCCCAAGTTTTGTTATCAAAAAAATAGAGTTTTATTCATATTTTGATGTGCTTGCTGGATTCATTTATGATAAACACTACGTGGCTGAACTTAGCTACGGCTACGGATTCGTTTAAGAAACACATTTGTGAATCCGCGCTCTCACTCAAGCATCGCCCAGCTAAATCATTAACATGCGTACCAGTATTGGAATTTAGCGGTGCTCTTATATTTGTTTTAGATCAATATAAAACTTAATAATTTAAACAAATTGCTCTGTTGTTTAACTAAATAGTATTATTTAGCAATAATTAAATAAATAATAAATTTAAAACAACTGCGTTGTCAACAAAATATGTAGATATAAATGGGTGTTATTAAATTATAAATATAACATTAAAACAGCGTTCAATATTTTTACATAAAAAATAATTTGTAGCTTTTAAACGTTTTTACATATATTTGCATCATATTATTTAACAAATAGAAATAAACTTATTTATGAAACAAAAATCTAATTAATTTGACTAATAATTTAATTTAAGGTTGGATGGCCATTGCTTAAGCTAATAAATATTTAATTAACCAATAATAATAAAACCTTAAACTTCTGGATATCCGAAAAAGATTTGTTTAAAAACGGAAAATGTAAAATATAGGAAAAATAAATTATTCAGTTTTTTGGCTGACACAACCTTATTTATAAACGGATCCGCAATGTTTTTGCTAATAAGTGTTTCTATTTAACTAATAAATTGGAATATATATTCAATTTTTTTGATATCTCGGGGGAAATTGGTTCAAAAACGGAAAATGTAAAATATTGCAAAAATAAATGATTCAGTTTTTTGGCTGACACAACCTTATTTATGAACGGATCCGCAATGTTTTTGTTAATAATTGTTTCTAATTAACTAATAAATGAGAATACATATTCAATTTTTTTGATATCTCGGGGGAAATTGGTTCAAAAACGGAAAATGTAAAATATTGCAAAAATAAATAAACACAACCTTGTTTACTGTCAGATTCCTAATGTTAACTAATAATTACTCACACACAAGATTTTTTTTATAACACATTAAAAAATTATCAATTTATTCGCATTAAATTTTATTTTTAGAAAATACCTGTTGTTTAAGCTTTAAAACGGTTTATTAAATTTTTTAATGAAACTTTGGAATACCCTGAATTGAAATTTTCACAGTGATTATGAAAAATCCCACAAGAAGTTTAATATTCGGCGTTTTTAATCTTACCTAATCTTTTTTTATTACAATAATGCTTAAGTTGGCCAACTTTGCCGCCTTAATACTAATTATTTTTTTAACTTATTTTTGTAATAATGCTAACATTTGCATACCTGAATATCCCCACCTTTAAAATTTCCACTTCCACACACATTATGCAAAATTATAATAAATAAAAACTTTTTTTTTTACAATAAAACTGAATCATTTATTTTTGCAATATTTTACATTTTTCGTTTTTGAACCAATTTCCCCCGAGATATCAAAAAAATTGAATATGTATTCTCATTTATTAGTTAAATAGAAACAATTATTAGCAAAAACATTGCGGATCCCTTCATAAATAAGGTTGTGTCAGCCAAAAAACTGAATCTTTTATTTTTGCAATATTTTACATTTTCCGTTTTTGAACCAATTTCCCCTGAGATATCCGAAAAATTGAATATATATTCCAATTTATTAGTTAAATAGAAACACTTATTAGCAAAAACATTGCGGATCCGTTAATAAATAAGGTTGTGTCAGCCAAAAAAAACTGAATCATTTATTTTTGCAATATTTTACATTTTCCGTTTTTGAACCAATTTCCCCTGAGATATCAAAAAAATTGAATATGTATTCCCATTTATTAGTTAAATAGAAACAATTATTAGCAAAAACATTGCGGATCCCTTCATAAATAAGGTTGTGTCAGCCAAAAAACTGAATCATTTATTTTTGCAATATTTTACATTTTCCGTTTTTGAACCAATTTCCCCCGAGATATCAAAAAAATTGAATATGTATTCTCATTTATTAGTTAAATAGAAACAATTATTAGCAAAAACATTGCGGATCCCTTCATAAATAAGGTTGTGTCAGCCAAAAAACTGAATCATTTATTTTTGCAATATTTTACATTTTCCGTTTTTGAACCAATTTCCCCCGAGATATCAAAAAATTTGAATGTGTATTCTCATTTATTAGTTAAATAGAAACAATTATTAGCAAAAACATTGCGGATCCGTTAATAAATAAGGTTGTGTCAGCCAAAAAAAACTGAATCATTTATTTTTGCAATATTTTACATTTTCCGTTTTTGAACCAATTTCCCCCGAGATATCAAAAAAATTGAATATGTATTCTCATTTATTAGTTAAATAGAAACAATTATTAGCAAAAACATTGCGGATCCCTTCATAAATAAGGTTGTGTCAGCCAAAAAACTGAATCATTTATTTTTGCAATATTTTACATTTTCCGTTTTTGAACCAATTTCCCCCAAGATATCAAAAAAATTGAATATGTATTCTCATTTATTAGTTAAATAGAAACAATTATTAGCAAAAACATTGCGGATCCCTTCATAAATAAGGTTGTGTCAGCCAAAAAAAACTGAATCATTTATTTTTGCAATATTTTACATTTTCCGTTTTTGAACCAATTTCCCCCGAGATATCAAAAAAATTGAATATGTATTCTCATTTATTAGTTAAATAGAAACAATTATTAGCAAAAACATTGCGGATCCCTTCATAAATAAGGTTGTGTCAGCCAAAAAAAACTGAATCATTTATTTTTGCAATATTTTACATTTTCCGTTTTTGAACCAATTTCCCCCGAGATATCAAAAAAATTGAATATGTATTCCCATTTATTAGTTAAATAGAAACAATTATTAGCAAAAACATTGCGGATCCGTTAATAAATAAGGTTGTGTCAGCCAAAAAAAACTGAATCATTTATTTTTGCAATATTTTACATTTTCCGTTTTTGAACCAATTTCCCCCGAGATATCAAAAAAATTGAATATCTATTCTCATTTATTAGTTAAATAGAAACACTTATTAGCAAAAACATTGCGGATCCCTTCATAAATAAGGTTGTGTCAGCCAAAAAACTGAATCATTTATTTTTGCAATATTTTACATTTTCCGTTTTTGAACCAATTTCCCCCGAGATATCAAAAAATTTGAATGTGTATTCTCATTTATTAGTTAAATAGAAACAATTATTAGCAAAAACATTGCGGATCCGTTAATAAATAAGGTTGTGTCAGCCAAAAAAAACTGAATCATTTATTTTTGCAATATTTTACATTTTCCGTTTTTGAACCAATTTCCCCCGAGATATCAAAAAAATTGAATATGTATTCTCATTTATTAGTTAAATAGAAACAATTATTAGCAAAAACATTGCGGATCCCTTCATAAATAAGGTTGTGTCAGCCAAAAAACTGAATCATTTATTTTTGCAATATTTTACATTTTCCGTTTTTGAACCAATTTCCCCCGAGATATCAAAAAATTTGAATGTGTATTCTCATTTATTAGTTAAATAGAAACAATTATTAGCAAAAACATTGCGGATCCGTTAATAAATAAGGTTGTGTCAGCCAAAAAAAACTGAATCATTTATTTTTGCAATATTTTACATTTTCCGTTTTTGAACCAATTTCCCCCGAGATATCAAAAAAATTGAATATGTATTCTCATTTATTAGTTAAATAGAAACAATTATTAGCAAAAACATTGCGGATCCCTTCATAAATAAGGTTGTGTCAGCCAAAAAACTGAATCATTTATTTTTGCAATATTTTACATTTTCCGTTTTTGAACCAATTTCCCCCAAGATATCAAAAAAATTGAATATGTATTCTCATTTATTAGTTAAATAGAAACAATTATTAGCAAAAACATTGCGGATCCCTTCATAAATAAGGTTGTGTCAGCCAAAAAAAACTGAATCATTTATTTTTGCAATATTTTACATTTTCCGTTTTTGAACCAATTTCCCCCGAGATATCAAAAAAATTGAATATGTATTCTCATTTATTAGTTAAATAGAAACAATTATTAGCAAAAACATTGCGGATCCCTTCATAAATAAGGTTGTGTCAGCCAAAAAAAACTGAATCATTTATTTTTGCAATATTTTACATTTTCCGTTTTTGAACCAATTTCCCCCGAGATATCAAAAAAATTGAATATGTATTCCCATTTATTAGTTAAATAGAAACAATTATTAGCAAAAACATTGCGGATCCGTTAATAAATAAGGTTGTGTCAGCCAAAAAAAACTGAATCATTTATTTTTGCAATATTTTACATTTTCCGTTTTTGAACCAATTTCCCCCGAGATATCAAAAAAATTGAATATCTATTCTCATTTATTAGTTAAATAGAAACACTTATTAGCAAAAACATTGCGGATCCCTTCATAAATAAGGTTGTGTCAGCCAAAAAACTGAATCATTTATTTTTGCAATATTTTACATTTTCCGTTTTTGAACCAATTTCCCCCAAGATATCAAAAAAATTGAATATGTATTCTCATTTATTAGTTAAATAGAAACAATTATTAGCAAAAACATTGCGGATCCCTTCATAAATAAGGTTGTGTCAGCCAAAAAAAACTGAATCATTTATTTTTGCAATATTTTACATTTTCCGTTTTTGAACCAATTTCCCCCGAGATATCAAAAAAATTGAATATCTATTCTCATTTATTAGTTAAATAGAAACACTTATTAGCAAAAACATTGCGGATCCCTTCATAAATAAGGTTGTGTCAGCCAAAAAACTGAATCATTTATTTTTGCAATATTTTACATTTTCCGTTTTTGAACCAATTTCCCCCAAGATATCAAAAAAATTGAATATGTATTCTCATTTATTAGTTAAATAGAAACAATTATTAGCAAAAACATTGCGGATCCCTTCATAAATAAGGTTGTGTCAGCCAAAAAAAACTGAATCATTTATTTTTGCAATATTTTACATTTTCCGTTTTTGAACCAATTTCCCCCGAGATATCAAAAAAATTGAATATGTATTCCCATTTATTAGTTAAATAGAAACAATTATTAGCAAAAACATTGCGGATCCGTTAATAAATAAGGTTGTGTCAGCCAAAAAAAACTGAATCATTTATTTTTGCAATATTTTACATTTTCCGTTTTTGAACCAATTTCCCCCGAGATATCAAAAAAATTGAATATGTATTCCCATTTATTAGTTAAATAGAAACAATTATTAGCAAAAACATTGCGGATCCGTTAATAAATAAGGTTGTGTCAGCCAAAAAAAACTGAATCATTTATTTTTGCAATATTTTACATTTTCCGTTTTTGAACCAATTTCCCCCGAGATATCAAAAAAATTGAATATGTATTCCCATTTATTAGTTAAATAGAAACAATTATTAGCAAAAACATTGCGGATCCGTTAATAAATAAGGTTGTGTCAGCCAAAAAAAACTGAATCATTTATTTTTGCAATATTTTACATTTTCCGTTTTTGAACCAATTTCCCCCGAGATATCAAAAAAATTGAATATGTATTCCCATTTATTAGTTAAATAGAAACAATTATTAGCAAAAACATTGCGGATCCGTTAATAAATAAGGTTGTGTCAGCCAAAAAAAACTGAATCATTTATTTTTGCAATATTTTACATTTTCCGTTTTTGAACCAATTTCCCCCGAGATATCAAAAAAATTGAATATCTATTCTCATTTATTAGTTAAATAGAAACACTTATTAGCAAAAACATTGCGGATCCCTTCATAAATAAGGTTGTGTCAGCCAAAAAACTGAATCATTTATTTTTGCAATATTTTACATTTTCCGTTTTTGAACCAATTTCCCCCAAGATATCAAAAAAATTGAATATGTATTCTCATTTATTAGTTAAATAGAAACAATTATTAGCAAAAACATTGCGGATCCCTTCATAAATAAGGTTGTGTCAGCCAAAAAAAACTGAATCATTTATTTTTGCAATATTTTACATTTTCCGTTTTTGAACCAATTTCCCCCGAGATATCAAAAAAATTGAATATCTATTCTCATTTATTAGTTAAATAGAAACACTTATTAGCAAAAACATTGCGGATCCCTTCATAAATAAGGTTGTGTCAGCCAAAAAACTGAATCATTTATTTTTGCAATATTTTACATTTTCCGTTTTTGAACCAATTTCCCCCAAGATATCAAAAAAATTGAATATGTATTCTCATTTATTAGTTAAATAGAAACAATTATTAGCAAAAACATTGCGGATCCCTTCATAAATAAGGTTGTGTCAGCCAAAAAAAACTGAATCATTTATTTTTGCAATATTTTACATTTTCCGTTTTTGAACCAATTTCCCCCGAGATATCAAAAAAATTGAATATGTATTCTCATTTATTAGTTAAATAGAAACAATTATTAGCAAAAACATTGCGGATCCCTTCATAAATAAGGTTGTGTCAGCCAAAAAAAACTGAATCATTTATTTTTGCAATATTTTACATTTTCCGTTTTTGAACCAATTTCCCCCGAGATATCAAAAAAATTGAATATGTATTCCCATTTATTAGTTAAATAGAAACAATTATTAGCAAAAACATTGCGGATCCGTTAATAAATAAGGTTGTGTCAGCCAAAAAAAACTGAATCATTTATTTTTGCAATATTTTACATTTTCCGTTTTTGAACCAATTTCCCCCGAGATATCAAAAAAATTGAATATCTATTCTCATTTATTAGTTAAATAGAAACACTTATTAGCAAAAACATTGCGGATCCCTTCATAAATAAGGTTGTGTCAGCCAAAAAACTGAATCATTTATTTTTGCAATATTTTACATTTTCCGTTTTTGAACCAATTTCCCCCAAGATATCAAAAAAATTGAATATGTATTCTCATTTATTAGTTAAATAGAAACAATTATTAGCAAAAACATTGCGGATCCCTTCATAAATAAGGTTGTGTCAGCCAAAAAAAACTGAATCATTTATTTTTGCAATATTTTACATTTTCCGTTTTTGAACCAATTTCCCCCGAGATATCAAAAAAATTGAATATGTATTCCCATTTATTAGTTAAATAGAAACAATTATTAGCAAAAACATTGCGGATCCGTTAATAAATAAGGTTGTGTCAGCCAAAAAAAACTGAATCATTTATTTTTGCAATATTTTACATTTTCCGTTTTTGAACCAATTTCCCCCGAGATATCAAAAAAATTGAATATGTATTCCCATTTATTAGTTAAATAGAAACAATTATTAGCAAAAACATTGCGGATCCGTTAATAAATAAGGTTGTGTCAGCCAAAAAAAACTGAATCATTTATTTTTGCAATATTTTACATTTTCCGTTTTTGAACCAATTTCCCCCGAGATATCAAAAAAATTGAATATGTATTCCCATTTATTAGTTAAATAGAAACAATTATTAGCAAAAACATTGCGGATCCGTTAATAAATAAGGTTGTGTCAGCCAAAAAAAACTGAATCATTTATTTTTGCAATATTTTACATTTTCCGTTTTTGAACCAATTTCCCCCGAGATATCAAAAAAATTGAATATGTATTCCCATTTATTAGTTAAATAGAAACAATTATTAGCAAAAACATTGCGGATCCGTTAATAAATAAGGTTGTGTCAGCCAAAAAAAACTGAATCATTTATTTTTGCAATATTTTACATTTTCCGTTTTTGAACCAATTTCCCCCGAGATATCAAAAAAATTGAATATCTATTCTCATTTATTAGTTAAATAGAAACACTTATTAGCAAAAACATTGCGGATCCCTTCATAAATAAGGTTGTGTCAGCCAAAAAACTGAATCATTTATTTTTGCAATATTTTACATTTTCCGTTTTTGAACCAATTTCCCCCAAGATATCAAAAAAATTGAATATGTATTCTCATTTATTAGTTAAATAGAAACAATTATTAGCAAAAACATTGCGGATCCCTTCATAAATAAGGTTGTGTCAGCCAAAAAAAACTGAATCATTTATTTTTGCAATATTTTACATTTTCCGTTTTTGAACCAATTTCCCCCGAGATATCAAAAAAATTGAATATCTATTCTCATTTATTAGTTAAATAGAAACACTTATTAGCAAAAACATTGCGGATCCCTTCATAAATAAGGTTGTGTCAGCCAAAAAACTGAATCATTTATTTTTGCAATATTTTACATTTTCCGTTTTTGAACCAATTTCCCCCAAGATATCAAAAAAATTGAATATGTATTCTCATTTATTAGTTAAATAGAAACAATTATTAGCAAAAACATTGCGGATCCCTTCATAAATAAGGTTGTGTCAGCCAAAAAAAACTGAATCATTTATTTTTGCAATATTTTACATTTTCCGTTTTTGAACCAATTTCCCCCGAGATATCAAAAAAATTGAATATGTATTCCCATTTATTAGTTAAATAGAAACAATTATTAGCAAAAACATTGCGGATCCGTTAATAAATAAGGTTGTGTCAGCCAAAAAAAACTGAATCATTTATTTTTGCAATATTTTACATTTTCCGTTTTTGAACCAATTTCCCCCGAGATATCAAAAAAATTGAATATCTATTCTCATTTATTAGTTAAATAGAAACACTTATTAGCAAAAACATTGCGGATCCCTTCATAAATAAGGTTGTGTCAGCCAAAAAACTGAATCATTTATTTTTGCAATATTTTACATTTTCCGTTTTTGAACCAATTTCCCCCGAGATATCAAAAAATTTGAATGTGTATTCTCATTTATTAGTTAAATAGAAACAATTATTAGCAAAAACATTGCGGATCCGTTAATAAATAAGGTTGTGTCAGCCAAAAAAAACTGAATCATTTATTTTTGCAATATTTTACATTTTCCGTTTTTGAACCAATTTCACCCGAGATATCAAAAAAATTGAATATGTATTCTCATTTATTAGTTAAATAGAAACAATTATTAGCAAAAACATTGCGGATCCCTTCATAAATAAGGTTGTGTCAGCCAAAAAACTGAATCATTTATTTTTGCAATATTTTACATTTTCCGTTTTTGAACCAATTTCCCCCAAGATTTAAAAAAAATTGAATATGTATTCTCATTTATTAGTTAAATAAAAACAATTATTAGCAAAAACATTGCGGATCCCTTCATAAATAAGGTTGTGTCAGCCAAAAAACTGAATCATTTATTTTTGCAATATTTTACATTTTCCGTTTTTGAACCAATTTCCCCCGAGATATCAAAAAAATTGAATATGTATTCTCATTTATCAGTTAAATAGAAACAATTATTAGCAAAAACATTGCGGATCCGTTAATAAATAAGGTTGTGTCAGCCAAAAAAAACTGAATCATTTATTTTTGCAATATTTTACATTTTCCGTTTTTGAACCAATTTCCCCCGAGATATCAAAAAAATTGAATATGTATTCTCATTTATTAGTTAAATAGAAACAATTATTAGCAAAAACATTGCGGATCCCTTCATAAATAAGGTTGTGTCAGCCAAAAAACTGAATCATTTATTTTTGCTATATTTTACATATTCCGTTTTTGAACCAATTTCCCCCGAGATATCAAAAAAATTGAATATGTATTCCCATTTATTAGTTAAATAGAAACAATTATTAGCAAAAACATTGCGGATCCGTTTATAAATAAGGTTGTGTCAGCCAAAAAACTGAATCATTTATTTTAGCTATATTTTACATTTTTCGGTTTTAAACTAATTTCTCCCGAGATATCCGGAAAATTAAAATTGTATTCCCATTTGTTAGTTAAATAGAAACAATTATTAGCAAAAACATTGCGGATCCGTTTATAAATAAGGTTGTGTCAGCCAAAAAACTGAATAATTTATTTTTCCTATATTTTACATTTTCCGTTTTTAAACAAATCTTTTTCGGATATCCAGAAGTTTAAGGTTTTATTATTATTGGTTAATTAAATATTTATTAGCTTAAGCAATGGCCATCCAACCTTAAATTAAATTATTAGTCAAATTAATTAGATTTTTGTTTCATAAATAAGTTTATTTCTATTTGTTAAATAATTTGATGCAAATATATGTAAAAACGTTTAAAAGCTACAAATTATTTTTTATGTAAAAATATTGAACGCTGTTTTAATGTTATATTTATAATTTAATAACACCCATTTATATCTACATATTTTGTTGACAACGCAGTTGTTTTAAATTTATTATTTATTTAATTATTGCTAAATAATACTATTTAGTTAAACAACAGAGCAATTTGTTTAAATTATTAAGTTTTATATTGATCTAAAACAAATATAAGAGCGCCGCTAAATTCCAATACTGGTACGCATGTTAATGATTTAGCTGGGCGATGCTTGAGTGAGAGCGCGGATTCACAAATGTGTTTCTTAAACGAATCCGTAGCCGTAGCTAAGTTCAGCCACGTTAAACACTTGGTCTAGGAGGCGATTCTTGCTCAAGTGTTTGTAATCAAATACAATTGAATGTTTTCTTTAGTTTTAAAAAGTAAAATTTGTTTGGGAGATAATTGTTTATTTTTATAATGAAACACTAAAAAAATGCAATAACAATATAAACCATATAATATACGAGACACTTACCGGCCAATCTGCTAGGTTTGCATATATAAAATTATACAAAAAGATTAACATCTAAATAAATATTGGGACCAATACAAAAACAAATAGAAGAACAATTAAAACAATATAAATTGTGGAAATTGTAAATAATAATAAAACATACAAATACACACAAAAATACATAATAACTTTTTCATTAATTACAAACATAAACTAAGTAATTTTATTAATAACAAAAAATAATATTGCGACATTATCAGACTCATCTCTTTGCCATGTGGGACAGACATTCTATTATATATCATCCTATTTTCTGACGTTTGTATTTGCATATCGTTATTGACATTTGAATGGCATTGCTTTATGTGGCTAGTCTGAAACCCGTTTTTTTCACCGTCTACATATTCCAAAACATAAGAAGCAAACGATATCAACGCCTTTACTTCTTTGAACAACAACGCACTTTATAGTTTACGCATCTATAAGAGAGCATACGTCATTTTTCCCAAACCGCGAGCAGTACTGCGAATGGTCAGTCTTTTTAGACAAATTTCCACCGACTAATACTAGTTTCTGTTCCTGGAAATTTGTTTTGAGACATGTAGGTTTAGGGCTACAATTTTTTTTTTTTTGAATGGAAGTTGAACACACTTACTCTTGGAAAATAAAAACTTTTATTACTGATTTTACTGTGTGATGCATGTTTGCCCACTAAAAGTCTGCCGCAATAGCATTTTCGCTCAAACGTTTTTCATCAAGTGATTGAATTTTCTTGTATTTTTTATGTTTTTGCTGTTTTCACTATAACAGGATCAATGCCAATTGTTGTTAGAGCAGTAGAAGCAGATAATAAATATTTTGACGACAAACATTTTAGCAGGTTAGCGATTCTCGCTCAAATGTTTTTCATTAAAAAATTGAATTTTTCTTCTATTTTGATGTTTCTGCTTTTTCACTTTTGCAGTAATTGTTAAATCAGAGCAGCAGAGACAGACAATTAACTTCTTGACGACAAACAGTTTGGCGGCTAACGACTCCCGCTCAAATGTTTCTCATCAAAAAATTGATATTTTCTTCTACTTTTAATGTTTTCACTTTAGCAAGATGAGTGTCAGTTGTTGTCAAATCAGAGCATTGGAGATAGAAATAAATTCTTTGACGACAAACGTTTTAGCGGGTAAGCGATTCCCGCCCAAATGTTTTTCATTAAAAGATTGATTTTTTTCTTCTATTTTGATGTTTTTGTTTCTTTTACGTTTGCAGGATGAATGTTAGTTGTTGTTAAATCAGAACAGTAAAGACAGACAATCAATTTCTTGATGACAAACACTTTGGCGGATAAGCGATTCTTGTCTAAATGTTTTTTATGAAGAAATTGAATTTTCTTCTATTTTTGTTGTTTTTGCTGCTTTTACGTTTGCAGGATAATTGAGCTAAAGAGACGAACAATATTTTTTTTTAACAATAAACACTTTGGCGGGAAAACGACTTTCACCCAACTACTACTTTTAATGTTTTTGCTGCTTTTACGTTTGCAAATAAATGTCAGTTGTTGTTAAACCAGAGCAGTAGAGACATACAATTAATTTTGTTATCAAAAGATTGATTTTGGCTTCTACTTTTGGTGTTTTTGTTACATTTACATGATGCATGTCAATTAAATCAAAGCAGTAATTTAGACAACTAATATTTTGACAACAAACATTTGGGCGGCTAGGCTATTCTTATCTAAGTATTTGTTATCAAAAGATTAGGGTTTTCTTTTACTTTTAATGTTTAAGTTGTTATCACGTTTGAAAAATTATTGCCATTTTTTATTAACTTAAAGCAGCAGAAACAGACAATCAATTCTTTGAGGTCAAACACTTGTTATGAAGAGATAGTATTTTTTTTCTTTTGTGTATTTTCAAATTGTAATTTAAGAAGACAAAGTTTTTAGACACATTTTTTAACTGTCTCGTGGTATAAATTTCTCCTTGAATAATCAAATAATTTATTACCTTTTATAATTTTTGAATGTATAGATTTTTCACCAGCAATATTTGCAATGCTATCAAAAATTTTGCTGTTCCAATATCAATGTCAATATTATGAAGAGTTTTTAATGAATTCGATTACCTTGCTAATTATTTTAATCAGTGGCGTAGCTAGGACTTTTGGGCTCCACGGCAGAGTATTGAGAAAGGTCTCTCTAATTTTTTATAATAAACGTCGGGAAGGTCCTGTGGATCTTTTAAAGTTACTTATGATTTATTTTTAGTTAATATTATTGTTTTAATGTGATGTGAGTAGCTCTCAAAAATTACCAGCTGCACCTGAACTGTTCCAAGCTGTACGTGAAGTGTTCTAAGCTCTCTATTAGTCTACGGAGGTTGTTAACGTTTTAATATGATATAAGTTGCATTCAAAGATTTTAAAGTGCATCTGAACTGTTGTCAACTTTGTTTGAGGTGTTGAGAGTTGCACATAAATTGTTACACTCAACTGTTTTTAGTTGCATTCGAACTGTTTTTAAGTGTATCTAAGATGTTTCTAAGTATATTGACCTGTTTTAAAATTGTTTCAATTTATTATAAATTGCTCTAAAATGTACCAATATTACCGGATTTTTTTCTAAAGTCTACATTAATAGTCTTTTTAGACTGATATGCCAAAAATCATTTAGTTTATTTTAATGTAATTTAAGTTTTTCTCTAAACAGCTCACGGTTCGAATTAATTTTAGGCTTTCCAAAGTATTAAGAATTGTTCTGAAACTGTTTCCAACTGCACTAATTTGTTTCAAGCTGTTCTTGAATGTGTTTAGTCATTTCCAAATAATATTCATTTTTAATTTGAAGTGGCCTCAAGTGTTCTCAATTGCACTTAATTTGTTTGCAAGTGCATCCAAACTGTTTTGAAGTGTTGAGGTTGTTTTCTAAGTGCTATAAATTGCTCTAAAGTGTTCTGAAACAGTTTTTAACTAGTGTTTCAAGCTGTTCCTAGGGTGTACTGGGCTATTTCAAGTTCAAATTATTACCTGTTTCAACGTAATTTAAGTGTTTCCAGTTCCACATAAACTATTTTCAAGTATTTCCAAGCTGTTTTTAAATGCAATGAGCAATATCTAATTAATTTCAAACTCATCCAATAAATTACGAATTGTTTTAAAGTGTTTTAAGGTCTACAGAATTTATTTCCAGTTGCACCTAAAGTGTTTTAATCTTTTCTTAGGTGTATTGAATGTATTTTAGGTTAGAATGAATCTGTTTTAATATTTTCAAATTAATTTGAAATAGTCTAATTAATTTTAAATTATTATTTTTATGGAAGACACCAAAAATGTGTTTACTTTTGAAGAGATAGTACACACAGGTTGTAAATATTTGCAACACATTTGTTCTGGGGTTTGCGAATAACATTCGTTTTTAGAGAGTATTTATTTCTATAATGAAACGCTAAAAAAATATAAATTCAATAATAATATAAACCGTATAATAACCAGGTCACTTTCATCACACTTTTAACTACATAAAAGTAATCTAGAGTGTTAGGTTTGCGTACATACTGAAAATTAAATGAATGTAAATCAAAAATTAAATAGAAAGTCTAACATAAAAATAAATATTTTGTGCAATACAAAAAATAGAAGAACTAAAACTTTTTAGTTTCCGCACCGTATTCAAGAAAGAATACGTTATTTGCTCTTAATACTATTAACTGGCATACTTTTAAATGAATTGTCTTCTTAAACCTTTTTAGATCAATTTTCAATGGCGAATACTAATTTCTGTTTGCATGTGAATTTGCTTTGGGGCATATGTTTTTTTTTTTTGTAATAATCACTCTTTTAAGTTAAATTGTAACTTCTTTGTTACAATGTTTTGAACTTACTTACTTCATCGATCCATTTTGTTTCAGTAATGTAGCAATACGCTCTAAACAACAATTTGTTGAGTTTTTGAGATTTACTTGAAGATGTCGTACTGAACTAAGGATGTGTTTAATATCTATTTATGCATAGTCTTTTTTTCATAACACAGACGTAAATTGGGTATTTTAACCTAATAACAATCTCCAATAGTTTGCTCAATTCTCTAATGCATTTAGACATAATTTTATGAGTTATTTCTCTAGTGTAGCAAATAGGTTACACTTAATTATTATTTGGAAAACGTAAATTTTTAATCTGCCGCAATAGCATTCCTGCTCAAATTTTTCTGATAAAGATATTCATTTTTTTTTTACTTTTGATGCTTTTGCGTTTGGAAGATGAATGTCAGTTGTTAATAAATCAATTAGTTTCTTGATGATTGACTTTGCTGGGTAAAGGATTCTCGCTCAAATGTTTTTCATCAAGATATTGATTTTTTTTTACATTTTTGCTGCATTTTTTACGTTTGCAGGATGAATGTCAGTTTTTGTTAAATCAAAGCAGTAGAGTCAGATAATCAATTCCTTGATGACAAACACTTTGGAGGGTAAGCGATTCCCGCTTAAATGTTTCTCATCAAGGGATTGAATTTTTTATTTTTAATGTTTTTGTTGCTTTGAGTTTGCGGGATGAATGTCAGTTGTTATTAAATTAAAGTAGTGGAAACAGTCAATTCTTTGATGACAAACACTTTTGAGGGTAAGCGATTCCCACTGAAATGTTTCTCATCAAGATGTTGAGTTTTTCTTTTACTTTGATGTTTTTGCTGTTTGTACGTTTGCAAGATGAACATTAGTTGTTTTTAAATCAGAGCAGTATTCAGTCAATTCTTTGACGACAACACTGGCAAGTAAGCAATTCCGGCCCAAATATTTCTCATTAAGAGATTCGTTTTTTCTTTCTAGTTATGATGTTTTTTTTTTTTCTGTTGAATGAATGTCAGCTATTGTTAAATCAGAGCAGTAGAAATAATTATTTCTTTTATGACAAACACTTTGGCGGGTAAGTGATTCTTGTCCAAATGTTTCACTTTTGCAGGATAAATGTCAGTTGTTAAGTCAGAGCAGACAAGCTATCAATTCCTTGATGACAAACATTTTGGCGGGTAAGCGATGCTCGCCCAAATGTTGTTTATCAAGAGATTTTTTTTTTAGTTTTATGTTTTTTCTTTATTCACATTTGCAGAATGTATGTTAAATCAAAACAGTAGATACAGGCAATTAATTCTTTGATGACAAATACTTTGGCGGGTAAGCGATTCCCGTTCAAATGTTTCTCATCAACATATTGCGTTTTTCTACTACTTTAATGTTTTTGCTGCTTTTACGTTTGCAGAATGAATGTCAGTTGTTGTCAAATCAGAATAGAAACAAAATTAATTCTTTAATGACTGACATTTTGGCGAGTAAGCGATTCTTGTCCAAATGTTTTTTTATCAAGAGATTGAATTTTTCTTCTACTTTTGATGTTATTATTTTTTTCACATTTGCAGAATGAATGAATGTTAGTTGCTGTTAAATCAGAATAGTAAAGACAGGCAACCAATTTCTTGATGACAAACACTTTGGTGGTTCAGCGTTTGCTGCAAAATATTGAGATTTTCTTCTATTTTGATGTTTTTGATACGTTTGCAGGATGATTTACAGTTGTTGTAAATTATCAGAGCAGCAGAGACAGACAATCAATTCCTTGAAGACAAACACATTGGTGGTAATGCGATTCTTGCCCAAATGTTTGTCATCGAAGGTACATACCGACCGCTACCTTGATTTGTAGTATTTTAACAAAAACTGCAGCTTTGGTTTCATCGCTGCTTCTACAAATAATTTGATAATCGATTTATTTTTTTACCAGTACATTTAGAAAAGATTAAACTATGATATGTCGAAGTCTTTTTTGTGAAATTATTTTTGCAAATAGCAACAAAGTGCATTCAAAAACGTATTTATTTCTATATTTTTTGGCTATTTCCAAACTATTATTTGACTAAAAGACTTTGACATATCATAGTTTAATCCTTTCTAAATGTATTGGTAAAAAAATAAATCGATTATCAAATTATTTGTAGAAGCAGCAATGAAGCCAGAGTTGCCGTTTTTGTTAAAATACTACAAATCAAGGTAGCGTTCGGTATGCTTTTAAACCAGAAGAGTAAAGTCAGATTACCAATTTCTTGACGACAAACACTTGTAAGTATTTGTTATCAAAAGATTGAGTTTTTCCTATTACTTTTGATGTTTATGTTACCACATTTAAAAAATTATTGTCATTTGTTATTAAATTAAAGCAGGAAAAACAAACAATCAATTCTTTGATGCAAAATACCCGATTTTTTCAAGTGTTTGTTATGAAAATATTATATACTTTCTAATCATGATTTAATGCTATACAGTTTTCGGAAAAAATTTCTTCGCAGTACGTTAAATGTTTTCAAAGAATTTTCTGTTCTGTTTTTATCTTCAAGAAATTGATAATCCGAAATATTAATTGAAAAATTTATCAGTTTGTGTAAGTTTTTTTAATAAAATAGCTTCAGTTGATACAATCCATGAACTATTTTTCTATTTTCTAAGGCTTTAATGCAATATTAAATACCATTACTAATTTCTGACAATTTGTCATATTTAATTTGATATGAATTCCAAGCTAAAAAATAAAATTTTATTCATAAATCTGGCCATAAACTTTTAAAAATTTAAAAATTTTATTTATAAAACGTCAAGAATTCGGTCATAAAATTTAAATATTGTCAGAAAACACCAAAATCTTGCCACACAAAAAAATAGAATGTCAAAAATAGCAAAATGGAAATGTACCAAAATCCGGCCATAAAATTGTTGAAAATTGTAAAATTTAACTCATAAATTGTTAAAATATCTAAATCCGGTCTTAAAACATCAAATTATTGCCAGATAGCATTAAATTCCTACCATACTATTATTAGAAATAGCAAAACCTGTCAAAAGGTACAAATTCTACTTATAGACTTTCAAAAATAGCAAAATCCGACCATAAAGGATAAAAATATTGTAAGAAAGCATCAAAATTTGGTTATAAACAAATAAAAACGCAAAATTTTATTTATAAAGTCAATAATAGTAAAATCTGTTTATAAAGTTAACAAAAATTTTTTACCAAAAACCATAAAAAATAGAAATTCTGTTCATAAATTGGCCTTGAAATTTTAAACAATTCTTAGAAAAAATCAGAATACACTTTTAAAACGTGTAAAAATGTTCATAAAATCTTAAAATTAGCAAATCTGTTTTGAAATATCAAAAAATATTGTAAAGAATATCAAAATCTTGTAATTTTTTTTTAAATTAATCTATCTGATCATTTTCAACACCCATTACATCTACTTCAAATGTGTTTTTAACGTAATTATGTTTTACTACTTGCTTATGTATTTTTTTTTTAGTTTCTATAACTTATTAGTAGTCCTTTGATCGGTATATAAGAGTATGTAACACATAAAAAAAAAATTTAATCGCATTTTTTGTTTTAAAACCGCAATTTTAACTAAAAAAAAAAATAAATTTACTAATGAAATCAATCAGAAATTTTCCGTAGAATCCAAATCTGGTGCCATTTCAAGTCTATATCCTGTCAATAAGCCGCAAAAACCATAAAACCATGTTTTTGTTCTCAGTGGGCAGTGCAAAAAGGAGCATTTTTTAAATTTTTTTTAAGTTAAAAAACGACAAAAAAAACTTAAAAAAATTGTAGAATACTAATAAGTTATAGAGCAAGTTTCTCAATGCACCCCCCCCCCCCCCAGCTCTGGTCCGTTGTTTGAAATGAATTGCCCACAGACATTCTGTGGAATTTATCTTTTTATCATTTTCAAAGTTTTTTTTATTCTAAAAAATAGGCATGCTCCGCACGAGAATATTGTTGTTATTAAGATCTTCTAAAAATAAGTTCAATATTGATTCAATTGACCTGTCAAAAATATTTTTATTTTTGTATTAAAAAAACAGCTGTAAATTTGCAAACTATCAATAAATAGTAGTGATAAAACAATACTAGTGAAGTGATATACCTATCATTTTAAATTATATCGTCGTTTTTTTAAGTTACCTTAGGTTAATGATAAATCAAGCGTCAACTTTTGAGAAAGCGTATAACTATCTAACAGATAAACTGCATATATGATATAATTTTTTCTTATTGACCAAAGCACTTTCTACGTTTGTATAGTTGACATCATTTAGAGCTGCCAAAAGACCGAGCATGATTTATGATTTTAGTTTTAAAAACATAAACAAATTATTACAATTAATTTTGTACATTGGTTCTTTTGGTGGCGAATTTAACATGCAAAGGGATCAAGGTTAAATTTTGAGGCCTACTATGATACTATTTTTATCACATACCTATACTCTTTTTGAAGTTAGAATACTCTTTTCAAATTAACAAGAAATTATACTGTTTTTTTTTTTTACATAAGTCTTAATAATTCCAATCGTTTGCTGCCTTTACAAATGTAATTCCGGCCACCAACGTATTAATATTACTGCCAAAGTGATAAGCCTGCCTTTAAGTTATAAATTCAGCATTTAGTAAATTTGACTTTCAAAACTGAAAATTCAGCTAACAATATTTGATTTAATAAAAAAAAAGTAAAAAAACGCTAATTTATTACTAAAGAAAAAGTATTTGTTTTTTTAAAATGTTAATTTGCCTTTCAAAGTATTAAACTTTTAATCTGGCTTCTAAATTATCAATTCAGTCTTTAAGTTAATCGTGGTTTTAGAACTAAAAAAATTTATAGCCAAAAACTATTAATCCGTCTTTTAAAAAAGTAAATTTGGTCATCAAATTGTTAAATTTATCTGCCTGTTAATCTAGTTTGTAAATTATAAATCCAGTAACTATGTTAAACTTTATTAATATACTGTTAATCCGTTTTTCAAATTATAATCCGGCCTTTCAACTTTTAAAACCGAAAATGTTTCACCAATCTGTTAAATTCGATTGGCAAATGGTTAATAAGACAAAATTGTAAACCGGGTTTTTTAAACTAAAAATTTTGATTGCCAAATTAAACTTTAGTACCAAACTGTAAATTCGGCTTTCGAATTGTAAATCCAGCTTTTAAAAGTTTAAATCCGGCGTTTAAAAGTTTAATCTGGTTTATAAAGTGTCAAATACTTCTTCTAAATTGTTAATCCAGACTTTAAAACTGAAAACTCGGTCTTCAAAGTATTAAATTTTACTGTCAAACTGATAATCCGGTCATAAAATATTTTCAGAAAAAACTAAAAATTCTATTTATAAAATGTTAAAAATAACAAAACTTGGTATTAAAACATCAAAATATTAACAGAAAGCACCAAAGTCTAGCTAGAAACTGTTGAAAAATGTTTTACTTATAAAGTCCAAAATAGCTATAAAATATTGTCAGAAATCACTCAAATTCGTTAAATATGAAAAATAACAAAATACTGTCTTCAAACATAAAAATATTGTAAGAAAGTAACAAAATTCTTTATCCAGCTATAAACTATTGAAAAGTACAAAATTCTTTTCAATGAAATTCACAAATTTAGTCATTAACTGTTAATAAGTGCCAAATTCTATCATAAATAGTTAAAAATAACTAAATTCGGTCATAAAACATTAAAATACTGTTAGATAGAATCAAAATCTAGTCAAAAAATCTAAAATGTATTTATTTTATAAAATGTCAAAAATGACAAATTCCAGCCATAAATCATCAAAATGTTGTTGGAAAAAAACAAAATCTTGCCATAAACTTTTAAAAAATTTCATAAAATCTTAAAAATCTAACAAATATGATTAAAAAAATTCAAAATCTGATCATAAACTGTCAAAAAGTGCAAAATTCTATTCTTAGAGTGTTAAAAATAGCAAAATATAGCTATAAAGTATCAAAATATTGTCAAAAAATACTAAAACTTATAATAAACTACAAACTGTTAAAATATTCAACATTCTTTATATAGAAAGTCAAAAATGTCATAAAATATAAAATTTATGAAATCTTAAAAAATAGTGACAACAAAATCGTCCAAAAAATTCATGTTTACTATAAAATTTCTTGTAAAAACGTTGAATACCATAAAAATCGTTCAAAAAAATATTTCTTGCTTGAAACTCGCTCGTGAATCACGTATATCATATAAAATTTATTAAAAATTCTGTGGAAAACATCGATATTTGCTGATAATCACATTTACCACCTAAAATCGCCAAGACTTGTCAAAACTGGCGCATAGTTCCAATTTATAAAACAAAATTACTCTAAAAACCTTATAACTCCATATAAACAACATTTATAAGATCAAAATCGCGCAAAACAAATTAGTTTTATGCTAGAAATGATTAGTTTCTAGCTTAAAACTCGTTCGTAAATCATGTATAGCACATGAAATTTTTTAAAATTTGCGATGTAAACCCAATTATTACATAAGATTTCTTAAGAAAACTTAAAAAGTACATGAAAATTGTGTTTAAAAACCAATTGCAGTATAAAAATTAGTTTAGTACACAAAAAACTCATATACAGGGTTCATTATGAAAGTAATGCGCATTTTCTATGAAAAATAGATTTATTGATCGTACTGGTACAAAATTCTTTGAAATACTCTCCCCCTGCATCAATACACTTTTGGAGACGTGTCTGCTACGCCTACAGTCTTTTAATAACCTTGTAACATGCTTTTGGATGTTTTCCATGGACTCTCAATGCTTTTCTATCAGCTCTCTCTTTAGTTGGGGAAACAAAAAAAAGTGACACGGAGCCAAATCGGGACTGTAAGGGGGCTGCGAGATCACCGAGGTTTTGCTTTGGGCCAGAAAGTTGGTAACGATGACGGCCGTTTGACTAGGGGCATTGTCATGGTGGAGCTTGACAGTGTTTTTGATGTCAGTCCTCACGAGCGATTCGGCGTTTCAATCTGTGGAGCACCTTGAGGTAAAAGGTTGAGTTGACAGTTGCGATACAAACTCAAAATGGACTCCTCAAACCCCAAAAAAGTTAATGAGCAACGTTTTGATGCGAAACTCGTTCATTCGAGCTTTCCTGGGGCAGGGGGGATGATTTTGTGTGCCATGCGCTGCTCTGTTTTTTGGTTCTGAGTCGTACTCGAACATTCAGGATTCGTCTTTAGTTACGAGAGAGTTAAGAAAGTCCGGCTCATTTTGAATCAAATCCAAAAGTTCTTGACAGCGTAAAATCGCGCCGTGTTACAAAGTCAAAAAACACACTTCACGGGGATACACGTCTTTCCACTCAGAACAGTCGGAGCAAGTTGACGACCGGCTGTGTTAGAAGGCCAGATCTTTCACCACGTTTCCCGACCGGTTTTACCGGGCTGGGACGGATAGTTGAGTCACAATAAAATCATGCGCAATACTTTCATAATGGACCCTGTATAACAGAAAAAAACCATTTATAAAATAAACAAAAAATTGCACAAAAAACATGAAAATTGAACCAAAAATTTATTTTTAATATAAAATTTACATACACTATCAAAACTCATTTATAAAATAAAACTTTTTAAAAAATTCAATATTATATAGTATAAACTTCTGTAACATCAAAAATCACGTTTACCATAAAAACTTTACCAAAATTAATGCAACAAACCTCAAAAATGCACGGAAAAACACAAAAATTGCTTCAAAATTGTAAAACCGCACAGAATAACCATGTAAAATATCAAAATCGCTCAACAATTACAATTGCTTTGTCAAAATTAATTTCAACAATGCGCAAAACAAACATTTATTACATAAAAATCGTATAAAAAACTCAATTTTACCATAACATTTGCTTAAAAACTTGCAAAACTGCACAGAATTTACATTTATGATATTAAAATCGTCCAGTAAACTCATTCCTAGCATAACATTCTTTTAAATCACGTTCAACACATAAAATTGAAACAGAAATATTATACCAAGAAATTTACTTAAAAAACATCAAAGTATACAGAAAAAACATTTGTAACATGAAAATCGCCCAGAAAACTCATTTTTAACATCAAATTCGGTTAAAAATCGTGTTTATCACATGAACTTCAATAAAATTGAGACGTATAAAACCCATTTATAACTTAGAAAACCTCAAAATTATATAGAGTAAACAATGGTGAAATTGTGCAGAAAGATGATACCATACAAATTACCCAAAAAAAATTTTTTTTGTATGAAATTTGCTCGTGAATCAAGAATATTACATAAAATTCATTAAAAAATGAGTAGAAAACCTATATAACGCATAAGATTTACTTGACAAAACTCCAAAATTTCACGGATAAAACATTTATATTATGAAAATTGCGCAGAACACTATTTTTTGCATAAAATTTGCTGAAATTCATGTTTACTACATAAAATTTTTAGCATCAAACTGGCACAGAAAAGCGATTTATAACACAATATTGCATAGAAAAACATTTGTAAGATTAAAATTGCGAAAAAAACTCAATTTAGTAATAAAAACGCCCGTAAATTAAAGAAATATAAAATTGATCAAAATTCGCATAGAAAACCCAAATATTGTATAAGATTTGCTTAGAAAATCTTAAAATTGCACAGTAAAAGCATTTATAGCAAGAAAGTCGCACATAAAAATTGTTTGCAGTATAAAATTTGCTAAGAAATCATGTTTATTACACAAAACTTATCACAACTGGGACAGAAAATCATAATATACACGAAAATTATTTTTAAAGAGCTTAAAATTTTACAGAAAAACATTTATAACATAAAGATCGCTCAAAAATTATTGGACAAAATTTTATCAAATGAAATTTATCGATATTAAAAAAATGCACGGAAGAAACATTTATAACATAAAATATATCAAAGATATTGTTAGAAAGAATCAAATATCAGAACAAACTGTTAGAAAGTACAAAATTATTTTGATGAAATGTCAAAAATAGCAAAATCCAAAAATACTATTTTCCTCTATGTATTTCATTATGCCGGATCTCTTCGTTCTTTATTTTGCCCATCCTTGTCTCTTCACAGAATCTTATCCAGTATTCCATTTCCACTACACGTATTTTGTCTCTGATATTTTTGTTTGTCATCCAGATTTCCGCCCCATACGTCATTATGCTCCTGATTAGTGTGTTGTATATTTTATGTTTCGTCTCCTTATGTATGTTTCTATTCCATCTTATCTCCATTCCGGCTTTCTGATATTCTTCAGTTTTCTTAACATAAAGCTAAGTTCTTCATCATCCTGGGCGATAATTACTTGGTCATCAGCAAAACATAAGGTGAATAGGTGTTCGTTTCGAATAGGTAGTCCCATCCCTTGACATTTCCTTTTCCATGTTCCATGTTGGGGACGTACAGCATCCCTGGAGTAGTCCTTTCGATGTTTCAAAAGAAGTTGTTAGTATATCACCCACTTTTATGGCTATTTTGTTTCCTTTATATAAATTCATTACCGCATTTATTAAGTTTGTTCGGATTTTTAAGTTGTTCATTGCCTGCCTTAGTCTTTTTCCTGGGATTGTGTAGTATGCCGTTCTGAGATCTACAAATCTACTATCACATGTTGGAGAGTATATATGGTCTACACATGACTTCCCCGCTTGTTCGTCACCTATTTTGCTCTCTATATCTTCCTCTAGTTTATTTTTTAGAAGTGTTCCATATATTCTTGCTATTGTAGGTGTAACTGCTATCCCCCGATAATTTTCACATTTTTCTGTTTTCTTTTTTAAATATTGATGTCATGTAGGCTGTTTTCCATTCCTTTGGGGTCTCTTCTGAATTTATAATTTTGTTGAATAATGTCGTTATCACTTTAAATAGTTTTTCTGTGCCATGTTTGACTAGTTTCGGGTTTATGCCTCCTGGTCCCGCTGACTTATAATTTTTTTGCGATTTTGCTGCTTTTTTATTTTCTCTTGAGCTAATAGTAGTTCTTCTTCTTGATTTTTTGGTGTTGTTATGTTCTCTAGAAATTCTTTCAGTGATTCCGTTAGCAGGTTACTATAGTATTTTTCCTAGTCCATGGGTTTTATTTGTGATATATTTACTTTCTCTTTTCTGTTGGTTTGCAGACTTTTTATTACTTTCCAGGACTCCGAGCTCCTTGCGCCTCCCGCATATTGGTCGATTTGGGTACACGCGTTTTGCCAATAATTGTTTTTCTTCTGTTACAAGTGAAGTTCCAATTCGATCTTAATCAATCTTTCGTTTATTGGTTCCCATGATTTTATGAATCGTTTTAGTTGTTTTTTAATTAGTATGCCAACCCGCCTTTGCTCTCTGGTCTTTATCCACTTCAGAACGGCAGTGCTCCATCTACCTCTTCACACTCGCTTTCTTTCTTTTTCATTTCGTTAGTTATGAGAATGTCAATGTTCATTCTGTTAAATTGTTGGGTGACCTCCACCACTTTATTTTTCCAACAATGCACGTTCCATGTACCCACTATAATCTTTTTTTTGCTTTTCTTATTTGTTGTTTCTGACTAAAATATCTAACTGGGTTTCTAATATTTCAAGCATCACTGCATTAATGCCCGTATTACACTGTCAATAATTATATCTTGAATTATATATATAAAAATATTTAAATCTTAAAAAGTTTGTAAAATGCACAAAATATCATCAATCTTATTGTAGATTGAAATTTTATGAATATTTTTAGGTTTTCTTTATAATTAACACATAACATGTGAGTAATAGCATTTATAATATAACCTAACTATTTTTTAAAAACTGTTAATTCGTACATTTTTTGTGTTAATTCTAAAGAAAAACTAAAAATATTCTTAAAATTTCAATCTACAATAAATATAATAATAATTCAATAAAGAATTATAGATCAGTGTCATACGGGCATTACAGGTAAAAAGTGTAAAATTTTCAAATGCTATAAACTTTAAAATTAAATTCTCGATCTTCAGTTAAAAATTTCCCAAAAATTGATCGTGATTCGAGATCTGGCGTTTTTTAGTTTAAACATTTTTTTTTTAATAATGGCGGTAAAGATGCAGGCGTAGAACCAAAAAGTACAATTTTTTAAAATGTACACGTCTTTATAGTTAGTCAGTTGTTTGAGACAGTTCTTCCAAAACTGAAGGGTTAAAAACATATTATACTCTTTTTTACTTGTAAAAATCTAGTCATCCTGTTTATCACGGTTCAGTAGAGGGCTCTAGGAGAGAGTTACATCCAATTTCTTAATGACAAACGTGTTTTCAAGAAATTGGTTACTTTTTTAACTTAAAGACATCAGTCAGCACTGGCAGATTTAGCATGTGTTACCAAATATTAGGGCCCCAGCTAATATTTTGCTAAACTGGAATTATTAATATAACAATAATCTAAAACTTTCCTCATTTGGGATTCTACACATCTAAGAATTAAAATAAACTAACAAAAATTTCAAAATATATTAATTAACAATATTAAAACTATGGTATATATAAAATTAATAAATTTTTAATTTCTCGTCCCTACACACATTAAAATGTAATATTGGTATAAAAATAAATATTTAAAAATATTATAGCAGCACCTGAATTGCCAACAATGAGGTATCTATAAAAAAATATGACTAGTCCAAATTAGAATAAATTATTTCACATAGAGAGGAATGTTATTAATACTTAATTACCCAATATCAAACCCAAGTATATTATCCAGACCATAATTAAACAATTTAAAATCTTTATGGTACATTTTATATAATATTTCTATTTGTTTTAAACTAAGTTGTTGGTAATATGTTCGCAAACGTTCACTTGTTTTTCCAGACCTGGTTTGTGGAAAAACATACCTGGGAGCATCAATCATGTCCAAAACAATATCAGAATCCTCTGATAAACTTTCATATTTACCTATAAAAGTATAATTAACCAAACAAGGCTTACATAATTGATCTATAGATCTCCAATGCTCGTTGGCTTTGTTATCATTAACACCTTCTGAAATTAAAAATCGAACAAATTCCTTAAAGGTAACATTAGCTCCTGATTTTATATCATCAGGTTTTGGGTTTTTTCTATATGTTTTTATTATGTGTCGTCCGAATATCGAATGGAAATATTGAGCACTTGGTAAGTTGTCTTCGAATTTATTTCTATAAGCACTGAGTAGTCGTTCAAATGGATGTCGCACCATTATGAAAGCCATATAGTTGTTTAAAGCATATGTTGCGTCATCATGGGATAAATCTGGTAACTTCGTAAGGGCACCCTCGCTGTGCACCAAACTGGCTGATATACTGGCCACATTCGTGGTATTAACTCGACCCGTTAAGGCCATTAGAACACGTTTCCAATTAGTACAAGCAACCTAAATAATAATAAAACAATAAAAATAAATAAATATGATAAAAAAAACTCACTTTAGGAACATAGCAATAAAGAAATTTATGTTTCTCATCAACAAGCATATGATCTAATTCAGATATATTTAAGACCTCATTGGATTGTCCGAATCGATCACATCCTGATGTAAGAGTTTCCTGTCGTGTAACTTGCTCCAACCATGGCACAGATAGTGTTAAGACAACTAAAATAATTAAAATAAAATATTAGTGTTTGCGCACGTCAGTTTTTTGCTTATAAAAGTCCACGTTATACTTATAATTATACCGTATAAGTATAACGTTATCGTTTGTTACGCTATTTATGAAATTAGCGGAGCCAATCAAAATACCTTACGCTAAATGTATCGCCTACTTGATGTGTATTAGACATAATGAATATAGCCATAAACCGCAATCGTAAAATTTTCTTATCTCTGTGTTTGTATAAATTGCAATTGATACTGTTTTGCCAAACATTGAAAGACTTTTTAATCAATTCATTTTCAAAATAAGATATTAATAATATTAATAATAAGTGCTTTTTATTGTCGATTTCTTATACATATACACATAATTTAAAATAAAAATACAGTCGACAATAAGTAATTTGATTGCCGCTATGATATGTTTATTTAGGTTATCTTTTTAGTTTGATTACTTGTCAGTTTTTATCTTAACGTTATATTACACATGCGCAAACACTTTTAAAATTGTTTCCCTTACACTATTTATAACGTTATAATCATAAGCAAAAAAGTGACGTGCGTAAACACAGTTATGTTTATTCCAAATATAATCAACTTACAATTTATATACAGAAAGTGAAGTATCATCCATCGTACCATTGTTAATGTTCGCCAATTTTTCGAAGCCGTTTAATAAACCTAATATCGGATTTATTTTTAACACCGTATGTCGAGGCAAGTTCAGTATCTTTTCGCATAATTTGACCAGCGTGATGCAGGTGATATGTACGCCAAACGTATCTCCAAGAAACCTTTGTCTTGCTCTTCATCCGTTGTTGCTTTAAATTAAAAGCTCTCTGGATTGCTTTTTTTAATTCTAATACTGTCGTATTTTTTTGAGGAATCTAAATTAAACAATTATAAATTTATTGTAATCAATACCAAATCAAACGCTTACCACAACAGATAAAGGTGATTCTTGATTCCGTAATATATTTACAGTAATTGATTGTCCTTGAAGGACTGCAACTTGTGCTAAAACTTCCTCAGTAGTTACATCAACTGGTAAATCACTAAGCAATGGATCGGCAGCTATTAATCTTCTCAAACTGCTTTGTGTTATCTCGCACAAATCTTCATGACTCAAACTCTCGATTTCCTCTTCTAATGTTGGATTTTCGGACATCCTATAATGTAAATAATTATTGAATCCAAGTATTACACCCAATTAATTCGAAACTAGCACAAGCTTATTTTTTTTTAAATTTATTTGTTTACTGTTTTTACAGGTTATTAAATATTTACCTTATGCATAACGCTCAAATCAATGTTAGTTAAGTGTGAACTACTAGCAAATTATTAAAATAGCATTTATAAAAAAATTAACCTCGGTGTTCTCAAATCGCTTTGTGGAATGTGTTGATAATTGGTGGCAATCAAAGATAACTGTTATTTAATTGATAAACTATTTTGCGGACCAATCACTGCCTGTGATTCATAGAAAATCTGTGATTTACTATAATGAAACTCGTGGCGCCATCTCCCGCAACTTGTTTAAAATTAAAAAAAATACTATTTGACATCGAAAATCCCTACTTATAAAAAAGTGTTATAATAGGTCGATGTTCTCATAAAATTATTCCATTGTATTAAATTATAATAATAAATATAATAATAATTGCTTTTTGTTATTCTATAGTAAGAAATATTAATTAAAGCGTACCTATTTTAATAAAATTTATAATTTCTAATATACTGAATTTATTGGAATTCTTAAAGTAGACCAAGGCCGGCTTAACATTTTAGAAAGACGCATAGAAATTGAAAGTATAATATTTTCTACAATTTACAAAGCTATATATATAAAATTAGTTTAAAATAATCTTAAATATTAATTTAGTTAAATATTGTGAAATGAAAACTGCAAGACAAATTTATAAATAAGTACATTTAAATCTTGCAACGTGACCAGATTTTTACAAGGAAAAAAGAGTATAAGATGTTTTTAACATTTCTACTCTTAAGTCCCTAACCCTTCTATTCTAAATCAGAAAAACCTGCACTCCAACAACTGGCTAACTATATTGGCGTATATGGTTCAAAAAGTTGTATTTTTTGGTCCCAAACCAGCATCTTTAATTTTATTATTTTAAAAATGATTAAAATCAAATGTTTAAACTAAACTAAAAAAAACGCCAGATCTCGAATCTGACACAACAGATTTTTGTAACATTTTTAGCAGAAGGTAGAGAATTTAACCACAAGGAGATGTTGAGATGAAGAATGTAAACTCAGAGAATAAAGTTGATGATAATACCAATACAGATCAGCAAATTAATAATAGTACCGGCAACTCAACCATGGCACCCACACGTGTTATTACAGCACTTGTTGTTGTTTTAACCCCGCCGATACTGGTCCATTTCAAATATATATAGAGCCTACTAACAACCAATCCATCACTTCTATTGGGATAGGTTCTAAATTAATTAATGATAAAATACCAGCATCGAAAGTAGAACCGCAAGTTAGAAATAGAATCGGATTTTTTTTTAACATTTACGTAGATGCGAACAAATTCTTAAAAGGTCCTTTTTTATTAAATTATAGCATCAAAGCTTACATTCCCTCACACCACATTTCGTGCAAGGCATTAATCCGCAGTATAGATAAAGACATTGATGTAACAGAAATTGTCGCGAGAGGTAAAAATTCGTTGGATGTGCAGATTTTAAAAGCTGAACGTTTTAATAGAAAGGTTCAAAGCGAAGAAGGATTTCGATTTGAACCTTTCAATACAGTACTAATAACCTTCCGAGGTCACATTCTGCCCAAAACATTTATATCAAATCTTAACTCTCGTCCAGTCACGTTATACATATCAAAGGTGATCCAGTGTTTCAATTGCATGAGATATGGTTACATCTCTAAGGTCTGCAAAAGCCCCGAACCTAAATGCCCATCATGCTCCGGTTTGCATAAACTGGAAAGTTGTTCTACGGCGCTCTCACTCTGTTCTATGTATTGTAAAGGCAGCCACTACTCCAATGAAATTAAAACTTTATTAGTTAACAGGATCTGTCCGGAGTTGTCACGACAAACCAAAATTAAAGAGGCAATGGCTTATCACGGCTATTCGTTTCATGAAGCATCTTTGTTGAATCCTACCAAACAAGCCAATCTCCAACGAGACAGAGACTTTCCCACTGCTTTTACAACAGTTGAACCAGTTACCCACTCACACCTCCCGATACGCCAACTTTTCTCCTCAGCAGTTAGGGCACCGGTTGCTAACACAGACGATTATCCCTACGCTAGAAATTGCAATGGTTCTGTTGGCGAGACGTCAAGAGATTATTTTCATAAGAGAAAGAAAACCAATAACAGACCGCCGGAAAAAGCGCGAGCATTAAGACAAGCGTCTTTTAACTCTACGGTTTCGCTGCCTCCCGATGCGGCGTACACTACTTTAGCATACCCGTCCGATAGCATGTTACCTTCTGTCGATGCAAGATTTATTCAAAATCTTGTAGAGACATTAATTAAGGCAATAAGACAATATTCGTCTCAAAACCCAAAGGATGCACACGCATCAATTTCTAATATTCTCACGTCCCTGAATAATTTAGTTGTACAATCAAGCCATGGATCCGGCGTCGATTTGTCTTCTTAGTTGGAATATCCAGTCAGGATACAACAAAAAGGCCGAATTGTCGCGACTGATGCATGATTTAGACATAAACGCTGTCACAATCTGTGAAACTTGGTTTCAACAAAATAAATATTTATCTTTTCTCCGCTTTAGTTCTTTTCACAATATAAAAGAAGACGGTTATGGAGGTATTTCATCTTATTTTAACCAAAATTTCTTTTTCAAAACTAAAACCCCATCTTTTAATATCCCTTCATCTATCCAATTTGTTCAATCTTCCGCTTCTTTTCTCACAATCCTTTCATGCTACTGCCCACCTAACAAATCACTTAATAGAAACAACTGGATGAACATTTTTAACTCATTAGCTCCGCCATTCATTATTGTTGGTGATTTTAATGCACACCATCCCTTATGGGGTCACCATCATCACAACCGAAATCGAATAGAGTTAGAAGCGGCTATTGACTTATTAGGTCTAGTAATATTAAATGATGGGTCTCCGACAAACATCCATCTTAACGTCATAGATTTGGTGATAGCATCTCCTGACGTTGCGATGAGATGTCGGTCAGAGACTCTGCAGGACACATACGGAAGTAACCATTTTCCAATTATTACGGAAATCTATCTTAATCATGAACGATCAGCTGCCAACAATTGCCCTCACCCTATTAATTTAAAGAACATTAATTGGCCCTCCTACACAAACTGTCTTTTGGCAAAATGGGAACATAACCCTTCTCCCAATTACAAGGAATTTGAGACCTGGCTGGTAGACGCTGCAAAAGCATCCTCCCCTAATTGTGTGGCATCACCTCGCAATACTGAACGAGATCCTTGCCCTTGGTGGGACAAAGAGTGTACCGAAGCAGTGTACAAGAGAAAACGGTTTCTATCAATATTTCGAAGGACAGGTAAGCTCTGCCATCTGGTTGCGGCGAGGAAGGCTATGGCGGAAGCCAAAAAGCTCCTTCTGCGCAAAAAGAGAGAGAGTTTTAGAAAATTTTGCGGTTCTCTAAACAGAAATTCTTACGTGTGGATAACCATAAAAAGGTTTTCTTGAATTACTAGGCCCTACCCCCCCTTAAGGATGAGATCTGGGCAACCGAATTTTTATCAAAACTTGCTCGCTCATATGTTCCAACTGTACTTCGGTGTTATCACCAATGACAGTATTTAGCGATATTCCGCACATGATGAACAAGCCGATACAGCAATCTGAATTGCATTATGCGTTGGAAGGTAGGAAAGACTGTTTGTTTCGACAACATTTCGTATTCTATGATACGCGAATCTCCGGGTGTCATTAAAGCCTACTTGGTGCAAATACTCAATGCTTGTTTGGAACATGGAACAACTTCTGATGTATGGAAAATCATCAAGATTGTATCCATACCAAAAGGCAAACCATCTCCAGATTTTGATAATGCTTTTCGTCCTATTGCGATCTTTTCTTGTATCCGAAAAACCTTTGAAAACATCCTTAAAATTCGACTAGAGAGATGGTGCAAAACAAATTCAATTTTTCCTCTTGGAGTTACCGGTTTCAGAAAAGGCCACAGTGTTTACGATAACATCACTATCCTTTACAACGATATTATTACAGCTCTGGCCCAAAAACATGTTCTGTGTGTATGTTTCCTAGACATAAAAGGAGCTTATAATAACGTATGTATTGCTCACCTCAAATCGGTCATGATAAGCTTAAATATGCATCCATCTTTCATAAACATCATAATGGAGTTCGTCTCGGAAAAGAAGCTGTATTTGTCAGGAACATCTCCAGAAGAGAACCCTAGGACTTCTTACTTAGGACTGCCTCATGGTAGCCCGTTAAGCCCTATTTTCTTTAATATATATATACACTCGCTAGTCCACCCCTCAATTCCCACGGTTAAAATAGTGTGCTGATGATTTTGCCATATACTCGTCGGGCGCATTTCCAAATAGTGCGTAATACATAACATCAATGCAGTACTGTCGGAAACAGCAGCAAATCTGTTCAACCGTAATTTAGAATTATCGGTAGACAAATGCAAATTGATGATTTTTTTGTCCCACAACAGAAATATAGCACCTCAGCTACTGATACCAACCATCAATAACACCCCTCTACTTTGTGTCGCATTTTATAATTTTCTGGGGATAACATTCGACGACAAACTATCGTGGAGTACTCATGCAAATGCCCTACAAAAATCATGTGCTCAGGGAATCAATATACTCAGGTGTGTATCTGGTACTAATTGGGGAGAAGACCCTGAGACGTTGTTGCTTTTTTACCAAGCATTTGTCCGTTCACGTTTAGATTTTGCATCCCATCTTTTCTCCTTCTGTAGCAAAGCTACAACAGCTATATTAGATAAAATCCAAAATCTAAGTATCAGAATTTGTATAGGAGCAATGAACTCCACACCGATTAATATTATGGAAGTGGAAATTGGCCTAATGCCTCTGCTCATAAGACGACAAGAGCGCATTCTCAAAACTGTTTTTATTCCCCTTTCAATCCCTTGCCCTGAAAATGACCTACCACAAATTTTTGTTAAAAGACATTGATTGCAGCTCAGTAAACTCCGTTTTTCAAAGTTTTATTTACAATCATTGGCCAGATTCTGTTTACATTTTTACAGACGGATCCGTAAAACAAAACTTTCATTCGGCGGTCTACGATGTCTACATACCCTCCCGGCACTTGGAAGAATCTGGAAAACTATCCCAACATGCCTTGATATTTACAGCTGAATTTTATGCCATTTATAGAGCCTTGATTTTGGTCGCATTTTACAATCTGTCTAAGGCAGTAATTTTTACAGACTCCCGGAGTTCTCTTGATGCGGTATGCTCTCCAGAATGCAGCATTAAAGACAACAACTGGGTCACACACATCAAAAACTTAATGATCTCGCTGCAAAACGAAGGTTATGCGGTACATTGGTGTACATAAGATTAGCTGGTAACGAACTAGCCGACAAAATTGCGGAACGAGGACATGGGAGGCGATGTAATGATATCAGTATCAATTACACCGACCAAATATTACAATTTGATAAACAAAGTTACGCCTCCAACTCCCTGGTTTAAAAAAAAAACACCGTTTCATACTAAAGCGGAAGTAGGCCTACTTAGTAGGCTAAGATCAGGACACCTTAGATCACCATGGCATTAATTTAGAATGAACATTGTAAGCAACCCTCTATGTTGTTGTGGTCAAGTAGGTACATTAGACCACCTATTTTTTGAATGTAGTAGATTTAGACAAAATCAAAAGAAACTTTGGCATAGATTAAGTAAATGTGAAGTAGAACTCCCTACTTCCATGGAACTACTGATGCCTCCAAACTTACCAAAGTTTACGCTGTTCTGTGCGAATATGTCAGAGAATCAAAAATTATACTATAAGTCTCACTCACCACAATCCAACAACTACTAACACCTTCCCGACCGAGGCTCCCCCCTGTGTTGTGACAGAGCCGCCGGAGCTCCGGCTCAAGAAGAGTTTTAATCCTATTCTTATGTCACCTTTGTCCTTGTAACTCAGTTTTGAATCCACTGGTGGGTACACGCTAGTGATTGATGAAACATTTATTAAAAAAAAAGGCGGTAATGGCTACAAAGTACGTGAAGCTAGCGTACGAGCCAAGTAAGATGCAGCTTACTTCACAACGGAGCTGACATCACCCATTCAACAACAACAACATCTGTCAAAAATGATATTATTTATTAACTTGATACATCTAAAATAACAAAATCTTACGTAGCAGCTGTCAAAATATAAACAATGAAAAATGATCAACTGTGAACAATACTTAATCTAAGATGTTAATGTGAATTTTGCACTTTTCAACCGTTTCTAGTCGGATTTTGGTCTTTTTTTGAAAATATTTTAACATTTTATGACAGAATTTTGCCATTTTTGAACAGTTTATAGTGAATTTTGGTACTTTCTGACAATTTTTTATACTTTACGGCTGAATTTTGCTATTTTTTTACATTTTATGAATTGAGTCTTGCATTTTATAACAGTTTATAGCCGGATTTTGCTATTTCAAATATTTCATGAACAGAATTTTGCACTTTTCAACCTTTGATAGTCGAGTTTTAGTGTTTTCTGATAATATTTTGATAATTCGTGGTCGGATTAATAGTTTTCACTTTGTATGGAAAGAACATTTCACTTTGTTGTTAAAACTTATAGCCGGATTTTGCTTTTATGACATTTTAAGAATAGAGTATTGCACATTTTAACAATTTATATTCTAATTTTTCTAATTTTGACATTTTATGAGTATAATTTTGCACTTTTCAGTTTTTAAAGTTATGTTTGTATTTTACCAGTTTTAATGTGATTACTATTGATTTGGCAGGACTTAATTACTTTATGGACGGATTTTAATTCTCTTATGCCGGATTTTGTATTTTATGGCTAGATTTTTAAGAGACCAACTTTTGCCAATTTTGTGCACATTTTTATGTTTTTTTTTGCCGGTTTTCAAGCATATTCATATTTTACTAATATAACGGCCGGATTTTTGAGATTATATTAAAATTTTACCAATTATAGGGATATTATTAAAGTTTCTTGCAAGATTTAATTACTTTCCGGTCATATTTTAATTGTTATTTTGAGAATATATACATATTTGTGTTAAATAATGTAAATAAATATAGTTACTTTAGTAAAATATAACTATATGTTGTACAATAAAAACAAGTAGTCGGTCTAAAAACACGGTTGAAACACGTCGTGACATTTCTAACAAAAAAGTGTGTCTACTTGATTTACTGATATATATTTCCACTTGATTATATAAAATACTACAAATACGGTGATTTATTTAATCCCAATCAACAGGTTATGGGCCCAGTGGAATCAGTTAAATTAGTAGATGCGTAATAAATTAAGATAACTTAAGAGTAAGGTTATACGAAGCCGACCGCGTGTACCGCGAAGTAAAAACTGAATAAAATAAATAAAGTACGTGAGTTATAATCAAGTTGCAAAATTAAAGGACGCGACAGCTACAAATTATGGAAATTCGAGATAGATATTATTCTGAGAGCTCATGGCTTACTCCAAGTAGCAAACGGTGAGTCTGAAATTACACCTGACACTGCAACAAATGCACGTGAAGAATGGAATAAAAAAGACGCAAAGGCTCAATACATTATAGTATCGACGATCTCGAAGACATGTCTGACACATATATTAAATTCTGCAACAAGCAATGTGTATAAAAAAATTAAAAACATTTATGAAGGACAAGAAGAACAACGTAAGTGTATTTTAATGCAAGAGTTTTTTAATCATAAATATAAGAAAGAAGCTGGCAAGGCAACATTCTTAAGCGAAATAAATAATATGGCGTTCAAACTTCAAGGATTAAAAGCAGCAATAAGTTTTGAAATGCTTATGTCAGAAATTCTGTCAAGCTTGCCTGATCAATTTAAACATTTTGTAAGTGTATGGGAGTCAACACCTCAAGATAATAATACATTGGAAAATCTAATGACCAGACTGCTCAGCGAAGAATTCAGAACAAAAGATAAAGAAAAAGACGATGAAACAGTGGCGTTCAATGCTACAGAACAGCAAAAATATTTTAAATGTAACCAAAAAAAAGACATCTGGCAGCAAAATGCAGAACTAAAAATCTTTCATCTAAATGCAACATCTGTAAGAAGAACAACCACGCAGAAAAAGATTGTTACTACCGTAAGAAAAGTGAAAACAAGTTCGCAAACAAAAGTGAGGTATCGTTTTTGCTCGAAACAAATAAAAATGATTGGATAGTGGACTTCGGATCTACGTCACACTTCACCAATGATTTAAAATTTCTGTGTGAAACACAAAGCTACAGTTCTACAATAAAATTAGCAAAAAAGAAAAACACAATGTGTACAGAAGCAATAGGAAAAGTGATGACAAGGCAATGTAACCTGAAAAATGTGATGTATGCTCGAGAATTAAATAAGAATCTTCTATCAGTAAGTGCAATAACCGAAAATGGAGGTGAAATTAAATTCACTAAAGAAAAGGTTGAGATATACAAAAATAACATAAAGGTGTTAGAAGGAAAACAAGGAAAATGGCCTTTACATCATAAATCTCAACAGTGAAAAACAAGAAACAGCTTTAACAACGACATCGAAAAAACAGAAATACTGTGGCATCAAAGGATGGGTCATTTAAGCAAAGAAAACCTATTGAAATTAAGAAACTTCCACTGGTTTAACTTTAGACAAAAGACAAATCGATTTTTTGGATGAGATATGCGAATGTTGTGTACGAGCAAAACAGACACGACTTCCGTTTAAAACAGAGCAAACAAGAGCAACTAGACCAATAGAAATAATACTCTCAGACGTGTGTGGCTCAATAAATCCTATAACGTGGGATGAAAACAAATATTTCATCACCTTTCTTGATGATTTCACTCATCACTGCATGGAATTCCTGTTAAAAAGTCGTAATCAAGTCGAAGATGCAATAAAAGAATACATAAATATGGTCGAAGTAAAATGGAATCTGCACAAATTCAGATGTGATAATGGTGGCAAATACGTCTCCAAAGAAAGCAAGGCATGATTCAAACAAAGAGGAATGATTTTGGACTACACAGTTTCACATACTCATTAACTCAATGGTACAGCAGAACGATTGAACAGAAAAAGCTAGAACATTAATTTTGGATGGAAACCAACACAAAGAAATGTGAGGAGAAGCTGTAAGAACAGCAGCCTATCTAACAAATAGAAGTCCTTTATCAACTGTTGGTACAACTCTACATGAAAAATGGACAAGCTTGATCTTTCCAGAGTAAGAGTATTTGGAAGTGACGCTTTCACCAAAGTGCTAGGTACATTAAAGAAACTGAATGATCGAAGTAAGAAATTAGTAATGGTTGAATATAGCTTAAATGGATATCGCCTGTGGAATATGGACGAAAAGAAAATAACAACCCATAGAGATGTAATATTTAATGAGAACATTCGAGAAAAATGGACAACTGTACTAGAAGAATTAGAAGGGTTAGAAGATTCCAAAAACGAAATTAAAACCAAAGAAGAAATTCCAACAGAATAAACAAAAGAAGAAAAAGAAGCAGAAGAGAAAATAGAAACAGAAAAGATGAACCAAGAAGAAAGAAAGAATCAAGAAAACAATAACAAACTACAAAGGGAACGAGAGGTAAAATACCAAAAAAATATGACAACTTCTCTCTTTTAACTTTTGAAGAGGCAATCAAAGGTTCCGAAAGGAATGAATGAATTAAAGCTATCGAAGAGGAAAAAGAATCACTTCCAGAAAACAAAGTTTGGATAGAAGTTGACAAAAATGAAGCAGAAGGCAAGAAATTACTCAGTAACAGATGGATCTTTTTACTGAGAATACTATTTGCACTAGCTGCAGCTAAAAATCATAAAATCTTAGGATTTGATATAAAGACAGCATTTCTCTACGGAGACCTACATGACGTAACCTACATGCAAATGCCAAAAGGATTTGATAATCAGAACAAAATATGTAAGCTGCAAAAATCACTATATGGACTTAAACAAGCTTCAATGCTATGGAGTAAAACCTTCAACGATTTTCTGAAACGCAACGGACTACAACAGATCTCATGCAAACAGTGTGTCTTTAAAAGCGAAAACGATGAAATAATATTGGCTATATATGTGGACGATGGAATCACAATTGGAAGTGATCAAAACAAAATCGATAAACTACTAATAAATCTGACACGAGAATTCAAAGTAACAGTGTATACTGAACTTAAAACCTTCTTAGGGATAGAGATTGAAAAATGTGCGGATGGACTCCAGCTAAAACAAACTGAATTTGCAAAAAGAGTGCTAGAAAAGTTTCAAATTACAGAAACCAAAACAGTAACAACCCCCCAAAACAAGAGATGGAAATACAAAAATGTGCATTTCCGTATAGAGATGCAATAGGAAGCCTCCTATATCTCTCTACTAAAACCAGACCAGATTTGACTTACCCTGTAAGTTCTTGCAGTCATTTTGTAGAAAACCCAACTTTATCGAACGTAACTGACCTAAAAAGATGCCTAAAATATTTAAAAAGAACAATAAACAGTGACATTGAGTACAAGATAGAAAATGGCATAAATATCCTAAATGCATACTGTGACTCGGACTATGCAGGTGATATAAGTACAAGAAGAAGCACAACAGGCTACGTAATATTTTTGGGAAATGCTCCGATCAGCTGGTGTTCAAGATTGCAGCCTATATCAAGCACACAAGCAGAATTCATCGCAGCAGCAGAGTGTACAAAGGAATTTTTATAAAAATTTTTGGCCAAATTATTTTGTAGAAGGATTTTAATTCTCTTTAGCCGAATTTTGTTATACCCCTAATTTTATCTCTAAACAACCAAGAGATAGTTATAATATTTTACATAAGCCCAGTACTAAGAATTTTTTTTCTGCGTTAAAATTAAGGTTTGGATTTAATAGAGATTTAAAACATTTTGAATGAACCTCCAAAATCTCTGCTTCTGATTCTCCATTGATACGTGAACCCAACAACGACTATTTCCGTGCATTCCTCGTGCCAGGATAACACCGAAAGCAAACAAAATAATACAGTTGGGGAAAATTTTAAGGTTACGCTGATATGCACTCATTCTCAAACCTATTCTTTCAAAGTTTTGAATTTTTTCTCTCACACACTCATTCTTATGGTTTTTTTTTTTTTTTTTTTTTTTTTTTTTTTTAGGACGTAGTGAGTTGTTTGGCTCTCAACAAGTGGCCCTTAAGAATAACTTACGCATGGTAATACCTTCCGGTTTTCTTCTCTGCGCAAATCCTGTTGTTTTAATGTCCCTGTCTAAACTCATTCTTATGGTACAACCCCTAAATGTGTGTATACTAACACTAACAACGGATCACATCCGGACTTTTCATAAATGAAAATTTACACTTTTTAACAATTTGAGTTGGGTTTTTGTACTTCTGACAATATTTAAATATTTTATTGCTGCATATAACAGTTTATGGACGAATTTTTGGAAAATATTTTGATATTTTATGGCCAGATTTTAATATTTTTAAACTTTATGAATAGAGTTTTACTCTTTGCAATAATTTAAGACCGGCTTTTAAAGAATATTTTGATACTTTATGACCGGGTTATGTTATTTTTGAGGTTTCATAAATAAAATGTTCCACTTTTTAAAAGTTTTTGACAATGTTTTTATTTTTCATAGCCAAATTGTACATTTTTTAACGGTTAATGGCCGGATATTCCCTTTTTGACACTTCATTTATAGCCGGATTTTGCACTTTTCAACTTTTTATGGCTTTTTTTCATTTTTATACTTCATGGACGGATTTTACAACTTTATCTTGCACTTTTTGACAGTTTTAAAGCCGGATTTTGCTTATCTTGACAGTTTATGAACGAATTTTGGTTCTTTCTGGCAATATTTTGATTCTTTTGCCGAATTTTCTTATTTTTATTGAATAGAATTTTGCATTTTTCAACAGTTTATGGCCGGGTTTTGCTATTTTTGACATTTTATGAATAGAATTTTGTACCTTTTGACTGTCATCTTAATAAAATTTGCACTGTTTGACAGTTTATAGCAGGATTTTAACAGTTTATAGTCGGATTTTGCTGTTTTTGACACTTTATGAATATAACCTTGTACTTTTAGACAGTTTATAACCGTATTTTGCTATTTTTGACATTTTTATGAATAGGTTTTTACACTGTTGGTGCTTTCTGATCATATTTTGATATTTTATGTCTAAATTTTGACATTTTATGATAGATTTTTGCACATTTCAACAGATTATGACCGGATGTTGGTAATTTTGACATTTCATGAATAGAAATTTGCAGTTTTTAACTGATTAAAGTTCTTTCTTGGAATATTCAGATACTTCATTCTCAAGTGAATAGAATTTAGTACTTGTTGACAATTTATAGCCGGATTTTGCTATTATTGACATTTAATGAATAGAATTTTGCACTTTTTAACAGAATATTGGTATTTTTGTTATTTTATGAAAGTAATTTGCTTTTTTCAACAGTTTATGGCCAAATTTTGTATGGCGGACTTTGATTTTTTGTAACAATATGTTGATACTTCTTAGCCGGATTTTGAGTTTTGAAAAAAGGATTTTGCACTTTTTGACAGTTTTGCCGGATTTTAATGCTTTTTGACAATATTTTGATACTATATAGCCGGACTTTGTAATTTTTATGAATAAAATTTTGCACCTTTTAACAGTTTTTGCTGTTAAAAACAATTTATTAATAGAATCTTGTACTTCTTTTCAACAATTTATTGCCGATTTTAGAAAAATTTATTTTTCAATTTTTAGTAATCTTGCACCTGTTAAAAGTTTATGACCGGATTTTGATATTTTTGATGTTTTATAAAAAATAAAACTTTTCAACTGTATATAGCCGGATTTCTGACAATATTTTAATGTTTCAAGGCATAATTTTTAACATTTTATAAATATCATTTTACACTTTTTAACCGTTTTTGTCCAGATTCTTTTTGAAAACATTTTAATATTTCATGACCGGATTTTGTTATTTTTGACTTGAGAAGTGCTTAAACTTTAATAATAGGATAAAGAAAATGATAAAATTGTGTACGCTTTTTTTCTAAAACCGTCTTAATAATGGCGGCGTTCAGCTGAAATAGGTGGCGGTAATCCTAATTAATATTAAAAATGTCAATTAGAACAAACAGACAGGCAAAAAACACTGTCCGTATTTTAACTACAACAGTTTAGAAGCCGGATTGAAAGTTTAGAAGTAGATTAGACTCGTTGTTGGCAAGGTTTTTGTTTTTGAAGACCTCATTTATACTTTTAAAAACCAGATTTATAATTTAAAAGCCGGATTAACAGTTTATCAGTATAGTTTAACATATTATTTAGCGAATTTATAATTTAAAAGCCGAATTTACTATTTAGCAGATACATTTAACACTTTAAAGACCGGATTTATGTAATTTGAAGATGGGATTATTAGTTTGGCAGTAAATTTTTACACGTTAGTTACTGGATTGTTAATTTAGAAGCCGGATAAAGAGTTTGGCAGTGAAATTATTAGCAATCAATTGAAAAAAGAATTTTTGTTATTTTGAAATTAAAAAAAAGGAAAAAAAAATCTTCCAGAGTATATGTTACTAAAAAAGAGTATGTCTGGTCAGCCTGAGTAAAAAAAATAAGATGTTATTATTGTATTTTATATTTAATTTTTAATCACTCTTCTCCAATTGTTGTTAGTCGCCATGTTAGAGAAGTTGATGGTTATATTCAATCCTTTGATGACAAACTCTTGAGAGCATGGATGGGTTATTCCAGAGCACGATTGCAGACGAGTAAAGTAAATTACTGCTCACCCACCAAAGTGTTTGTCATCAAGAGATTGGAAGTTACTTTTTTCTGCAAGCGTTAAAGGTCACTATCTGAGCGGAATCAATAGTGATATCTATCTCCTGATGACCAACATTTTAGCGGGTGAGTGGTTCACTCCAGATTATGAATACCAACGCATGTTTTGAACTGGGTTAAAGTTTCTCTTTTTTGCAAGTGTTAAAATACTCTATGTCAAAGGAGGCGATGGTGACATTCAATTTCTAGATGACGGACATTTGGTGGTAGGCGGGGGGACCCAAAGCATGATAACAAACGAGTAATTTGAACTGGAGTTAACACCCACCCATCTAAGTATTAGTTATTAATAAATTCTCTTTTCTACAAGCGCTAACTGTCTCTATGCAGGGGATAGTGACATCAAATTCCTTGATCGAGTGGAGAAAACAAAATTTACAAATGAAATCGATCAGAAATTTTTTGTAGAACCCAATTCTGACGCAATTTTAAGTCCACACCTTGTCTATACGCTACAAAAGCCAAAAAACTGATTTTTTGGTTTTACTGGTCTGCGCAAAAAGGAGCATTTTTGTAAAAAAAAATTAACAACAAAGTAGGCGTATCTTGTAGGCCTTGATTTCAACATAAACTCTTACAAATACACGTTTAGCAGCATTCAGAGGAACTATACACCAAATATTATAAAAAAATTGAGTGTTGCAAACCATTCTACTAACAAGTTAATAAAAGAAACGAAAAAAAAAATACTAAAGCAAGTTTCTTGTCGGACCCAAATAGAATTTTGCTTTTTTAACAGTCGGCTTAGACCCAACATGTCTAAAGGGCCCTACAGAACTGGTGTAAAAATAGTAATATTATAAAATTTTTGTTGGGGTCCTAAAATTTGGTAACGCCTTGGGTCTTTTACATGCTAAATCCGCCACTCCTGACAGATGTCTTCAAGTTAAAAAAAGAAGTGTACTAAACGAGTTACTTGATAACAATCACTTGGTGGGTGGGCGTTTTGCTCAGCTTAGAAAATGCAAATGGGTGGGCGGGTTCATAATATGTAAGCGGTTGGTATAGAAAAGTGATTTCTAACAATATTTGATATTTTAAGGCCGTATTTTATAAACAGAATTTTACATTTTTTAATAGTTTATGACAGGATTTTAATGTTTTCTAACAATATTTTGATATTTCTAGCCGGTTTTTGGTATTTACGAGATTTTATGAAAATGTTTACACTTTTCAACAGTTTATAGGCGTACTTTTGAGTTTTCTGACAATATTTTGATGTTTTAAGACCGAATTTTGTTATTTTTAACATTTTGTAAACATAATTTAGCAGCAAACAAAATTGACAAAATTGTATACGTTTTTTTTTCTAAAAAAGGATGCCCTTCTCATTCTTTAGGTGAATAGTCCAGAAGTCTATACCTAAATAATTATCAACAATCAATATTTAAAGCGTTTGTTTAAGGATAGTGGAGTTGGAGTAAAATAGGCTGGAGTGGAGTGAATAGTTGTTGAAGCAAATACATACGCAGCATGATAATTTGATTCGTCGTCATTTAGAAGTTATAACCTTAAAGCAGACATTTAGCAGGGTAGCAAGATTTTTACAAGTAAAAAAAAGAGTATAATATGTTTTTAACCCTTCAGTTTCAGAAGAACTGCACTCCAACAACTGACTAACTATAAAGGTTTTTTGGTTCTTTGTCAGCATATTTACCGCCATTATAAAAAAAAAATGATTAAACTCCAATTTAAATTAAATAACGCCGGATCTCGAATCACGATAAATTTTTGGGAATTTTTTAACTGAAGGTAGAGAATTTAATTTTAAAGTTTATAGCATGTGCACAGTTGAATTGCACTTTTTTACTGTTATGGACTTACTGTTGGTACTTTTTGACAATACTTTTTCACCAGATTTTACTATTTTTGACACTCCATGAAAAGAATTTTGCAATTTTCAACAGTTTATGACCGAATTTTGATGCCGGATTTAGAATCTTGTGCAATATTTGGGTTTACATAGCGAAATAAAAAAAAAAACCTGTGCTATACATGATTTACGAACGAGTTTTATGCTAGATAGTAATAATTTCTAGCATAAAACTCATTTGTTTTGCGCGATTTTGATCTTATAAATGTTGTCTATATGGAATTATAAGGTTTTAAGAGTAATTTTGTGTTATAAATTGGATTTGTGCGCCAGTTTTGACAAGTCTTGGCGATTTTAGGTAGTAAACGTGATTATCAGCAAATTTCATGCACTAAATAAGAATTTTGAATGTTTTTTAAGCAAATTTGATGCGATATTGATGTTTTCCATGAAATTTTTAATAAATTTTATTGATATACGTGATTCACAAGCAAATTTTAAGCAAGAAATGTTTTGTACGATTTTTATGGTATTCAACGTTTTTACAGGAAATTTTATAGTAAACAAGAGTTTTTTTTTAATGATTTTGTTGTCACTTTTTTTTTAAATTTCATAAATTAAATATTTTACGACATTTTTGACTTTTTATATAAAGAATGTTGAAAATTTTAACAGTTTATGATAAGTTTTAGTATTTTTTGACAATATTTTTATACTTTATGGCCAGATTTTTGCTATTTTTAACACTCTATGAATAGAATTGTGCACTTTTTGACAGTTTGTGACTGGATTTTAAATCTTTCTGACAATATTATGACATTTCATAGCCGGATTTGGCTATTTTTAAGATTTTATGAAATTTTTAAAAAGTTTATGGCAAGATTTTGGTTTTTTCCAACAGCATTTTGATGATTTATGGCTAGAGTTTGTAATATGTGACATATTATAAAAAAAATTAACTCTAGATTTTTTGACCGTTTTTGACTGGATTTTGATTCTATCTAAAAGTATTTTAATGTTTTATGACCGGATTTAGTTATTTTTTACTTTTTACGATAGAATTTTGCACTTATTAACTGTTAATGACTAAAGTTGTGACGTTCATTGAAAAGAATTTTGCACGTTCCAATATTTTTAAGACCGGATTTTGCTTTTTTAATATTTAATGAATATAGTTTAAATTTTTTTTTAATTTTTCAACTGTTTATAGCCAGATAAAGAATTTTGTTACTTTCTAACAATATTTTTATGTTTGATAGCAGATATTAGAATTTTAATTTTTTAACAGTTTATGGCCGGATTTGAGTGATTTTTTACAATATTTTATAGCTATTTTGGACTTTATAAGTAAAACTTTACATTTTTCAACAGTTTATGGCTATAGTTTAATGCTTTCTGAACAGAGTTGGACGTTAGTGACTAACAATTTAGTCAGAATAATAGTTTGATTAATGATTACTGACTAACTAATCAATCATTAGTCATTAATCGCAATGTTTTTTTAAATTGATAAGTCATTAGTCAGTTTATTTACGATTACAGATTGATCATTAGTCGATTACTTGTGACTAATGGTTAGTCAAAACTACTTTGTATTCGAATATTCGTCAATCATCAATCACTTCTTTTTTTATCCCGTTTCAAGTTATTTTTGCCCCACTATGGTGCGCTTCAGTTGGTCTGGTTTGTCTTATCGTTTTGCATCAACACGTTACAATCCGCTATCGTTTCTGTTTGGATTTTTTTTACAGTTATTGTACAATGCAATATATTGAGAAGGGCCTTTTCAGAAACGGTTTTGAGAAAAAGCTTACAATTTTGCAGTTTTATTATGTCTTAAATAAATCTTATAGATGTGTACCAAATCAGTCAAATTGTATACCAAACAATCAACAACCTAAGTTCCTAAAACTGTAAGATAAGTTACAGTAATAGTTGACATAAATATAGCAGATCTGTCAGATAGTATTCTAAACTGTCAACAAAAATTACAACTCATAAATAGTCTATAGTAATCTGTAAATATCATAGATAGGCCAAAGGTACTACATCTGCCAAAAATCGTAATCTACCTTGTCCATAAATGTTTGTCAAAAATGTTATGTGTCAAAAAATTACAAAAACTGTCATATAAGTAGCAATATGATAAGTTGGCATAAATCAGTCAAATTGTTTTTTAAACTTTCCAAAAAGTTACTAAAAACTTTAGAAAGTTACAGTCAAACAATTTACAGCAATGTAATAAAATGCATACCATCTGCCTAATATATCATATTTTATTCTAAATTATCAAAAATGTTACTACATGTGTCGCACATAGGATGTCCATACGTCTCGGTTTTCTTGGATTTGTCCCGGTTTTTAACTTTTTTGTCTTGGTGTCCCAACAATTCTTTTCGGAACAGTTAATTTTTCCGGTTAATCACAATAATAGAAGTTAAAGCAATCATGAATGAAACTATTAGAACGATAGAAAAATAAAAAATAGAATTTATGACAAATTTCTACTTATAAAAACAATTTTTTTTGCAAGAATGTATTTCCTTTCAGTAAAGATGGATTCTACAACATCCAATTCTGCTATATTAAAGATATCATTTTGCCGTTTTTTTTGTTGTATGTACCGGTTGTGTCCTGACAAAATGTGGACACCTTAGTCGCACAGTAACTAAGAACTTATCTGTCAAACAATTTATAGTAAAAATTTATTATTTAGCAGAAATATAGCAGACCTGTCAAGTAGTGTTTCAAATTGCCAAAAATATTGTCAAAAAGTAATCACATTTGTCAAAAAATTACTAAACTGTCATAAATATTAAAAGTTACTAAAACTAATAAATAGTTTTTAGCAATGTAATACCGTAACGTGTAAATATATCATAGCAACTTACCAGATCTGACAAATTGTTTTCTAAATTGTTACTGAAACTGTAATATCGTTACAAAAACAGTTTACAGCAATATAATATTAAAATGTATTTTAAATTGTCAACATTGTTACTAAAACTGTAAAAAAAAACTATTGAAAATGTCATCGAGTTACTAAAATTATCAAACAGTTTACAGCAATGTGATAAAACGAATACAATCTGCCAGATGGTTGAAATTTTATTCAAAATTTTCAAAAACATTACTAAAATTTGTCAAAAAGTTACTAAAACTGTTAAACAGAAGACTTTCTATCAAATGTCAGTGTATAAATAACAATCTTTTACAGTCTACTACATGTATGAATACCCTCACATGGTTTTTTACTTTTTTTTTAATTTTTTTTAGATTTTCTAAAATATTTTTAATTTTTTTTTCTGGTAAATTTTTTTTTTAAATTTTAGAAAACATTTTGAAATTTTCTTAAATGTTTTGAAATTTTCTTATTTAATAAAACAAAATTAAATATCTTTTAATTTCGTTTTTTTTTTCTAATTTTTTTTAAATTTCTTTTATTTTTTTTATTTTTCCATATTTTTTTAAATTATCTTATTTTTTTTATTGTTGTTTTTCTTATAAAAAATATATTTTAATATATTAAATTTTTTTAAATTTTCTTAAATATTATTTAAAATCTTTTAAATTTTCTTAGTCAGTTTTTTTTAAACAGGTCTGCAAACCTTGGTTAGTTGTTATTTGTTAGTCATTACTATGCGAATTTTGATTGGTGTCTAATAAATCAATAATCGTTTTTTACCAACTAATGACTAATAATCATTAGTCATTGGTCACATCAAATACGGATAGTCGTTAATCAAAAAAGAGCTTATTTATAATTACTAGTCATTATTCGTTATTCGTGCTGGTAATGATTTGTAAGTCAGTATCTTTTTTTCGTTAGTCAGATTACACTTTGTCCTACACTGTTTCTGACTATGTTTTGATGTTTCAATACCAAGTTTTGTTATTTTTAACATTTTATAAATAGAATTTTTAGTTTTTTTCTGAGAATATTTTAATATTTTATGACCCGCTTATCAGTTTGACAGTGAAGTTTAACACTTTGAAGACCGGATTTACAATTTTAAAGGCTGAATTAACAATTTAGTAGTAGAATTTGACACTTTATAGACCAGATTAAACTTTTAAACGCTGGATTTAAACTTTTAAAAGCTGGATTTACTATTTGAAAGCCGATTTACAGTGTGGTACTAAAGTTTAATTTGGCAACCAAAATTTTTAGTTTAAAAAATTAACAATTTTAAAGACTGGATATGTATAGTTTGAAAGACGGATTAACAGTATATTAGTAAAGTTAAAACATAGTTACTGGATTTATAATTTAGAAGCCGGATTAACAGTTTGGCAGACAAATTTAACAATTTGATGAGCAAATTTACTTTTTCAAAAGACGGATTAATAGTTTGGCTGTAAATTTTGATACATTTTTTTAGTTCTAAAAGCTCGATTAACAGTTTTAAAGACCGTATTGATATTTGGAAGCCGGATTAAAAGTTTAATACTTTGAGAGGAGAATTAACATATTTAAGATACAAATACTTATTATTTAGTAATAAATTAGCGTACTCTCACTTTTTTATTAAATCAAATATTGTTAGCTGAATTTCCAGTTCTGAAAGTCAAATTTACAAAATGCTGAATTTATAACTTGAAGGCCGGATTATCACTTTGGCAGTAATATTAAGACGTTGGTGGCCGGAATTATATTTTTAAAGGCAGCAAATGATTGGAATTATTAAGACTTAACTAAAGAAAGGGTATAATTTCTTTTTATTTTGAATTAAAAAGAGTAAAGAGTATTATAACTTCAAAAAGAGTATATGTTACTAAAAATGAGGATGTCTGGATGACCAGTTTTTATGAATGTACATAATTAAATAATTAAGAATTATTTATTTGCATGCTATTGAGCGCCAACTCTATGGTTTGCAAGTAGTAGAATTTTAAAATATTGTTTACAACTTAAGCTAATTTTAATAGAAATCGAACAAATCTTATTTAAAAAATTATATTTCTATATTAAATATATTCAATATTAAAAAACATTATTATTTAAGAAATGATTAAATAATAATAAAATAATATAAACATTGCTCTAATTTTTTATCGTAAGTTTATAATTTGTTTTGCATATTCAATGCCAGTTCAGGGTTGTATTAGAAAATTTCGAATGCCACACCCAAAAAAACGAAATAATAAAATAAAACTAAAACAATATTTTTTTGCAATATTCATTTATTACGTGGGCAAGCAGCTGTGATCCCCTACCACACAAACATCTTTCACCTTTAGAGAATCCCCACCAACCTCTTGCTTACTCACACAAACAGTGCACACCTGAAGAAACCAACAGGTAACTTAACAACCATTGTGTTTTGTGCTACATTCATATTTATTTACAACACTAACATCATCTTAATACGACAACAAAAAGGACACTAATTGTAAGTAAATATTATTATTTTTGTAATTTAAGACTAATTAGTTGATTCGCATCTTATTACCATTTTAGGCGTGAAAGTAAGCGTGGGTTAATAGAACAATCTGTTGATCTGTCATTAACATACGGCAATTTTAATTTAGTTAATTTTTCTAGTTAAGATTGTATCATTGTCAGGGTTGAGCGATAATGTCAAGTTATTATACGAGTTATGTGCTGATTTAATTAAAGGAAGCTAAATCCTATTTAGGCAATAATTAATTAGTTAAATATAATTTAAGTCTGGGGTAATTTAATCCAGATAATAATCCGATGATGAAAAAAATATAGGAAAGTTTTGAAGTGCTTAGTTTTGTACGTCATAAACACATGCGAAATATGTATTACCTTATATGAGAAGAAAGCGAATTTAATTACTTTTCCATTAGTATATAATAAGATTATTATTATTTATTTCTAATTTTTATTCTTAGTTAAATACTGTGACCTCGAATTGGGTTGGCGTAATTATTGTCTTTTTAATATTATGTTATAACAGTAGTTAAATGTATTTCCATGTTTATTAAATATGTTAACAGCATTATATATTAAATATGCAAGTAATGATAAACAGCATAAATGTAAATGATTAATTTATTTGCTTTGAGTGTCTCCATTTATAAATATTACAGAATTATTTTACGGATTTAATTAAAAACCTACAATATTTGAAATTTATTATTTTTGAATGAAAAATCATTGCATCACTTTGTGCTCATGGCGGCGAAAAAAACGGGGCCACAAAAAATTTGAAAAAGTTGACCAAATTCAAAGTTACAAACGAGGTGGGGTTTGAAATGATCCTCAAACTATTTATATATTTGATTAACCACAGAATATCAATAGCAAATAAATAAAAATCAAACAAACAAAAATTATGTCAACCATGACAAATATTGTCAAAAATGACAAATAAAATTAACTAAAGAGCACACTAGCATAGGGCAATCAATCTCAGACATCATTAGTCCACGTAAAAATGATAAATCGGCTCTCTTGCGCCGAATTTTCAGCGGCGGAAGATTATATTGCAATGCAATGAGGTTAAAATCGTAATTTTAGGATAAAATGCTTAATTTGTACGATAATGAACAAAAATATTTGTTTTGAATGCGTTCTATATTGCATATATAAATGCTGTAGAATGGGCACCAAACTGACGGAGCGTACTCTAAATGAGAGCATACAAAGACGCAATAAAGTAGTTTGAGTGTAGTTCAGTTGACATTCTGTACACAAACTCTAACATTTTCATAGCACGGTTGCACATATAGTTTATATGCTCAACAAAACTTAGTTTTAAGTCAAAAATTACGTCCAAATCTTTTATTTGTGTAACATGTCCCAAAACATTATTATCGATAGTATAGTCATACGGTACTTTACTTAAAGTTCTGTTGAAGCTTATCAAAAAACATTTATTTGCGTTAAACAACAAGTTATTAATAAGACACCATGAATGAACAGAATATAAATTATTTTGCAAACTAATGCAATCATTGATAGATGATATTCTTCTATAAATTTTAAGATTGTCAGCCAATAAAAGAATCATTAATAAAGAGTAAACACAGAATTGGCCCACAATGAGATCCTTGAAGAAACCCAGATAGAACAACAATTGGTTTTGATAAAAAGTTATTAATTTTCACACACTGAGTACGATTTTCCAAAAAGCTCAACAACCACGCAACATCAGATTCATGAAAACCCAAAGCCCGAAGCTTAGCAATCAAAGTTCTATGATTAACGCGATCAAAAGCCTTTGAAAAATCTGTGTAAGTAGAATCAACTTGAACTCTTGATTTAAAGGCATTTAAACAATGATTTTTGTAACAAAGAAGATTTGTAAGAGTAGATCGACCCTCACGAAACCCATGTTGCTGTTCCACTAAAATGCTTCTGCACATCCATAGTATTTGGCCAGTTACAATTTGAGCAAATAACTTAGGAATAGCAGACTGTCTGCATATATACCTTTATAATTAGCTCCAGATGTATGCAAAGGCATAATGTAGCTTTGTTTCCAAACTTGAGGAAACTTAGCTTCATTAAGAGAAGCTTCAAAAAGTAAATGCAATGGCGTAGAAATTCACTTACTTTGAATGTTGATTTTTGTTCGAGTAATATATTGCTTAGATACGAATTGAAACTAGTTATAATCGGACAGTTTTTTTTGAGTCTAGTAAGTGAAATCAATTCTTTATTAAACCAAACTGGAAAATTGTTTTCACGCCACAGTTTTTTGGGGACAAAACAGTCAATAGCAAAGTGTAACACAGAGTAAAATAAATTAACGCAATTATCAACATCACAATTATAAACAAAGAGCGGACCAATCAACATTCAGCAAAAAGTTATTGATTGCGTTAAAGTAAGCAAATTTAAAATCATTAAAAACATAATTACACATTAAAATATTACGACTAGTATCACATTTTACATCTATCGCAAGCATTATGATGTTGACTAAGTATTAACAAAACATCCACAGCATTAATCACAGAAATATCACAGATATTAGAAAAGCATAAATCTAAGAACACACCACCATCAATAGGTATAGATATACATTGAGCGCAGTTTAGAAATCCATAACAGTTGGCAACAAAATGAGCAGAATAACTATCATTACAAATAACACTTATGCCTAACTCATTATTTATTCATGCCGCTGAGGGTAGGATATAATCGCCCAGTGAAATTAGTTTACTGATCGAATATTTGTCAGCGATAGATTTAAAGGAATAACAATGATCTAAATATTAATCACATGCCGAGTGGTGGGTGGTAGGTGGTAAGTAAACTGCACTAATAATATATGATACAAACTTAAACTTAATAATTACAAACAAATGTTCAACACTTAAAAATGTAGGTTGTAATAAAGTACAATTAAAACAAGTTTTAGTAGCAATTAAGACACCTCTTCCGTCCAGCTTAGGGCTTGTTAATGAAGAGCGATCACATTTAAACAAACTGTAACCAATTAATTGTAGCTCCGCATCGCTGATGTCGTGATTAAGCCAGGTTTCGGTCACTACAATAATATCGTAGTTAGATACAGCTACAGCCAACATAAGATCTTTGAACTTAGTTTTTATACCACTGACGTTTTGGTAATATATGGAGATTCTTCTGTAGTTCCTGGTAACTGGTTTAGATAAGTTTGTTGGATCTAGATTTCGAAAATTCACTAAAGATGAAGCAGGAACATTATTAACTCGCCTATAATTAATAAATTTCTTGACCGTTATATTTGCAGACTAAATGGATCGAGCATGATTAGCTGGAATAGAAACTTTAATGCTGCTTCCAGATTTTACTTGTCAATCAACAACATCAACTGATTTCGTGGGAAACTTAATATGATTTACTATATCAGTTTTTTTAGTTCCACGTTTCCAAGTTTAGAAACATGTACGTAGGAAGTAGGCACATAAACCTGCAGTTTGTCATTAGTTGGGCCACAACCAAAGCTAGTTTGAGTTTTTGATTAGTTTTTCCCTTAACAACAGAGCTTGCCAAAGAAGGAAAAACTGCAGGCTGAATCAATTCCACCGTATCATTAGCGAACGGCGCAGTAGTAGGAGCAGTTAGTTGATCACTGCGAGCTTTGTACTGAAGAATAGTTTTATCTTTTTCGGCAATCTTCTCTTTAAGATAGGTAATTTTATCTAAGAGCAATTTATCACATAAAACTTGGTAAAGAATAAAATTTTCTTTATAAAGTTTTGGAAGTTTGGAATTATCCAATTCAAAGCCTAGTTTGGATCAGCTTCTGAAGGCTATGTTGTTATATTAATTATAAAACTGCATTTTGTTATGAAAGTCTTCAAAGTATAGATCCAGAAAAGTACAGTTGAGGATTTGATTACTCTATATGTAGGCAGATGTCACCTAACCTATCCTAAGGTTGATGCTATATTTTCTACTAATATCGCGCTAATGGGTACTGAAAAAATCATTTTTGGTAATGTTTTTAACCTAAAAACTTTTTTCTTAAGAATCTTATACGCATATATTTAAAAGTTGTTAGTATTTTATCTGTCTCTTTCCCATTGAGAATACGTATAGATTTAACCCAAAATTTGCAGTTGCTAATTGTCACTATTATACGTTAATAGTCTTATTAGGCTGATACGCCAAAAATCTAAACTTGTCACTATTATATTCACATTTTATATTATTGTTAATTTATCTGTCGCTTTGCGGTTTACAGTTGTGTTACGGTACCTACGGTAAAAATGATACATGTAATACTCATTTAGCAATAACAATTTAGTTTAGTTTAGTTTTATAATTAAGAGTTGAATACAAATCATTTTTTTTCAACTAATCTGTCATCATCTGCCATTGAAAGTCTGTTGATTGACAGGTCAATATTAGTTGTAATTGTATTCAAATATAAAAGGGTTTTCCAATAAGAAGTTTCTTCTTTATTTCGCGTTTTACAGCTATTTTACATTGCCCCAGAAGTCTTACGACTTGTATGAAGGGGGTAGATGGAACCAACGGCTTATTAGGTGACTCGAGGATCGAACCTCGGACTGTTAGCGTGCTACGCTAACTTTCTATAACTGAGCTATCTCACCGTTATATATATTATAAGTTTCATTTTGAATAGCAGGTTATTTGGGCAGCTGTCAAAAGTTATTATCTTTTGACATTTGACAAGTAAAAACTACGCCATTATTAAAAACTCAGTCACAGTTTGCAAAACTAAAGCATTTTTTGGTTGTTCTAAAGCACCTTCTCGGCCGGCAATAGTAAACCTGATGGAAAAATTTGAGCTGTTGGGACTAGTTTGTGATGTGAAGAATCGAAACCGTGTGCATCGCTCAAGAACACATGAGAATATTGCTGATGTAGCCCGTAGTGTTGAAGAAAACCCAGGTTTGTCGATTCCTCGTCGATCTTTGGAATTAGACATTCCACAAACGAATTTACACCGTATTTTGTATAAAGACTTAAGTCTTACGGCTTTTAAAGTTCAGTTAACACAAGAACTCAAGCCGGTCGATCACCATAAACGTATCTTCGCTGATTGGGTCCTTCAAATGCATTAAAACGATCCGGAATTATATTGAAAAATTATCTTCAGTGATGAGGCCCATATTCACGTCGGAGGCTACGTTAATAAGCAAAATTGTCCTATTTGGGACTCAGAAAATCCAAGAATGATTGTTGAAAAGTCTTTGCATCCTCAACGTGTCAATGTTTGGTGCCGTTTTTGGGCTGGCGGTGTGATTGAACCCTACTTTTTCGAAAATGAGGCTGGTGCAACTGTTACGGTGAATGGATGGCGCTACCGAGCTATGATTAATGATTTTTTATGGCCGGAATTGGAAGATATTGATGTGGACGACGTTTATTTTTAGCAAGACGACGCTACGTGCCACACAAGCAACGAAACAATCGCAATTTTGCAAGAAAAGTTTCCTAACCGAGTTATTTCTCGAAGAGTTGATCACAATTGGCAACCGAGATCTTGTGATTTAACACCTTTAGACTTTTTTCTTTGGGGCTACGTGAAAGATAAGTTCTGTGCCAATGCTTCACAATCGATTCAAGACCTTAAAAGATGGAATTCGTGAAGTTATCGAGCACATACAGCCGCAAATGTGCGAATTGGTCATGGAAAATTTCATGAAAAGAATGTGGTACTGCAACCGTAACCGTGGCGGTCATTTGACTTATATTGGTTTCAAATGTTAATGACACACCTTCCTTTTTACAATGAAATAAACATTTATTAATTTCTCTTAAAAAATACCCGATTTTTTTGATGAAATTTCTTATTGGAAAACCCTATATAATAATTTGTTAACTATGAAATGAATTAATAATTTATTCAAAATCAGTCAATCGAATCACAGCGGCCAAGGGTCAAGCATAGACAATTGTTTCGGTTCTACAAACCTCGTCAGTATGCCTTGTACGACCACGGCATCGCATGATAGCGAAGACAATTTTGAATAAATATTTCTGTGCTTATGAACACAATTGATATTATAAATAATCAAACGAATAATTTGTTAACTGTTATTGAATTTCAGAATATAATGTGTTAACTGGCATTAAATGTCCTATGTCAGTTTACATTTTAAATCTTTAACAACTTAATTGTCCAAAAATGTCATTTAACAATATTTATTTAACAAATTTGTTAATCCCTATTGAAAGTCAACTGACATTAACGTCAACTGTCATAATTAAGTTGTCAAATATGATTGAAATTATTATCTGTCACAACAGTTTCAAACTATCAAAATTGTTACTATGATATGGAAAGCTGTCATAAATAAAACTGTTTTCAATATCAGTAATCTGTTGTTAAATGTCAAATTTCACAACTCGTGGAAAACCACTAATCTGTCAATAAAATTAACAAATGTGTCGGAAACTGTCAAAGAAATTTAAATAATGCAACATTTCAAAATTACATTGCAATCTGAAATATATTGAAAAAATTCTGACATTTTTCAATGTATTTTGTGTAAAAAAAAAATTGTAAAGTCAAATATGAACAACAAAGTTGTCAAACAAATCGGTTAAACTGTCAACAACATTTATAATAATAATAATAATAATAATAAGTATATTTACGGCATACGCCTTTTCATACAAAAAATTATATAAATAAATAAATATACATTGTACATGGTGTTACAAAATACAAAAAATAACATAAAGTACATAAATATTTTATTTCATTTCAAAAGTTTATATCACGACATATACTTTGAAACTTACTGAATAATGGTGAAAATATGTCAAAATTGTTATGATTTTGATGATCATTACAAAGCCTCATACATCTAAATATTGGACTATAGTAAGAGTAATTTGTCTTATGTAATTCGCACTTAAAACACTTGATTGTCGTGTGTAACGTTGTTGATTAAAATTAAAATTAATTTTTCCCAATAAAAAAGGACAATATATTTTGCCATGTATTAATTTATAAATAAAGTTTAAATCAAAAACTGCACGGCGATCTTTCAGAGGATTAACATTAAATAATTCAGCAGCATGATCCCGATGCATATTGGTGTTGACTAGACTCAGTTTGTAACATAACGTTTTTAAAAATTTAGATTGAATTTGTTCAATCTTATTTATGGTGCCTACTTGATATGGTGACCAAACTACACAATAAAATTATATTCTAAAACTGATCTAATTAATGATTTATATAAAACTACATAAGCACTTGGATTTAAATCACATGATAAACGGTTAACAAATCCGAGCATCTTTTTAGATTTTAAACTTATTTCCAAAAAATGACAATTAAAGTCCAATCTTTTATTTTTTCTACTGATTGTATAGATACATTGTCAATTTGGTATCTATATTGAATTACTGAATTAATTCTGTGAAATGAAATTGAAAAGCATTTCTTAGTATTTAACCTCAAATCGTTAGACATGCACCAATCGTTTAAGAGATTTAAATCCTGTTGTAAAAGGTCACAGTCGATTTCTGTTTCTATACTTCGAAATAGCTTCAAATCATCTGCATACATTAAACTATCACAATTAACAAATATATTTGGCAGGTCATTCACAAACAATAAAAACAAAATCGGACCAATATGTGTTCCTTGTGGTACACCCGAAACAACATTTAATGGCTTAAACAAATAATTATTTACATTGAGTTCTTCCGGTTAAAAAACTTGGTAACCAACTTACTACAGAACTATTAAATCCTAAATAACTCAGTTTAGCAATTAAAATATTATGATTGACTCTATCAAACGCTTTTGCAAAATCTGTATAAACAGCATCGGTTTGTAATTTATTTTCAAACGATTTTAAAATTATTGATTGGTACAAAAGTAAGTTAGTTGAAGTAGATCGACCTTCAAGAAAACCATGCTGTTTATCAGTTATTATTTGCTTGGACATCCATTTTAACTGATTTGCGATGATAGAGTCAATCATTTTAGGAATAACTGATTGGTTACAAACTTCTCTGTAGTTGGTAATATCATTACGATTACCAGACTTGTGTATAGGTTTAATGTATGACTGTTTCCAGCACTCAGGAAATACTCCCTGCTTAATAGATAAATTAAAAAGCACAAAAATTGGCTTGGAAAGTGTACAAATACAACGTTTTAAAAGCATGCTCGGTATTTCATCCGGACCAGATATCACAGAGTTTTTTAAACTTTCAATACAATTAAAAATATCAACAACATCTAAAGTAAAAGAAGACGGATTTTCAACACACTCAAAATTAAAATCAGGTACATTTAAATTGCTGTTTACATAAACAGTAGAAAAAAATTCTGAAAACAAGTTAACACAGTCTTGTCCATTATCACAGATTTTATCACAGTATAACTTGTTTTTAGGATACCCATCAGTTTTTCATTTACAAAGTTCCAAAATGATTTAGGGTTATCACAGATATTGTCACTAACATCACGACAAAAAGGTTGGCTCTTAAACATTTACATTTTCTTCTAAACTCTTGAAACTTGTTAAAATCTTCCAACCTGCCTGTTTTCTTATAATATTTGTGATCTTCCTTTTTTTTCTTTATAAGCTTAATTAATTCACTTGAATACCATTTAGGGTATGAACTTTTCCAAATTTGTTTGACTGGCACAAATACATCAATTATATCATGCAAGATATTATAAAATTGTTGTGCGGCTTCTTCTATATTATCTGTACTTAACGTTGTGTGCCAATCAATGTTTGCTAAATATTGATTTATGGCTTCGTAATTGGCATTTTTAAAATCAGGTACTATTTCTATAAAATTCAACTCAGGATCCAGTGTAGGTTTACTAATACTTAGACAATACGCTATATGATGTGTACTGTTTGGAAATATCAAGTCCAGAAATACATTACGAGGATTAGAAATATTATTGCATTGATATAAATTTAAATATGCAAATGATTCACAAACCATTTGTGTAGAGTAGCTAGAAAACTCCAGCAATGTTACTCCCATATCATCATAGCTCCATGTAGCATCTGGTAAATTATAATCACCACAAATAACTAGAGTAGCATTTGGATATAAAGTAGCTATGTTTTCTACCATGTCAGTATGTATTTGATATTTACTACTATTTTCTCTTGGTGGAATATATAATGCACCTACTATATATGTTTTATTTCCAAGCTGTATTTTAATAAATAATTGTTCCACTTCTAACGAAATGTTATTAATTTCTGTTGCATTTAAGTAATTTTTAACAGCAATTAAAACTCCTCCACCTTCAGATTTCTTACTAGATTCTATGCATCTATCTTTTCTATAAAGATTATAACCATTTAATCCAATTTTCCTATTTTAAATATTTTCCATTAGCCATGTTTCAACTATAATAATAATATCATAATCACATAATGAAACATTTAAAATAAAATCCGTTAATTTTGTTTTAATTCCCCCCGCATTCTGAAAATAAACTTTTAATTTGTTTTCAGTTTTTTGACGTATTTATTTTATTGGCATATATATAAGGTCTATCATTTCTATATTTTATGTAGATATTATTATCTCCATTTGCCTTACGATGTTCTAATTGATCTGATACAGCCTTTAATTCATTCAGTTGCATGGGTGTTTTATCTGACCTTATTATAAAATTGGGAATAGTTATTTTCCCGCGATTGTTAATTACCTTTTTGGCATCCTCTTCATTATCGTAAATAACCTTTACAGGTCTAGGTTTATTTGATTTCTTCCCCACTTTTATAACTTTTCTAGGATTTGGTATATCTCCCAAAGGGCTAAGTAAATTGATAACTTTTTTTGTATCGTTATCTATTCGCAACTGAGCTGTTGTTTGCACAGATTCGGGAATGTTAAAAATCATAACGTTGTTTTTTCTTCTCTGGCGATCTTCCACCTCGTAAATTAAATCTTCATTATTTGTTGTATTAAACTGTAAAAGTGTTATTTCTTTTCTACATTTTCATTTTCTTTTTCCAACACAGTAATTCTACTATTCATAGTAACTAATGTATCAGCAATATTATCCAACCGTTGAGTTATTTCCTGTTGGAAAGGAGCAAAGTAAGTTTGAAATAGTTTTTCCATTCCAGATAATAAGCTATTTGGGTCTTCTGATTGTTTAGCTAAACAATTAATACAAACAAACTTATTTTTAACTTTTAATAGTTGTTGTTGCTCATTAGTATCTTTAGTTACGCATTCTTTATGTACCCATTCAGAACATTTCGTACACTTAAAAGAATTTGCATAATTGCTAGTATGGATATTTTTTTACAATAAGAACAATCAATTTGTCAACAAAAAAATACATCTGTCAAAAATGATATTTAGAGAAGTATTGTCTATTGTCTTTTTTAGTAACATATACTGTTTTTGAAGTTAGAATACTGTATGCTCTCTTTAATTCAAAATAACAAAAAATTATACTCTTTTTTTTTTTTTTTTTTAGTTAAGTCTTAATAATTCCAATCGTTTGTTGCCTTTAAAAATGTAATTCCGGCCACCAACGTATTAATATTACTGCCAAAGTAATAATCAGGCCTTCAATTTATAAATTCAGCATTTTGTAAATTTGACTTTTACTACTGGAAATTTAGCTAACAGTATTTGATTTAATAAAAAAAAAATAAGAGTACGCTAATTTATTACTAAAGAAAAAGTATTTGTACCTTTAAAATGTAAATTTGCCTCTCAAAGTATTAAACTTTTAATCTGGCTTTAAAACTGTTAATCGAGCTTTTAGAACTAAAAAAATGTATTAAAATTTACAGCCAAACTATTAATCCGTCTTTTTAAAAAGTAAATTTGGTCAATTTGTCTGCCAAACTGTTAATCTGGCTTCTAAATTATAAATCCAGTAACTATGTTAAACTTTACTAACATACTGTTACACTGTATTTCAAATTATACGTCTCAACTATCCCGCTTTTAAAAATGTAAAATTCTACTATTAAACTGTTAACTCGGCTTTGAAATTATAGGTAAAACTGTAAATCCGGTGGGTTTATGGTGTTAAATTTTACTGCCAAATTATTAATCCGGATTTTAAATTCAATCTTTAAAATTATAAATTTGGTTTTTAAAAATGTATATTTCCGGCCACCAGCGTATTTAAATTTACTGCAGTGCTTATAAAACCATAAATACGGCATTTAAAAGTGCAAATCCATCATTTAAAGTGATAAATTTTGTTATCAAACGGTTAATTTGGTTTTCAAATTATAATCCGGCCTTTCAACTTTTAAAACTGAAAATGTTTCACCAATCTGTTAAATTTGATTGACAAATTGTTAATAAGGCAAAATTGTAAACCAGGTTTTTTAAACTAAAAATTTTGATTGCCAAATTAAACTTTAGTACCAAACTGTAAATTCGGCTTTCAAATTGTAAATCCAGCTTTTAAAAGTTTAAATCCGGCGTTTAAAAGTTTAATCTGGTCTATAAAGTATCAAATTCTACTACTAAATTGTAAATCCAGCCTTTAAAACTGTCAATCCGGTCTTCAAAGTGTTAAATTTTTCTGTTAAACTGATGATAATCCGGTCATAAAATACTAAAATATTTTTAGAAAAAACTAAAAATTCTATTTATAAAATGTTAAAAATAACAAAACCGAAATTTTGTCATAAACTTTTAAAAAATTTCATATAGTCTTAAAAATTGCAAAATCCGGCTATGAAATATAATATTGTCAAAAAGATTCAAAAACTGTAAAAAAATGCAAAATTCTATTCATAGTGTTAAAAATAGTAAAATCTAGCCATAAAGTATAAAAATATTGTCAAAAAATACAAAAACTTATCATAAACTGTTAAAATCTTTAGCATTCTTTATATAAAAAGTTAAAAGTGTCATAAAATATTAAATTTATGAAATCTTAAGAAATAGTGACAACAAAATCGTTCAAAGAAACTCATGTTGACTATATAATTTCCTGCAACAACATTGAATACCATAAAAATCGTACAGAAAACATTTCTTGCTTGAAATTTGCTCGTGAATCACGTATATCATATAAAATTAATTAAAAATTACGTTGAAAACATCGATATTGCATCAAATTTGCTTAAAAAACATACAAAAATCTTATTTAATGCATGAAATTTGCTGATAATCACGTTTACCACCTAAAATCGCAAAGACTTGTCAAAACTGGCGCACAAATTCATAAAATTACTCTTAAAACCTTATAATTCTATATAAACAACATTTATAAGATCAAAATCGTTCAAAACAAATGAGTTTTATGCTAGAAATTATTCGTTTTTAGCATAAAACTCGTTCATAAATCAATGAATTTGCGATGCAAACCCAAATATTGCATAAAATTTCTTTAGAAAACTTCAAAATTACAAAATTACATAGAAAAAGTACATGAAAATTGTGCTTAAAAACCAATTTTATAAAAATTACGTTTAGGACACAAAAAAGTCATTTTTGGTTTAAAGTAAACTAAAAATAGCGTTTGATGATTGGCACATACGAAATATTGTTAAGACTTTATCTATATATCACATTGCTGAACTTTCAAATTTTTTTTTGGAGTCTTTTTCATTCAAAAACATCACAAGCGGCTTTTCAAAGCCAGGTATTTGGCCATTTAACAGACTTGCATTCGGGGATGATCATTTTGCACCTATAGACATTTTCAGTGAGAGTTTCCAAGAGGAATACAAAGAAAATAAGCAGGAACTAGAGAGACTGGAAGTAGATTTTATTGAGCCGGAAAGAAGTCAAAATGATTAAATGAAGTTATTGATGAAAGCTGCAACAGAGACGAAACACAAACACACCTTTTAGATAACCGATTGGATTTTGTTACATCTGCGAATATTGTTCCACCTCTCAACGTTTCACCGCTTCCAAAGGCTAGACCAAGGTTTCAGACTAATAATAACACAATGTTTCCAGCAGCTGTACGACCATATCCGAAAAAGGTTTTGAATGAAACGACATCTAAGAAAGGAAGAGAAAAAGGAAAATGAAGGGTTTATACTAACTCACCAAAAAAAAGAAAAACAAAGAAAACGAGAAATTAAATTGATGAAGCAAAAAGCAAAGAAGCTGAAAATAGCAATCAAAATTATTGGGTCTAAAACTAAAAACCTAAAAAGAAAAAAGTCTGTTTTTGTTTGAAGCCAATGTCAGGTTCGGATTCCAGTGAGAATGAGTTATTGAAATTAAGTGATGATGACGATGATGAAGAGACAGATGAAGGAGGTGGAGAAAAGTTTGACATTCCTAATTTTGAAAATATAAATATTAGGGATTTTCTTCTTATTAAATTTGAAAAGAAGAAATCTGTAGTTCATTATGTAGCCAAAGTCACTTCTAAATACAGTTTGACTGAATACCAAGTGTTATATCTTAGAAAAAATCCAAGGTCTTACATTTGAAGGTCAGAAATTTTACAATAAAACGTCTTTTTAGCTTATTTTGTTTCTCAGTTTTTGGGCTTCTGGAAAAAGATAAAAAGGTCCACGATGGCTCAAATTATTCCTTATTACATGTACTTTAAAACCCATATTATTATGTTTAATATTGTGGCAGTTATTTTGATATATTAAGCTTCAAACATTATTCCAAAAAAACCCCTAAATTTAGCAAGTCTAAAAGTTCAAAACTTGTGAGCGCTTTTCATTTATTAGCGTTGCCCACCCACTCACCCAAGTGTTGGTGATCCAGAAGTTAGTTTATTTCTGCTCTTGTTTGGTGTAATCTGTTTTAAAGTGAAAAGAAAGTGTGAGTGATCCAGTTTCTTGGTAACAAACTCTTGGGTGGGTGGGTGGAAACTAAGTTTAAAATGTGTGGGCGTGTACTATTTAATTGCTTAGCCCACCCACCCAAGTGTTGATGTTCCAAAAGATAGATTATTCTTGCTCTTGTTTGATAGAAGCTGTCATAAAGTTGAAAACAAAACTAACAGATTAAGTTTGTTGATAACAAGTACTTGAGTGGGTGGGCGGGAACTAAATTTGAAACTTGTGGACCTCAACCATTTAATTGCTTTGCCCGCCCACCCACCAAAATGTTTGTGATCCAAAAGTTAAATTATTTCTACTCTTGTTTGATGTAAGCTGTTATAAAATTGAAAGAAAGAGTGACTGATCTAGTTTCTTGTTAACAAACTCCTGGGAGGGTGGGCGGGAACTAAGTTTAAAATACGTGGGCGACTACCATTTATTTGCGTTGCCCGCCCACCCATCCAAGTGTTGGTGTTCCAAAAGATGGATTATTCCTTCTCTCGCTGGTGTTAGCTGTCATAAAGTTGAAAGAGAAACTGACAAATCAAGTTTCTTGATAACAAATTCTTGGGTGGGTTAGAGGAAACTATGTTTAAAACTTGTGGGCGTTTACCATTTATTTGACCACCCACCCAAGTGTTGGTGATTCAAAAGTTGGATTATTCCTGCTCTTGTTTGGTGTAAGCTGTCTTAAAGTCAAATATGAAAGTAACTGATCTAATTTCTTGATAACAAACACTTGGGTGGGTGGGCGTAAACTGAGTTTAAACTTTGTGAGCGCTTACTATTTATTTGCGTTAGCCACCTACCTACCCAAGTGTTGGGGATTCAAAAGTTGAATTATTCCATTTCTCGCTAGTGTAAGCTGTCTTAAGTTGAAAGAAAGAGAGACAAATCCAATTTTTTAATAACAAACGATTGAGTGGGTGGGGAGGGGGAACCAAGTTTAAAACTTGTGGGGGTCTACTATTTATTAGCGTTCACCGCCCACCTACCCAACTATTGGTGATCCAAAATATAGATTATTCCTTCTCTCGCTGGTGTAAGGTGTCATAAAGTTAAAAAAAAGTGGGACTGATCTAGTTCCTTGATAATAAACGCTTGGGTGGGTGGGCGATCAGCAAGTTTAAAACTTGAGGGCGTCTACTATTTATTAGCATTGCCCAGCCACCCACCCAAATGTTGGTGATCCAAAAGATGAATTATTTCTTCTCTTGCTGGTGTAAGCTATCATAAAGTTAAAGGAGTGTGTGACTGATCTAGTTTCTTGATAACAAACTCTTGAGTGGGTAGGCGGGATCAAAGTTTAAAATTTGTGGGCATCTACCATTTAATTGTTTAGCTCACCAACTTCAAAATATCAAAAATAGCAAATCCGGCTAAAAAATATAAAATCTAGCCATAAACTTAAAAAAAATCTGTTTATAAAACGTCAAAAATTATAAAATTAAGTCAAAAAATATCAAAATATTATAAAAATATACCAAAATCTGACTATGAAACTGTCGAAAAATGTAATATTTTACTTATAAAATGTCAAAATTAACAAAATCCGGCGACATCCAAATAATGTACAAAATTTGACCAAAAGTTCGGCAAAGAACAGTTGACACATGCAAAATTCTATTAATCAAAAATCATAAACAGCAAAATTTGGTCTTGAAACATCAAAATACTTCCAAAAAACAACAAAATTTGGTTTTGAATTGGTAAAAATGCAACTTTCTATCAACTAAAACTAAAAAATAACAAAATCCGGATATAAAACATTAAAATTGTTTTCAAACAGTATTAAAATGTGGTCAAAAACAATTAAAAAATGCAAAACTTTATTCATAATATGTCTAAAATACCAACATCCGGTTTTTGAACATCATAATAATGTCAAAAAGCACCAAAATTTGCCCATAAACTGTTGAAAAACGTAGAAAATTAAAAAAAAAATATAAAAATAAAAAATAGCCAAATCTGGCTATAAAGTATGAAAATTTTGTTAGAGGTAGCATAGTCCGGCCATAAAGTGCAAACTTACTTTAAAAATTGCAAAATTCTTTTAAATAAAAAGTCAAAAATGATAAAATGCGGTCATAAAATATTCAAACATTTTAAAAAGAACAAAAACTTTACCGAAGACGACTAAAAGCTGCAAAATACTAAATCCGGCCTTGAAAGTTTTTAGAAAGCTATTTTGTAATTAAATCTTGAAAAAAATTGCCCTAAAACAATTGAAAACTGAATTTTTGTTCATAATCCGGCATTGGGATTTTAACAGTTTTTAGAAATAATCAAAAATCGGTTATGAATTAAAAAAAAAAAAAAAAAAGTCTAAATCTAAGTCAAATCTTAACAAAATTTGATTTGCGAGGTCTAGATTTCTTCGTGTTTCACCTCTTTTTAAAGTGATCACACAATACTTATAGAATCAATACGTATACACCATTATTTTGATGCAGGAAGTTGCACATGTTTTTGATCTTCAAAACTTTTAATTTTCAGGTCACGAAAAAGCGCTGTTACCCTATGTCGATTTTAGTCAAAATGTAATTTTTGTAAAAATATATTAAAAACTGTCAATAAAATGTTTGCAAATTGACTTAAAATTTGTTGTGCATAGCAAAAGATATAAAAAAAGCAGTGGTGGCATAGTCTTTCCATGTTTAAATCCCCTTGTGACCTTTACAAATTTAATAAAAACATCAAAGGTTTGCTGAAGTTACATTACATTAGAAATGGATAATAGATATTATAACTACTAACTAAACTTGAAATTCTAAGGAAACTAAAAAAAACTTGAGGAAGGTCTACTAAATCATAAACAATAAATAAAACTTCAAAACATTGATTGCTTTAGTTTAGATAGAATAGATATTTAATTTAAACCCTTTGGTTGGTTTTTAGAATTTATTTGTCTTTGTAGATGTAACTTTAAAAACATAAACACCGACACTATGTTTACATTATAAATATTGGTGATATAAAAGCAAACATGTTTTATTTAATTGATAAATCATAAATGGCTTTATAGACTAGTCAATCACAATAATGTGCAATCGTCTGTCATAACATCAATTACAATTCGATTTACTTTGATAAAAGTTTTCCAATGTTTATTTACAATTTATATGAGATCTAGATATCGGTAACATAAACAAGATACCAGATTTTCCTTGTTATAATTATGTATAATTTTATTAACTGTAGCCTTGTTAAAGCTATTATTATGTTTATTTATTCCTCAAAATATGTAACACTTCACTAATACTACGAAAGCATAATTTCACTTTCAACTAATTAGTAGTAATTAATTAATTAATGAAAATCAAATACCTCCTAACACAATTCAACACTTGCGAAACATTAACTTTTCATTTCTGAGTTGAACGGAATTCGAAAAGTACCGTTCCATCACATAACATTAAAAAATGGTAAAAACTAACAGTGCAATCCGGTCGTGTTATTGCGTTCACATACCGTGTCCGATTTAATTATTAAATACGTACCATTATTATTACATCTAATAATTATTTTTTCACTTTCTCGCTTCGCGTTCAGTATTAGACTGAATTAGACACTGTTTACATGTATCAATTAAAAATATTCAAACAACCTTCGGTTTGAGACGTGGATGACGTAAGCGCCGCAAGCGGAATACATACATATATCTGTGAGTGAAAACTGATATTTGTGTAAATTTTTAAACATAGATTATTTTTTAATAAACAACGACTAATTAGTGGGACACGAATTGATAAGATATACTTCAAGTGGTACTGATTGGTTTTCTACTTATCGTATGTATGTATGTTAATTAAAGGATGATTATTGCAATCGGAATTAATTAAAAGATAATTGTGATTGTTTTATAATTGATAAAAAGTGCATTAGTTAGATCAATTTAGTTACAGAATCATACAAGCTCCCCACCCTAGTACCAATACATCATTCACTATTTATAAAGTCTTATTACTTTAAAAATTCTTTAGCTCATAACTTTTTTTCGGTTTTTTAATCTTATGACCTGCACCTTATATTAAACAAAATCGCAAAACATTTTTGGCGGCCCTAAAAAATGTCAACTATACAATTACATAGTATATATTATGCAGTTCATATGCTAAATAGTTAATACACTTTCTCAAAAAGTTGACAGTTGATTTGTCCAAAACGAAATTTCTAATATTACATTTTAGTTTTAGGTATTTATTTATAAATTAGCTTAATGACAATATTGAATTAATTGAATTATTTTATGTAGTACATAATAACAGTAATACACATTCCATAACTACACGATGCTTCTACGCAAACCACGCCTGAAACATGTAACCTTTTTGCGTACGACAATACAACGAAACAATCACTAACATTAACAAGCGGAAATGCGGCGTAACAAGCATCAATTATAATGAGTGAACAATTCTCATTCAACGGTTAACATTTAATTACTGAATGGGAACATGCGAATCTTTTTATAAAAGAAGCAATCTTAATTTATTTTACCAGACATTAAATCATCTTAACCTACTTTAATAAATTGTAAGATTTTAATCAAATTGTTTTTTTCTAGCACAATGAACGCTTACCTGTTACTGGTGGCGCTACTGGCTGTCTTCGGACAGGTGCTTTGTGCCAAAGACATGATGAGGAAGAGTATAGTTTTTGATAAGAATACACCTGATGTTTTCTATTGTCCTATTCACAAGCCGACTGGATTCGATAAGCTGATAGTCAAGTAAGTTAAAATTTTGTAATATAGTATTAAATATGTCAGCAGGGGCGGACCTGTAAGCAAGGGTCTGCATTCGGAAAAATTCAATTTTTAAAATTTACAAAATAAAAGTTAAATAAATGACAAAACTGTACTTTTTTTTTCAAAATTGTCTTTCTGTGGGCTCTTTTCAATGTTTTGCGTTGGGGCTCAAAAATCCTAGCTCCGCCACTGTATGGCAGAGTTTTATTGTAAAACTGCAGATGCAGAGAAACTCAAAAGTTATAAAGTGAAAACAAAGAAGGGGAAATACCTTGGAGATGGTGTGGTTGATAACTTGATACGCCAACCGTGGCTGATACTTGCCTTGGAGCGGAGCACATTCTTGGATTTTTTGTAGTTTGTTCTGCCCGGCGTAGATGGGCACCGGGTTTTGAGCCACTTTCTGGAAAGGTTCTCTAGGTGTGGAGAAGCCTTGGGGCAATTGTGTTTGGTTTCCTGGCAAAGAGTGCTGGGATACCGGGAAGCCCCCTGTTAGGCCTATTGTGATGACCTGCTGCTGTGCCCCTGAATTGTTGAATTTGAGGAAGTGGAGCCGATTTGTTCGGTGCATCATTCAACTTTCTATGCAAAAGCGAGGCTTACCAATCTTCTTATTTATCAGTACCATCGGAGCACAAAAACAGCTGTTGTTCCTTTTGATTATCTCTTTGGTGGGCAATTCGTGGGTTGTTCGAAAATTTAGGCCTTCCGGCAAGCATTGTGAGTCAGGGGAGCTTGTACCAGAGTTTTGTCTACATTTGTTCATTTGGAAGGTTATGGTCTTATTGGCCGTGAGAATTATGCTATTGTTGAACATCATATGAAGCTGCTGGAGTAGGTCAGTTAATCGGTCTTGATTTGTGGACCAGGATTGGTGAGAATAGTCGATACTGACTTCTTGATTCCTTAACCATTTGTGGCCCAGTAACACCTCTTCTCCTAAACTTGGTGTGATGAGGAAGGGTACTGAGGTTTTCGGGTCAGCTTGTTTGATATGTCAGTTTGATGTTTGTTTTTTGGGTAAGCAAAGCCGGTTCTGGCTTGCCGGTTCTCTACTTGTTTTCTAGTTGTGCAGAGTGTTTGCCGTGGTTAGCGGTCGTGTACTAGACCGAAAAGGTTTGCGGCGGGTTAAACTGGTTTCCATTTTGATGGTGGGTTCTACCAATTGCTCAAAATGTTTGAAAATGATGGTTTGAAGTTTCATCAAAGTTGCGATGGTGTTAGACATGACCTTCTTGGGGAAATGCGGGTACCTTTGATAACTCTACTGGTTTTTTTTGTCTTGTGAATGGAAGTGATTATTTGGTGGGCCATTCTGACAAGCTCCAGTGGGTAGAGTATTGCGGTAGAATTTGTTGTTTTGAGTTTATATAGGCAGGGTTCTTTTGTGCATTGACTTTTGAAGGTTTTGGCTGTTCTTGTCGAGTTGGTACTTTGTGATAGGCCATCTTTGATCTCGGAAATATTGTTCGATAGTTTTGAATAATGATTCCGAATCTTTATAAGGCTTTCCCCCGAACCATGGTGGACGGGTATCTCTGGTTTTTCTGATGGGTAGACAAGGCTAACTTACAATGAATTGTTGTTTGTTTGTCGATGTCTTCTTATTCTCTAGGGGTAGTGTTTGGGGTCGTAGAGGCACTATGTTTTTGTTTGTTCCACGTTAGGCGCTGTTTGTCACCGTCCTTTTAATCTAGAAGCGATATAAGGCGGGGGGAAACACCCCGGAGATGGTGCGGTTGATACACGAACTCCAGCCACTAAGTACTCGATTTGTAGTGGAGCACTTTCTCGTTTTTTGTGTGTTTTGTTGTGCCCAGCTTAAATGGGCAACGGATCTTTGGCGACTTTCTGGAGAGGTGTGGAGAAGCTTTGGGGCAATTGTGTTTGGCTTTCCGGCATTGAGTGCTGGGATGCGGGGAAGGCCTCTGTCAGATCCATGGTGATGACCTACTGGTCGAGACTGTCATTTGCAACTGTGTTACGTTGTTGAACACTGTTGAGGTGGCAATTTGGTTTTGTCCATCCGGTTTATGTTCCATGTTCTTGAGGGGGTTGTTATCGTAAATTTGGTCGTAGTGAGGTTTTTGGACATTTTTACGGTTACACAATATATTTGCTCTAGTAGTTTTGGTTGTTATATTTTTGGTGATTTTGGAGGGAAATCATTTAAAAACCTAACGTGTCGGATTCTGACTACCCCCTATCTGGCTCATTGACCTTTTGTTTGGAGATAAGGATTTTAGGAGGTGGTTGAAAAGGACGCTCTATAGGCTGTGAGGTGGGAAGGAAGAACTGCTCGGCCAAAGTTTTGATGTGTAGTAGTATTGGAAAACTGACTTTCTGCTCGAAAAACTTTTTTTTTATACTTTTGTGTGGTTGTTCCAAGGTTCCATCTTCATACTCGATGGTGATTGGTTGATGCAATAGCCTTTTCTTATTATTATTATCAAGATATGAACCGCTTTAGGATTATGATACGCGTTGAACTTTGAGAGAAATTTTCACTTTACTCCAATCCTCGTACCGAATCGCGATTGAATATTCATTTTTCTAATTTAGTGCACATAAATTCGAATGTACATCTACAGTTAAATTTGTTGATGCAAACTTCTCCCCGATCATCTTTTGAAAATACTGTTTGGTTGCAACAAATTGCAATCCGTACGTAGTCTTGGTGCAGTGCGACATGTCTTGACTAGGGCGGTTCAAGGTTAATATCTAAACACAGCTTAAGAATATTTTTAAAATCTTTAAATATTTTTAAATTGTATGTTTGTCCACTGTAATGTATGCAAATAATGGTACACACAATGCCTGCTTTTCTGCATCTACAAGCCCTTTTGTAGTTTTCTATGCACTTACACGATATAAGCTTTAAAAGCTTAGCTGACGCTGTTTTTTGAATTTTTGGGTCTCACCGCAAAATATTGAAAAACGCCCTTTTATATCTGAATATCTCCAGAATTGAGGGGGTGGCTGCCCTAGCAGTTTTTCACGGCTGCAACGATGACTTTTTTTGGTTCGATCTATTTTGGAGCAAATCTCGAATTACAACCTCCTATCTCAGTCCATAGGTGACGATGGCGCACTTTAACAGTTGGTGTCTGATTTATTGAAAGCACTCTTCTTGTTCTCTGTTTTGCGATTTTTTTAGGTCATCACAGGTGCCTGGTGCCATGAGGTTCGCTTTTAGATTGGCTTCACTGGTTGTTAAGTTGATGGTAGTACTTTGCTGGTGCTGAAACAAAACGAGAGATATTAGTTTTTCTCTATGTTGATTGCTATTCTCTCCTGGAATCAGTTGGTCGGTTGGTCCTTTTTTGCGTTTTTTCTCTTTATTTTAACAAACTTTAGGACGTCATTACCCTAACTGGTTGTTGCGCCGTTGAAGAGTGCAAACGTGGTCAGGTGTTTGGATTCTTCTCCCATGGGGACCTATTAGTATCCGGTCTTTAAATCTATTTTGGTGAACAAGCTTGCTTCTTCAAAGTTATGAAGAGTTTTGTGGATTTTCTTCTGTAGTGGAACTCGTTCTTTGTGGCTTCGGTTAGTTTCTGGTAGTACCGTCCTTTTTTACAAGTACTACCGGGAGATAGTTTTTGATGGGTGGAGGTTATCTATATGTACCTTAGTTGAGAGTGGTCTTTGATTCTGTACTAGTTCTACTCTTTCTTTGGTTTTATTCATTTTAAAGCAAGTTTTGATAACGGCGGTTTTTGCCGGGGATATTTTTGCTGCGGTAGTGCTTTGCTGGTGTCCAATCTTGAAGGCGTCCCTCTTATTTTTTGTTCTGCGTTTTTTTTTTAAATTGTTCCAGGGGAGATAGAGGTTAGTTAGCATGGTCTAACTGGGAGTTAGATTGGTGCGTTGCTCGTGCTGAAACAATGAGATATTAGTTTGTCCCAGTCCTTTTTGGGGTTTTCGGTGATAAGGATTATTTTTTAGCTTTCCATGTAGACGTTTTACTAGGTTGGCTTAGATGGCAGTAGTATGTTGAAATTATTTTTACTTCTTGCAGGCTTTGTTACATATCTGGCTGGTGAACTGCGGTCTGTTGTTTAAGAGGGACCTGCCAGTACCCGACCTTAAATCCATTTTGGTAAACACGTTTGCTTCTTTGAAGTCGGGAAGGGTGCAAACTTGTACTTTGTGGTCTTGTTTAGTTTTAGATAGTCTACGCAGAACCAGGCAATACCGTCTTTTTTTACAAGTACTACCGGCTCGCAGTACTTGCTCATGCTAGGCTCCATGATGCCGTTTGCTAGGAGCTAATCCACCTCTCCGTAGATAAGGCAAAGGTGATCAGCTCTTGGAACTTTTGTTGGTTTGAAAAGTTGTTTTTTGGCACGACAGTTTTGGTGGGTAGTTTTCTGATTTAGTAGACGTTGGTCTCAGGTCTCTTTTTTTATGTAGAGACATTGCCGGCCGTAATCCAGAATTGCATTTATCTTCACCTGCCAGGAATTTCCCAGGAAGACCACAAGATAGGAGATGGTGGATTTGATGTTACTTATCTGAACTTTTGCTTTTGTTGCTCCGGCGGGATTGTTTGGCTTGTACCACGGGTTTTTTGTTTGGGCGGTTCAGCAGCTCGAAGCAAGTAAAGTTGATGCTAGTTCCGCTGTCAATGAGGGCTGTCCGTGGTTGGACGTTGATGGTTTCTTGAATATGTGGTAGCTTTTGTGTAGCTCCTCCGCTTATCTGCTCCAAGTTGATTCGATCATCTGGTTTTTGGCTTTTCTGGAGTTTTTTAAGCTGACTTGCTTGCGGGGTTTGTGTTGATGCCGGTTTTTTTTTTACTTGCAAGGTTAGCGTTATTAGGTCGACAGTAGTTCAGAGATTTGGATTCAATTTCTTCAATAGAGCGTTTGCCATCTGGGTCTTGATGTAGTGTGGGTGCACTTTCTTATACAGGACTTTCTTTTTGAACAGAAAGGCTTAAATGGGTTTTCCAATTTTTTGGCTCCTTGTAGCTGACTTGTTGAGGAAGCTATGGACAGGCCCCATACCTTCTTCAACAGGTCAGCCACGAAGAGTGGGTTGCCGTACTTCCGTATCAACCTTTTCTTGCTTCTTCTATACGAAGATTGCAACTACTTTTTGCAAGTCGCTAGGAAGTCCTTTTTGGGCGGTTTCTAGGAGTTGGTGTGGATGGTCTAGCGCCGGAACTTGAAATTCTGAAAAATGTTAATCCAGCTTTTGAAGAAGATTTCCCAAGTTCATGAAAGTATCCGATAAACTTTGACATATACTTAAATTGACATCGGGTTGATGTTGGTAATATGCGTCTTCTTTTCTGCATTGGCTTCTTTCTTAAACCTTTCTTCTCGTGCCGCAACTCTTAGTTCTTGTATTTTTAGAGTTTGCTTGACTATAAGTAGGCAGGAATTGGTTTGGCCGCGGCAATTGGTGCGGCGGTGGCAGCAACAGGTGTGATTGTTAGAAGAGATTTGTTTGGAAAATGAAAAAGTAAATCAACTTCTACAAAGTAGTCAGAGTGTTTGTCAAGCTAACCGGCATGACCCAGAAATGGCACCTTATGCTGGGCGTTGCAAAGGTGATCGATCGTGTTTTTTGCAATCAAGCAAAGTGGCACTTCAATCGTCTGTAATCAATTCATACGCTATGTGATCATTATTCATTTATAAACGTCTTTAAAACCATTCCGAAACAACACTCTATGATTACTTACTAGCATTTTTTATATTTATAGGGCAAGGCCATTAAAGAAGTTATGCGAATTCGAAGGCAAAGCAATTCCTCCACACTACAAGAGCGATTGCTACCAAGACATCGACGAAAGTGATTACGCCTGTAAAGAAAAATACAGAATAATGGTAAGAATGGAACAGAGCGTGAAGTATTTAACTAATTTGCTATTAATTTGGTTTGCTTGACACTTACAAGAAAATATAAAAGGCAATGCAGTTTAAAAAATATTTGAAATCCTTAGCTCAAAAGATTTTGATCAACGATTTCCACTTCGGAATCAACTGCAAACTGCACTATTTGAAGAAACTAGGAGGTGTTTGAGTTTTAGATTTTTATCATTGCCTTTTGATGTTTTTGCCAAATCGATGACTCTCCCAAAAATTAAACAACGCTAATGACGTTTTAATTTATAATCAATTTATTTTATTTCAGAAACGCATTAAAGTAAAGGAGGAAAATTAACACATCCACGACGGGGAATGCTATTTGAAATTAAACCAATATTTATTTATACATTAAACAATTCGCACTAAATACTGTACTAATAAAACGCTTTAATTTTGTAATAATATTGTTTTATAATGAATGCTTCCATCTGCTTATTTCATCGTGATCCATAGTAAATTCAATTTATTATCCTTTGTAGATATTATCAACTTGATGTAGTGATTAGTTTTAAAATTTCTTCTACTAAATTGGATTAACAATTTTTGGAAACGATGAACTAATCAGATTATTTTTGTTGGGCCATTGTATATAAAGGTGGTGGGTGTTTTATTATTATGTCGATTCTATGCACGTTCTTGTTGTATGTTATGATTTATATATTGTTCTTCGAAATACCATTAGCATGACTCATATTTCTGGTAGTTACTACCACGCAATCATTCTCTTATTTTGTATCGAAAATATTTATCTTAAAAAAGATCCAAATATTCTTCTTCGCACTTTTTCTTTCTATTTTATTTCTTTAATTTCCGAAATTTTGTGGATTCTTGGAAGATACAATAGGAATATATCGGTACGTATACAACTCAGCCAATTTGATTAATAATTTTATTAATTAATGATAATAATTCAATATTTTTATTGTTTAGATGAACAAGTATCCGCCTGGTTCAGACAATCCATTTGATGGAGGTAGATTGAAGCGATTTTTGGATGTGGATAGAGAATATTTGTCAAGACAGCCACCGAAACCATTTACAAAATTAAATATACGAAAGAGCAGATTGAGGGATAGATTGATTGTTTTTTAGATGTGGAATTGAGTTGAAATTATTAAAACAAGACGTGTGTGGCCAAATCGGGTTGTAACAAGTGAAATTAAAACTATGAACTAATGTGTTCCTAATATGTCCAAAAAAATATTGTAAATTAAATCAAAAATTTTGTCTATTAATTGTTATTAATTTTCTACTATTGTTGTGTTTTATTTGAAAGCCTTGTTTTATCAACAACTTATTGAAAGAACGTTCAAAAAATGGAAGTTTGGAGAGAAGAGTCGGATAGTAGTGAAGAGTGATGAGAGTGACATTTAACATTTAATAGTCGCAGAGTCCTGATGAGGTGCCGCTAGTATTGTTATGGACAAATATTATTATCAAACTTTACATACTGAAATACTATCACATCTATCAAATATCGGTGAACCTTTTCCTCTAGAAAAATTTTCTTATGGGATAAAACGCCAACTAACTTAAATATCCAAACGATAAGATTTCAGTTGTCACTTATTTTATATGTTGAACTACATACAATATTCTATATCTCCATTCTTTGGATTAAAGATTTGCAATTATATTTAACGAGTAAAAAATTAATGAAACACTAAATGAAAACTCCACTTTTTAAAAATTAGTTACGGAGACACGACGCATAATTTTTTTTAAAGTTTGAGTGCATAGATTACTTTCTTCTATAATGTGAAAATTTTATTCAATTATATTCAAACGTTTTTTTGCTGTTTTCTTGCTGTTTTATTTTTTTGTAAATTTTATGATATGTTTTAGCTAGGAAATAATACATAATAGCAACTCTTTTTAACAGTTACTACTTTATCAAATTAATTATTTTGTAATTAGTGGGAAATTTTAGTTTTATTTTGGAACGCTTGAATTCTGTAGTTTTATTTGTTCTTTTGTTTAAGTTAGGAAATTGTAATAGCAACTTTAATTAACAGTTGCTACTTTGTAAAATTAATTATTTTGTAATAACCGATAAAAAATTTTGTGATTTTAATTTGTAAAGCTTGAATATTTTTTAATTCTGTCATTTTATTTACATTTATGGCAATTGTTTTAGCTAGGAAATAATGATAGCCACTTCCTTTAACAGTTGCTACTTTGTGAAATTAAATATTTTCTAATAACCGATGAGAAATTTTGATTTTATTTTGTAATGCTTGAATATTTTTCAATTCTGTAATTTTATTTAGATTTATAACATTTGTTTTAGTTAGAAAATAATAGCTATTTTTTTTAACAGTTGCTACCTTGAGAAATTTTGATTTTATTTTTGAATGTATAAATATTTTTTAATTCTGTAATTTTATTTAGATTTATTACATTTGTTTTAGTTAGGAAATAATAATAGCAACTTCTTTTAACAGTTGCTCTTTGTGAAATTAATTATTTTGTAATAACCGATGAGAAACTATGATTTTATTTTGGAATGTATGAATATTTTTCAATTCTGTAATTTTATTTGGATTTATAGCATTTGTTTTAGTTAGGAAATATTAATAGCAACTTCCTTTAACAGTTGCTACTTTGTGAAATTAATTATTTTGTAATAACCGATGAGAAAGTTTAAATTTACATTGAAATGCATGAATATTTCTGAGTTCTGTAATTTTATTTAAATTTATAACATTTGTTTCAGTTAAGAAATAATGATAGCAACTTCCATTAACAGTTGCTACTTTGTAAAATTAATTATTTTCTAATAACCAATGAGAAATTTTGATTTTATTTTGGAATGCATAACAATTTTTCTATTCTGTAACGTTATTTAGATTTATGGCATTTGTTTTAGTTAGGAAATAATAATAGCAACACCCTTTAACAGTTGCTACTTTGTGAAATTAATTATTTTGTAATAACCGATGAGAAATTATGATTTTATTTTGGAATGTATGAATATTTTTCAATTCTGTAACTATAATTAGATTTATGGCACTTGTTTTAGTTAGGATATAATAATAGCAACTTTCTTTAAGAGTTGCTTGCTACTTTGTAAAATTAATTATTTTGTAATAACCGATGAGAAATATTGATTTTATTTTGGAATGCTTGAATATTTTTCAATTTTGTAATTCTATTTGGAGTTATAGCACTTGTTTTAGTTTAGAGATAATGATAGAAATTCCCTTTAACTACTTTGTGAAATTAATTATTTTGTAATAACTGATGAGAAGTTTTGATTTTATTTTGGAATGCTTGAATATTTTTTAATTCTGTAAATTTATTTGAATTTATAGAATTTGTTTTAGTTAGGAAATAATAATAGCAACTTCTTTTAACAGTTGCTACTTTGTGAAATTAATTATTTTGTAATATCCGAATTCGAAGAGAAATTTTGATTTTGTTTTAGAATGCATGAATATTTTTCTATTATATATTTTTATTTAGATTTATAGCACTTGTTTTAGTTAGGAAATAATAATAGCAACTCTCTTTAACAGTTGCTACTTAGTAAAATTAATTGTTTTATAATAACTGATGAGAAAATTTGATTTTATTTTGAAATGCATGAATATTTTTTAGTTTTGTGATTTTATTTAGGTTTATAGCACTTGTTTTAGTTAGGAAATATTAATTGCTACTCTCATTAACAGTTGCCACTTTGTGAAATTAATTATTTTATAATAACCGATAAGAAATTTTGATTTTATTTTGGAACGTATAAATATTTTTCAATTCTGTAACATTAACTAAACTTATAGCACTTGTTTTAGTTTGGATATAATAATAGCAACTTTCATAAACAGTTGCTACTTTGTAAAATTAATTATTTTGTAATATCCGATGAGAAATTTTGATTTTATTTTGTAATGCTTGATAGTAAGTAAGTAAGTAATCCTTTATTCATATACCAGTTGGTGTAGAATACATAATACATACATAACAAATGATAAAACAGAAGAAAAAATAAATATAAAAATATATACAAAAAAAAAACAAAAAAACAAAAAATAATCTTAAAAGTATACACTATATAAACAATAAAAGATAAAAAAGTTAACAAAGCATCAATAAAATGTTTTTACATTACATACACGAATTAATTACTATAAAATTCTTCTAAGGTATAAAAGGATTTACTAATTAAATACGTCTTCAGTTTTTTCAGACATTGTTTTTTAATTTTAATATCTCTAATCTGTTGTGGAATGTGTTTAAATATTTTAGTGGCTAAATGGTAAAATGATTTTTCTACATACTTATTTTTGGGTATTTCTGATCTTATGAGGTTATTCCTTGTGTGGTAATTATGAACAGTATCTTTTGAAATAATATCTGGATGATTTTCAAATACATATTTGGTAGCATGATATATATAAAGAGATGGCACAGTAAGAATTCCAAAACAAGAATCACGTGGTCCAATACTCGCTAAAATTCTTATTGCTTTTTTTTGTTTTTTTAAAGTAATTGCTAAATTGTTGTTGTTTCCCCATATTAAAACTCCATATTCAACCAATGAATTAAAGTAAGAAAAATAAACTGTTCGCAATGTTGATGGATTGCAGATTGATTTTAATGTTCGTAACGCATAAATACTTCTATTTAATTTTGTTACTAAAAAATTGAGATGTATTTTCCAGTCAAGCTTATTGTCAAAGTGTAACCCAAGTAATTTAAATGTGTCCGAAGTTTTAATTACTATTTGTTCTATACTAAAAACAAGATTCTCAAACTTATTTGGTGGAAAAATAAGTATATTGAATTATTAATATTTTTCAATTCTGTAATTTTATTTGGATTTATAGCATTTGTTTTAGTTAGGAAATAATAATAGCAACTCCCTTTAACAGTTGCTACTTTGTGAAATTAATTATTTTGTAATATCCGATGAGAAATTTTGATTTTATTTTGTAATGCTTAAATATTTTTCAATTCTGTAATTTTATTTGGATTTATAGCATTTGTTTAAGCTAGAAAATAATGATAGTTTTTTTTTAACAGTTGCTACTTTGTCAAATTAATTGTTTTCTAATAACCGATGAGAAATTTTGATTTTATTTTGGAATGCTTGAATAATTATCAGTTTTGTAAATTTATTTTAATCTATTGCACTTGTTTTAGTTAGAAAATAATGATAGCTCTCTTTTACAGTTGCTACTTTATGAAATTAATTATTTTGTAATATCCGATGAGAAATTTTGATTTTATTTTGAAATTCTTGAATATTTTTCAATTCTGTAATTTTATTTGGATTTATAGCATTTGTTTTAGTTAGGAAATAATGATAGCAACTCCCTTTAACAGTTGCTACTTTGTGAAATTAATTATTTTGAAATATCCGATGAAAATTTTTGATTTTATTTTGAAATGCTTAAATATTTTTCAATTCTGTAATTTTATTTAGATTTATACCATTTGTTTTAGTTAGAAAATAATAATAGCAACTCCCTTTAACAGTTGCTACTTTGTGAAATTAATTATTTTGTAATATCCGATGAGAATTTTTGATTTTATTTTGGAATGCTTGAATATTTTTCAATTCTGTAATTTTATTTAGATTTATAGCATTTGTTTTAGTTAGGAAATAATAATAGCAACTCTCTTTAACAGTTGCTACTTTGTGAAATTAATTATTTTGTAATATCCAATGAGAATTTTTGATTTTATTTTGAAATGCTTGAATATTTTTCAATTCTGTAATTTTATTTAGATTTATAGCATTTGTTTTAGTTAGGAAATAATAATAGCAACTCCCTTTAACAGTTGTTACTTTGTGAAATTAATTATTTTGTAATATCCTATGAGAAATTTTGATTTTATTTTAGAATGCATGAATATTTTTTAGTTCTGTATTTTTATATAGATTTATACCACTTGTTTTAGTTAGGATATAATAACAGCAACTACCTTTGAGGGTTGCTACTTTGTGAAATTAATTATTTTGTAATAACCGATTAGAAATTTAGATTTTATTTTGGAGTCCTTGAATATTTTTCAATTTTATAATTTTAATTGGATTTATAGCATTTGTTGTGGTTAGAAAAAAATGGTAGCAATTTCCTTTAACAGTTGCTACTTTGTGAAACTAATTATTTTGTAATATTTGATGAGAAATTTTGATTTTATTTTGGAATGCATAAATATTTTTTAGTTTTGTAATTTTATATGGACTTATAGCACATGTTTTAGTTTGGATGTAATAATAGCAACTACCTCTGAGGGTTGCTACTTTGTGAAATTAATTATTTTGTATTAACAATTAGAAATCTTGATTTTATTTTGGAGTTCTTGAATATTTTTCAATTCTATAATTTTAACTTTATTTAAAGCATTTGTTTTATTTAGAAAATAATAGCAACTTCTTTTAACAGTTGCTACAGCCAGACACGAATAGAGTGGCCCCTATATAGGCAACTTAGTATACACCAAAATTATGTTGAATGTGGTTAAACTAATGCATTTGCCCGTCTGGCTGTACTTTGTAAAACAAATTTTTGTGTAAGAACCAATGACAAACTCTACTTTTATTTGAATTTTTTTTGTTTAAGTTAGGAAATAACAATAGCAACTCTCTTTAACAGTTGCTACTTTGTGAAATTATGTAATTATTTTGTAATAACCGATAAGAAATTTTGTTTTTTTTTTAGAATGTTTCATAATTTTTCAATTCTGTAATTTTATTTGGATTTATAGCATTTGTTTTAGTTAGAAAATAATAATAGCAATTCCCTTTAACAGTTGCTACTTTGTAAAATTAATTATTTTGTAATAACGGATGAGAAAATTTGATTTTATTTTCGAATGTATGAATATTTTTTAATTCTGTAATTTTATTTAAATTAATAGCATTTGTTTTAGTTAGGAAATAATAATAGCAACTCTCTTTAACAGTTGCTTCTTTGTGAAATTAATTATTTTGTAATAACTGATAAGAAATTTTTATTTTATTTTGAAATGCATGAATATTTTTTAATTTTGTAATTTTATTTGAATTTATAGCACTTGTTTTAGTTAGGAAATAATAATAGCAACTCTCTTTAACAGATGCTACTTTGTGAAATTAATTATTTTGTAATAACCGATAAGAAATTTTGATTTTATTTTGTGATAGTACTTGAATATTTTTCAATTCTGTAATTTTATTTGGATTCATAACATTTGTTTTAGTTAGGAAATAATAATAGCAACTTCCTTTAATAGTTGCTACTTTGTAAATTTAATTATTTTGTAATAACCGATGAGAAATTTTGATTTTATTTTAGAATGTATGAATATTTTTCTATTCTGTAATTTTATTTAGATTTATAGCATTTGGTTTAGTTAGTGAATAATAATAGCAACTCCCTTTAACAGTTGCTACATTGTAAAATCAATTATTTTGTAATATCAGATGAGAAATTTTGATTTTATTTTGGAATGCTTGAATATTTTTTAATTCTGTAATTTTATTTGAATTTTTAGCTTTTGTTTTAGTTAGGAAATAATAATAGCAACTCCTTTTAACAGTTGCTACTTTGTGAAATTAATAATTTTATAATAAATGATAAGAAATTTAGATTTTATTTTGGAATATATAAATATTTTTCAATTAATTAAACTTATAGCACTTGCTTTAGTTAAGATATACTAATAGCAACTCCTTTTAATAGTTGCTACTTTGTATAATTAATTATTTTGTAATAACCAATGACAATTTTAATTTTATTTTGGAATGCTTTAATACTTTTCAATTCTTTAACTTTATTTGGATTTATAGCACTTGTTTTAGTTAGAAAATAATAATAGCAACTCCTTTTAACAGTTGCTACTTTATAAAATTAGTTATTTTGTAATAACCAATGAGAAATTTTGATTTTATTTTGAAAAGCTTGAATATTTTTTCAATTCTGTATTTTTATTTGGATTTATAGCACTTGTTTTTGTTATGAAATAATAATAGCTACTCCTTTTAACAGTTGCTACTTTGTGAAATGAATTAATTTGTAATAACTGAGGAGAAATTTTTTCCAAATATATGGAATGCATGAATATTTTTCAATACAGTTGATTTATAGCACATTTTTTTATTAGTTGCTACTTTCTGAAAATAATTATTTTGTAGTAACTGATAATTAACAATTTTAGTAAACAATTGGTCAACAATTGATGTCATTTCTACACATGCAGCAGTCAAACTAATGGTCATATGCTGGACTATGGACCAGGTCTTTATTTACCAACAAATGTTTTGTTGCTGCATTTTTTTTTTTTAGTTTCTAAACGATCAGACGTAGAAAAAGTTACAAAAATTAATTTTTTTTTCAACATCAAATTATGTCACAAATATTAACTAAATAATTATTTTCTTAAGATGTTCTGTAACTGTCAAAAAAATGTGTTTGCCTCCAGAAACGATTTTTCAATTGATCCCTTTTAAATGTAAAGTTTTACCACTATCAAGCAGTGTTCATAAGAGGTCAAACACATTTCTAATTTCTTAAACTGTTACTTACTGTTGCTGTTGTCGAATATTAATCAGAAAATGTCAAGTCAAACGTTCACTGATCTACTGGACTTGTCCTGTTTGATCTTTGCTTAGTGGTACGTTTGCAATATAGATGTTCGGCAGTTGCTAATTAGTGATTTTAGTACCTTTCTGCGTTAAGAGGAGTAGTACTAACAGCGGTTTGTAGTCTATATTTTTGAGGTTACTCACATGAAGGCCAAAACCCGAAGCGTTTGCCAACCAGAAGATCAAGTTATTGTCAAAGTAGATGGGTCACAAAGTTGATAATAACAGCAGACGGGTATTGCAACTGGGTCTAGGATTTGATTGATGCTGCACTTGGACGAGTTTTGTTATAGTGGGCGACAACCTTAAAGCTACCGTGAGCATTTTAAAAATTACTTTGACGTTCACAACTGATAGCAGTTAAATACAAAGCCACAAGTTTTATTCCCCGCAGGGGAGCTGTATCTGGCACTCAGTTAGAGTGAATAGATCTAGCTTTCGAGGAGTAGTGTCCTCGCGTACCTGAAACTCCCGTGTCCCGGGTCCAAAACACCTTATTTCCATTTATACCCAACGCACAGAAGCTAAACCTAACTTTCAAGGAATAGTGCCAATGCGTTCCCGAATTTCCGTTACCACTATATTCTTTGTCCCTTACAAACTTCATTTCCTAATAGTGTAGCTAGAGTTTGTGAATTCTACAGCAAAATAACGAAAGATGATTTTTTGCATTTTTTAATTTTCTTTTCGGTTTTAAAATAAACAGCTCTTTTGCGTTGCTTAACTAGTAATAGGGTGACAGCTAGCATGTAAAATTAATTACATTTTTGTGGTTTGTGAAAACTATCAATAAATTTTTTCAACTTCTAATCTATCTTTATGTCATTATTGATGCCTTTCTCGAGAGAACATTTTGGAAGACCTATTGTTATCTTTGAGTTTAGCAATGGAAGAACTTCAATTAACCCTAAATAAACTTAGTCATTTTATTCTAGTATCTATTGTTATTTAATGAAAAGAACTTATGTAGAGCAATATGAAAATACAAGAAACTCGTATTGGAATGCGATAATTTATCTAAGTCGGACCTATAGGACAAATTTAGTATCAAATATACATAAAATATATTATTTAGTAATTTATATTATTCACATTAAATATATTGTTTTAGGAATGACTTTGTACTCCTTGCGTTGAGTAAGCTATTCAGATCAGGCAAATTGGATAGAGGGGGTAGAGCGTAGTGGCGGGCCGGTTGGCGTGCGTTTAGTTTGGTGCGGGATGTAGTGTCGGTAGCATGTTCTCGCTGCGTATGTGTCTGAATAAAATAACGGTTAAATGCAGGAGGAAGTTAAGATTATTCTGACTGATAATGAAGTTTTGTGTTAAGCTATTTAGGAGAATATATTTACCGGTGTTCAGTGTTTTCGTAAGTTTTAAATTCATAAACTTTAAATAAAAATTTATTTAAATGGAAAGTAAGCAGTGTCCAGGCCAAGTTTGAATGTGATTGAAAATTCTTTTAATTTCATTTTAATTTGTTTGTAATAATTAAATAGTTTTGGTGATAAATTAATAAAATATATAACAATATCACTCGTATTGGAATGCGATAATCTATACAAGTCGGACCTATAGAACAAATTTAGTATCAAATATAATAATATATTAAATATTTTATTTAGTAATTTATATTATTCACGTTAAATATATTGTTTTAGGAATGACTTTGCACTTCTTGCATTTAGTAAGCTATTCAGATCAGGCAAATTGGATAGAGGGGGTAGAGCGTAGAGGCAGGCCGGCCGGCGTGCGTTTAGTTCGGTGCGGGATGTCGTGTCGGTAGCATGTTCTCGCTGCGTATGTGTGTGTGTGTGAATAAAATAACGGTTAAATGAAGAAGGAAATTGAAGATTATTCTGACTGATGGTGAAGTTTTGTGTTAAGCTATTTAGGAGAATATATTTACCGCTGTTTAATGTTTTCGTAAGTTTTAATTTCATAAACTTTAAATAAAAAAATATTCAAATGGAAAGTAAGCAGTGTCCAAGCCAAGTTTGGATGTTATTGAAAATTGTTTTACTCTCATTTTAATTTGTTTGTAATAATTAAATAGTTTTGGTGATAAATTAATGAAATTTATGACAATATCTTTGAGAAACATAAATTAGAATTTAGTTATAAATACATATTTATTATTGAATGAACGATTCATTTATTGTATGTTTCAGGATAGAACTCCCAGTCCTTGCCTTAATCACATTCAATTCAGTGCGGGATTCAACATAGTAACACGTAACCGGCGCTTGTGTGCTTTTTAGTATAACAGTAACAGTTTAGTGAATTGTTTTTTTATATTGAACTAGTGACAATTGCCAGCGTAGCAGAAGCAGAAGCCGGTCTTGCAGTGCTTCTGAGTCTTGACGTTTGAAGATATAGGCGTTCTAGGAAGAAGGAGGAAATGCATCCATTTAAGGGCTATTAGGTAAGAATTATATTCTACAGCATAATTATAACAAAATTAAACATTTGAATTAAATAAATTGTAATCTTGTATTTTTTTATTGTTTCAGATCCTTTTATGGCTGAAGATGCTGAGTTGTAAGTCATTTGATTTTAATTAGTTGCTGATGTTACTGCTGGTAATATCGCACCTCAATTTGTGCTTGTAGGGTGGATGCTATGATTGTGGCTCATTTTTATATAGTAACACTATGCATACGCGGAAGCCTACAAGGTTAAATTGTTGTATAGATGGGGCTTAGTGATTAGTTCTGGTTGCTACTTGTTTCCAGATCTGTCTGACCAAATATTGGGGCAGCTAAGGTTACAAGTAATTATGGTAGTTCGCCGGCGTTAAACTTCTGGGCATCGAATTCAGTTGGATTAAACGTGCAGGTTGTAGTTGACTGCTTAGTGTGCCCAAACATTGCTTCTAGACGAGTTGTCTTGTATTGACTTTCGTCATCATTGTTTGCTAGTTTGGGTTGTATTAGGTAGGCTCTTTACCAACGTAAGGAGGTGAGCTGTATTTAGTTTTGTAATCAACAATTGCTCGATTGGTGGTTATGAATGGTGGTAACGTAGAGTGTACGCGTCTGTATGAAAGCCCTCTATGATAGGAGCTAATTTTATTTAGATATCCTTCATACTGCCTTTGCATATTGTGGATAACTTTTACAGGTCGGTGCCGTAGGGTAGTTAGAAATCTTTTTCTTCTTAAATCGAGACTTTCATTTAGCAGAAACTGAACGTTCCTTGGAATGCTTGCTAGTCTGTTATAATCATGATTGTTTTTGCATAGATGTAGTGGTATTAGATGATGCATTGTTTTGATGTATCTTACATTGCTGAGTCGTTGTGTAATTGCTGTACTGACGTTTTTAATTGCTTGCAATAGTTAGTAGCCAGAATTCAACACAATTGCAAGGTGATGCTTGTTTTGGTAGTTAGTTACTTCTATCTAGTTTGGGTTTAGTTTAAATATGGTTTTTTCCAGCAGAGATGCCATTTTTGCGTGATAGTTTGGTTAGATCTTCTTAGTTGCTTTTCTCTTTCAACATTTTCTAAAGTGCCGAGTTGATTTTAATTTGTTTAATAAATTAAATTATGTTAATCAATACTTAAATATAAATAATTTAATTCTACTTCAGTTCAGCTAATTTAATTAAATAATTTGTTGCTAAAATTTTGTTATTTAAATTTTAAATTCAATTTCTTAGTTTTTATATTATTTCACTTGGTCACTTTAAAGCATGCGTAGTGTTAAATTTTCTTTTACTAATTCTAATTTATACTGAAGTTCAGTTATTAATTTATTATTACAATGTTTCAGCTATTTTATACAATGATTACAAAGGAAAAATCTGTTGACATTAACGTTGCGCATACCCAATCGTACATGCCAATTCGTCCCATTCAACTCCTACCAAATATTTTTAACGTTTTCATGTTGCAATTCCATGTTTTATCAATTAGACAAAATTTCAATATTAATTTTTAATTAATTAAATTTATTTATACAACAAAAGCATGTGAATTGTTGCAATTTTTTGACAAATTTGTATTATTATTTATGACATGATTAGGTTAAACGAAAGCCCAACGTAGTCACATTAGTGATGACTTGTAGCCTGACCAAGGTTTAAGGTTTGATCTAGTGTAAGAGTCGACGCCGGCTTAGTGAGTCCCCACCATTCCAGTTGACGCTTAGCACTTTGAAGAATTTGGTCATTCTTGTCAGTGTTATGCTATCAGCAGTTGGTCTAAAAAAGGGTAAACCCCTCATGCTCAGGGACATCTTCCACTGTTGCTATTGGTGGTTCGACCTTGGTGGCACAGGTTAAATGAGACTGTTACAGGACTGTTAATATTAATTTATTTAAATTCAATGACTAACATTGCTTCATTATAAATTAACAGTTTTTGTCATTTTAATGATTGATAATATTTGGTATTAGTTGCGAAATATTTTGAATTAAATTTTAATAATCATTCCAGAAGTGAATAATTTCTATATTCTTTTGGTAATATATTAAATTATACGCAGTCCTCCATTCTAACAATTACATGTAAAAGTATTTTTTTGGTGTAATGTTATTAATTGATTTTCCTTTTAATTTTAGATCTAAATTTCAACAATTTAAATTTAGCAAGTAATAACAATTTACATGTAATGTTAGGAATATATGAAAAAAAATTGAGTTGGCATCAACGAATGGGTATTACAAATTTGGCGATTATCAACCATTAAGTACCAAATGCAATTTTGCATTTAAATAATCTTATGTATAGTCCTTGCTCACATGAATTTAAGTGCTTGGATAATTTAATTGTTTTCAGTAATAATATAACAGCTTTTTTATTATTACAGTTATCCCAGTACAGCATGGCCGGTATAATAGTCAACTTAGTATTCACAAAAAGATTGTTTGCTCTGTTGCACTTCATATATTTGCTTGATTTAGCTCTTTTTCTTACGCTTACATTTCACTTATTCCATAGGCCATGATGTACTGGGATTACTATAGTTGTTATTAGAATTTTATTAAAGTTAAAGTAAAGTTTTGTTAAACTCACTACTCTTCAAGAAGTGCAACGTTTTTTTTGCATATTGTTAATTTTTTCTACGGCTTCAGTTTATAAATTTAAAATTTTATATACTTTCTTAGTAAAGTAATTAATGTTTGGAATGTTGATAGACCATGCCAAAAGTGGTAAATTATGTGAGCAGGGATTGTATGTTTTTAAATTATAATTAATTCTTTGCTTAAGACATAAGATGATGTTTTGTATTAAATTAAATGTTCCTCTCTTTGTTAAATGTTAGCCGGATAAATAGTAAAGTCGCCAAATTTAATTAAACGCAATTTTAACTGTTTAATACATCAGATTTTTTCTTCAGCTCTATTTTCTGGATTGGAAGATGCAACCAAGGCAGTCGATTCTTCAAATGTTGGTTGTTTTGAGGTATTTACGTGTGCTTGAATTAAGGAAAGCATGCAGGGTTGAGGAAGTTGATTGTTAATGAAGATCAATTTTCTTAAGACTGAATGTTTTACTTGGTTTGAGATTTGTAAAACCAATTAACGGCTAATTTTTTAATTGTTGACTGTGTTGGGGTTTCAAGGAGTGTTCAAATCGGGGAACACTTTCCTTGTTTTGCGGAGATGTTTGTCTTAATACGACAAACGTTTCTGGACTTGGAAAGTATTCATCGATTTGAAAACTCTTGGAGACTAGCTGAACTCCGAGAAGGAAATAGAATGCACAATTTGGGTGGTAGGGTAGTAGACCCGGAGACTCTGGGAGTCTACCGGAAGGGCTAGACCAGAAAAGTAGGGGGAGCCCGTGTCGCCCGTGCCGAGGCGTTCCGGACGGTACCCGCCTTCGGCGGGTATATATTAATATATACCCGCCTTCGGCGGGTACTAATTAATAATAGCCGCCTTCGGCGGCTATTATATCCGCTTTCGGCGGATACTAATTAATTTCCGCCTTCGGCGGAAACTTAAATAGCCGCCTTCGGCGGCTATTATTAATACTCGATTAACTTACCTTGACAAACTTAAAAATAATAATAGCCCCCGTGATGGGGAGGATTCCCCTGTAGAAAGGGGTATATCTTTGGGGGTAAGTATTGTTGGGGGAGGAGATTAGTAAGGTGATGATTGATATATTTAAAAAAATTGTTAAAAAAATTAAACCCTCCATGCTGAAATCGTTGATAAAAAAAGGAAAATAAAAAAATGTATTTTGTTTAACAATTTATTTATTCATAAAAATAACACATACAACAACAAACCATACATATTGCTTTCCCTTAAGCTAAGGTAGAGAACGTGAGCAACACGGGGTCTCCCGTGTAGTTCAGTTTTCCCCTAGACCTAAGGTAGAGAGCAGAATCGCCTCTTCTAAGAGCTAATTTTAAGCTTACCTCCGGCTAAGGTAGAGAACGTGAGCAACACGGGCCTCCTGTGTAGATCCGTTTTCCCCTAGACCAAAGGTAGAAAGCAGAATCAGCTCTTTTAAGAGCTAATTAAGCTTACGTCTGTTCCCATTACTTAATTAGTAAATTACCTTGATATTCCTATTTATTTAATAAACAAAACAAATCATAAGTAAACTTACAAGCTTTACCTGTAGCCTATGTAGACAATCAACTTAGTTGTTCTACAAGTTTACAGTAAAAATTTGTTTTTAGTTTGTGTATGAACGCAAACATCAATAGACAAATATTATTGATCGAGATTGTAGCTGCAAAAACTACAATTCCGATCAATAATTATTTTGATTAATGACCACGCTTATAAACATAGAAGCAACAAGTTTACTGTAAACGCATAACAAGGTTTAACATCAAAAACAAGTAGAAAAAAAAACTACTTTGCAACAAGTTCCCTAAAGAAGTAAAGTAATATATCTTAAATGCTATAAACTGTTACAAACTTGCTAAACAGCCAAAACATCAATTTATAACATACAATAATTAATTATAAATATACATTATTACTAATTTTATTAATCAAATTACAAACAAATTTAAAAAGTGATATAATTGACTTTTGATTTACTCAACGCTATCTATTTGGATATAAAATCTATTTGCAAAACAAATGACATTTACATCTATTACAATCACTTCCTAAATTTTTTGTACTTTAAATTAATTAAATTAAATACATTTACAACAATTAACTGTTTCAGTTATAAACATTATTATTAAATTACAATTGTAATAATTTTGATATCAGAAATATATGCTTATAATATTACAATTTAACTTAACTTAAAAATTCAATAAAACTACAAAATCTAAACATTTTTGTCTCAAAAATATGATAAACTTAAATTTTATATTATTTATATATCCTTTTCTCATTTTACCAAACTTAAGGTCTGGTTACAGTCCAAGCTGGCCTAGACAGTTACCACATAACAAAAATTATCCAACAATGTTTTTTCAAGATTGACAAAATTAACAGATGCAGCTTTCAATTGTCTTCTCATCTTTTGTCTGAAGCTTTGTAATCTATTATGTGTAATTTCCCATTGCTAAAGTAGCTTATTGCAAAAAAGGTCCAACTATGCAGCTTCCTTAAAGACAGCAAGATTTCCATTCATCCATTCATGTTTGAACTGAAGCGATGTAGTCCATTATTAGTAATCTCCTGGTTTACAAACAGAAAGAATCTGCATATGTGGGTCTTCTTCTTGTGAGTATTTCCTTTGCATTGCTCTAACCATGATGACTATCCTCCTCCTCTGTCCATTTAGTGACATCAATTGATCAGGTTAAATAGAGTCGACAACGGCTCTCCTGTTAATTCTATCTTGAACTTTTTGGACCGCTTCGTGTAGTTCTACTCCATTGTAAAAAATGAGAAGTGCATAACAAAATCTGTAAAAAACAAAAATGTCAAAAAAACAACAAACAAATTTCTAAATTAAAAATTTATGATTTAATTTTATTTGTTGGTGTCTGTTTATTACATTAGCCTTTTTAATTTATTATACAATAAAATAACTATTTATTTTTACCTAAAGTATGTTCCAACCATGTTCATTGTTAGACTGAAGTATCAATATTCATTCCATATTTGAAGTGAATCTTTGTTGTCTTATAGAGAAGTAAAAAAAAAACTTTTTCCAGACTTTTAAATTCCATTAATATATTCATATTTAAACTGAAGCTTCCTATAGCAAATGTTGATTGCAGCATACATAAGAACCAATCAATACTTCTTCTAGACTGAAAAAAATTAAAATAAAGTATTCACATTATTTTTTAAGAATTACATAAAAATTTCTTATTCTATTATTATTCAAACCCAATTTTTAAATTATAAAAAAAACATGATAAACTATAGCAATCAATTTATGTAGTCTATAAAAAAAATTAAAAATAAGTTTTAGTGGTCTCACCCACGTCTGCCTGCCATGTCCTAGCTAAAACATTCCACGAACATCTAAACAGGAACTCTAGTTGTCTCCAAGAAAATATCAATGTAGACTTCTAGTAAACCCCATAATTCAGGTTGGAATTCTTGAATACTAATAATAAGAAATACAAACCTGTAAATAAAAAAAAACATTTAGTTACCATTTTTATCAACTATGATAACATCATTGAATATCACTTAATTATCCAATACTAACATTCATTTTTGTTGAATTGAATTTAATTGGATTAATGTTTGAAAAGCTTTAAATTTGCGTATTAAAAACTATATAACTTTCTTCAGTATCTATAGAATACCCAAAATATAAAGTCACTAAACAAGAATTAATAAATTTCTTTAATATTACCATACAAATATTTTATATATTAAACATATTATTAGATATTCCAAAACTTTACAAAGGTCTAGAACAACTGTCAATTTCTTTGAAGAAAATAGCAATTTAACTTACCAAAATATATACTGTTATAACTTGCAATCCACTCTCTTTTCCTTTAGTTTTTACTGTGATGCATTAAGCAGTTTTAAATTACATACGTGCGTCTACGCTATTACACTGGTAACGATCCACCGACGACAATATTCCACTTTAAACTGAACGTCTGCGGTCTGACTCCGCTTGCTCGATGCAAGCGCACGATCTGCGTTGGAGGGGATACGGTTCCAATCTAAAATATAAAATGTGTTTACATTACATTACAAAATATTGGCAACAAATTTAAGAAGTAATATCATACAAGATTTACTCAACGCATATCTACTCAATTACAAAACATAATGAACAGCTTTTACTTCATAACAATTAAATATTAAAAGTTTGCTTTTAACTGCACTTACTCTTAAATGTAATAGTTTAAAAACATTTATAATTTAGTAAGTCGCTAATATTATTTAACCCCTTTTCATATTACAGCAACTGCTCACGCATTAGCCTGTTCAAACCAGAAAAAGATCTTAGTAATAAAACCCCACGCTAACAAGGCGGATTGAAAAGTAGGAAAACGTTTGAAATGATTTCCATTGTGAGATTCAAACACAGGATCTTTGGTGCAGCAGTCGGATGCCTAGACCACTGCGCCACGCTAGATTTCCCTAATTCAAACTGCATCTTTGAGTGACCTAACAAAATCAGCCGCAAAACATAGAGTGACTCAAAAACTATTAACGTTAAGAACCACTCTGAGAGATAAAATGCGCAACACCGATATCCGTGCAAGAACAAAAAACTTGTGGCTAGATAAAGTACAAATCAATAGAACCATAAAATTATTTTCTGGAAATCCCGGGAAACCCAACAAAATATTGGATGACCCCAAACGAGATGGATTGACGATATCAAAACAATACCGAGAAAACAATGAATTAAGTCAGCAAAAAACAAACAAGCATAAAAACAAATGAAAGAAGTCTATATCCAACAATAAAAATTTAAAATCTAAAAAGCCATAAAATCACTTTCTAGATAGATGAGCGGGTAGGCACTCCAATTTAAACTGCTTGCCTGTAATCATAAACTGTAGTGGCCCGCCAACTCATTCAAATATTTGTTAAACTGCCATTAGATGACAAAACAATTACAATTCCAACTGCTTGCTTGTAATCATGAGTTAGAGTAAAACGCCTACCTAACCAAGTGTTAGTTATCTAGTGATTGAATGACAAACAAACAAGCTAGTGGGTGAGCACTCTAATTCAAACTGCTTACTTGTAATCATAAATTTGAGTGACCCAACCACCCACCCATCTGTTAGTTATCTAGTGATTGGACGACAAACAAACAAACAGGTAGGCAGGCACTCTTAAGTTAATTTTAGTTTAAATTAAATTAAAATGAGTCAGCAAGAGAGTCGAACAATCGACAAAACTACACCTCAAGGTTTAGTTAGTTCATTTATTTAACGTAGGTCTATTTTTGATGCCAGCGCTAATCACAGACGCCAAAAGTTAAGACTACATCTGAGAACTTTGCCGCAAACTCAAGAATTCCAATTTAAATTATTGGGTTTTTTAAGGTTAACGCAACATTGAGGCAACACACGGAACCTACTAAAGTTTTTCTTTTTATCCGAAAAAAGACGTACTCATCACAACACATTTTATCTTAACCAGAAAAACTGATTCTCCAGTTAAGAGACTAGAACCCGAGACCTCTAGTGTAGCAGTCAAGTATGCTAACCACTTCATCACCTGGTGTACTATACCTCAAAAGATCAACTCAACCACACACGACTAAAGCAATCCCAAAAAAGACATTTCCAATTTTCATTGCATCAAAAACAAATTACAAAAAAATTGATTGCGTATTAATTTACACAATCAAAATAATCAATTCCACTGCATTAATTAATTAAATCAAGTTTATTACAGATCGACAAGCTTCTGAAAGTCCTAGACCACCAAAACAAGAAAATAGACGCCCTGGAAAAATTCATCGTGCTCCTCGTAGAATCTGAAAAGATCGACTTTCACAAGAACAAATTTAAGTAGATCCGCCTGGACGCAGAGAATCGCCACTACAAGATAAATGGATCTTTAGAAAAACATTCTGAAGCAGCAAGAGGAAATCCAAGTCCTCGTCAACCACCAAACCAAAAAATTCCCAGCCCAGGCCTCTTCTGAAAAACCCTCCAGATCCCCCGACCTAACCTCCGACAAGAAAAAAGTGATAAACGTCCAATCTAGATTCCATCGACATGTCACACTCCAAAACTTCTCCCCCAGAGAAAAACTTCGTAAAGGTAAAACACAAAAAGACATAGAAACTGAAATACAAGGTCTACCTCTTCAACTACTTCTTCTAAGAGATCATTAGCTGCCCCAAGTCAGACGCCGTCTTCAACCCGACCGGCACTTAATGTTCAAGCAACCAATTCTGCTCCTTAAGCCCCCAACAAGCACACCTATTTTGTCAGCATCCATAGGGGATGCAGACACAAGACGCCTTCTCCCCTTTATTAAAATAAATTCGTATTTCAAAAGCTATCCTCATTTCTGTAGTGCAATTGCATATTGCACAAGCAATAATGTACACCCATACACTATTCTGGTAGGCTCTAAAAAAACTATTAAAAACGATATAAAAAAGATACCCAAACGCATCTAAGCTATTGCGGTACAGGTATATTCTATGGTCAACTTATTACAATAGAAAGATTATGTCTTTCACCAAGTTATGCATTCTCACGGTCTGCGTTGAAATCATTGCACAATGCCACCGTTGCCAACGCTACGGCCACACGGCAGCAAGCTGCAATTCGTTTTATGCTTGCGCCAAAACCCATTCAACTCCACATGCAATAATACAAAGGCACATAACAACATGCGCCACGTGCAAAGAGCCGCACACTGCAAAAGCTACAAAAGTTGCCCAACTTAACTCAAGCTGAAGACAAGCCAAACTGCATCAAAATGCCAAACTACTGCACCTGCTTCTTAGAAGCAGATTCCAGCTCCTACCCGGAATACATCTAACGCCCACCAGAAAAAAACCTTATACGTAGGCTAAAAGAACTCATGCACAAAACTCAAATCTTTTCGTCAAGCAAGGAAAGGTGATTTCAAGAAGATATACCTATCTTCTTTCCATCTCCTAGTCTAAAAAGCTGTAGACAGACTACTAGTCTGACAGTCTGAATCCAAGCATATACTTGGTACTAGTTCTCCACAACTCTATGCAATGCCTACAAGAATGGCTAAGTACATTATTAATAGAACCCTGTTATGTAACTGTAGATTAAGCTACAAAACTAAAAAAAAAAAAATTACTAGTGAAGATCAATATCTATATATCAAAATATGTTTTTTGATTGATAAAAATAACTTTGTTATCCCGTAAATTGGTTAAAAAAAATTGATTTTTTTGTTTTGTAATATAAGATTAATCATTTAATGTAAAAGTCGTTTATCCACAATTACATATGAGGGTCTAATATTCCCTCATTAAGATCATTTTCAGATAAGCAAAAAGGTCAACAAATGCAAACTTCTATGTACGTATTCAATTCGTCTTTAAGAAGATTCTTCTAGCAACCATAAAAAATAAGTTTCTTAAAACAGTAAAAAATGTTAAGACTAATAATTAAAGTTTTAAAAACTTAAAAGTATTATAAAATAAAAAATAAAATTGTTTGTAATATACAAATTTGATAGAAATGACCCTAAAATAACTAATTTAGTATTATCTTCAGTTTTAATTCAATTAAAAAATTTACAATTGGAAATTTTGTGTTGCAATTGGTAATTTGGTTAATGTTTATCAGAAAATGTTTAAGATATTTAGCATAAGTAAACTCTGAACAAAAGAACACAATTAAATAATTTCTAAAACAGAAAGGATAAGAAAATGCACGTTAAAAAAAAAAATTTGGATTACAGTATTAAAAATAAATAAAAATAATAAAAAAATAATAATAGATATACAATTTATATTAATACTACAAGCAATTAAATATAATAAATTTATTTGATGATAAATTTACAAAACAAAAACAGCTTACCAAAAATATAATCCTATCCGGAAACATAGAACTATATACTTGATTGCGGCTATTCCCTTTAAGATAATAATTCACTTGTAATTACAACGCACTAAAATGTTATAATTTTTTATCACACACACACTCGAGCACACGCTACAACAACATCCCGAAGCGTACTGAATAAACGCCTGCTCAACACTCAACGCATCGCTCGCTCACTCGCTCATGAGAGAAGAGGGGATAAATCCATTCTAAACCCTGTAATATTAATATTGGTGTACATTATATCAAAAATACCGTAAAATAAATGTTGTGCGCCGTAAAATTTGCTTTTATTTGATATTAAATTTATTATTTAATTAATATAATAACAAATGTAAGCAACTTAATAAAAAAGATAAATCAATAATTTTTAAATTTGTTACAAAATATTAATTAAAATAATATTTTACAAAAGGCACTGCGGAATCAAGTACTGCCTGTATTGCCAGCGTTCTGCGATTGCCATATTCGTAAAATTTGATGTTTTTCACCTATAATTCAGTTGACAGTTCGATTTCAAACTGCTCGATTTCGTTTCAACAAAATTTAACGAGAGTAATAATTGTGTGAAAAATGAAACTTTCGAATCGTGACTTCTGAGTGATGATTTTTTATAATTTTCGATACGATTTAATACCGCAGCAATGTGTGGAAAAACTTAGTTTGTTATTTGGGGATGAAGCATCATCCAAAACTATGGTTTACAAATGGTTCGCAGAATTCAAGCGTGGAAGACCAACGTTTGATGACGATCTTGGCGAAGGTCTTGGCTGTTGTCGCGAAAAATATTGATGCTGTGCGTGAAATAATTTTGTCAGATTGGCATGTGACCTATAGTGAGATAGAGGCATCCTTAGACATTGCAGCAAAACAAATACATACGATTTTACACGATCATTTGCATGTCAGGAAGCTTTGCAGTCGTTGGATCCCACACAATTTATAAGAAGAACAAAAACAAGCACGTGTCAAGTGATGCAAGGAAACGCTAAAGAAATTCGAAGGGGGTCGTTCAAATTTGGTATATAACATCGTAACAGGTGACAAATCTTAGATATATTCATATGAGCCTGAAACTAAACAGCAATTGACTGTATGGGTGTTTCAAAATGAACCTAAACCCACAAAAGTGGTGCGTTCACAAAGCGTTTCAAAAAGAATGATTGCTTGTTTCTTTGGAAAATAACTGGTCATGTTGCAACTGTTGCATTAGAAGATCAAAGGACAGTTAATGCTGACTGGTATACTTTAATTTGTTTGCCGGAAGTTATTGCTGAAATCAGAAAGAACAACATAAACCGACGAATCATTGTTCATCATGACAATGCAAGCGCTCACACAGCACGACAAACTGTAGAGTTTTTGACAAGTAACAACATCCAATTAATTGCTCATATTTGCCTGATTTATCGACCAATGACTTATTCCTATTTCGTCATATCAAAAATAAAATGCGTGGCGAGCGTTTTTCATCGCCTGAAGATGCCGTTGATGCATTTAAATCACTTGTGTTGGAAGTACCTCGATCAGAGTGGCAACATTGTTTTGAAGATTGTTTTCATCGGATGCAAAAGTGTACAGATTTTAAAGAAAAATATTTTGAGAAACAATAAAGCAATTTACATAACGTAATTTGTAGCTATCTATGCCAAAGATAACATCAAATTAGACGTACAGTCGCGTACAGACATTGATATATTTTCTGCAGCATAAGCATATGCAAATTATGCGCCATTCAATTTAAAAATTATTTGTTTATTGTAGTCTATAGACCTCCAGAAGAAGAGTTTCAAGCTTTCTTAAATATTATGAATAACGTATTAGAAAAAACTATAACAGAGAACAAGCAAGTTGTTATTGGCGGCGATTTCAATGTTGATTTCTTAACCAACTCCAATGAATGTAACAGTCTACAAGATCTTCTTATAGCTTATAATTTTAATATAACCATTAAAACAGTAACACGCATTCACTACAACAATACTCAAACATGTATTGATAATTTTATCTGCAACTTTTCAAATTATGTTAATGCATCTACAATTGACTCGTGCATGTCAGATCATAAAGCAATTCAAATAACTGTGCCTAATACTGATACAATTAGCAATGCGTCTTTAACATTCTTTCGAAACATTTCTATGCGTAATATAGAAGCATTTAAAAATCAGCTAAGTTTCATAAATTGGCAAGAACTTTATAGCTTACGGTGTCCAGAAGAATCATATAATTATTTTATACACAAGCTTTTATTTCATTTTAATACTTGTTTCCCTCTAATAAAAAACAGTAAGAAACAACATAATTACTTACAATGGAATACAAAAAAAAATAACAGAGCTTAAAAACCAAACTGCAGCCTTTCAAAACTTATCCTCAAAGTATATTATATTTAAACCAATCTTTATAGAACTAAATAAACATTACAAAAACAAATTATTACAATCAAAAAAATCTTATCACGATAAACTTATAAATGAATCATCAAATAAACAAAAAATGATGTGGCATATTATAAAGAAACAAACAAATTCAAACAAAAACAGAAATGAATTAATTAACATAACAGAAAATAATGAAATACTAAATGAACTGCTGAAATTTTTAACAAATATTTTTCAGAAATTCCAATAAAATTAACAGAAAATTTGCACCCAAGTATAAACTACGACTATATTCAAAACTATGTTGATTTAAATAGTAATTCTATATACCTCTCTCCAGTTGACAACAACGAAATAATTAACATTGCAAAGAAAATGTCTAACAGCAACAGTTTAGATTTGGATGGCATGTCTGCACATATTATAAAGCAGTGTATTGGTCAAATTGTGGAACCACTCACTTATATTATAAATCAAGCATTGGAGTATGGTGTTTTTCCGACTCGGTTAAAAATTGCACTAATTAAACCTTTATTTAAAAAAGGTGATTTAAATAATAAAGAAAATTACAGGCCAATAAGCCTTCTGCCAGTTTTTTCTAAATTTTACGAACAAGCAATAAATTATCACTTAGTATCCTTTTTTACAAAACATGACATATTAGGTTTACACCAACATGGCTTTAGACAATCAAAGTCTACAGATACCGCTCTTAACGATACAATCAACTATATTTTGAGTGCACTAAATAAAAAACTTACAGCTATGGGAGTATTTGTAGATCTAAGTAAAGCATTTGATTGTGTTAACCACACCATATTGATTGAAAAATGATCTCGATACGGTATACGTGGTATAGATTTAAATCTTATTAAATCTTTCCTATTAAATAGACACCAATTTGTTGATATGATGGATTAAAATCACAACAAATTTTAGTTAATGTTGGAATACCACAATGATCTATATTGGGTCCGACTTTATACATTATATATGCCAACGAACTTTCAAAAATTATTTGCAAAACAAACTTAAAATTAATATCTTACGCTGATGATAACAACTTCTTAATAACAAATATTAGCTATACCACCGCAATTGAAACTGCTAATCAATTATACAGCAAGTTTTCTGAATGGGTTGATGCCAATAAACTAGTCATAAACAAAGACAAAACCGCATGTGTTATCTTTCGCAGTAAACTTGGCACATCTTTTGAAAATGCTTGTATTCAACTTTGTGAAGAAGATGTAAAACTTTCACAAAACATTAAACTTTTAGGTCTGATTATTGAAGACAATTTAAATTGGGGTAAGCTTAGCAAAACAATTTATGCTATGAAAATATTATCAAAGCAGTGAAATTTAGAAACTTTGAGAACAATATATTTTGGAAACTTCTATAGCATAATGAGATACGCTATTATACACTGGGGAAATACTTCAAAATACAATATCAACAGAATATTTCTTATACAAAAACGAGCAATAAGAATACTATGTGGTTTAAATTTTAGAAACTCGTGTAAAGATTTTTTTATAAGTTCTTATATACTAACATTAACATCTACTTATATATATATATATGAAATATCAATGTTTGTTTTTAAAAATCTGTATTTATTTACGAGAAACAACGATTTTCACAATTATCAAACGAGAAATAGGATTGATATAGTAACACCACCATACAGTTCTGGCGCATCTAGATCTTCTGTAATGTATAGTGGATGTAAAGTATATAACAAGTTACCAAATAACTTAAAATTAATTACAGAACCACATTTATTTAAAAGAAATTTAAAATATTTATTATTAACTAAAGCCTATTACACGTTTGAAAAATTGATACATTGTAAACTAAATAGTTATTACTGACGATATTTTGTAAACATTTTTTACATAATAAATATTATTATTATTATTATTATTTGTGTTTTGCTTTACATTTTCCGCAAACTTTGGCACTAAGTTTGTTAGAAGATCACTGAACCAATTTTAACTTTGTGTTGTAAAACAAAAGCTGTGTGTTCCATGAACGCATTTATAAACCGCAACCGCAACTTGCCGCGGTATGTGGCTTGCCACTGTAGCAACTGCGGTGACCGCTAAAATTGATTTAAAAAAAATTGCGTTTTTATTTTCAAAAATTGACAATTGCTTGAAGAAATTTTAAAAATATCAAAACGGCAACCACAGAATTGTAAATGGCAGACCGATTTACGTCAGAAACCAAAAACATAATGAGCTTTTATCAGATTTTTACACTCACAACGCAAGCATATGTGCGGAATTGATTTGTAGTTTTGTTAACAGTAAAATTTTTAAACTTCCATAAAGTATTGTAAAAAACATGTAATCAAAGAATCAGTCGTATGTCTCTTCTGTTGTAATGTTATAACAATTGATGTTTATCCTCTAAAATAAGGTAGCAACATAAGCATCAAAGTAGAAGAAGAAACTAATCTCTTGATAACAAACAATTAAGTGGGCAGGCGGGGTACAACAAAACATACCTTAAGCTGTGATAAACTAAGTGACCCTTCTACCTGCAACATGTGTTCAAATTAAAATATCAGTAGTCTCTCTCCGTATGTGATGTAATAACAACCAACATTTATCTTTCAAATGTAATAGTAGTAGAGGAACTAAGCTGGTTCGGGCTCAATTTCTTATGGGCATTTACATGGGGTCCAAAATCGCCCGTTTGACTCCATCTTGGATTTCTGACATCCGGTTGGGCACGGCCATCTGGGCGTGTCAAAGGAAGTGGGCGCTGGGTTGACCTTGAGATTTGGGGATCCGGTCGGGGCCGGCCATCTGGGCATGTGAAAGTGGGCGCCGCCTGTGGCGCCCTTCTGTGCGCAAAGTGTGCAGTACCGCCATAAGAGTGTGTGAGTGCGAGGGGTGTGCGAAAACTCGGAAAGAGTGGGATGGAGAATGAGTGCACGTCAGCGCCGCGGTGGCAGAAAAAGTAAGTTGGGATGGATGACGTAATTGAAATTTTGCTTGTCGAGACATGTCAAATTTTTTTAATTATGGTGAGTCATCGATGAAAGATAAGAGTTGTGTACCGGAAGTAGCAAGTGCGATAAGGATTAATGTACCGGAAGTGCATCCGGTGAGATAATAGGTGTATGCTTAATTGGAAAGATAAGGATTAATGTACCGGAAGTGCATCCTGTTGAAAAGTGTTGTGTATCGGAAGTGGATTTTGTAAAAATCGAGCGTGTTGAGACTTGTCTAAAATGCTAATTGAGGTGTGGAAAAATATTATTGGGATGACGTCATGCAGACAAAGACGTAAGTAGTTTATTGAAATTGAGCGTGTTGAGACTTGTCGAAAAATGCTAATTGGGGTGAAGTAATTAGAAGATAAGGATTTAGGAGTATTTGATTGGAGGAAACAAGTCACGTGACGTTTTGCAATTTATAATTTAGTATAAAAACAAGGATCAGAGGGTTCAAAATCAGTCTAGTACAACCCTCGAGAGTACATTACTACTTTATCATCATGGCTACAATTTCAAACGTTGCTGACGGTATGGTCCGAATAATGGAACAATTTATGGCGCAAAAAGAGACTGATATGGGTGTGATAGAAGAATGGATCAAGCACTGCTCTAAACAAATTCGTATTTTAAATACGGCGTTAAAGGCGGAGACGTCTATGGGAGTACAGCAAAAGATATTGTCGACAATCAGTAAAATGAAGACATACCGGACTTTGTTGAGAGTACCTGCAAGACCCGGAGGCAGCATTTCAATTCGCAGTAGGACTCACGCTAATTGGGCAAGTGAAGCGGTAAAGTGGGAAGATTCGAAATCTGCGTTTGACGGAAGAATTAGAACAGCAGTTTTAACCAATATAAAACACAGGGAGCCAACAACATATTTTAAAGATTGTGAAATTTTGTTTGTAAGAAGGATAAGACTAGCGTTGAAGAAGGAGCCGTTTTATAAAATAAATACAGTATTTTGTGGTAAATTTGTGAAAACCAGTCAAGACGGAATCGTGGAAGATTTCAAGTACATAAACACAAAAAATGCGGTGGTTGATCGAGACTGTGAATTAAATGAGTGGTTTGTAGAGAATATATCTGACGTGCTGTTGCGCAAGTTGGAAGAATTTCAAGAACGAGACAGCGGGTGGGCATTGTCAGCGATTATTAATTTGAGTATCAATATTAATAAATTTAATCCGCTGAGAGGTTCATAATACTTGGATTTACCACAGAGGAAATCATCTTGTCAACACAGAAAAATGATCGATATAGTCTAATTTATATATTTATTTTATTATTTTTATCAATATATCGAAAAATGTATGTATACGGTTCAATTATTTTTACCTACCTCCTTTTCAATATATAGGTTCTGTAAAAGGAAGGGAAAAGAAGCATATAAATATGTATTAAAAAATATTTATCAAAGAATATATGGTATTAATACAACAGCATTTTCAAAAGCGCATCATCACCTGAGTCACCCAAGCGCGTTCAGCCTAAGCCTCCTTATCAGTTCTTATCAGCTGTATGATCATTTGTAACGGAGATTCTCCAGGAGTGCGACTGCATGAAAGAGTGAGATGCAAAATATGAATGAAATTTGCTGACTCAAGGTATGAAACGAATCGAGAGGACGCGTCTGTACAAGGAAATATCGGAATGTGCTGCGTATGCAAAATTACACACTATCTGTATTTTTATCTATTACATGCGTTTACAGGGTATACATTTGAAACATCATGTATTACATCTTTAACAGAATTGATTAATAAACAAATAATAAGTAATAAAATAATTGAGATTAAATTGTAAGTATTAATAGTATTTGTTTCTGATTATTGCACAGTTTAAAATAATTGAAAAATTCACACCACCCGCAACACACAACAACACCTGTGAAAAGAAAAGAAAAAACTGATGATGGTCTAAAGGTCGAAACCGGTCTTAATATATAAAAGTAAAATCAGCTCAATAAAGTATAAAATTTTTATTAAAATACCCTAACCTCAATGTAAGTATTAACTTATTTATTGATAAGAGCGAGACAGCGGGTGGGCATTGTTAACGTATAAAGCGGATGGAGGCTAAAATGTAGAAGTAAAAAGTGGATGGAGACTAACAAAATTCACGGTGAGAGGGGAAACAAGAAAAGGAAAAGGTAACAAGTATATTTTTATATATATATATATATATATTAATAATCATATATATATTAATAAATAGATTGGCTGAAAGACCACGGTCGATAGCCAGTTTAACAAGAGTGCTATTGTAATTATCTGTTTGATTAATTTTTCTTTTATGTATGTAATTTTTTGTTAAATAAATATGACTAATAATAATAAATAGATAATACCAAAAGGGCACTATGCTATGCTGTGTTGTGTACAATGGGGTAAAAGGGGCTAAGACAAAGTAACTAGTGAAGGATGACGTCATGGTCGCACGGGCATAACAAATAATTGAAGTTTTGCAGGTTGAAACTTTTCAAAAAATATTAATTGAGATGACGTAATGTTCAAGCGATAATAGGTTTTGAACAGAAAGTATGTTATGAAAAAAAAATTCACATGTAAAGACAAAACAAAAATTGCTGACTGAATAGGTTTTGGAAATAAGTTATAAGAAAAAAAGTTGCGTGTTGAGACTTGTCGAAAAAAGTTTTTAAACATTATATATAACGTAATATTAAATTAATTTAAAAAAAAAAAAAAAAAAAAAAAAAAAAAAGCATTATCGTAGTGCCAACCTCTCTTACAAAAGCAAAACAAGCAAAGCATGTAAACTTCCTCTTAATTCAAGATAGATACGATATTGAAAATAGCCAAACAGACGATGTCTGCAAAACTTATTATTATTACGTCTGGATAAAAAAATTGTCAAGACTGGTGTCAAATCAATCGGACAAAAATAAATACAAAAAGTACTTTTGTGATTGGTGTCTTCCACAACGAAGAGAAGTTAGAAAAACATCTAGAAGACTGCAAACAGATAAATGAATATAAGGTGACTTTTAAAAAGAAAGGAAAAATTTAATTTCAAAATTTTGGAAACATAGAAAGATGTCCATTTATAGTATACACAGATTTTGAAAGCATATTTAATCCAATTAACATTAAAATGGAAGACAGGAGCACCAAGTACCAGCTGCACGAAGCACATAGCGTGGGCTATTATTTTAAATGTACCTATGACGACACTGTATCCGTTTACCGTAGTTATAGAAGACCCAGTTGCGCCGAATGGTTTGCAGAACAATTGAAGCAGCTAGCCGAAGATGTGGAGACGTATGGCTATCTTGAACATTTCAAAGACTTTGTTGTACGAGTTCTACTACAAGTACATAAAAAACAAGTACGAAGTCAATGCTCGACTCTGTTACACCAACACCGACTCCCTTATTTATGAGATTGCAACGGATGATGTATACAGCGACATCAAGCAGGATATTCATCGTTTTGTTACCTATGAATACGCACGGAACAAAGCGTATGGGATTCCTTTATTAAACAAGAAGATTACGGGGCTAATGAAGGATGAAAATCACGGCCAAATTATGACGGAGTTTGTGGGGTTGCGAGCAAAAATGTATGCTTGTAAGGTTGGTACCTGCTGTGATGCAAGTAACCAAGAAGTCTAAAAATATAAAATCATACGTGGTGAAATCTCACATTACGTTTGACGATTACCTGCGGTGTTTGAACGGAGGTATAGAAATGACTCATCAACAACTTTCCATAAGGTCAATAAACCACACTATATATTCAATAAATCAGAAAAAAATATCTCTAAGCCCTCACGACAACAAAAGATATTTGATTCCGGGATGTTTTGAGACTCTACCTTGGGGACATTATGCAATAATGGAGAGTTAAGTGACGTTAAGAAAATATGGTGGGGATAACAAGTAAAATAAGAAGAAATAACAGAAATATCCGATCAAATTGAGGATCCCATCGACGAGATGTTTAGAAACTTGGACGCCAGAATCAAGAAAGAAACCATCATGTTGGAAGGATCTACTTACCCCTTAAGCATGTCGATGACAAAATATGTGTCTGTCGGCATCAGTCCTGCATTGGGCTTTCAGCCCACCGTAAAAATCTGGGGTGCTCGAGGCTAGCTGGTGATGCCCGTCGAAGAATGGATTGAGTTTTTAAATATTGATCCGACAACTATGGAAATTGGCCGCCCTGAGATGTTTGAAGCGGATACTAGCATCGAGAGGATTCAGTACAAGGATTTCGAGGTGTTTAACGTGGAATGCAGAAATTTTAAAGTCATTTTATCTCAGTCTACATTAAATAACTTAACTCAGTTGAGACAGGTGATTGGATGTAAGCTGGATCTTGTACAAATGTTAAAGTTTAAGGAGTATTATAATGGTATGATGCGTTTATACCTGAAGGTGAAGGGGGACTTGTATTCCAACATAACATCATAAATGTACGCAAATCAGAATACAGAAAATATTTTGTTAATGAACAAATGTTTATATTTCCATTTTAAGCAGATGAATTACGATTTTGAAGTAATGAAAATATTGTAATATATAAAAAACTATATTAATTTTAATAAATATGTTATTAGTATAATCTTGTGTTTGTTTTCCTCACCACTTTAGCAGTATTTAGTTGGGACATATAAAAGATTAGAGCAATGACGGTACAAGAAAATTATAATTGTGCTGAAGTAATTAGAAAATAAGGATTTAGATGCATTTGATTGGAGGAAACTACTGACGTTTTGCAATTTATAACCTTGTATAAAAACAATCAGAGGGTTCAAAATCAGTCTAGTACAACCTTCGGGAGTACACTACTACTTTATCATCATGGCTACAATTTCAAACGTTGCTGACGGTATAGTCCGATTAATGGAAAAATTTACGACGAACCGCTATACCGCTATAGCGCTATACCGCTATAGCGCTATACCGCTATACCCCTATACCGCTATACCGCTATACCGCTATACCGCTATACCCCTATACCCCTATACCGCTATACCGCTATAGCGGTATAGCGCTATAGCGCTTTAGCGGTATAGCGGTATAGCGGTATAGCGCTATAGCGGTATAGCGGTATAGCGGTATAGGGGTATAGGGGTATAACGGTATAGCGGTATAGCGGTATAGGGGTATAGCGCTATACCGCTATAGCGCTATACCGCTATACCGCTATAGCGCTATACCGCTATAGCGCTATACCGCTATACCCCTATACCGCTATACCGCTATACCGCTAAAGCGCTATAGCGCTATACCGCTATACCGCTATAGCGGTATAGCGGTATAGGGGTATAGGGGTATAGCGGTATAGCGGTATAGGGGTATAGGGGTATAGCGGTATAGCGGTATAGCGGTATAGGGGTATAGCGGTATAGCGCTATAGCGGTATAGCGCTATAGCGGTATAGCGGTTCGTCGTAAATTTTTCCATTAATCGGACTATACCGTCAGCAACGTTTGAAATTGTAGCCATGATGATAAAGTAGTAGTGTACTCCCGAAGGTTGTACTAGACTGATTTTGAACCCTCTGATTGTTTTTATACAAGGTTATAAATTGCAAAACGTCAGTAGTTTCCTCCAATCAAATGCATCTAAATCCTTATTTTCTAAAAACTTCAGCACAATTATAATTTTCTTGTACCGTCATTGCTCTAATCTTTTATATGTCCCAACTAAATACTGCTAAAGTGGTGAGGAAAACAAACACAAGATTATACTAATAACATATTTATTAAAATTAATATAGTTTTTTATATATTACAATATTTTCATTACTTCAAAATCGTAATTCATCTGCTTAAAATGGAAATATAAACATTTGTTCATTAACAAAATATTTTCTGTATTCTGATTTGCGTACATTTATGATGTTATGTTGGAATACAAGTCCCCCTTCACCTTCAGGTATAAACGCATCATACCATTATAATACTCCTTAAACTTTAACATTTGTACAAGATCCAGCTTACATCCAATCACCTGTCTCAACTGAGTTAAGTTATTTAATGTAGACTGAGATAAAATGACTTTAAAATTTCTGCATTCCACGTTAAACACCTCGAAATCCTTGTACTGAATCCTCTCGATGCTAGTATCCGCTTCAAACATCTCAGGGCGGCCAATTTCCATAGTTGTCGGATCAATATTTAAAAACTCAATCCATTCTTCGACGGGCATCACCAGCTAGCCTCGAGCACCCCAGATTTTTACGGTGGGCTGAAAGCCCAATGCAGGACTGATGCCGACAGACACATATTTTGTCATCGACATGCTTAAGGGGTAAGTAGATCCTTCCAACATGATGGTTTCTTTCTTGATTCTGGCGTCCAAGTTTCTAAACATCTCGTCGATGGGATCCTCAATTTGATCGGATATTTCTGTTATTTCTTCTTATTTTACTTGTTATCCCCACCATATTTTCTTAACGTCACTTAACTCTCCATTATTGCATAATGTCCCCAAGGTAGAGTCTCAAAACATCCCGGAATCAAATATCTTTTGTTGTCGTGAGGGCTTAGAGATATTTTTTTCTGATTTATTGAATATATAGTGTGGTTTATTGACCTTATGGAAAGTTGTTGATGAGTCATTTCTATACCTCCGTTCAAACACCGCAGGTAATCGTCAAACGTAATGTGAGATTTCACCACGTATGATTTTATATTTTTAGACTTCTTGGTTACTTGCATCACAGCAGGTACCAACCTTACAAGCATACATTTTTGCTCGCAACCCCACAAACTCCGTCATAATTTGGCCGTGATTTTCATCCTTCATTAGCCCCGTAATCTTCTTGTTTAATAAAGGAATCCCATACGCTTTGTTCCGTGCGTATTCATAGGTAACAAAACGATGAATATCCTGCTTGATGTCGCTGTATACATCATCCGTTGCAATCTCATAAATAAGGGAGTCGGTGTTGGTGTAACAGAGTCGAGCATTGACTTCGTACTTGTTTTTTATGTACTTGTAGTAGAACTCGTACAACAAAGTCTTTGAAATGTTCAAGATAGCCATACGTCTCCACATCTTCGGCTAGCTGCTTCAATTGTTCTGCAAACGATTCGGCGCAACTGGGTCTTCTATAACTACGGTAAACGGATACAGTGTCGTCATAGGTACATTTAAAATAATAGCCCACGCTATGTGCTTCGTGCAGCTGGTACTTGGTGCTCCTGTCTTCCATTTTAATGTTAATTGGATTAAATATGCTTTCAAAATCTGTGTATACTATAAATGGACATCTTTCTATGTTTCCAAAATTTTGAAATTAAATTTTTCCTTTCTTTTTAAAAGTCACCTTATATTCATTTATCTGTTTGCAGTCTTCTAGATGTTTTTCTAACTTCTCTTCGTTGTGGAAGACACCAATCACAAAAGTACTTTTTGTATTTATTTTTGTCCGATTGATTTGACACCAGTCTTGACAATTTTTTTATCCAGACGTAATAATAATAAGTTTTGCAGACATCGTCTGTTTGGCTATTTTCAATATCGTATCTATCTTGAATTAAGAGGAAGTTTACATGCTTTGCTTGTTTTGCTTTTGTAAGAGAGGTTGGCACTACGATAATGCTTTTTTTTTTTTTTTTTTTTTTTTTTTTTTAAATTAATTTAATATTACGTTATATATAATGTTTAAAAACTTTTTTCGACAAGTCTCAACACGCAACTTTTTTTCTTATAACTTATTTCCAAAACCTATTCAGTCAGCAATTTTTGTTTTGTCTTTACATGTGAATTTTTTTTTCATAACATACTTTCTGTTCAAAACCTATTATCGCTTGAACATTACGTCATCTCAATTAATATTTTTTGAAAAGTTTCAACCTGCAAAACTTCAATTATTTGTTATGCCCGTGCGACCATGACGTCATCCTTCACTAGTTACTTTGTCTTAGCCCCTTTTACCCCATTGTACACAACACAGCATAGCATAGTGCCCTTTTGGTATTATCTATTTATTATTATTAGTCATATTTATTTAACAAAAAATTACATACATAAAAGAAAAATTAATCAAACAGATAATTACAATAGCACTCTTGTTAAACTGGCTATCGACCGTGGTCTTTCAGCCAATCTATTTATTAATATATATATGATTATTAATATATATATATATATATATAAAAATATACTTGTTACCTTTTCCTTTTCTTGTTTCCCCTCTCACCGTGAATTTTGTTAGTCTCCATCCACTTTTTACTTCTACATTTTAGCCTCCATCCGCTTTATACGTTAACAATGCCCACCCGCTGTCTCGCTCTTATCAATAAATAAGTTAATACTTACATTGAGGTTAGGGTATTTTAATAAAAATTTTATACTTTATTGAGCTGATTTTACTTTTATATATTAAGACCGGTTTCGACCTTTAGACCATCATCAGTTTTTTCTTTTCTTTTCACAGGTGTTGTTGTGTGTTGCGGGTGGTGTGAATTTTTCAATTATTTTAAACTGTGCAATAATCAGAAACAAATACTATTAATACTTACAATTTAATCTCAATTATTTTATTACTTATTATTTGTTTATTAATCAATTCTGTTAAAGATGTAATACATGATGTTTCAAATGTATACCCTGTAAACGCATGTAATAGATAAAAATACAGATAGTGTGTAATTTTGCATACGCAGCACATTCCGATATTTCCTTGTACAGACGCGTCCTCTCGATTCGTTTCATACCTTGAGTCAGCAAATTTCATTCATATTTTGCATCTCACTCTTTCATGCAGTCGCACTCCTGGAGAATCTCCGTTACAAATGATCATACAGCTGATAAGAACTGATAAGGAGGCTTAGGCTGAACGCGCTTGGGTGACTCAGGTGATGATGCGCTTTTGAAAATGCTGTTGTATTAATACCATATATTCTTTGATAAATATTTTTTAATACATATTTATATGCTTCTTTTCCCTTCCTTTTACAGAACCTATATATTGAAAAGGAGGTAGGTAAAAATAATTGAACCGTATACATACATTTTTCGATATATTGATAAAAATAATAAAATAAATATATAAATTAGACTATATCGATCATTTTTCTGTGTTGACAAGATGATTTCCTCTGTGGTAAATCCAAGTATTATGAACCTCTCAGCGGATTAAATTTATTAATATTGATACTCAAATTAATAATCGCTGACAATGCCCACCCGCTGTCTCGTTCTTGAAATTCTTCCAACTTGCGCAACAGCACGTCAGATATATTCTCTACAAACCACTCATTTAATTCACAGTCTCGATCAACCACCGCATTTTTTGTGTTTATGTACTTGAAATCTTCCACGATTCCGTCTTGACTGGTTTTCACAAATTTACCACAAAATACTGTATTTATTTTATAAAACGGCTCCTTCTTCAACGCTAGTCTTATCCTTCTTACAAACAAAATTTCACAATCTTTAAAATATGTTGTTGGCTCCCTGTGTTTTATATTGGTTAAAACTGCTGTTCTAATTCTTCCGTCAAACGCAGATTTCGAATCTTCCCACTTTACCGCTTCACTTGCCCAATTAGCGTGAGTCCTACTGCGAATTGAAATGCTGCCTCCGGGTCTTGCAGGTACTCTCAACAAAGTCCGGTATGTCTTCATTTTACTGATTGTCGACAATATCTTTTGCTGTACTCCCATAGACGTCTCCGCCTTTAACGCCGTATTTAAAATACGAATTTGTTTAGAGCAGTGCTTGATCCATTCTTCTATCACACCCATATCAGTCTCTTTTTGCGCCATAAATTGTTCCATTATTCGGACCATACCGTCAGCAACGTTTGAAATTGTAGCCATGATGATAAAGTAGTAATGTACTCTCGAGGGTTGTACTAGACTGATTTTGAACCCTCTGATCCTTGTTTTTATACTAAATTATAAATTGCAAAACGTCACGTGACTTGTTTCCTCCAATCAAATACTCCTAAATCCTTATCTTCTAATTACTTCACCCCAATTAGCATTTTTCGACAAGTCTCAACACGCTCAATTTCAATAAACTACTTACGTCTTTGTCTGCATGACGTCATCCCAATAATATTTTTCCACACCTCAATTAGCATTTTAGACAAGTCTCAACACGCTCGATTTTTACAAAATCCACTTCCGATACACAACACTTTTCAACAGGATGCACTTCCGGTACATTAATCCTTATCTTTCCAATTAAGCACACACCTATTATCTCACCGGATGCACTTCCGGTACATTAATCCTTATCGCACTTGCTACTTCCGGTACACAACTCTTATCTTTCATCGATGACTCACCATAATTAAAAAAATTTGACATGTCTCGACAAGCAAAATTTCAATTACGTCATCCATCTCAACTTACTTTTTCTGCCACCGCGGCGCTGACGTGCACTCATTCTCCATCCCACTCTTTCCGAGTTTTCGCACACCCCTCGCACTCACACACTCTTATGGCGGTACTGCACACTTTGCGCACAGAAGGGCGCCACAGGCGGCGCCCACTTTCACATGCCCAGATGGCCGGCCCCGACCGGATCCCCAAATCCCAAGGTCAACCCAGCGCCCACTTCCTTTGACACGCCCAGATGGCCGTGCCCAACCGGATGTCAGAAATCCAAGATGGAGTCAAACGGGCGATTTTGGACCCCATGTAAATGCCCATAAGAAATTGAGCCCGAACCAGCTTAGTTCCTCTACTAATAGTAACATTAACTTCAAAAATAGAAAAAGAATCAAATCCCTTAACAATAAGAAAACAAAACAACTTTAATATTGACAGGATGACCAGATTTTTAGAAGTAAAAAAAGAGTAAAATTATGTTTATAACCTTTTAGTTTCAGAAGAACTGCACTCCAACAACTGGCTAACTCTAAAGGCATGTACATAAAAAAAAAATGTTTTTTTTGTTCTACGACCGCATCTTTACCATTATTAATAAAAAATGATTGAACTCCAATGTTTAAATTGCAAAACGCCTAACCTAGAATCAAAACAAATTTTTGCAAAAATTTTAACTGAAGGTTGAAAATTTAATTTTAAAGTTTATAGCATAACTGTTAATGACTTAATGTTGATACTTTTGACAACACTTTTATACTTTTTTACCAAATTTCACTATTTTTGACATTCCATGAAAAAAAATTTGCAGTTTTAAACAGTTTATGACCGAATTTTGGTGCTTTCTGACAATGTTTTGATGTTTTAATGCCGGATTTAGATCCTTTTCAACATTATATTGATATTTCATTATTGGATTTTACTATTTTTGACATTTCATTTCAATTTTGCACTTTTTAACAATTTGTTCTGGTTTTAATTCATTCTAACAATATCTTTGATATATATATATTATATTTTATGTTATAAATGGTTTTTCCTTGCATTTTTTTAATATCAATAAATCTAATTTAATAAAAATCTAGTTTTTTTCCGTCCAATAATTTTTGAGCGATTTTCATGTTATATGTATATGTTTTTCTGTAAAAGCTTTTTAAAATTAATTTTCGTGTATATTATGATTTTCAGTCTCAGTTGTGATAAACATGATTTCTTAGTAAATTTTATATTGCAAATAATTTGTATGTGCGACTTTCTTGCTATAAATGTTTTTCTGTGTAATTTTAAGATTTTCTAAGTAAATCTTATACAATATTTGAGTTTTCTATGAAAATTTTGATAAATTTTATGTTTTTTTCAATTTATGTGCAATTTTATTATTAAATTGAGTTTTCTTAACGCAATTTTAATCTTAGAAATGTTTTTCTGTGCAATTTTGTGTTATAAATCGTTTTTCTGTGCCAGTTTGATGCAAAAAAAAATTTATGCGCGATTTTATGTGGTAAACATAATTTTCAGCAAGTTTGATCCAAAAAAATAGTTTTCTGCGCAATTTTCATAATATAACTGTTTTATAGATGTAATATTAATTTTTTAAGTAAATCTTATGCGTTAAGCAGTAGCGTGGGTTAGTTGTTTAGATGCTTGCCTCTCTAATCCTACCCTGCCGTATATTATTTGTGAATTTGTTCACCGCTATAACCGCTTCGGCATTCTTGGTTTCAGCGACAAACAAATTTACATACAATAATCATCTCGCCTCATTTCATCACTCATACTCGGAAGGACCTTCGGCCTGCTAGAACCAGGTTGGTGAGGTCGATAGAGTATAAAAACGCTAATTTGATTCTTATGCGTTATATAGGTTTTCTACGCATATTTTAATGAATTTTATGTAATATTCTTGACTCATGAGCAAATTTCATACAAAAAATGATTTTTTTTGTTCATTTTTTATGGTATCTTTTCTGTGCAATTTCACCATTGTTTATTCTATATAATTTTGAGGTTTTCTAAGTTATAAATGGGTTTTGTACGTCAATTTTAATTAATTTCATGTGATAAACCCGATGTCGATTTTCATTTTACAAATGTTTTTTTCTAAATACTTTTTTTATATTTATACCAGGAAATTTACTTAAGGTTTCTGTTTCAGTTTTATGTGTTAAACGTGATTTAAAAAAATGTTATGCTAGGAATGAATTTACTGGACGATTTTAATATTATAAATGTTAATTCTGTGCAGTTTTGCAAGTTTTGAAGCAAATAAAAAGTAAAATTGAATTTGTAGTACAATTTTTATATAATAAATGTTTGTTTTCTACAATTTTGAAATTAATTTTGATAAAGCACTTGTAATTTATGAGCAAATGCTACAATTAAGTTTACTGCGCAATTTTGATGTTGAATAAAAGTATATTTTGTGTAATTGTGTAAATTTTAAAATTTTGATATTTTACAGATTTATTCTGTGCGATTTTACAATTTTGAAGTTCGTTGCATTAATTTTAGTAAAGTTTTTATGGTAAACGTGATTTTTTGATGTTATAAAAGTTTATGCTATGTAATTTTAAGTTTTTTTTTAAGTTTTATTTTATAAATAAGTGTTCTGCGCAAATTTTAAGGAAGTTTATGTAAATTTTATATAAAAAATAAGTTTTCGGTTCGATTTTCATGTTTTTTGTTCAATTTTAAGACTTTTTGGGTTAATATCGATCAAGTTTATTTTATAAATGGTTCTTTCTGTTATATATATATATATATATATATATATATATATATATATATATATATACAGGGTGCGTCGGAAGGAACGGGCCAAACTCCAGGAGTGTATTCTACACGTGAAAATAATGTAAAAAACTCAAATGTTGTTATCCGATTTTTATTTGTTTTCAAGTTACAGCGTAATTAAAAATAAACAAAATTTCATACATTAACGTTTTGGTTATCATAGCGTTCTTATAATAAATGTTCAAAAATACCGCCATTTACCTCTAAACATTTTCTGCTTCGTCTACGAAGAGCGCATGTTGCTCTCCTGATAGTCATGTCTTTGTTTAAGATCGGCTGCAACATTTCTAATACGTAGAATTAGTCTATCCCAAGTGTCCAGTTTTACTTTGTACACTTCATCTTTGAACCAGCCTCATAAACAATAATCTAATACTATGAGGTCTAGAGATCTTGCAGGCCAACTAATAGGACCACCGCGACCAGTCCAACGCCCTGGAAACGTTTCGTCCAAATGTTGCTTGACCTGACGAGCAAAATGTGCAGGAGCTCCATCCTGCTTGTAGTACATTTGCATTCTAATGTTTAAAGGAACATCCTCTAGTAGTCCGTGTAATTCATTTTGTAAAAAAATTAAGTAGTTGGCTCCTGTGAAGCGATTCTCCAAAATAAAAGAGCCAATTAAATAACCATCGACCATACCACACCACACGTTTACCAAAAACTTATGTTGAAAATTACTTTCGACTGTTGCGTGGAGATTTTCGTCTGACCATACATGACAGTAACTCACAGTATTATTAATGCAGTCACGGGTGAATGTTGCTTTATCTGTAAAAAGTATGCACGATACAACAAGAGGATTATTATTACCGATAAAATTTCATACGTTTAGGATAATCTTCCGGTTGTAGTTGCTGTACTCTCTGTACATGATATGGATGTAAGCCTTGCTCGTGGAGTGTGTTTGTTTGTGGAATACCCAATTGAATACTAATTCTTTGTGAACTGGTTGTTGCATCTTCTGCTACTACATCCAGAATATCTTCTACCTCTTCTAAATCTTGTCAAGTAGCTCGTTCAGATGTTATGTTAACCATTAGGAAGCTTTCCGGTCTCGCACAGTTTGTTGAAAACTCTGATAAATACATTTTTATTAGAATGTCTCTAATGTGGAAACCGTTGACGATATTCTTCAACAGCAGCTGTAGCATTCCCATTACAAAAACCATAAAAAAACACTATATTTGCATATTCTAAATTTGAGTGTGTGGCATTTTGTAGCACTTTAATCGTACAAACAAAATAAACGTTAAATTACCGTCACACTGACACATTATCAGAACAAAAAAGCTATCAAATATTTTAGAACGTCGAACATGGCATACTAGATAAAAAAAATTTAATTATGCTAACTTGAAAACAAATAAAAATTGGATAACAACATATGAGTTTTTTAACATTATTTTCACGTGTAGAATACACTCCTGGAGTTTGGTCCGTTCCTCCCGACACACTCTGTATACTTTTTTTAGTACTAAACGTAATTTATGCTACAAATGGTTTTTAAGCACAATTTTTATGTACTTTTTCTGTGTAATTTTGAGGTTTTCTAAAGAAACCTTATGCAAAATTTGGGTTTACATCGCAAATTCAAAAAAATTTCATGTGCTAGAAACTAAATTCTAGCATAAAACTCGTTTGTTTTGCGCGCTTTTAATCTTATAAATGTTGTTTCTATGCAATTATAAGGTTTTAAGAGTAATTTTGTGTTATAAAATGGACTTGCGTGCCAGTTTTGGCAAATCTTGGCGGTTTTAATTATTAAATAAGATTTTTCCATATATTTTAAGCAAATTTGATGCGATATCAATGTTTTTCACCGAATTTTATATGATATACGTAATTCACGAGCGAATTTCATGCAACAAATGTTGTTTTGCACGATTTTTATGATATTCAACGTTTTTACAGGAAATCTTATAGTAAACATGAGTTTTATAACATTTTTGACTTTTTATATAAAGAATGTTTAACAATTTATGAAGAGTTTTAGTATTTTTTGACAATATTTTGCTATTTTTAGAATTTTGCACTTTTTGACAGTTTTTGACCGGACGTTGAATCTTTCTGACAATATTATGATACTTCATAGCCGGATTATGATATTTTTAAGATTTTTTTAAGATTTTATGAAATATTTAAAGATTTTATATTTATAGCAAGATTTTTTTTCAACATTTTGATGATTTATGAATGATGATTATATTTTGGAATTTTTGCCGTTTTTGACTAGATTTTGATTCTATCTAAAAGTATTTTAATGTTTTATGACCGGACTTAGCTATTTTTGAATTTTTATGATGAATTTTGCACTTATTAACGGTTAATGACAATAGTTTATAGCCAAAATTTCTAACTTCTAACTAAATAAATAAATAAATTAAAATTTTCTATCAACAGAATTTTAAATTTTTTAACAGTTTTAGTAATTTCAACAATATTTTATAGCTATTTTAGACTTTAGAACTTTACATTTATCAACAATACCAAATTTTGTTATTTTTAACATTTTACAAATAGAATTTTTAGTTTTTTTTTATTTTATGACCGGATTATCAGTTTGACAGTAAAATTTTACACTTTGAAGACCGGATTTATAGTTTTAAAAGCTGGATTAACAATTTCGTAGTAGAATTTGACACTATAGACCAGATTAAACTTTTAAAAGACGGATTTAAACTTTTAGAAGCTGGATTTACAATTTTAAAACAGAATTTACAGTTTGATACTTAAGTAACATATATTATTGGTGTGATAGCTCAATGGAAGAGCACTTGAATATCATGCGAGCAGTCCGGGGTTCGATCCCCGAAATATGACTGAAATGATAACTTGCTCTTTATCCACCAGCGTGGTTCGGAAGTCACGTTTTAAGCTGTTGGTCCCATCAAACCACTTTAAACAAGTCGTAGACTTACTGTGGCGATGTAAAATAGCCGTAAAAAGCATAAATAAATAAAAAAGTTTAACACGTTGGTTTCCAAATTTTTAGATTAAAAAACCTGATAAGTATTAATACTAAAAGTCCGACTAACAGAACTTATATCTCACTATATATAATTATCACTACAAATTAGCAAACTAATGATCAATAAATAAACTATTATGGCAAATGTTTAAATTGAAACCCGCCACATATACTATAATAATAATTTTCTGCAACGCATCAATTGCGCTTAATATTTCTATTCAATTTTGCCTCACCTCATTGCATGCCTCTTCAATCATCATACTTTATCTTTTAGATTTTCTCAAACATAAAAATCCAATGGATTACAATCTGGCGATCTTGGAAGCCAGACCACTGATTCTGCACAACCAAATTAACGCTGTAGAAAATTTGTATTTAACTATTCTCGAACTATTAATCTAAAATGTGCCGGAGCACCCAGCACCAGTGTTCCTATTCCTAAAGTAAAGTGGCACGTCCGCTTTTAAATCTTATTTTTAAGAAAACACAAACACTAAATTTATTTTGAAAAAAACGTGGTCTTCATTCATGCGGATTTTCACGTGATCAACCATGAAGATTGTGATAATTAACAATTCCAACAGCAAACAATCTGGATTAGCTACAAAATTTCCGGATCGCATCCTAGATCGCTAGGATGCAAATCTTGAAATGTTAAGCCTTTCTTCTATCTTTATTTAATGTAAGTAGTAACTTAAATTTTGATATTTAAAGTTGTTGAAAAGCACTTTGAAAGCTGAGCCTAGGATTTAAATCAAATAAACAAAGAATGCAGTTATTATTTATCCTTTACATTGAAAAATCTTTTCGGTCCTTCGGCCGCTACAATTGGTTTCGGTAGAGGCAGGCGTAAAAACTCTTGATAACCCGCAAAAAAAATCAAATTCTCCAAAGAAAGATCTTGAAAAATATTTATAAAAAAAAAAACAAAAGAAAAACTTGTAGGATTCACAATTCAAACAAAATTTTGACATTTTGTAAATATAAAATATACTCTCACGAAGTAGTTTACACAAGGCGTGGTTCACATTCGTGATTCACCCTTTTAAACGCGGCTTTAATTTAATTATAAGATTTTCTTACCAGTTCTATTTCCACGTTGATGCAAAAATCCAATATACTAAGCAAAAACTAGCATAGGAATCTGATATTAATCCCTTCATTTTACAATTATATTTATTAAAATTTAATATAAAACACACAATTTTATTTTTTTTTATAAACACACACACAATATTCATATAATAAAAAATATAACAATTATAGTAAAAAAATGAGTTTTTCTTCTTTTTTTTTTGTTTGTTTGTAGTTGTTGCATAATATGTTTTAAGTGGAGAGACGTCATGATTTTGTGCAAGACGATAGAAATCAATATGTACAAGGGATGAATTATAGACAACAAACAAATTATAGCCACCAATAGAAAAAGGTCAATGGAGGGATTAATTAAAACAGAGTATATATAGTAAGTTACATAAAATAAAACAACTAATGTGATAGGATGGTGTACACAGATTAAATTAATCACATATAATAAAACATTAATTCATTGTAGTTTATATAACAGGATCATTAACCATATGTATCTAATATGTTACAAGACTTATGGTACTAAGAGATTCCACTGATAGCAATATGAGAACGTTACATGAAACAGATAGAAAGTTTATAATTTTACTACTAACCCCCAGCTCCCTCTAACACACTTGACTAAATGTAGATAACTAATAAAGTATGAGATTCATAAATGATGAAACGCAGATTTATAATTTATAAATCCCCATGTAATTAAATTAACAGCAAAATACCAGATCACAAAAAATTGAAACAACAGTTTTATAGCATTAAAGGTTTTTTTGTTTTAAACACTATTTCCAAATTACTACTCATACTTCTCATTGTACCCCCTCCCCTCCATAGGAGCTGTTATTGGAGATATTAATTAATGTGAAATCAAAAAATATTTGGCCCATCATCCTAATAAAAACTATAATATTTTAACTGTCACTAAGTTGTGTACCATATTGATACACATGGCTTACATAACAATTGATCCTGTTACAACATAAAATTAGTTATATAATTCACATATATCTGTAAACAATGACTGTAAATATATTATAAACTTATATAAATTAAAAACATAAAACATGACACCAATAAATGCACAGATCTGTTAAAATTATTTAAAGCTAATTCCCGATTCTATAATTAAATGCATGGAATCACCATTCAACAACCGACTTTGAGAAACCTGTGAATAAACATCAAGACATGTAACAATGAACGCAAATGAAGCTAGTAATGCGAAAAATAAAACAGGCTCAAAATCGGTTGTCAATTTATTAATTAATTAATTAATATAAACAATTATTTCTTTTTTTAATTATGGCTCAACCTTTCTATTAAACCAACGCTAATCCACTCCCTTTTTCTCTTTTTTTTAAGTTTATTAACTGCCTTCTATCACCAGGTTTTGAATTAATATAAAAATCATTAAAATTGACTAATAGTGACTTAATAAATGACGTCAACATCATTGAAAACTCATGTTAGCTATATACATTATAAAAATCAGATCTCATATAGTATAAATAATTAAAAAATGATAACAATTAAAATAAAAAGAGAACATCGGTATAAAAATTTTGGTTTAGACTTAATTATATTACAAATAGATATGACACTTTATTATCTACAGAATGTGCGAACACATGTCATCTTCAATTTTTTTTTTTGGCAAAATCGAATAAATTATAAAATCGGCAATGAATAAAGGAACTCAATTACTTATTTTGGTTTCAGTTAAGTCGCCGTTGGCATTGACCACAGTTCGTTTTGGGTTGAGCCTTTCGAGGCTATTGTCGTTGCGTAGACTGCGTTGGCTCTTTCGGTCAATGCTTTTGCGTGAGTTGCGCGTATTTTGATCGCTCAAGTTGGTGCTTTGTGTTTTGTTGCCGAGACTTGAGCGTGATGTGAGGCTGCTCTGCGAACCGTCTAATTTTACAGGATGCTGTTTCATTTTTCTTTCCCACGTTAAGGAGGGATCGTGTTGATTTTCGAATGTGGGACACACCGTTTGCGAATCGCTGGTGTGACTTGATTTCGAACTGTGTCCGTACTTTTGAGGATTATTTTCCGGAGTTTTAAAATACGCCCCTGCGAATTATATAATACAAAAAAATTAATACCGAGTTTTTTTTTGTTCATGCAATGAAGTTTAATTCTTGCCAGCAAGTTGATATAATTTATTCAAGTATAAATTTTGTTGGATATTTACCTGTTGAGTTTCCATTTCCTTTCCATACGCGTAACCTGTGGCTGATCTCGCCGAATGAAGGTCTACGTATTGCAAGTTCAGCCCAGCATTCTACCATCAGAGCATAGCAATAGCTGGGACAGACTTCTGGACATGGGAGTAGTTTTCTGGAGCGGATCATGTTGATGACTTCTTGGTTATTGTAACCATAGTACGGCTGAAAAGTAATAATGATATTCCCAAATTTTTGTTTTGTTATAATATTTTAATTAATAATAAAGCTTATTTCGTATTCCGATATAGACTGTTGGATGGAGGTACGACAATGTAGAAACCTAATTTTCTTTGATAGTTTGTGATATTAATATTAAATATTGAAAGAACACCGCCTGCAACAACAAAAGACAACCAATGATCAGAAAGTGTTGATGCTATTTACTTACATGTTACAGTGTTATCAACCTCTAGGCAAATTTTTAAATCTTCTACACTGTAATAGAAAGAGCTTACAAATCTCATTTGCCTCACAACTTTCCGTTGACTGCCTACTGACAAGTAACCATAAAAGAAGAATATAATCAGTACACAGCATTTGCTGCCCCGATAGAGATACATACTACGTACCAACTCAAGGTCATTCGGAGTCAACAAAGCAGATCCAGGAGTATTTAGATCACCTTGTGAGCGTCCAAGGCAGTAAACCACTTTCCCACCTTCTCACTCTTAATCGAAGTTTACAGAAAGTCACAAAACTATTCACCAGCTACAAAGTAGAAACCTTTGAAACGATCAATACCAGCTGTGCTCTACCAAGAAGAAAGAGAAAGGAATGCCTCCTATAGGAGATGAAAACTAACACAAGCGCAACGCCATTCGAATGAACAGCACCCCCCGGAGTGCTAAACCAATTGCCCAATGCACTACCCCAAAAATCCCAAAGAAGCAAAAGTCAAGTCTTAATTGATTGATTGGCATTTACTGTTTGATGCCTCCAGAAAACGGCAAAAATCAAGCTCAACCTTAATTTATTGCACTTATTAAAAGAAGAAACTCTAGCGGAATTGGTAAAGATTACTCAGCGAGAGTGTGCACAGACTCAAAAAATCATCCAACACTAACAAAAAATACGGGATGACCACAAATAGTATCAGCCCGATATGGATATTGTACACCAAAAGAAGCTTATTAGTACCGTGGTCGGACATGACCTGGTTGTCTCTACCAGTGAATGAAATGCACGTAGCCATCCTCCGAGCATACCATTAACTCAAATTTCGCGCCGACGTACGTGCCTTCGTGAACGCGTACTGGGTATGTAAAAAATTTAAAACAAGTGCACACCAACCCAAGAGCACCCTCCAAAGCTTACCCATCAGAAATCCTTAAGAAAAGATGGTAATTGACATCATTGGCACAAGCAGACTTATAAAAGAGAGCAAACTCGCATTCACAATGATAAACCTCTGCACATGCTGAAATGCCGCCCCTAGCATCACCTCTTCCGATATTACTCGATAATGGGGTCAGTTCGTGAGTCATACCTTCACTAATGTTATGGGGAAATTAAAAGAATGTACATCAAACTACGGCAACACATCCCCCGCAGGCAAATACTATCAAAACCTGCCACGCAGTACTCAAGATAATTTCGCAACTGACCAGACACTCAGCGAGTCAACAAATGACAAGGCCAAAAAAAGATCATCAGCCGACCACCAAGAACATCAGCCGACCACCAAAGTTACTGGATTAAAGATAACTCTAAGATAGTTATTAAAACTAAATAAAACTATACCTAGATGACCTCTGACCTGCACATCACGCCTACATCAAATAGACACGGCCTCCGTTAAAGAAGTTGGTGAGTTGATGCTGGTTATGGTCAAGACGGAGCACCGGCCACAATTCTGCAGCTACATACCCGTCTAGTGCCACCAGGTGTATACTTTATACTTCACAAAGTGAAAGCTGCAGTCCACTAAAGACCACCAAACCTGCTGCTATCTACAACTCAGACGCAGTAACATCCTCTACAAACTCCGACGCTACTGCAACCCCACAAACCCTAAGCTTGCACATCCCGCCAAGTTCCTTTCACTTTCATAAAGCAATAATACACCAAAAATCTTTGACCTTAAGGATCTCAAACTATTCCTAATGGCCACTCGATACCACCTTCGGAAGTCCAGCCGGTGACAAATAGCGCCCAACATAGTGCAACAGATGGCATGTTGCCGTCACGTCTCGCAATGCAACCCAAGAAAAAAAAAAAAAAAACAAACTACTACTAAAAATATCTGACTTCAAATTGGACATTCCACGTACCAACCGACTCTAACTTACTACAAGCCTCTCAAAGTAACCTCCTCTGGCGACGACTATCTACGAAATCATCCAAGTGACCACAACAACACGGCCCCCAACCAAGTCAAGACTCCTGTCGACTACCCGGCTGTAACACCAGTCAGCCCTACGCCGATAATCAGCGACGAAACCAAATATACACACGCAACAATGAGTTTACAAAAACAGCAATTTTAAGTCAGTTTAACATATTAACCAACAAACTCAAGTTAGAAAACCTCAATCGAGTCTAGAACGGATTAAACACGTTATATCGCTCAGACATTTACTGCAAAAATTAATTATACTAGCATGCAAAAGGGTACTTGCACCATGTTGAGCATCTGTCCACACCACACCAAGTTCACAACGCACACAAACACTCCGCAGTCGTAGGACCTGTCCAAGAGCCAGACAAACCCCAAATTTGCTCAGAAAAGTATGACAAAGTCACTTTTGACCCAAAACCAAGCAGTAACGCAAGACGGAAGATGAAGCCGCAATGCCAAGTCAGCAAAAAAAAAAAAAACTAGCTCATAACACATTATCCCAAGAAACCTCCTGACGTAACGGAATACTTCAATTCCCTCCTGGATCAGTTTGAAACAGATGTGAGAATGCATCAATACTCTGCTGGTTACAAACAGCTAACCATATTCTTGAAACGAGCAACAGACTTAATGGCAATTCCGGCTATATCTGCAAACCTCAAGCGGCGCAACATGCCCGCACATAAAATACCTGACGAACTGAAATGGTTGATAATGCAAGATAGAGAACAATATGCCATTCTCAACCTTTACAGAGACTAACAAAGCTCTGGAATGTAGACCACAACAACTTGAGATACAAGACGTAGTTGTCAAAGAAGCCAAACACAAATATAAGACCACCATCCAAGTGACCTACGCTGCAGAATGCCAAATCGATGCCAAAGAAAAGTGCCACAAAAAAGTAGCACATTGCAGCTCTACCCCAACCACAGTCACCAACACCTGTGACCTTACTAAATAAGACAAAACTGAATGTAACCAATCAGATGGAAGCCGCCTCACAAGCATCAAGACAAAGATCGAGACAAATACCATCTTACCTCTTTGCACCCCAGAGGTAGCGGAAAAATCTTGAATAGGAACTAAACCGTCCCACGTCATACCAACCCTCCACGGCAAAAACAAAAAAGTCCCACCGTAACATCTTATAGTTGAGCACGGCCAAGCTCTCAGCGCAACATGTGTAGCCCATACACATATCGCCGATACCGTTACTACCAATCACGACGGCAGAGGTAAACGACTCGCCTGATTATCAAAAAAAAGAACAATACCACTGCCGCTAATAACTAAAAAACTTGATGCCATCAACAACTCAGACGCGGTAACATCCTCTAGAAACTCCGAAGATACTTCAATCCCACAAACTCTAAGCTTGCACACCCTGCCAGACCGTTGACATAAGAGAAAATCATCCTCTCACAAAACGCTGCTACGCAAAGAACCTTTGACGTCAAGGATCACAAACTGTTCCTCAGGAGCACTCACTGCCACTCCTTTACCAACTCACCATTGCCAGCCCCGTAAGAAGAATCAACCTCTACCTCTTAGCAAAAGTGTACAGATGGCCATTTGGCTAGCCAGCCATCCGGCTAGTTTAACGTCGCCTACCCAAGCAACATCTAGTTACGCCTGGAAGTCCTCAATAAACAAAGAATAGATCAGCAAATAAATAGTTGGCCAAACCGGAAAGACTCATAGGACACCGACAACGCCTGGGACACCCATATAGATAATTCATTGTTGCTCAAAGAAGCTGAATTCCTCCAACCACCTACCAGTCCTGTCAAACTCTGGCGTCTGCGTACCATGGCCGTCAACATCACAAAGCTTCCAACTGCTCACACGTGATGATAAATGACGTACCGTGTACCAATATACGATACATTGACTTACGCAAAATCACAGTTGTGTTCTTTAATTGTTTGTAAACTAATTGATGGTGTCACCGCCCGCACATAACCTGAAAATGCCGACATCTAATCTGTCGCTTTGTAAGTATTGTATCACAACCGAACTTCATAACCTAAACAAATATTGACAAAACTGCGGTTTCGCAATTGAAAAACCAGAAACTTATATTCTAATCAGTGCCCTAGCAATTAAAATACGCGTCACGGTATTCACATAACCAAAAAAAGTCGTCATTGATGTATCACTGCACTCCACTTTCAATAGTATCTAGCGATTGACAGTTGTAGCAAAAAAATATTATAGTAATCTGCTGCCACAGCTTATTGTGCCACATAACCTAAAATCTGTAGCTTTGTAACTGACAGTTGTAAAAACAGATGACCTTTTGCTATTATCCTACAACATGTACTAGACCCAAAAATCTAGTAGTTGACGTCATTATTGTCTCACAATACTCACATAATCTAAAAATTTCGATATTTAATCTTTCGTGGCAAATAACAAGTTTAAAAAAATTACATCTTTGCGGCACACTATAACCTAAAAAACGTTAGCGTATATTTGTGTATTAACGTTAAGCTTTTAAACGGTCGCAAACATGAATTGATATCTAATTTATAGCTTCGCGATTGACGCCAAACACATAACCTAAAGCAGTTGAGTAGGAAGAGCCGCAACGTTAATATATTTTTGCGTATCTGTCATGCTCACATACAGTGACTGAAACTCATCTCAGGGACAATTCGGAATTACCAAAATTCGATGACGCTAGCTTGTGTGTGAGCAAGATATTTTTAAGAGCTCTATACATAATTACTCATAAATATATTATCTCCTCTTTCTAAGATTCCTGCCTATTAAAATTTATTAGATCGTTTCGCTATTGATAAATGCATCACGACATGCACATAACCTAAAAACGTTAAATAATCTGTCGCGCGATTGATAACTGTAATCGATTGACATTTTTGCGATTAATAAGTCACTTCTTTAATATACCCTACAGAAATAAAAATTAACGGATGTGGCACAACATGCACATAACCTAAAAAAGTTAATCAAAATTAGAACGAAATAGAAGAGCAATGAGCGTGGCGTCAAAGTTAACAAAACCAAAAATACTGCCGAGAGGCATCTACTGATCAAGTCACCTAACCCAAAAGACTACATTCCTTAAGAGTGCCTTCAATGTCCTCCGCCACGACCTCACAGTATCTATCACTGAGCTGCATCTACCAGCCGCAATGGGACGATAAATATATATACAGATATACTCCTAAAAGACCTCGTAGTACCATGAAGGGTAATCACTGACTCTCCAAGACGCAGTTTCTTAGAAGTACATATATCCGTTTTAACTCCTTGTGGCATTTCTTAGAGGAAACACGCATAAACCACACATTTAATAACCGTTTTCTACTGGGCAATGTCAGCCCACACACCAGGCATACCACCAGCCTAGAACTGCCGTCAACTACCGCCTTCGACAAACCAATACACAGACTCCACCGCCAATCAATCAACAACGTTTACAAAAGGTCCACGACAAAAATTGGCGGTCAACGTAGGGCAATTTGCAAAATAAAACTAGAAAGTCCCTAGGCCCACCCTGTACTCTAACCTAGGCCAAAGTTGTAGGTCTGCCACCAATCACAGATTGCCCAAAACCATCACACCCTTAGACTCCCCAGTCTGACAAACTAACTTGAACAAATATTGACAAAATTCACGTCCGTTTCCACGTCTTGTAACACTTCCCAAAAAAAAACAAAAGACTGAAGTTACGAATAAACCCCACATTTACTGACTGTTTTCTCAGACATACCACTAGCGCAGAACCGCCGTCAACCACCGCCTCCAACAAACCAAAACTATAACACAACCAAATTCCCTAGTCAGCCTCCAACGTCGATCAGTCAAGATAACATCGTTTTCATGAAATCTACGACAATAATTGGCGCCCAACGTAAGCAATTTACAAAATAGAAATTCCTCTGACCCAACCGGTAGCATTCCGGTACTCCAACCTAAGCAGAAGTAGCAATCTCCAAACGCCGGACCGCTCAGAACCATCATACCAGGACGAGTGGTCACTAATTGCCAACGCTACCTATGAATCGCCACAAGTTAGCCATAACTTCACCCGATTCCCCCTACTTTGTTTGCATGCAACAGACATGTCCTTGACATCTGCATGTGGTTGCGAGGACACTACTTTGCTAAAATCGTCACACCTCTCACCGACAGAGACTGAGCAGGTCTTCCTGATCAAAGAATTTTTTGAACGGCTCGCTGACCCTAGACTTTCCGCCATCTGAACTCCTCTTTTTCTTGCCTGCAAAATCGGCAAGCAAGTTCTTCCAAAAGGAAGACAAATAAAAGCGAATAATAAGTTACACCAGCTCTGGATTTCTGAGACGGAATGTCGCTACCATAGCAACAAACAGAAGAGTTAAATCAAGAAATATCGACCATATCTACAGCAAAACCAAGACCATAGAGTCCGCACAGCACAACTGTTGGAAATCGAGACTCTGACCGCGGCTGAAAAGCGGAGTCAAGCAACATGCAAGCAAATTCGCAACCTCTTAGCTCTCACTGAGCAAAAGTTAAAAAAAAGTTAAGTTAAAGCTTACGTCGACAGATGTCTCACGTGTGCAAGGAGACTGCTGCCATCAGAAAGCCTGCCGCCCAATAGTATCATCCCAATATCTGCCCCTGGGAACGAGTAGCAACAGAATACGTTGGCGTTACAGTTACGAATCCAACTGGAAACCGCCTACTACCAGATATGTGCAGCCGCTAGATGAAAGCTTTCGCCACCAGCTATGCCACATGTCACAATCAAGACCCTTAAACAACAGGTCTTCTGCAGGTATGGATAACCAAAGATACAGCTGAGCGAAAATGGTCCGCAGTTCACAAAAAAAAAAAAAAACTTATAAGACGCCATGACCAACGTAGAAGTGCCATCACTACACGACAGTCACATACCACCGTCAGACTAACACCGCAGAACGCCACGCAAAATTTAAAATGGTTAAGTGACGTTTAATATACAGCCAATCAAAAGATTCCCCGAGTCTCCACCCGGTTAAGATACAAGTCGACGACCCAAGATCAGACACACAACCAGACAACTCGGCAAGGAGCAACGCTGGTAGAGACATTCTTGATCAAGACAATCTCCTAACGTGACCGCCAACAATGAGATTCGAAAATCTTGAATAAAATCTCCAGGAAAGGATTATACCGCATCGTGAGCCATGTTCGTGAATACACAAAACTAATAGATTCTCTATTCAAACAAGTTTTTCACTTTTTATAAATATAATTTGGGAATTCGTAACTTCCGAATTGGTAGTTTACACAAGACGTGGTTACGTAAGCGTTTATTACGTTTGTGATTCTTATTTGAGAGCTTATTGTTTCCGTCAATATTTTACAACCAAAAAGTGCTTATAGAATCGCACCAAAAAACGAAGTTCCGTATTTAAGTAAACTCACCTGTAGCCCATAACTGTAGATCTCCCACAACACCACACCATACGACCACACATCACTTTCCGTGGTGAATTTTCCATAGAGAATCGACTCCGGCGGCATCCACCTCACAGGAAGCAACGACTTCGATTGCACCCTAAATAAAAAAGAAAACAAACATAAAAATTCAACCAAAATAATTTAATCAACAATCAAATCACCTGTAGTAGTCACAGCTGTACATATCTCTTGATAAACCAAAATCACTAATTTTCACTACTAAATCTTTGGACACGAGGCAATTCCTCGCCGCTAAATCACGATGCACGTAATGGTTTTCCGATAGGTATTCCATACCTTGAGCAATTTGTATCGATATGTGTAGAAATTGTAGCTGAGTTAAGTTTTTGCCCTCGTTTGGTGAATTGCCTATTAAAAACTCGTGAAGATCACCCTGAAAGAAAGAACAATTACTCATCTCGACTCCAAAGCAATTGATTTGACTTACCTCCGACATATATTCAAATAACATACACATAGGTTCCTGCTTCATGACAACACCAAGCAAACAAATAATGTTGGGATGCTTTAATTCTGATATGAGTTCGATTTCGCGTTGGAAATCAGCTTGCGTTTTAGCGCTCGCGTTTTCTTTGAGCGACTTAACAGCGACGTAAATTTTTCCGGTTTTAGTTCTAAGCTCTCCCTTATAGACCTTGCCGAAAGCACCTTCACCTAATTCGTCCACAAACTCTAACTCCTTATAGGAATATTGAGTAACATTTTGAAACCCGTTTTTGGGATGATGACCTCTAGCTGGAGGAATATTAGTTGGCAACAGTGTATTCATCTCCATTGGCGAACTGGGCCCGCCATTGCCGTAGATGTTTTTATCAGCTGTTGGTATACTCATCTAAAATTATATTAAATTAGAAATTGTAAGAGGTTGTTAGGTGGTTCTTACATTTCTACACGACCTAGGTTTGTTATTCTTCTTACAACAATAGAAAGAAAGTGCGAATGTAACTAATACTATTAGTATCACAGCTGTACCAATTATATATGTCCAAACTATGTTTGCTACAAAAAATATTAATTGTACAATAGATTAATACCAAAAATATTAAACTTACCACATTTGGGAAGACCACAAAATTCTTTTTTGCTATGCTCTACATAGCAATAAGGTTCCTGGTGTAAACCTCCAGGATTTCTTAAAATTCAAAGCAATAATCAATAAAAAATCTTATAAATCAAAATCAAACAAATTACCTGCAATAATTATGCCCAACCAATTCGGGATAATTAGATACAGCCACATGAGTCTGTTGCGCCCAACGAATACATCTCGTGTTTGTGATGCTTACATCCAAAACACCTCTGTAAAGCTCTCCATTATCCCAAAAGCAGTTATCATCTAAAAAGACGAACATTATAAACAAAAATCATTTCAAATTAAATTAACATACCTGGATTAACATTCTGCGTCCTATCAACACCCAATTTCAAACAATTCATCACATTCTGGTCATCTTCTTCAGGAAGATATTCGCATTCTTCTAATTCCAAAGTTTGACCTGTTGATGACAAATTAGTAATCTAATAATTAATTGTTTTTTAAATTACTAACCTATAACAGGATGCCGTTTCGCAATGGAATATTCCTTGCTGCATAGTTCGGTTTCCAGTAGGATGCAATCTTGTTTGCATATTCTTTGTAGTCTCACATTGGATAAATTTCGGAGATGTTTGAATGTTTTGTTCTTTTCCAATACGTTGTATTTGTTGATGTAGTATTGTTGGTATATGTTTGTTTGTTCGGGTTCCACGCATATTGGGAAGGCCGAGAAGCACAGACTCGGTAAAGCAAATTTGTAGCAACTTGATGATAATTCACTATACAGGAATAACAAAAAGATATGGTTTATGGTTTCCATTAATTTCTAGAATATGTAATTTAAATTTCGCAAAGACTATCAAGTTTTGAGAAGAACAAGTCTAAAAAGTAAGTCAAAATTGCGATACGTGCTACTATTATGAATTATATTGCTGTGACTCTTGTTTAAAACTAGTTCCATGCTATTTCTTTGTTCCAAGAAAAACCTTTTAGTAGTCTCTATTCGATTGTTAAAAAAATGATCTCATTTAAGTTTTGTTAGAAAAGTCGAATGACTAGTCTAGAGCAGAAAAAGCTTGAAAAGTGTTCGAAGTAACTTCGGCTTGTCAAACCGCACAAATAAAGATTAGTTTCATCAGTGTCATTTAGTGACAAAAAAAATTGTCTTAAATATTTATTATGCGAGAAAGCTTGGAGGTACTCGAAAAAACCTTAAAAAGATTTTAGAAGACCTTTGCATTACCATGGTGAGTGTGGCTCGTGGCGTCCTTTGTTCGGCGGTTGCAATGATTGCGTCCAGAAGCGCAGGAGCGGATCGCTACACTTGTAGCGGTATCCGTTGCTTCCAGAAAAAACGATCCACACCGCTTCCGGTTTGCAAAGCAGACAAATCAGAAAAGAACTGCTACCGATGTAGTGGAAATCGTTACAAATGTAGCAATTTGTTAGCCTTCCTGGACGCACCCTATGTAACATTGACAAGAGTAGGTCTATCCACCGACGTACCGCGTTTAAAATGTTGTCTAGTGAAATAGTTTCCACTGTCTGATAGTATTTCAAGTATCCAAACCGAGAAACCATATTCCAGTGTTGCTGTTGTGACCAGAACTGCTCTACCCATTGTGTACACACAGGTTCATCATTGTAAGTGTAAACTTGTTTTCTAACCTGATGATGAACTACAAAGTTATTCGTTAACCTTTCCCATGGTGCATCTAATCTCCCATACCTTGTTTCTTCCTAAATCTATAGCCTAAGTCCATGTCTATGCCTTAGGGGTCGTTTATGCTCTCGTGATATCCTCAGATTACGCTTCTGGTGCCAGAGTATTCTTTTTGTAATTGACCAAGTCGGATGGTTGTTTGACTCCACTACCGCCATAGAACTAAGAAGGTGGTTTCAGCATCGCAAATCATCATCTTACGAAGTAAACCCCAGAATCCATGTAGTGGATCCCAAAAGGGCCCACGACTGAGGAAACGTAGCTAACATGAGTGTTGCGGAGGGTATTCCAAGCACTTACCACGAAATAAGACTAGATCCTACAGCCATGTCTCCTTGACAAGCGACGCAAGCTTATCTAACGTGAGGTATGTCAACATGAGTACTGAGGTTAAAGCCCCAACGGGTGTCTTCCGGTGCTTGTTCTTATGGCGTTGGTCTCTTAGTGACAATGTCATTCCTTAGTATATATTAGGGGTAGTTTCGTCGTTCAGTGAGGGAACAGGAGATACGCTATGATACGACCTCATTCCACCGTCCCCGGACGGGTGTAGCTTTTTAGTCAAAATAAAGAACCTATGCCCAGAGATAAGTCCTCTACGTTTAAAACTACCGGTCCTAACGGAATTAACGCAGGCCAACCCAAAATGCAATAAAAAAACCCATTGTTCTAGTTTCGCAGATAAGCATGTGGGTAAAGCTACAGCCACGCCATAACGGGTTGTAACGGAATGACTTACGCTATATTTCCCGTCTATGGTATTGCGTTGAAAAAAAAAAAAAACCTTTATACCCCGTCGCAAGTGCCTGTAATTAGATGACCACGTTTCGTCCTTCAAAGAAAACCTCATTAACAACACTGCGCTTGCACACAGTCAATGTTAGTTACTATATGCACTTGCATATGACCAAATAAGCTCTAGTATCATCTTCTTTAGGTGCCTTCTCCGATCCGGAAGTTGGCAATCATTATCGCTATGCGGACTTTCGAAACAGATGCTCAAGATCCCCAAGTAACTACTATCGGCAGGGTTAACTATGACTATACGACCACCTAAGTTACACACATTGTCAAGGCCATCAAGATCAAATACCACAAAGAAGCAAAACGCTTTGACTCAACCCTAAAAATGTTTGTGATTGGCTGGGTGACCACGTTACATCCTGGATCCAACCAAAGAAAACCTCAAAATTTCAGAACGGTCAATGTTAATTACTATATGCACTTGCACGTTGATCTACACAAAAAAACAGTACTCTGAGTAAACGTCTGTGATAGAACACAACAAAGGCAACTCACTCAACCGTGAGTTGGAGCTGAAAATTAAGACCGCCACCGTCAATGAGGTTATCACAGAGTCTAAAAGTTCCCTTAAGAATAAACCGAAGCAATTTAAAACCCAACAAGTCACTATCGGCAGAGTAAAATATGACGCAGATCAACCAATCACAACTAACCAAGTCACACACAACGCCAAGCAAAGCTTTTGGTAATTCACCCCAGTGCAGGGTACAATAAAAACCGCCGCCTAAACCCAGACCTGTACGCAATTAGAACAGCCCAGGTCGCAAATGTTAAAACTTTTCAAAATCCCGCAACACCCAAACCTGTATTTAAATTTATGTGGACTTTTTATTATAAACTGCTAACTTTAGCCTTGGGGAAAGATTAGACCATATACATATATAGACGGCGCGGCGTGTCCTATTTTCCGCTTGTCGCATAATGAAGCCAACATAACAACGCTATATGCCCACAACTGACGTCACGCGCTAATTGTGAGCATATGGACTAACCATATACTAAATAGACCCTACCTTAAGAAACCGACAACCAGCAAAAGCAGGAGTGCTGCTGGGTTAAAAATCGTACCAACCCCTAATACCTGCCTGATGCCAAAAACACCGCTGAGAGAAGGAACAAAACAAACAAACAAAAAGCGTCAACAGGAGGGCATTTTTATTGAGTAAAGAAGCTTATCACGTCAGCAAAATTACTCGTGCCTCTCCACCAGAAGCCAAGACCTAGAAACAACCGAAATAATCAGAACCAATATTTGACCATACCGGAAGAGACGTGACTATTGTTACCAGACTGTGTGCAAATTACCATAATCTCCGTGAGGATTGGCTTATTCTCTCTATGCAAAAAATAGTCAAAGAGAGTTGGGGAGATTGTTGCAGGCACGCACTCAAATTAAGTGTGGTCTCGCAATACTCCCGCCAAATTTCGGAAGAGCAGTTCACAATTCGACTGTCAGCACCCGATACGTCCATACCGAGAAAGCGACCCACCAGATTGAAGCAAGCGATAGCTTCAAAAAGAAGTTTGAAGTATTCAACGACACTATCCCGACCCTAACCGCCACAATGACCGCGTAGGCGGCAACTATGACTGCCCAGGCCACCTCCATAGCCTCCGCAGCCTCTCCCCCACCAGGCAACTTTGATACAGAGGCAATGAACCTGTCCGCCTCCAAAGAAGAACTAGAGAGCAATGCCGCCCCCAACAGGAGAGGGCAGCAAAGGCAAACGTCGTACCTCAAAATCATCCTCTAACCAGGAGACCAAAAAGGCCGCCGGTCGCCAAGCAAGTTCTCTCCAACCTGGTAAACGACAAGCCAAGCCTCACTTCAACCGCAGGACAACCGGCATCACCTGCTGACTCCGACAGATTCGTCCCCGTCAAATCGAAGCAGCAAAAGAAAGGAGGTGAGACCTCAATATCTTCTACCAATCCCCAACACGCATCAGATGATGTGACAAACCTGCCATCACCAGCTAATTCCGCCGGCCCTTCATACCAGATAGCACTAAATCCTTGTTCCCAAAAGACAACACCTGCCGCTTCGAACCACAACCTCGCCGGTGTGGAACCCGATATATCTCTTCCCGAACCTCCTCCCACAGCCGTGTCTTCAATGTTCCGCCACCGGAAATTGTGCTTCTGCGACATGCAAAAGTTCCCGGAAATATCCAAATATTTTAAGAATAATAAGATTAATTATTTATCTGTGACGAACATCCATAAAAGTATCCGCATAATTCCGGCTTCAACAGCCGATCATCGGACAGCAATTGCTCTCGACCTACCTCACGGAGAACATCGACCAAGCTTTCGAAGCTCTAGATTTCAATCTCATGAATGTCCATCGCAGGTGCAACTCCCGAAAGAAGTCAAGTGGGCGAAGATCATGGATCTCACCAAACTACTGAGTCTAAATGTTGTGGTCAAACACAAACAAAGACCAGCGGTATTTCACAGTGTCAGCTTTGCCAGAGACACGGGTACACCGCCAAAAAGTGCAGTTCATACCCGGTCTGTAGAACCTGTTCAGGGCCCCAAAAATCGGTAGTCTGCCCTAACAAATCTGCGCCAAAGTGCGCTTTGTGTTCAGGCCCCCATCCCGCAAATTTCAAGAGTTGCAAGACCTACCTGAGGACGATGACCGATCATGGAAAAAAACCATCAACAACAGACCGGCAGCCGTCCCAGGTCCCGTCTTCTTCATCGTCAAAGCGTGCAGGTCCTCGCAAAGTTGCAGCAATCACTGCGAATATGTCGTTCGCAATGGCTGGTGCTCCTCCAGCGCAACAAAACAACTTAAACAAGAAAATCTCAGATGAGATTCCTGGCTGGCATCTTGTCTTCTCTCAATAATTAATTATGAATAATACACCCGACAAAGTATTACTTTGCGTCTGTTTCTGGAATGCCTACAGCACTACAGTAAAAATGGGCAAAGTGAAAAAGTTCTTTTTCGATCAGAACCTCGACGTCCTGCTGGTGTCAGAATCGATCCACAAACCAAATCAAACACTAAAAATTCCAAATGCAATACCTTCATGTATTTGGGACCACCCGGTAGTATCCATGAAGAGTGGACCTCTGATCTTTGCAAAAAGATCATGGATCACTCCAAAGTAAATACACCCGACTTGCTCTCTCTTGAATCTAATGCGATAGTGGTGACTGTGCCAGAGATATGCACAATCAAGATCGCTGTCGAACTGTCAACTATCAATTTCCAAAGCTCTGACCACAATCCTGTACTACTGGAGCTATACGGGAAGAGGTCCGGAGAGGAAAGAAAATCCGTCATCTATACTGATTGGACTATCTTCTCTCAATGCCTGGAAGATAGTATTGGAAGCCTAACTACGGTATGAACAATTGAGAAAATAGAAAGATCCGTCGCACATTTGACTACCCAAGTCCAGGTTCGCGTCGATAATCCACTAGGATTATCTCGAGAAACAAAAACGTAGAGTAAAAGAAGAATCGCCGCCAAACATAAATGGCAAAGGCATCGCAGCCCCAGTGATCGCGAGATCCTAAATGAACTTCACAACAAAGTCAGATCGACCATAAAGACGCAAAAAAACAGTGTTGGAAATATAGAATAGAATCGTTCTCGGAGGATAAAAATCCGATGTGGAAAATCTCCAAAATCGTTAGGAACATATTCCCAAGAATGGGGTGCTATTGAAAGAAAAGCCGAAGCATTTGCAGACAGCCTTGAACTCCGATGGTCCCCCTCATAAACCAAGGACATTAATCTGGAGCATGTCAAAGAGATTCGCCGGAAAATCAGAAAATTCTTGAAAACTGCCGACGACGATACAACACTTGCTATCGTCAGACTTTCTCAAATCAAATCCCGTTCTGCCCCTGGTCCGGATAAAACCCAAAACAGAGCTCTGAAATCGTTTTGCACTGCTATGACAGTTTGGAAAGACTCTCACGTCATCAACATCTCTAAAGCTGAGAAAGACAAAAAGTTTCCTCAAAACTAACGGCCTATAAGCCTACTATGCACCTTAATTAAAGTAAAAGAAAGGGTATCTTGGACACTATTCAAGAACACACTGAAGCAAACAATCTTCTCCCCTCCCACCTGGGTTCTGATGAAGTCAAAAAAGCCTTAAAAAAATTCTGGCACAAAAAACTCCTCCTAAAACTGATCAGACAACACTTTTCTCTGTATCTTATAAGGCTGATAGCCTCATATCTAAACTGCAGATGTCTGGCAGTAAAACTTAATCGCGTTTCTTCTTCAACGTCAAAAAAGCCTTAAAAAAAGTCTGAAACTCTGGCACAAGAAACTCCTCCTAAAACTGATCAGACAACACTTTTCTCTGCAACTTATAAGGCTGTTAGCCTCATATCTAAACCGCAGAAGTCTGGCAGTATAACTTAATCGCGTTTCTTCTTCAACGTCGAAAAAGCCTTCAAAAAAGTGTGGCACAACAAACTCCTCCTAAAACTGATCACACTTTTTTCTGCACCTTATAAGGCGGATAGCCTCATATCTAAACCGCAGAAGTTTAGCAGAAAAACTCAAAAATCAAATTTATACCTCACGGCAGATCATGGCTGGCTGTAGTCCTTCAAGGAAATTTTCTAGCCTCATCTTTTTAACCTGTTCATCGCCAACATGCCTTCGGGTGAAGTGGAAAAGGAGGTTAAAATGGTTCAATATGCTGATGACACAACAGTTATCTACTCATCAAGGTCAATCGAAGAGCCACCTCCAATCTGGAAGATTGGCGCGTTAAAATGAATCCAGAGAAAAGCAAAGCCGTTCTCTTTACACGGCGTTGATCATTCACTCCTCATGAGAACGTAATTTTAAACAATTTTCCCATAGCGTGGTCCAACTCTGCCAACTATCTTGGGATAATCTTCAACAAGGAGCATATAGGTCAATGTAAATCCATTCTCGACAAAGCCAACATGGCTAAAGCTCTGCTATATCCGAAACAAAACCCGGCTCTACACTTCAACCATCAAACCGATAATTACGTATGCCTCCCCCATTTTGGGAACAGCTGCAAACAGCCACCTCAGTCGTCTTGAGACCTTTCAAAGCAAGACTTTGCGGATGCTCCATGGTTTGTCCAAAACATAGATATTCGAACCAACCTCGGGATTCTCCCACTTCTACACTACATTGATGTTTTGGCCAAAAAGTACTTCAAAAGCCTCGCAGTTCGCTCCAATCCTGATACGACTCGCCGAACCAGATCGGAAAAATTCTATCCACAAACGACCGGTAAATTTAATAGTAACCGAGTACCTCTTCCATAAACGGATAAAACTACATTTCAAAACCCAGTCTACAGGACGACCTTCTAAAACACCTCCTAAATCCACATCTCCCAACGAAAAGTTCATGAGCCGTAAGGTCTCAAAGCTCCTTTAGATACTCACTACTGCAAGGGGTTAAGTCGCTAGGCACTTTGTCCGTGAGAGTAAGACTTAACGTGTCAGATAAGTTGAGTCTTTGAAAGATTTCTCTCTTAAACCAAAAAAAAAAAAAAAATCACAAGCTCATCGTGATTAAAATTAAAAAAAAACAACGTCTAGACCTACAAAACTTACACACAAGTACCACAAGATGCAGAAAAGGCTTACTTGCTTCATGAATCCTATGAGCGACAAAAAACAAAAACCACCGTCCACCGAGTCAGATACCGCATCATCTTGTAACGTAAACCTGTAGCTCTTTCCGGTATGACTTAGTAAAAAAGTTCACGGAGTCATACCGGAGCTCGCAATACTGGTAAGCTGTCGCACACCACCAAGCCACTACAATAAACGTAAAAAAATAAACTTTAAAAAACTTATCGGTTCTCTGCACTCTGGTCAGTCACAGAAGGTTCAGCAGCAATATCAGACCAAAGACATCACAAAAATTATAATATTAAAAATAAATCCGCGTATTAATATGACAAAAATAAATCTATTGTATACTTCAAATAACCATTAACTTTATTATAAAAATATATTGTATAATGTAAATAAATATCGCTTAGCTAATACACACACGAAGCGCACATAAAGAACATATTTGACTTCTCAAAACTCAATATTTTATTATAAGTGTACGTGACGTTGTTTACTTCCTTGCTTGACTCCGAGCTACTTATAGCTAGCATAAATTTTAATTTACACTACTTTGTACAGACTGCAAAATATGACAGAAAAGTCACATTTAATGGAGTAAAGCGCAGGCAACATCAATTTCGTCCGTAATCCATTTCCCGGGTGCATATAATGCACGTACACGTCCCAAATAAATAAATTGGAATTTGAAAATTCTTTGCAGTCAATCAGTTATGGCAATCCCCGACGTGCACTTTACCGGATGACGCACGGCGACGACGGCGATGCCCTCCAGACTTTTTCAATTTCACTCAATTCTCCGCGCGAGTTACCAAGAATTTCTCATATTAAAAAGACAAATAAAAAAAAACTACATAAAGAAAGCTGATCTGTCTTACTTGGATTGCGATATGACAAGGAACGCATTCTCCAGATTCTCTTCAATCTTCTTCTGCGTGAGAGGCGGCTGAATGAAGATGTACCGGTTCTCGAGGAACTGTCGGCAAGCGCTACCCTCGTATAATTGACAGAAGGGCTGGCTGCTGTTATAGGTGAGCGGGGCATGTTCACGTCGTGTCGCCCTCTCCCCACCCACCTTATCAAAGAGAGTCGGATTGTTCACTGTCTGCTCGCTGAGTGATGGAAGCACGGGATTTGATAAGGTAGACAAAAAGTCCCTATCTTTAACATCTGTATTGGGCAGGAACGTCGTTATATCATCCAGGCTGAATCTATAAAATAAGGAATTAGCAATCATAAAAGCCACAACAAAAAGCCATTACCCTTTATGATGCGAATTCCCTCCGAACGACGGCTTGTAAGTGGGCAAATCACCGGCAGCATTCACTAAATCAAACTTATATAGTCTTAACTTTATTTTATAACTTAAAATCACTCACCATACTTATCGATGATTTCTAAAAAGGACTCGGTGAGGATTTTCTCCGTCCCCTTAGTGGCTACACACCTGTAAAAGCCCTTGTCAAGCACGTCCAAATGCGTTATCCTCAAGAAGGATATATACAGTTGCTCCTCCGCTTTCTAGAAAATATGTTATTGTAGCAAATAGGGGGAAACGATAATGGAAGTTAAAAATTCATAAACGCCATCGGTGACTTAATGGAGGTCAGTGGGTGCATAAAGGTGATTTAATGGGAAGGCGAATGAATTTAATGGACGGCTGGGAAAAGGTGAAAATTTAATGGAGGTTTCGTACGGCCTCGCTAGCAGACCGGCGAGATTTACTGCTGTTGTAGGGTGCCGATGTTCGAATGCCCGTGGGGGGATACGTAAAATTCATAAACGTCGGATGTATTTTAGCTTTTGGAAATTTTCATAAGGGTTGATGCTTTTATTAGAATTTAATGTCCTACAATAACAGCGCGTAAGTGGGTTTTTATTGGAAACTATGATCGATTTTCCATAGAAAATGTTTTCTTACATAACTAACTACTATGAAGAGCATTTGCACTGTAATAGTAACAAGGACCTAGTAAAATCGATAAATTATACTTTAATAACAATCCACACTTTGTAAACGTTTACATTTCATTTATCTACCTTTTCGTTCTACTCAAAGTGAAGGAGGATATTAAGGGGTGCATATATGGGTTAGTACACTTTACCGATAGTTCACTGTAAAAAATGCGACCCACTAAATTGATATCCAAATTTAGGTCACGTTAGAATAATTCGAGTTTAATAAAACGTCTTTAAAAAATTAGTCTGAATAATAGTATATTGAGTATCAAGGGCGGAAAAGCATTGTTTGTAGCACGCCACTTTAGCCGCACAAAGCTATCTATAAAAAAAAATTGTTCAATTTAAAATTTGTTGAAAATCTTACCACAAAGAGCTTGGGAAAAACGGAAGTGCATGTAAAAAAATCGTAAGCACTACGGTGATGAAGTGAGACAAAACATCGGCGTGCTACAAACAATGCTTTCCAGCCCTTGATACACTATGTAGCCCTTCTAAAGAGTCCCAAGTTACAAGTTAATATTATTCTGTATTCAAAATACGCTTTAATTGATTCTTCTTCTTATAGTGCCATACTCGCTACGAGTGTTCGGCGCCCCTCTCGTATGTTTGTGGTGCGCGATAATAGTTCCACACAAACATACGGGACCTACAGTTTAACGTGAAATCCGAACCACACCACTAGAGGAGTTTACTAGACAAATACTTTGCTGGTTTGCCATTGCCTTGCGAAGGAGACGACCGCATCAAAATATATTCGACAAATTAGATATTGCCGCTGCCGGGGATCGAACCCGGGCTGCCTGCACAACAGTCCTCGCACTAGACCATTGATTAAGAGTTATTTATTACTTACAAAAACGTTTCTGATTTTAAATCGTGGGTCGTCAGGAGGATCCAGTTGATGTTGTTTCCATTTTATCTTCACTTTAGAAGTCGCATTGGCTTCCAGATTCTTCACTTCGCATCTGAATCTCACTGATTGACCGCCATTTCTTGTGATGTTCTTCAGGTGATTGACGAACTGTATCGTACCTGTAAATAAATAAAATCTCAATTATGTGAATTCAAACAATTCAGCATTCGGAATGATATTAATAGAACTAACAATTCTAATAATTTCGATTTATTTTTTTTTTTAATAATTCTTATTTTAGCCAATTTATTTTGTTTATTGCAAAAATCTGAAAAATAAAGAAGAAATATCAAAATAAAAATTTTGAAATCCGTCCAATTGTGCGCCAAAACAAAAACCTGCTCCTGGAGAAGCGCTGCCAAACAAGTGAGTTCAAACCCCCTAAAATAATTTGAAATCGCAATTTCCTACTATGTTTGACATTTAAAAACAAAAAAGAAGATTTTTTTCAGAAATTCTTTTCCGCCCAAAAAACTCGTACAGAAAGACAAAAAATAGAAGAAGGCAAAGTTGGGTCTGGACAAATTAGCACGGGGGTCTGGCGTCAAACAAACAAAAATCGACAAAAAATTTGATTATAAACTCCCTTTTTAAAGATTTAGTCAAAAAATAGTTCGACTTTGGACAAACCATAAGAAGGTTTACCTTTTTCAGACGCCACTGCCAGGAAATAAAAACCGCATCAATCAAAAAGTGGTGATTAATAGACCTTGGGCAAAAAAGTCCTTTTAAAATTTTGCAAAAAATGTGTTAAGTTTGTTTTCAAATGTTACCCTTGCTTCGCTTATGCGTCCGAAAATGCCGGTGTACATAAAATCCTTTTGTGTTGATCAAATGTGATATGCTCTGCTTCTGTTCCAACTGCTAGATGGAGAAGTAAAAACTGTAACAGATTCCCCGACCATGTAGTGATAGGAGAGAAAGTCAATGGTTAAAGAGAAGACAGCGTTGCCCTTCTCGAAGTAAATGTAATGGTTTTGAGACCTGTGGTACCAGTTTTCCACCTAGTGTAGTGGTGCACCATGTCTCGATAAAGCTATGTAGTGTGCTACCTTGTTTGCCAGCAAGTAGTAAGTGGGATACGGCTCCAGATAGTAAAGGAGTACAAGGATACAAGCGCATGCGCTGTGTGTCTATGCACCGCGGACGCCCTGGTTAGAAAAAACTCAAAGTTCATTTCCGGAACAGTCGTCGGTGTAGGGGTATAAACGTTCGGAGTTCCATAAAAGTAGTCAGGAGGTATCGCAAATTGAAATAATAACCAATTTGAAAAAAATTCAACCTTGGGATATAACCCAACGCTTCCAAAGGCATACACGGCCACACCCTTAACACTTAAGCCAATGTAGCCGGTAGCCGGTAACAAATGGCGCCCAACGTGGGGCGTCAAAGAACATAGTGCCTTTGCTTTCCCGCAATCAACAACCTGAGAGGTAAAAGAATAAGAGAAAAAATCGAAAATACTTGAGCTACCGTCTCTGATGATGACAGACAAGTTATCTGGGTAACCATAACAACGCTCTCCAACTAGGTTGAGAACATTGTCAACCAAACCAGTGTTTCCCAGGATTTGCGAGTTGTGCCATAGCATTGTGTGGCTCAAGTGCATGCCAGTATGCAAGGAGTTCATTCCCGAAACAGTCGTCGGTGTAAGAGTATAAACGTTCAGAGTCCCATAAGAGTAGTCAGTAGGTATTGCAAATAGAAATAATAACCAATTTGAAAAAAATTCAACCTTGGAAGACAACCCACCGTTTCCAAAGGCATACACGGCTACACTCGTTAACACTTAGCCAATGTAGCCGGTAACAAATGGCGCCCAACGTGAGGCGTCAAAGAACATACGCTATATCCGTCCGTCACCACACTAAAGTACGGCGGCACTATAACATACGAGAACGGGCTGATTACTGAGACCCATCGGGACGGGATACCTAACCTACCTGATGAACTCCTTCCAGGTAGATACAGAACTACACAGAGACCACCAGTTACAAAGTTATACATCGGCTCCTACAAGGAATAACAGACCTAATGACAATGCTTTCAAATTCCCAGTACATCTGCGTTCCGCAGGTGGCGCACAATATACACATGTATTTGTTGGACGTAGTAGTCAACTAAGGCAAGCTAACCTCAATGTGCTTACCAAAGAAACAGCAGAAGTTCAAAAATTCATACCGGAACCAATCGGAACTCGACAAGTAAACATCATCGAAGTGAAACATTAAATGCCAACAGAGATCAAGCAACAGCCATCAAAGAAAATGTCGGCTACCTACCTAGCGTCACCAACACCATTGACCTACCAGTACAAATTGAAACGGATAAAAGTCGATTCACGGCTGACACGCGATACTGTGCATCTAGTGAACAAACATACGGAAGAAGAAGACAACCTACGCCAATCACCGCCCAAGGTAGAAATCGTGCGACAATATATGCTTTCCTTTCACTGTTTTGGACGGTTCCAAACAATTCAGTGTTTAACGCCCCCTACACCTTTCAGAGAAAGCGCGACGTTTCCAAGTTTCCTTCCCCTCTCCCCTCCTTCATGCAACACCTATCACGACGGTGCATCGGAACGGTTCTGTGCGTCAAGCCCCGGGAACGTGTTGCTCTTGAAAGAAAAGCAATTAATGAGCCCTAAAACATAGCGCGTCCAAAACTTAAACAACTACGGACTGGCCCGTGCCGCAAGTGTATCAGACATTTCAAAACAGCAACAGTGGAATCCTAGTAGACACTTTTGTTGTCCCTCACTTTTATAAATACTCGACTTTCACATTCCCAAGTCAGTAGAATCCTGGAACTATGCCAAACAACATAGAAAGAAATTTTGGCCACGCAACAGACCGAAACTCCATCTGCGTCACCAGGTGATGAACCACCATAACTGCAGTTTCCATCACAACCACCTCCACAGTATCGTCGACCACCAAGCAAGACTTCTTCAGGATAGTCCGAGGCTATTGCAACTCCGTATTCTACGTTTGAACCTCCATCCATTGCACCATCAGATTAACAAGCACATACACAAATAAGAACCAATATGAAAAAAACAACTCCATACCAAATCGGAAAGCCTCCTTCGTAAAGCAACTTCGACCTTTGGAGATAACCCAACGCTTCCAAAGGCATACACGTACACACCCTTAACACCTAACACCGAACGCAGCCGGTAACAGCTCAATTCGCCCAACTCCTGAGATTGACCTTCCAATTTCCATTATGTGGTTCAAACATAGCAAACTTGTAGTCGTCAGCGTCGTTTATTCATCGACAAGATAGAAGGTGTAGTGCCGAAATCTCTTACCACTGCAGAGCTTCCTTTCCAGTATGTTCTGGTGAACCTTGTCGTTGTAAGCGTCGGTGACGGTAATAACAATATTGGTTTCGCCGGTTAGTCGTGTTTGGCATCCACTCGAGAATACGGTAAAAAAAGAGACAGTTTATTTCCGATCTGCTTCTCTTCCGGTAACTCCTGTGTCCAAAGAAGTTAGTTTTCTTCAATTACATTCAATTTAAGTTCTCAATGTTGGCCTTAAAGCGGCTTCCTTCGGAACCATTATTTCCGAGAGAAGCGCTAATGTTTGGTTTGAACAGTCTCTTCAAAGCGTTTTGTTTCTTCGTGGTATTCGGCCTTGACGGTCTCGGCGTTATAGGTGATCGGATTGGTCTGCTTCATAATCATCCTCGCCAATAGTCTTTATTTTGCAGTACCTATAACATTGCAACAAGTAACCTCCTGATCATGACCCAAAAATTGATCAAGAAATTAAAAGATCCTCTCTGCAAGAATTAGGTTAGGTCCCTTATTCAGAAAAAGAAAAGATGATATCCAATCCCTTAATGACCAACATTTGAACGGGTGGGTGGGTCACTTATCATTATGATTACCATTAAATAGTTTAAACTAAAACACCCGCCTAAAAGTTTGTAATCAAAAATTGAAAGTTTATGTCTTAGATCCTCGTCGAACTAGTGGGAGAGTTAGTTTTCCAAAACCAGACGGATCACCAGATGCATCTCCGCTTGGTCTTTAAAATGTAATCTAAAGAAATGCGATTATGTGCAAGCAGAAATTTTGTATGGAACTCTGTACATGGCTGAAGGAATACAAACCTAATTTTGTCGGCTGCTCTACTAATGGCTGCAAGGCAGCAAATAATCGTTCGTCTGGGATCAAACTTATAATCTGATCATTTCATTCGACAAACCATAAACAGACCGCTAAACCTTACAAAGACTCCGTTTTATGCCAATAATAGAGCCTAAAATGTCGTCAATCTCGTAGTACAACCACAAACTAACCAATCAACAAAACATCTACCACTCGAACAAACTCGGGTATATAGCCGTAGTGTTGCCCATTAAAAAATACAAAGCCTACCTAAAACATAAACCCTCAGCTTTCGTACGGATAGATAACAAAACCGTGATAGACCACTTTCACTCATTGGTTTTTGCTCCTAGATTAATTTACGTTAAAACACTTTATCTCGACACCCCAGCAAGTCAAATTCCTTCTACCACCAGAAGGCATTAATCAGATAATCATCTAAAACCGCCAAAATTACCAACCGTATGCCAAATTAGTAAGGCAATATCACCCTGACTTTTCCGAAATAAAAATAAAAGAAGCAAAAATGTTTGCAGATGTAGTCCGCCGACTACAAGAAGAATGCCTAAAAACGACCAAAATTATCAGACGTTACGATAAAATTTTGGAAGACCCCAAAAAATGCAAACATGTGCTTTCACATTAGAGAACAAGGTAAGCTACTCCGCACTTCAACCAAAGACAAATGTCAACATTTTCCCTTGCAACGCTGCGTTCGTACCATTGGCTACAACTAGAAGCCCCCTTCAAATCCCTGAGACGATTTCAGACCACTCAAAAGAGTAATAAAGTGAAGTTGAATGTCTAGACAAACAAATAGATGTCTCCTAAAAAACACTGATCCATCAATTGGGGTACTTCCAAGTACTGCTTACTGACAATGAACCACAGTTCTTCAGCAAACATTTTCACCGTCTGACGTTGTAAATAGAACAAAGTGCTTCAGCTAGCAGTTTTCCATAACAACCGGAAATTCAGCAGACTAATAATACAAAGACTTAAAGAAACCGGGAAGTATCATGTACCGGCTAACCAAAACCTAGTTTTCAATTAAAGTGGTTGTCTCCAACAAGCCAGGCTGCTCCAAATCGCGTACGGAAAAGATCGCTACCTCCACCTCAAAAAACGCAGTCCAAAGGTACAATCGGGAAGATCTAGTAATGATTCGGGCCAAGCAAAAAGATTCAATAATAAACGGATAGAGCCCAAGCGGACAATCACCACAGCAAAAACGCATTGTTATTAAAAACCCAAGTAAACTATCTGCAATCGGCATTCAAACTCATCAGGCTCCACCAGTTCAAAAAGATGCTGCCTCTATCAAAGAAATTAATCACAATTTCCCAACAACCAATACCGGACAGGCAAGTAGTATAGAAAAATCTAAACCCAAAATTTCGCAAATCAAATCTTAGAAGCAACAGAAACAACAAACACCTCCAAAGACCAATCAGCTGTCCGGCAATCTATTTGTCAATCATGCTCAAAACGCTTCCTGCATTATGAATATTACAATACCAAAACCCGTACAAAGATCACTCCACTAAACCACCGACGTTTGCATAGGAAACTACCACTTCGTTCCCGGCCACACACCAACTACAGCATTGCACTCCAATGCAAAAACTCAATAATTAGCGTTGATCAATCTGCACTAAAGACTTGCACCACCGTCTCCAACTGGGTCCCTCAGTACCTAAAAACCACCATCGTCGCTAAACAGACAATCTACAGGTGCGACGCTCTTACTCAGTCCTCCTCAGTAGTTCCTTTTTCGGAGTACTTCAAAATGACGTTCAGAAAATTGTCAAGCAAGCTTGGTACTTAGTCACAACCAATATAAATAACATGTAGTAACGTTGCGTATAAGTGAAAGATTAGGAGCAGTTAGAAGAGAAGAGAGCGAGTCTTCAAGAATCAGCCGCCAAGCCTCCAAGAACGACCAACTATACCACCCAAAAGAAGCAAGCTTGGAAGATTGCAAGAGTTAGTAATCCCTTAGGGCCGGTCTTTCATTTTGAGTTTAAGCTAAGATTGAAGTTTAAGTTCTTTTTAAATCATTTTAACTGAGTTTGTCAATGTAATTTGTCATAATGGATTATTTGTAAATAGGTTATGTATCATGCTTTGAGTCATAAAAATGCGGGACATTTAAAATTAAAATAAAAGTTGATAAAATTGTAATAATAGGATTGTCGCTTAAAAATGTTGTGCATTACATGTTTTTAATTAACAATATTCTTAAAAACGTAGTAATAATGTCGTTTAAATATGTTTATTTTATCATTTCGCTGCAAACATTTTACAGAATAAAATGTCATAAATAAAATGAAGTGAGAAATAAATGATATTTCAGAGATTTTACTACCAACTTAAAATACATTTATTATATTAATCTCAGATCACAAACTGAGTTAAACAATGGATTAAACTATGATTGAAATATCAGCCCTTAGTCAGAAAAGAAGATGGTGATCCAATCCTTTAATGACCAACATTTAGGCGGGTAGATCCTTTTTCAGAGAACTTAAAGATGACGTTCGAAAACTGTCAAGCAAGCTTAGTACTTTGTCACAACCCATTCAAATAACAATTTGGTAACGTTGCTGATAGGTGAAAGATTAAGTAGAAGTAATTAGAACAAAAAGAGCAAGTCTTCTAGTAGCAGCCGCCAAGCATCCAACACCAAGAACGACCAATTTTACCACCCAAAGATCGCAGTCCAAATAAATGCAATTTTTACTCTGCAATAAATCAAGCCAAAGATGAATTGCGCCAAAGCCAGCCCTGCTAGCATCTGCCAGTAAAGACCTCAAACCCGATCTGTCCAATGACCAAATACTGACAATGTTCTAGACCCAAAAACTGAAGAACTAACTGAAGAAGATGGACATGAAGATAAACAACCTAAACAGATTCCTTTAAAATAAATAAGTTGAAGCTGAAAGAAATTCTCATTGCCCTGTCATTACGTAAAAGATAAAAAAGAGTGACGCCACCACCAACGCGGCGACATATTCACTCATCTCCAGCTGTAGCCCAAACCTCCCCAAAAGAAGTCTTTAAGTCCCCTGCGCCTGCCAAGCCCCATCCCACCAAGACCCCAGATCTCCCTATCCAGACCCCCTCAAGAGACCTGCCGAGGTCGACTCCAATCCCTCCGAAGACAAAGAGGCAATAAAGATCCCGCTAAAAAGTAACCCCGTCATCAGAGAAAGAATTTATCAGGCTACGAAGAAAGAAAAAGACAAAAAACCAAGGAAGAATACGAGAAAATCTTCTTTATTTTTTTGCTACACTAAGTCTTCATCCAACTCTTCACGTCGTTGCCTTCAGCCACCAAGATTAAACGGTCTTCAAAAAGCAGTCGACCAACTCTGGTCCAACTACAAGCACCCACCCATCTTAATTCGGGATAAATCTGTCTTTCAAGTGCTATTGGCAACGTATATGTCACGTAACATCACCATCGACTGTGCAGTAAACGTGATCAATGGCATCCGCATGTATACCCTCTCGCATGCAGATTTTCGTAAGTTATCAAGAGGGAGTGAGTCAAACTAAAAGAAGCTACCACCAAAACGTTAGTTATATAGAAATTTATTGTTAAACAATTCTCTGATGCCTAAGTGACATCTAATATTTATTATTTTATACATAATACTACTAACTAGCTGACCAACACTTGAATATGTGGGTGGGCAAAAATAGAAGAAGCTACCCGCCCACAATTCCAACTTTATGCCAACCCAAGCGTTACTTATCAAGAGATTTAATGTTAAACAGTTCTCTAATGTCTAAGTGAGATCTGACATATACTGTTTTGTACATATTACTACAAGAACACAATAATTAGGAAAAAGAATAGACCCATTGCTAACTAACACTTGGGTGGGTGGGTTATTCAAAGTAGAAAAAGCTATTCGCCCACAATTTCAACTTGGTGCCCACCAGACCACACAAACGTTATTTATCAAAAGATTTATTGTTAAACAATTCACTGATGTCTAAGTGTTATCTGACATTCATTCTTGTATGTAATCAAGTAGACAAAGCTACCCGCCCTCATTTTCAAGTTTAGGCCCGCTTGCCCACACAAGCGTTAGTTACAAGAGATTTATTGTTAAACAATTCTCTTATGTCTAAGTGACATTTGAGTTTGCTAACCAACACTTAAGTGGGTGGGTGGGTCAAAGTAGAAGAAGCTATTCGCCCACAATTTTAACTTTATGCCAACCCGCCCACCCAAGCGTTAGTTATCAAGATTTTATTGTTAAACAATTCTCTGATGTCAAAGTGACATTTAACATTTATTGTTTTGTACATATTACTACAAGAACACAAGAGGTGGGAAAAGTAATGGACCCTTTGCTAACTAACACTTGGGTGGGTAGGTGGGTGAAAGTAGAAGAAGCTATTCGCCCACAATTTCAACTTTATGACCACCCAAGTGTTAGTTATCAATAGATTTATTGTTAAACAATTCTCTAATGACTAAGTGTCATCTGACATTCAATGTCTTGTACGTATTAGCTACAAAAACACAAAAGGCGCGAGAAGTAATAGACCCTTTGCTAATTAATACTTGGGTGGGTGGATAGACCCTTTGCTAACTAATACTTGAGTGGGTGAGTAGGTCAAAGTAGATGCAACTAAGAAGGAGTACAGATAAGAACATCTCCCATAAAGAAGGGCATAAGGCTGAAGAAATGGGCTGCCCCGAATATCATAAGGCGGAGGTCAGGAGGCAAAGACGGAGAGCCTCCAAACAAAAGTGAAAGTTCTCCAAGCAAACCTTCACAGGAACAAGGCAGCAATTGATCTTCTGTTCCAAAACGAGCGAGACAACGGCGCAGAACTAGCACTAATATCAAAGTCATGTAAATCTAGGACCAAACCACAATGGTACGCAGACCTAAACAAAGACGCGACAATTATAGTAGTGAATCCAAATCTACAACTTAGCCACACAAAGGAGTGGCAGGGCAAAGAATTTGTCTGCACCAAAACGCAAAATATCGTAATATATTTCTGCTACGTATCGCCGAACATAACACAAAATGAGTTTAAAACATATCTTCACAAACTAGGCAAAAGTGTGAAGAAAAATAAGAATGAAGTCGTAATTGGGGGAGATTTTAACAGCAAATCTCCGGTTTGGAATGCCAAAAACGAAGACAAAAGAGGTAGGTTAGTGCTTGACTGGATGGCAGAACTCGGCCTGACAGTACACAACGTGGGGAACAGTCCAACCTTTGTACAAGGAGAAAACACGTCTATCATAGACATAACACTGTCCACCGAAAACACAGCACACCGTATAACGGAGTGGAAAGTCAGCGACGAGGTCAACCTTAGTTTGCACCAAAACATATACTTTAAAGTATCAACGGATAGCGCAGGCCTGGCAAACAAAAGGTTGCCAACGTTCGGAAAAAAGTTTGCAAAATACTAAGCGAAAAGCGCAATCTGAAAGGAGAAAGCTTTATTGGACCGGTTGTAGAAGCCGCTAACAAAACGTTCCGTAAAAAAAGGGCTGGGGTGAGGAAACAGGTCTATTGGTGGAGCGAAGAAATAGCAAACCAGAGAAGAAAATGCCTGTCAACCAAAAAATACTTGACCCGCGCTAACGGAAGCAACAAGACGAACAAAACGGCTAAAAAAAAAGCGCGCCTAAAGTACAAAGCCAAAAAAAAACTCTTACCAAAAGCATAGAGAAGTAAAAAAAAAACTTGTGTCAAGAAATTGACAACAACGTGTGGGGCAAAGGGCTACCAAATAGCCACAAAAAAGTTGCGCGGACATCCGCACTCTTCCCCAGACATTGAGCAACAACTCCAGATAGTCCGGCAACTCTTCCCAGCAGATAAGGTAAATGTCAGACTCGTGTAGTTAACAAAATAATAATAATTCACAAAAGCCAAACTAGACAAATGCGGTAAAACAATCAAGAGCAAGAAGGCGCCGGGGCCGGACGGGGTCCCCCTACCGGAACTAATAAAAATAACGGTAGAAAACAGTCCAAAAGAAACCCTAAAGAAGGTAATAATCCAATACTTAGTAAATGGTTTATTCCCAAAAATCTGGAAACGTGCCAGAATAGTATTACTGAAGAAGCCACAAAAGGAGGGAACAAGCGAGAAAACATATAAGCCAATATGCCTCCTAGACGCTGGAGGGAAATTGCTAGAGCAACTGATAAAAATAAGATTGGGGAAGAAAATATACCACAAGTTGGCAGCCAACCAATATGGCTTCCAAAAGAAAAAATCGACTGTGGACGCAATGCACGCAATCAAAACAAAGATCCAGAAGATCAAAAGTAAAGCGTACAAACACAGGGAGTTTTGTGTCTTGGTCACCCTAGATATAAACAATGCATTTAACTCCGCCAGATAGAGTGAGATATTAAAAGAGTCAAAAATAGGGGTCAGCGACTATTTGATAAAGATCATAGAAGATTATCTGAAAGACAGAGTCATCATAGTCGAGAATAACGCGTTACTCAAAATAACGTGCGGGGTACCGCAATGATCGGTGATGGGACCAACTCTCTGAAACATAAAATCAACGAAGTAGTAAAAAAAAACCGTAGCAGTGATAAAAGAAAAAAGTTTGCAGGTAGCTCCTGAGAAAACGGAAGCAGTAATTTTATATGGTGGTCGACAATTAAAAGAAGTAACTTTCTCAACGTAGAGGATCAAATAATAACGTTGAAAGAGACTGTAAAATATCTAAGGGTATACTTTAGCAGAATGATAACTCTAAAGAACACCTACAGAAGACGGCTGCAAAAGCCGAAAAAACTACTGTCAGCAATAAAGCCAAATGTAGAAGGTTCAAGAGCTAGCAAAAGACGTACCATATGCTCAGTGATAAGTTCTGTGCTATTATACGAAGCACCAATCTGGAAAAAAGCTATTAAAGAGAAGTCAAAACTGGCCATCCTAACAAAAGTACAGAGAAAAAGCGCAATCTGTATATATAGTGCGTACAGGACGCTAACGCTGGAAGCAGCGCAAACAATAACAAAAACCATTCCAATTCATATCCTTGTAGAAGAGCAAGACCTAGATTACGCAAAAAAAGAAAAGTTGTCCGATTGTAGCAAAAGGTCGATAGAGCTATGGGAAAGAAGATGGTCAAAAGACAACGACAGAGCAGTTTTGGACAAAATTTATGATAAAAAGCCTGCCGTCATTGATAAACAGAAAGTGAATATATTTCCCGGTGAAGGATTTCCCCTTAAGAAAAAAAGATCAAAGTAGAAAAACTTGCACAGTTTAAATTTGGTGTCCACCCGCCCAATTAAACGTTAGTTATCAAGAAATTTATTGTTAAACAATTTAAAGTCTAAGTGACATCTGACATTTATTGTTTTGTATATAATGCTACAAGAACACAAAAGATGAGAAGTAATAGATCAACACTTGGGTGGGTGAGTGGGTACTTGTTTGTATCGCCGTCCGATGATGATTATGAAGGTTGAAACTAGTTACGGTTTCTTAAATATATTCGTGATATAGTAAACGTGTTTTATTTATTTTTAATTTTTACTATCATAAACTATAACAAAGTTTAACATTAATAGCTGGTAGCAGCTAAAATTGATAAACCAATAAATTTGTTAGAAATAACAATAATCATTATTTTCAACTTAAAGAAATACTACAAATTGATGTGTAACTTTTATTAAACTTTAACAAAATATATTAATCCAAAACAATACGAAATCAAATCAAATATTTGTCAAAAGTTTAGTATTCGTTAAATTTTAGCGAAGGGTTTGAACTAAACAAAGACTTCAGCAAACAACGGACACAAGTTTAGCATATAAGATTATAGAGGGGACCTTTCTGGAAACTCTTAACGTCAGTGATTAACCTTACTAGTAGAAATAAACAGACTAAACATTGCCGTATTTTGAGAAATAAACTTAAAAGCATTAGTACATTCACATTCCTGCTTATTCATCACCTAATCGACATTCTGTTAAAATAACGACGAATAGCAGTTTCATGTATCCACTCTCAGACGGACCACTTTAAAATTTCAATTTTCCTTTGTACTTTTTTTTATATTTTCATTGATCTTACATGTTAGAAACGATTTTGTACTCTATTGTAACACTTGGGGGGAACGCGGCGCCTGTCGTTTCCATGCACTCGGATTTTATTAACTTTGCGAAACTAAGTAAAGCATAAAATTACTTAATTTACAGACTGTAATTAAGAGTATTGATGTCACATTAAAAGTTGAGGGAAATATTTAATTTTTGTATATAATGTTCCGAAAAAAATAATTTGTCCAGTGCTTTTAGCTAATGAAGTGCATTAGACCTGTGTGAAAGCTCGTCTCTTGGGACGTGGTCGCAGACAAAAGTTCTAATGGGTCCATAAAGTGGATTATTTAAGTCGGTCCTCACTTTTCACTATAACATTTTGACGAAGTTTTTAATTAGTTGTGTGCGGGTGGTTAATTGAGTTAATTATGGATGTTCTTGTTTTTTTGTGGGGCGGTTGTGTGTGCGTGTTTTACGTTTAGGGTCTAATATATTACGAGAATGTTAATGGTTAGCTCCATGAATATGTATGTAGATTCGTTTTGTTTGAATGAATTAATTTTCTTTCGTTAAAAACTTTTAGATTGCTTGTAATTTTTATAATATAATTTTCTTATAAGAAATGTATAATATTTGCATCACAAAACTAACATTTTATATAAAATAAAACTTTACTCAAACAATCTTTTACTTAATTCAAAATGTTAACTTTAAATTATGTAAATATAGTCTAGTTTTTTTAATATATTTATAAATAATTAAACAATTAAATATAATATTTTGTAATAGTTTAGAATTTAAATAAATCATAAAATTCTTTACATTCCATCCATAGCATTTATTTTCATTAGAGTTTTACAAACAAACATGTCTCTAAAAGTTTTCACAGGAACAAACTTTATACTCTTAAATTACTACATACTTCTTTTTCACGGATTTGCACCAACCGGAGAAATAAATTTTGCAATTTTAAAGTTTTTCTATTAGTTACAATAAAATGTAATTCACAATTGTTTCCGACAAGTATTTAATAGAAAATTTATAATAAATTTGATATTATTTAATGCTCTTAGATTTATTGATAATATAATAATGAAAAAAATTAATATAATTTCTTACAAGTAACATAACAAAGTTAGGACAGAATTAATGAAATTTGATAGGTCTTTAAAATGAAATGTTTTAGTACATCATAAATTTCAACTTCAATTTATATTTTATCGAATTATTATCTTCTTTAATTCCGTTGGCAATGTTACTAAAAAGGAAAGAAAGTATTGCTTCCTGTCAAATAAAACCAATTACAATTTGCTAAAACATTTTAAATCGATTTAAATTTACTCAAAAAAAGCTGACAATACATTAGTCGAGTTACCCATTTATGTCAGACCAGTGGCGTACCTAGAGGAGGGCGGTAGGTGCGGTCCACACCGGGCGGCATTTCTTATATCTAGTAGTTCTACGAATTATGAATTAGTATATAATTTCGAATATTTTTCCTCATCGTCAAGTCAATGTAGGTTTGAAAATATTCCATACACCATTTGATTGAAGACAGCCCCGGGCGGCAAAAGTTCTATGTACGCCACTGGTCAGACAGTTGAATTGTAAGTTGATTTTTCAAAATAAAAAATTTATCGACAAAAAGTTGACAGTTTATATAACAAAATTATGAAACAATTGATAGATGTCAAATTGACAGTTCATATAACAGATTTGTCAAGAACAATGTTGATAGTTTAAATGTTAGACGGTTCACATACTATATTTGTAAAATAGTTAGTTGACAGTTGTTTTGTCAAATTGACAGTTTATCCTGATCACTGCATATTTGACAAATTGACATATCATAATGCAAATTTGTCGAGAAACTAGTTTATATGTCAAATTTGTAAAATAGTTGACAGCTGTTTTGTTAAATTGACAGTTCACAGTTTATATGACAAATTTTTCAAGATAAAAATTTACATGTCAAACAGCTCATACACGATTGTACGATTTTGAAATTTACGGAAATAATAAAATAAAAACAATGCAAAAAACTGAATTCTCAGCGTAAAGAAAAAGCCTTTCACGCCATCATCATCATAAACCTCACGGCCACCATCGCAGTGATAGCCGCCGCCACCGCTCCAAGAGCAAAAGTTTAAGCTAAAAATATATGAAAACAGCAGAAAAAGACAGGATCAAAGCAGCCGATTCAGTCTCCAACAATCGTCCTGCTACGCAAGACTCCTTCTACTCGGAGGAAAAAAGCAAAACCGCCTCTACCCACCTCCAGGTCGTCCCGCAAAGTCACTGAAGCCATCCGCTACTAAGAAAAGCCCCCCCCCCCCCCCACTCTCCACAAAAAAAAACGAAGTCAAAGCAGCAGATTCAGCCTCCCACAATCGTCCTGCCACGTAAAACTCCTACTCAGAGGAAGAGAGCAAAACTGCCTCCACCTACTTCCAAGTCGTCCTGCAAAGTCACTGAAGCCATCAGCTACTAAGAAAAACCCAGCCCCCCCACAATAAAAAACAAGGTCACAGCAGCAAATTCAGCCTCCCTTAAGCGTCCTGCCATGTAAGACTCATACTCAGAGAAAGAAAGCAAAACCGCCTCCACCCACCTCCAGGTCGTTCTCGTAGAAGACAACACCACACCGTCCAGGAACTGGCAAACACCTCCCCCGCTACCGCTACCAAAAAAACCCGCAAAGACACTGAGGCCATCCGAACCCGCTTCTCTTAAGTGCCTCCGCAAAAAAAGAAACGACCAAAACAGATTCACCGAAGTGAGATTCAGACCTGTATCCTCGGACCCCAACCCCGCCGGTTGAAGTTGAATCCAACCCTTCCGACCCTCCCAAAAACAAAATCCCGTCCCCCGGCAATTGTGATTACAGAATAGCACTCAAGCCTCAAGTGCCGATCACAAAAACTTCCACACTTCCCCACGTGAGCGACCGCCAAAGAACGCTGCCTCAAAGTAGTATATAAGCACGTCCCAAAATACCACACTGAGAAAGAAGTGGGTCTTGCATTGGAATCCCATGGAATTCTCTACAACTATCCATCGCATGAGAAACAAATTTATTCGTTTCTCTATGATCTGGATTCAACTCCCAAACTATGTTCTGGCGCCCATCCCGCCAAATTCAAGGTATGTAAAGTATATCTCAAAAGAATAGCCTCGCAAAAAAAGACAAAAAAACTGTAAACCGGCAGTCTGGCCCCGGGCTCTTCTGCGTCTTCACCATAACATGCAAGTCCCCGCAGCAAACAAATTTTCAAATTTACAAACGCCATCTCTCCGCCTCCAATAAAATAGCCGCTCTTCTCGCCAATTTCACCGACTATCACAACAAATCATGACTTCTTGAAAACCAATACATCTAAAATATTGCTCCAAGATTCTTTCTGGAATGCCGAAGACATAAAAAATGGGCAAAGTAGAGTTCTTCATTAACCTCGACATCATGCTAGTGTCTGAGTCAAACCACAAACCCACTTAAGCGCTAAGATTCCAAAACACCTTCACGTATTTGGGTACGTCTGTGATCCCCATGAAGCGTAAAACACTTATCTTTGCAAAAAGATCTTTAGAGCACTCTAAAGTGGATAACCCCGTGATGATCTCGCCTAAAACAAATTCAAGAGTGGTGAACGTGCCTGAGCTGGCCCAATCAAGATTGCATCTGCTTATATCAGACCACCCAATTGCATCAAAACGGCGGATTTTGATACAATCTTTACAAATCCTTTTTCCACAATAATTACTGGAGACTTCAATTATAAGCACCAGGTGTGAAACGACTTAAGAACGAATACCAAAATCGAGCTATGTAGAGCAAAAACGTAGCAATACAAAAAGACGTCAAAGTTCAAGTCATCAATGACCTTAGCTCCGACCACAACCCAGTACTACTAGAGCTCTACGGAAGAAAATCAACCAGGGAGAGAGAAAAAAAATCTTAACACATACGGATTGGACTCTCTTCTCAATATTACTTTAAGAGAAGATTGGCAGCCTGACCCCAGTAAGAACGGTTACTTTAACTAACTTTTAACTAACCAAATCCACCTAGTCAAATAAAAAATTACTAAAGCCTTACGGAGCAGACAAGTCCCCATTTCAGCCATTCATGACACAAATGAGAACCAATACAAAGATTTTCTGAAAGGCGCTGATAACGACTCACCTAGAAAGCGTTCGACCTTCTCAAACAAACAAAATGATTAAAAACTAAAAATTTGGTCTGCTTCCGATAAAATACCTAACAAGTCATTCTTGCATAAACCAAATTGCAAATGCAGTTCTACGCACCAGGCACTTTCCTACTGATTGGAAGAGCTCACTCGTGATAAATATACCCAAAAACCAAAAGTTTTCTCAAAACTTCTGGCCTATCAGTCTTCTTAGATCTTAGACATAATTCAAAACCACATGGAAGCTAATAATCTTCTCTCCTCCCACCAACGTGAGTTCAGATAGGGTCATTCAGCTATCCATCAACTAAACCGCGTAACAAAGCTCATAGTCAAAAAATATTGAAAAAAACCAACCCCGACAAACCTTCGACAAAGTCTGGCGCTAGGGACTTCTCTATAAATTGCACAGAAATAACTTCCATCTGCGTCTTATAAAGCTGATATCCTCATATCTAAATCGCAGAAGTTCCTCAAGGCATCATTCTTTCTCCTTTGCTATTCAACCTGTTCGTCGCTGACATGCCTTGGGATGAACGTACAAGACGTAGCTCAATACCACCACCAATCTCGAAGACTGGTTGAACGACTGGCAAGTTAAAGTGAATCCGGTAAAAATCAAGGCCCCCCCATAAAATCGTTTATCTTAACAATGTTTTCATACCGTATTCCGTTGCTGCCAAGTATCTGAGAATGACCTTTGACGTTGATACGTGCAGTCCATTCTCAATAAAGCCAAATGGCTAAAAATCTTATTGTTCCGATGCTGCGGCTTGCTTGAAGCTCCGAAAGAAAATCCGGCTCAACACTTTTACCATCAGACCAATAATCACATATGCCTCAATCGTTTCGAGGCCTTCCAAAGTCTGATTTTGCAAATGCTTCTAGAATTCCATGGTTTCTTAAAACACGAAAATTCGGACCAACATAACAAAACTTTGGCCAAAGTTTTCAGCTATAAACGACCGGTTAACAAAATTCTAAACTAAAACAAACACCACCTCCCACCCTACAGCCTATAGAGCGTCCCAATTAACCATATGAAAATCCTTATCTCCAAACTGAAGATCCATGAACCATACAATCTCGAACTTCCAGGTATTCAACAAGGAAGAGAAACGTGAAGGTGAGTCTGTAGACACTTTCCTCGTAAAAGTGAATCCGACACGTCAAGTCTTTAGAAGATTCCCATAAACCATTAAAAAAATATGTAAATTTTGAATAATTTTATACAGTTGGCACATTGTTCCCCAATTTTATTCAATTATCAAAGTTATTTAGATTTTATAAGTTAAAATTAGCTTTTCAGCTTACTGCAAAATCTTTAAACTTTATTCAATTGGTAACAATGATATCGAAGGTATATTGTTCTAGTTTTTTTTTATTGTTGAAGACATTTATAACGTGTATTATGTTTATTACTTACTGTCGTTTGAAGACATTTACAACATTTGTGACATTTATGTATATATGACATGACATTTCTGAAGTTAATAACATTTGTAATGCTTATGATACTTACAACGTGTATGACGTATGTCACATTTTATATAATTATTACATTTGAGACATTTGAGACCTTTGCGGCGTAAGCTGATGTTTATAAAATTTGTGACGTTTATGGTGATTATAACATTTATTGTGACGTGTGCGACATTAACATTTGTGATAATTGACGTTTAACGTTTATGATTTGCTCATTAATGTTTACATATAGCATTTATGTAATAATTTGATTATTACGTTGTAGCTTTTATGACATTTGTTACGGTTACAGGATTTGTGACTTCTATGATGTTTATGAAGTTTTAACGGCGTGTGGCGCTTGTGTCGTTTATGACTTTTATGAAGTTAGACATTTATGACGTTTCTAAAATTTGTGATGTTTATGATTTTTGATAATTAAAACATTTATGACAATTGAGGTTTATAATAGTTATAAAGTTTGTGACGTTTATGGTGGCTATGATGCAACTCACGCTTGGAACAATTAAAACTTTTTTTATTTGTCGTTATATCCTTTTTAAGTTGATTTGAAAATTAATTATTAATTAATAATATTCTAGCTCCAAAATAATTAATTTTCAAAACAATTAAAACATTTTTGACATTTAAAAGCATTTTAACGTTTATCACATTTTTGAGTTATGACATTATGATATTTAGAATGTTTGTGAAATTTGTAATGATGCTTATAACGTGCATGACGTTTGTCACATTCTATTTTATTATTACATTTGAGTAATTTAAAACCTTTATGGTATTTGGGAAGATTGTAAAATTGGTAATATTTTTTGGTCTTATGTTTATAAAATTTGTGATGTTTATAGCATGTATGACGTTGTGAAGTTTATGTTACAATTTGATTTTCTGTTTATAGCTTTCAAGATAATTACAACGTTTATGACATTTGAAGACACTTTAACGTTTAACATTTGTGAACCTTACAACATTTATAACGTTTATAGCGTATCTCGCCCCGTGTTTGTGAAGCATGTGACGTTTAAACCTTGTATGACGTTTGACACATTTCATATTATTATTACATTTGTGTCATTAAGATCTTTGCACACACAGTTTGTGACGTTTAGTGATACTTTTTTAAATTTTAAAACGTTAATAAAATAGTGTAGCGTTTATGGTGTATAAAACGTTTTTAACGTTAAGACGTTTAATATATTTATAACTATTATTAGTTTGTGACGTTAGTATTATTTATGGCGTCTGTGACGTTTAAGACGTTTGTGAGATTTGTGACGTTCATGACTTTAAATAGTTAAAATATTTATTACAATTGACGTTTACAATACTTATAAGGTTTATCGTTTATGACGTTTGACCATTTATGTTTTTTTAAAAAATTTATGTTATTTTTATGATTAACATTTGTAACTTTTATGACGTTCGTAATTTTTGTGACGTTTATAACATTTCTGACATTTAAAAACATTTATAACGTTTATGACATCTGTGACATTTATGAAGTTTTAACATTTATAGCGTATTTTAAGTTTGTGATGCGTGTGACGCTTTTTGACGTTTTGACTGTTAACCATTAAAATATTTATAACAATTAATGTTTAACATTTATGACGTTTGACCATTTATAATTCTTTTTGATTTTTATAACATCTATGTTACAATTTGCATTTAAAACAATTGTAAATTTTATAACATTTGTAACGTTTATAACATTTGTAACATTTAAAAACATTCATAATGTTTATGACATTTGTGATATCTTTAACATTTATAAAGTTATAACGTTTGTAACGAAATGAAGAAGGTGATGCGTTCGCTTATAAAAACATTTTTGACATTTAAAAACATTTTTACCTTTATTTTGAAATTTATAACTTTCGTCACGTTTATTGCATGTAAGACTTGCACAGTTTGTGTCGTTTGCAATATTTTCTTACTTGACATTTATGACGTTTATAAAACTTGTGACGTTAATGGCGTTAATGACGTTTATAATATTTTTTAATATTATTTTTGTTTACTTTCTAAAATCTTATATATAATATATGATATTAACGTTTATGAAGTTTATGTTTCTTATAACATTTATGCTACAATTTATTTTCTGTTTATAGCTTTTAAGATAATTATGACGTTATTTATGAGACTTTAGACATTAAAGACAGTTAAACGTTTATTACATTTGTTAAGTTTATAACATTTGAGATCTTTATAACGTGTATGACGTTTGTCACATTCCATTTTATTATTACATTTGTATAATTTAAGACCTTTTGTGGTGTTTATGGCGTGTAAGACGTTTGTGACAACTGACGTTTATAATATTAATGACATTTATGATTTTTATTTTTTATATTATTTATGTTACGGTTTGACTATAACGTTTGCATCTTTTATGACATTTCTAACGTTTATGACATAATATGACGTTTATGACATTTGTAACATCTATGATTTATGAAATTATAAAGTTTGTGACGTTTATGGCAGATGTGATTAATTTGACGTTTATAACATTTATGACATTTAAAAGCATTTAAATGTATATTACATTTGTGACTTATAAACCAGACCAGACCAGATCAGAAGTAGAAGCACATTTTCCCAAACTAATCTATAACAAAAACAACTAATTAAAAGTCATTTTTATTACAACTAATGCAAAATATTCAAGATGTGAAGACCCAATCAAAGATAATATTGCAGCAAACCAAATTTTACAATCACCAAACAAGCCTTCAAGAACCACATAAAAAAAAGCTAGCCCTTAAGTTATTAATTCAAAAAATTCCAACTCATCCGAAAACAAAGAAGACCGCAAAGATGTCCAGCTAGAAAGCAACGTAGCCGTCCACAAAGAAACCCCGCCACTAGAAGAGAGATTCACCATTGTGGCCAACTCCAAGAAGTCGAAGAAACTAAAGAAGAAAGCGAATGAGCCACTTTCAGTTTCTGCTTCAACATCGTCTTCAGCGCCATCAACCAATAAGGCCAAATGGTCTTCAACCCGCAGAGGATGCTACCTCAAAACGCCCACCTCGTATTGTTAAAAGGAATAAAAGTGTAGTGCTGCGATCCCGCAGTCGAAAAAGAAGGAGAGCAGGATCTCGACGCTTGTGCGGGGGCAGGCAGTGCAAAAGTTGCTATTGTAGGTTATTTCAGATTGAAGCTGGTGAGTTCTGGACGGTAATCGGACAAACTCAGATTTCTTTTATACTCATTTTCTATTGGTCTAACCGAGTAGAGGAGAGAAGGGAGCTTGGACCTGTGATGCCTGGCGGCCGCAACTGAACTATCAACCTTTTATAGCACCCCGGATGAGTTTGCACCTCAAGAAAGTCAAAAGCATCACACTTGGACACTGAGAAGGACGTCGGCAATGCGCTCGAGGAACGGGGCTTCAATCCCACCAACGTTCACCAAATGGGGAACCCGTTCATCACCCGTGCAACTCCCAAAGGGGGCCAAGAGCACAGATATCCTAATTCTCACAGATCTACTCGGCTTGAAAAAAATCTAACGGCATTCCACAGTGTCAGCTTTGCCAGAGGCACAAACACACTACCAACAGATGCAGCGCAGACCCGGTCTCTAAAATCTTTCCCGCACAAATCGCAATAATGGCCTTAACCAGCATTGCAAATGCTATTCTTCGTACAGGGCACTTTCCGACAGCTTAGAAAAGCTCGCAAGTAGTCAACATCGCAAAATCTGGGAAAAACAGAAATTTTCTCTAAAACTATCGACCTATAAGCCTACTATGCACCTTAAGTAAGGTCACAGAGAAGGTAATCTTGGATGCTATGCAAGAGCACACGGATCTGAACAATCTTCTCCACTCCCACCAACATGGGTTCAGATGAGGTTACTGGAGCGTTCACCAACTCAACCGCGTGGCAGACCACATTGTCAAAGGTTTCAGACTGAAAAGGCCACGGCAGTAGACTTTTTCGAAGTCAAAACAGACGCAAGGGCCTTCTCGTAAAACTGATCAGACAACAAAACTCAAAAATTACATTTCCACCTCACGGCAGATCAAGGCTGTAATGCCTCAAGACTCAATTCTCTCGCCGCACCTTCTTAACCTGTTCGTAGCCGACATACCATCAGGGAGCTTGCTCAATTTCAACCAATCTGGTCACCTCACGTCTTCAAAAAGCCATATCTTATCTGAAAGACGGCAGAAGTTCCTCAAGGCTCCATTCTCATTCCGCTGCTATTCAACCTATACGTTGCCGACATGTCTTCGGGATGAAAGCACGGGGTCAAAATGGCACAATTCGCTAACGATACGGCTCTTCTATACTCTTCCAGGTCGCCCGGCTTTAAGGCTTCAAAAGGCCACCAACGACCTCAAAGAATAGTTGGACAAGTGGCAAGTCACTATTAATCCAGAGAAAAACAAAGCTGTACTCATTAGAAGGAGTCAAATCAAACCTGATAAGAACGTCTTTCTTAATGACGTGCCCATACCGTGGTCCAATTCTTCCACTTACCTGGGGGTTAATATTAACAAGGAACTCACCTACAAAACTCCACGTGCAGTCCATTCTCGATAAAGCCCAAATGGCGTAAAACGTTCTCTGTCGACCCGGAATAGAACCCGGCTCTACACTATCTATCATTAGACCCATCCTCACTTACGCGTCTCCAGTATGGGAAACAGCAGCTAGCTGTCATCTTAACAAGCTAGAAGTCTTTCAAAATAAATATTTGAATCGTTCCACAGGGCTCCATGGTTAATCCGAAACAGATAGATTCGGGCAGACCTAGCACTACCCCCGATACTTGAACACATTAAAGCTTAGGCCGCAAAGTACTTCGAGAATCTCGCGAATCATTCCAACCCTGATCTGGCCTAACTCACCAAGCCCTGACAGAGAGAACTTTTTTTATAAACAACCGGTGAACTTAGTAGCCGCACCCTAACTTTACTAACCAACTAACAAAACAAAACCAACACCGCACAAGCCTATAAGGGGTAGTCTAACCATCTCTAAACTACTAATCTTTAAAAAGAAGGTACATAAGCCGTAAGGTTTCAAACTTCCGTAGGCACTCACTATTAAGCGGTTTTTAGTCGGTAGTCATTTCAAGCTGAGAGAAAATGAATCCGACGCTTTACCAGTCTTTTAGAAAATGTTACCGTAGCTCAAAAAAAAACCTATCTGAAAGATTGGATGGACAAATGACACTTCAAAGTGAACCCAGCAAAAAGCAAGATCTTTTCATACGGCGTTGGTCACTCACTCCTCATGAGAACGTCACCTTTAACGATGTTCCCATACTGTGGTCCAATACTACCAAGTACCTTGGGGTAATTTTTGGTAGAATGCTGATGTTACGTCGAAATAGTGGTATGTCACTCCGGAACAAAACCCGGCTCTACACCTTAACCATCAGACCGATGATCACGTATGCCTCCCACATTTAAAGAACCTCAATCGTTTAAAGGCCTTCTAAAGCAAAACTTTGCGGATGCTCACTGGAGCTCCATGGTTTGTTCAAAACTTGGATATTCGAACCAACCTCAAGAATCTTCCACTACGTCTACACATTGGAGCTTTGATCGAATAGAATTTCGCGGTTCACTCCAATCTTGATCTGACTGATTTTTTTTTCCACAAACGACCGGTGAATTCAATAGTAACCGAGTTACCTCTTACATAATTGTGAACCACATTCGAAAACCCAGCCTATAGAGCAAACTTCTAAAAACACCTCCAAACGGAAGCTCCATGAGCCGAAAGGTCTCAAACTTCTAGGTACTCACAGATTAGGTGGGGTTTAGTCGGTAGGCGCTCCCAGAAGGGTAAATCCGACACGTCCTGTGAAAAAAGTCTTTAGAAAATTCCCTACCCACGTAAAAAAAATCCAACCCGTTGGTTGCTATTTCTGATGTTCAACGTGCCCTATACGTATCTGATTAGTTTGCTTTAATTTTTTTAATATTGAAATTTCAGTTCAACACAAATAATGTACATGCTTCCAAACCATTAAGACTAGACCTCAGATACACCCTTCATTAGACTTAGTCGCAGATCACACCAGTATAGTCCTAAATCTCCAATCTTCACGCACCAGCGGGATTTAAACTCCAGATCACTAGAGTCTACGAAAGTGGATCAGCATCCAATTTTACTATACTAATTTTACGCCAAATAAGTTTTCCCCGGAAAGCATCAAGGCTTCAATATGGTTCTTTGACTTTTACACAAAAGCTAAACTTTGGGGTTTGCACGTATACCAATCAAAATAAAAACTATTAAAAAAACTGTTTTTTAATTTAAACAAATTAATATTGCTTAATTGTCATAAACATTTATGTTCTATCATAAAGTGCAATTCCAAGATATGTTAACCTATTAGTAATATTTATTAGTACAACATTCCCAAATTTATCGTAAATATAGAAATTTAATTGTTGAACATGTTTCGTTTCTAGTAAGTACCTTGAACTGCAATCTTAAAAATATAATGGCAGCGAACCGATTTACACCATGAAGTGTTTAACTATAAATTCAACTTGATGGTTTATCCAAGATTGCAGTTTAGATGTTATTGAACTTTGTAGTTTATTGTATTAGCTATGAATAAATCTGGAGTATTGAACTGCAAGGTGGAAACAATTATAAAAAAAATATATAACTCACCATTAGTGGTGCTGTTGAAATCGGTATAGTCATCCTCGTAATCATCGAGCTCCTCCTCATAGTCATCATCGGCGACATCACTCGACACCGTATTTACAACTGAAAATAAAAGAAGTCAGTAAACCACCGATTAAAACACATGTTGGTGAAATTTCTTGAGGAACGCGCACGCGTCCGTCACCGAAAATAAACCCTGGTTTATTTTCGGAGATTTATAAACACGGGCGAGCTCCCGCCTCAGCAGTCGGACGGGCGGATCGCGTCTAATTGGTGTGAACGAGCGTGTTAACTGAGATCTATGTGCGCGGATTTTATTAGCTAAAGAGGGACATGCGGCGTTTTGTTTGTGCTGCGTGGGGAAAAGCTGTTGGGTTGTCGAGCCCCTGTTGATGTGTTTTTTTTTCTTCTTGTTGGTGCACACACCCGTCGATCTCAATCAGACAGAAAGGTAAACAAATGAAGGAAATGAGTAAAAAAGGATTTTGTTTAATTTATCACTTCCCCTCGTTTATTTCGGTCACGCTAGTAAAATAACTGTTTTAATAATTATAAGTAATGCGGTGGTGGACTCATAACAGTCATAATATAAAATTGCACATGGAATATTAAATCCAAGGTTATTGATCTAAAAATTACATACATTAATCATTTTGAAACTAACCACAAATCGTTAAATTAAATTAAAATTGTTTGTAAGTTTAAAATTAATAAATAATCCATAAGTTGATTATTATGTTTGCGTTGAGTGTTTATTAATTTAGTAAAGATGCATTCTTGTCATCACAATGGAATCTCCACTTGAAGAGCATGTGCCAAAAATATTTTAAGAAAACACAACAAATGATCTAAATTAAGCACGCGACTCTTGCTATTACAATAAAACACCCTATTACAACATTAGTGTATACAATAAGTGCATTAAATCTTGGCATCTTTTCGCACTGTCCTAAATACTTTTTTTTAGTTCATAAATCAAGGCCATAGCTAGAGGTGTGCCATGGAATGTTAAGAAAATTTATCCAAAAAAGGCGTTTGAAGATATTTTTGCAAGCGGAAATATTTATTATAATTTATTGATTGCATTGCAATAAATTAATTGCAATCTTGCACGGGTAATAAAGTTAATTAATTACTAAAAAATGCAATTAAAAAAATATTTTGTATTGTTTACACTCGTAACTGCTTACTTATCAAGTTTATTTAACCGTGTTTGTGCTCAAATATTTTGGATTGGGAAGCTGCGTCCTTCTACTATACGACCAGAGAATGTTCGCAGATAGCCTTTTCAAATTATTTAAGAATTTTCTTATAGCCTTAAAAATTGATATTTCCATAACAAAAAAAATATGTAGGTTTTCCAGATGTACTTAAAATCTGTGTGTTTGTGAATTTCATCCACTATTTACAATTTATCATACTTGACCTGGGCAATAAGACCTTGGTCGATAGATCTTTTCAATCCAAAGTCTGATTAGCTGGAGATAAAATCACTTTAATCGCTTATTATGGACGGACTGAAGTACATGCCCTCCCTGAGTGAACACGTCTCTTGCAAAACCTATGGACGATATGGCCTGGGGACATAAATGCGCATTGTAGACTTTAAAGCTAAATATGTCACTTCTGGTTAAAACAGAAGTTGAGCACGTTTGTGGTTTAGTATTGTCACCGTCCTCCCGGAGACGAATGGCGCCCAACGTGGGGCAAACAGAGGCATAGTCCCTCTACGACTCCAAACACTATCCCTAGAGAAAAAAAGAAAAACGACGAAAAAGTTCACAATGTTACTCAAAATAATAACAAGGAAGAAGAAAAAAGAAACGAAGATAAGTAAAGATGATAGAAAAAGCTTCTCCAGCTACGTAAGGAGAAAAATCATCGACAATGGGGGAGTACTGTCACTCCAGGTGATTAGGCTCTTGAGAAATAACACCAAAGCCAACGACAACCTGGAAAACCTTTGCAACAAAGCCTCTAACGTTATTGAGTACCATGTCGGTCACCAAAAAACACCAGTCGTTGAAGCCCGTCGAAACACTAACGAAAAGAAATTAAAAAAAAAAAAATTGCTCGCTGAAACTAGCACTTACCAGGCGTCAATCAACACCACCGACAACCTAAGCCATCATCACCAAAGATCACCACTGCAGCTTCCAACATGTACCACCTTGCACGATGTCGTCAACCACCACACACAATAGATACCTCTGAGTTAGGTCAAGGCTATTGTAACCCCGTCCTCTGGTCTGCACCTTCACCAGAGGACACCAAATCAAGCAGCAATATGAACAACCCAACGTTCTCTAGGGCACGCACGGCCACACCCCTAGCACCTGCGGAAATGCAGCCGGTGATGGCGCCCAACGTGGAGCTTCAAAGAGCATAGTGTCTTCGCGTTCCCGCAATACACAACTCGAGAAAAAGAAGACTAAGCAAAAAAGACGCTCTGAAGAACTCAGGCAAACAGTGTCTGACAATGAAGGAATAACGTGTCATATGGGTGACCATAATACCACGATCCCCAACCAGGTTGAGATCCCCTTGTCAACCAAACCGCTGTGACCACAGTCAGCACACCCCACACCTTCATGAGACATGTCCAGGCTTCTATTCCGGACAAACCCCAAACGGCAGTACAATAACCTATGAGAACGGGCTGATTACCGTTACCCATCACCCCGACAATCCTTCAGACATGACTGAACATCTGACCTACCTGGTGAACACCTTCCAGGTAGATGCAGAAACGAATCAAGATACCACCAGCTACGAGGTCATCCATTGGATATTACATAGTTTAACATGATGAAGAGTCCGCAGTACATCTGCAACCCGCAAGTCGCGCACGAGGCGCACATGTTCTTGGTGAACGTAGCCAACGACATGAACGACCGAGTGAGGTACCTGACTGTGCAAATTAAGGCACGCTAACCTCAATATGCTTGCCAAAGAAGCTGAAGAAGTCCAGGAACTAGTCTACTGGAACCAATCGGAACTATACAAGTAAGCATCAGGGAGTCCAAACAACAAGTCACGTCACTCCAAGTTACAACCACCGTAATACACGCCGAGAGCGAATACTACAAAGATGTATAGAGTCGAGCGAACGTGTAGTTCGCTCGACTCTACTTACCGTCATCACCACCAGTGACCTTACCGAAGAAGACCAACCAGATAAAAGCTGCTTCACGGCTGACATCGCAACGCTCTGCATCCTAGAGGTATCCGAGGAAATACAGACCGGTCATATTCCGTCTATCCACATAGCCGACCTCCCAGGGAAAACCGAAGACGTCCAACAGGATCCGCCTGCAGTTGAACCCAGCATAGCCGTCAACGCAACATGCACAGTCCATGTGCATGCCACCGACACAGTCATCGCCATCCATCACAACAAAGCAGACAACCTCAGCACGCAGGACCCGATTACAACGACCTTGGGAGATAACCTAACGCTCTCGAGGGCACGCATGGCCACACCCCTAGACCACCAGCCAAAGCAAGAACACCTAGCAGAACAACAAACCAGTGTGAAGACCATTTAAGCAGGTCTAGAAAGTCCACCACCAATGTTCTCCTTGCCAGCATGCCAACAAGACCAAGCAACATCTGCACTGAACCCAGTAAAACCAAGACGTGTCGGCAGATAGATCACACGGGCCCACCGTTACTATCCTCCCGGTACATATAGATGAACCTAGAAGCATGGCATAGTGCAGAGACCAAAAGCGGCCAACCCACAGATTACTAGATGGTAGCCACAGAGGAAACAGTTGTATTTAAGCAACTTTACAGGAAGAATCCTAAGCCAGACATAGCCAAGTTAGCAACTCCTCAGGAAAAATTCCTAGCCAAAAGTAAAATTAGAAGCAGATCAATATCCACGCACCACTTCCTCCTCGAGAATGCGGCCAACGACCATCACCACATGAAGCCACACGCGCTCGGGCACCAACCGCCCTCGCTGACACATTCCTAAAGGTTTCAACTGGGGGTCCCCGAACCTTGGGGCTCGACCAGCAAGTATACACCTGACGGCGGCTTTTCCCACAGCCGATGCCCAAAAACCAAACAACATTGCCCCAAGCCCACTCCACACTTAGAGCGAACAAAAACAACATCTCCTCGACGAGTCGTCTCCAGATCGGGGCGACGGTGACAGTATCAACCCCGCTATATGCTCTCTGTCAATGTGGAAGTCCAAGTGAAAGAATTTTTCGTAATTTATATTTTGTTCCAATTTTTGTGAGAAATTGCCAACAAAATCTAAAGTATGCCACTTCCATATTAGTCAGAAGGATTTGGTTGCTCCTGCAGAAAGCCATCGAAATCGGAAGATGTTCTGTCAAAGCGGAAGTTACGTGGTTTTGCTTTGGTGATCAAAAGCATTTGCAATTAATAAAAAAATCAGAAGAGTTTGATATTCCTTTTTTTAAATTTTTTGTTTCTTAATAAAATTTGTACACCGATTTTAATTTTCTGGATCCAACACATAATAAAAGATAAACTTATCAGTGTGTGTGCATGTGTCTGTGTATGCAAGTCAAGACTTGTCAAGCGGTTGACGTTGAGATTGAATTTCCTGTCTGGTCTGGTTGATGCCGCAGAGCATCACAAACCGTAGGTATAAATATCAAACATTCGCGCTGGACACCTCAGTACAAATCAAGACACCAATCAAACCAACAACATTGAATTGGCAAGGTCAATTGCAATTGTTAACAATAAACCGCAGCTAACAAGATGACGACCCTCGCTGTGCCTGCTGGCTCAACAATGATGACGACGTGTACACCAACGACTGCACCGGAGATATTCAATATTTCCCTGTACCAATACACCGGGCGGTACTGCACCCCACACCGACGGGTATCATCAACTTTAATTTCCAATTCCAAATCATCAGTTGATAGCTTTACACTACCAGCCGCCGACTCGCGCCCAAACCCTGGGGCAAGTTACTACCAATGGAGTACGCTAGAGAAAGTAGTCATTCACACACCACAACCTAAGACAAATGGCGCCCAACGTAGGGCAATTAATCGGAAACATAGTGCTTCCACGATCCTACAACAATATACCCAAAAAGAGAGACTTGGCGGGGCACTCCAATCAAAACTACTCGCGCGTAATCATAAACTGGTGTTCCAATTTTTTGATAACAAACACTTAGGAGGGTGGGTGAGGCACTCCAACCAAAACTACTCGCACGTTATAAAAAACCCTGTGCTTCCGCCCACCCACCCAAGTGTTAGTAATCTAATCTTTTGATAACAAACACTTAGACGGGTATGTGGGGCACTCCAATCAAAGATATTCGCGCGTTCTCATAAAGCTGTGCTCTTGCCCACCCAAATGTTAGTGATGTAATATAAGCACTTGGGCGGGTAGGTGGGGCACTCCAATCGAAACTACTCGCGCGTTATCATAAACCTGAGCTCCCGCCCACCCACCCAAGGATAAGTAATCTAATCCTTTGATAACAAACACTTGGGCGGGTGAGTAGGGCACTCCCGCCCACCCACCCAAATGTTAGTGATCTAATCCTTTGATAAGAAACACTTGGGCGGGTGGGTAGGGCACTCCAATCAAAATTACTCGCGCGTTGTCATAAACTGGTGTTCCCGCCCACCCACCCAAGTGTTAGTAATCCAATTATATGAAAACAAACACTTGGACGCAATTTTTACAATCAGTTTACGAAACGAATTTGGTGCAATTTAGTAACAGATTTGACATATAGCAATCTACTAGGAGTTACCAAGGATGCCAATTACTGAATTGGTTTCGAAATTGTTTAATTGTTTAAAATTTTATGACAAATTTTATCAAAATAATGCAATTTTTGCTATAAATTAGTTTACGAAACGGATTTTCTGCAATTTAGTAACAATTTTGACATCTGTCAGTTTGTTGGGAGTTATCAGAGATGCCAATTACTAAATTAGTTTCAAATTTGTTAATAGTTTTAGATTTTATGACGAATTTAATCAGCTAGCATTCAATGTTCTGAGTGCCTCTCACGCTTACCCGATGGGATCTGCTCTGAAGGAACTCTGGACGCTTGGGTGGGTAAAAACTTCAGTTGAAACTATTGTCCCGCAATTGCAAAAATCCTGCAATGGCAGGAGGTAACGGTGGCACAAGTGCGAGCAAGCACAGAACTGATAATAATAATATAAACAGACACGAGCTCAATCACCTGAACCAGCCTGGTTTAGCGGTTCAGCCTACAAAGACCGATACCGTTTCTTCGCACATCTGGAGCAGCATTTCGCAAAACACGCTCACCTTCACCTACTGTTAAAGAACCTTTTAGATTTATGGCATATCAGCCTAAAAAGCCGCTCATACATTTGAGGAAGGACTTAACAGACAGCCATACCCAGCATATGAGATTACAAAGACCAGGCTAATACACAAATATACAGACCCAAGCGTGACTACTCAACTGATGAGCGAACTGCTCAACAAACATCATAAACACCAAGAAGCCAATACCCCTGGCAACGCTGGTGGAAGTCCGCATCCAGTAGGACCTTGACGTGCTCAATTTCGACACGTTCGAGCAACTACTGCCCATTGCCATTAAAATCGAAACAACAAACATTGTCAGAAGAAGAGCGTACTCCGCTAAACACAAAGCAAAGCCTAACTCCAACTATTCCCAGAAGTCGTAAAACAAGTGGAGGGCTGGCAAGGAAACAAAAGACGAAACCCACAGGCCCTATCACAACAAAACAACAAAAAAAAAAGAGATTGGAGTGCAAACCACCGTTATAACACGCCACCGTTGGAACAATAGAGTCTAACAACCGACCCCAGATCACCGTCACGATGAATAGGAGTTTAAAAGTTGTGGGCGTGTAGTTTGAATTTGTGCTCCCACCCACCCGCCTAAGTGTTAGTGATACAATTCCTTGAACACCAACAATTGGATGTGTGGGCGGGAACTGAGTTTAAAAGTTGTGGGCGTGTGGTTTGGATTTGTGCTCCCCACCCACCCGCCCAAGTGTTAGTGATCAAATTCCTTGAACACCAATAATTGGGTGGGTGAGCGGAAACTGAGTTTAAAAGTTGTGGGCGTGTGGTTTAGATTTGTGCTACTTACCCACACGCTGAAGTGTTTGGATTTGAATACCAATAATTGGGTGCGTAGGCGGGAACTAAGCTTTAGTAGTTAGCGAGGCTAGACACAACTTTACCTTAGTACGGGTACCCTACATACAACCAATAAATACCTTGATAGGTCGCCCAGGTAGACCCAAGTATCACTATAAAAATTACCGGCAAGGCGACCATGACGTTACCATAGGGTCTGGACAACAATGGGGCCACCCGCAACTATACCCGCAAGAGCATACACTTTGGCAAAGATCGCCGATCTCCACAAACCCAAGGAAATAGACCATACAACCCAGTCGTGCTACCCAAATACGCTTTTCCGGAGCCAACCAAATTCGAAAGACTAGTACAAAACTTCTCAACAGTCTTTGACGAAGGAATGACCTCGACCTCTTCCACAGCACAAACCGTAACTCACGATATCAAACTTACTAACTAGAAACCCGTAAGAAGAGCAAAGTACACTTACAATGCACGCAAAAAGACCAAAATATTTGCCAAGATAGCAGAACTGCTGACCACCGAGATCATAAAACGGAGCTCAAACAGCTACTGTGACCGGTAGTGCTGATAAAAAAAACTGAGAGAAACTAGAAAAGCCAAGAGAAGATAAAGACGCCAGATAAGGAACACCGATACCCACAACACACTAACGTGCGTAAATACTAGGCAAGAGAACTGGTCATGGTACGTGGACGTGCTAAAGAACTGAACTTCCAAAACCGGACAACGCATCTTCAGTCCAGAAAGTTGGAGATGATTGATGCCGCCTAGAGACGAAGCATCACAAACCAATAGGAAGCAGCACAAAGGTATAAATATCAAACTTTTGTAATACCAAATGAGAAAGAAAGCTTTTCATTGGTTATCTGGTTATCGGTTCGGCCAATCACCATCGAGCCGTCGGAGGATGGCCAAGGTTCCGTTATTAAGGTCCGATTTTTCAACCTAACAAAATATATAGTTGAACGAGTGAGCACCGTGATTCCGTCCGAGACGGACGTGCTCGTGGCCGCCCAATTATCTGGATGCTGCGCATAACAACTGCGCCTAGTAACGCACACCCCGTACCGTTGCCCGTTTGCTGCTTAATGGAGAACAAAGCTGAGTATCATACACACAAAACACGCATTACACAAAATTACATAGTACACACAAACAATCGCAATGTTTTCCTACACTAGGTCAGCCAATCGTTACCATCGTAACAGCCAAGGCGTCCTACGATCTAAACAATCGGTTACCACGCAAACACAACACACTTACCGTTACCATGGTTATCATGGCAACTCATCTACGTTGATCATTATAACAATCAACGGTGGCTAGAAACCACAAACCTCACAGATACAGAGTCAATGAAGACATAGTCTTGAGCACTCTTCGTATAACAGATAAGTCAACAAAACAAGTTAGTTATGTACGAACCTTCGCCGAAGCAAGCGGACAAGAAAATCCTGGCAAGTTAAAGTGAAGTAGCGACGCCCAGGAAGTGATACTGACAACCTCTGCAAGACCTTAAACTACACACAGCCCTCACGCTATGTCCCCCGACATGGAATGGCTCACGAGTCAGTTTTTGATACCAACGCCGACACCAGCACCGCTTCCACGAGTCCTGGGACAAGCTACTACCAATAGGGTACGCTAGAAGAAGTGGTCATTCACACACCACAACCTCCAACTATCCCAAAAAGAGAAGTGGACACACCTTCTACGCGGCTTTGAGCCAAACCATGTGACACTCGACTCTCCGGTACCCTACCATGTACCAAGTGGGATTCCAAACAAGAGCGGAAAACATAACAACTAAAAAGCTCTTCAGAGCAACAAGATGAAAACCCTTCGAGCAATAACTGGTCACTCCCTACTAGACAAGAAGTGAAAACATTAAGGACATTTGCAAAGTGCAAGATGTGATGAAAGAACGCCAATTACTCGCCCACCAAAGCGACGGAACAAAAGTTGGAGCTCAGCATCCCAACTCAGACTACAACAAGAAGAAGAAAAAGAAAAAAAAAAAGACTTCAACAATTATGAGGTAGAACAAAAAACTCTGACCTCGGACCGTCAACTTGAAAACCGCAACACCAAACCAGCCAGTGTCCCAAAAAAATGTCAACTGTCTCAAAAATTTGTTAAGATAAACTGACAAACCTGTTATTCTAACTGGCAACTCGTGATTTGATAAAGCAAATTTGTTATATCAATCATCTGCCATATGTACTGCCAATTGTCAATTTAACAAAATAGTCGTCAACTGTTTTTTATTTAATGTAAATTGTCTTTCCGAACAGTGAGATGCTAGGCACACTGATGAAGGGTGCACACCCTGAAACACTAGTGCATGTGTCTCACACTGGGTGGAGAAGTAATTTACATAAATTAAATCTTTTATTAAATTTAAATGATAAAATGCTTGTCAACTTTTTCCCGACGAATCTTTTTCTATTGTCAAATCTAATGTATAAATTGTCACTTTAAAGATCAGTTGTCACCTTTTTTTTAACCAAAACATTTTTTATGGAGCGTAACCGAATACTGACTTTTATTATTGTATATGAAAAGAACCTAAATTGTTAGGGTAACTTATTTCAAGAAATATGAACAAATTTCCATAATACATTACATATTCCCTTGAGACAACATGCGGGTTTTGTTAATAAAGCCTATCCACACACACACCCTTTGTTTAACGCTTAAACATAAACCACTATTCAGTTAAGCACTCGACCTATGTAACTAACAAATAACTAAATATTGCATTCAGAGTTAAATTTATTTTAAAAAATATTTTGCTGAACTGCAATTGCGGTCTATACAGACGTGCTCACAGCGAGCACAAATTGTATTGAAAAACATTTACATCAACTCCCGCTGGTGTATAAAATGCCCTGTCGGATACATTTGTGGTTACATGTCGGAAGAAAATATTGCGTATATTTAAAATTCTGCAAATTATGACAAAACCAGAAGACTCATCCTGTTATCTTCCATGCGACAATAATTCAATTTCTGACTACAACCCTGTCATAAATCCCGTCGATAAATGCATTCAATCACGTTTCTAAAGTAATACGAGCGCTTCGCAAAGTGGTTCACAAATTAGTATTTCCGACTGGGAGGAACGGGTAAAATTACGGTATTTCGCGGCTAACCGGGCGATTGTGTTGAAGGGCTGTAATTTCCATATGAACGGCAGGTGACTTGGCGTTTCACATGAATGGGAATTATCGGTGCGACGGGATTGGCGTTTCGTGGAAGAGACAATTACATCTGTTAATTGGGAATTATCGAAATCATGAATATGCAAATGAAGATATTTATTGTCGGCGGCCTGGAATTACCACTTGAAACTGATTGCAAAGTGTGCAGGAGACAGAGGGCGACGTGCCGGAATCTAGCAATTATGCAGTTTGGGGCCTTTCAAGTAATTAGCAAGTATCTGAGAGGAAGTGATGTAAAAACTGTTCATTCCATTAAAACTATATGTTGAGAAAAAGTTTATTAAAGACTATTGTGTGTTGATGAGATTATAGATAAGTTTCTCATTTGCTACAGAGATAATTGTTAATATGCAATTACATATCTGTCTTAATTGATATATCATCTTGATTAAAATAAGATTTTAAAAACTACGCAGTATAATCATAACTATTAATTTTAATTCAAAATATGAATATAAACAACAATTTTTTTTGTTAGCAAAAGAATTGATTTTTTAGATTATGATTATTTATCTCAATATGTTCTTTTGAGATCAAACGAGTCCAGCCAAAGCCGGATTTAAAGTTTTATGGGACTTTTGTAGACAACTTTATTTTGAAAGTATAGGAGGTTGTGAGATTAACCAAATTCGTTATATTATGTTACAAGACAATTTTTTCTTTTACAATGATGTTATTACATGAGGAGTGAAATATTATTATTATTACAAAATAAGTTATAGTAACAATAAAATATCAATAATAAATCAATTAATCAAAATTATTTATGAGACTCATAAATTGTTGCTGTATTATAAACATAATTGTTTCCAGCATTTCAATATTATATTTATATTATAATAAAATTATAGCACAAGAAAAATATAAAAATGATGATAGGTAGGTTATAATAGCAAATTTTATTTTCAAAATTATTTGAAAAGAAAATTAAAATGATAAATATATTTTTTAACCTAAAAGTTTTTAAAGTTTTAAAGTAAAAAACTAAACCTAATACTAAGGCTTAGCTACAAAGATCTGGGATTAGACTTTAATATTTACTTTTATTACTCACAACCACTTTAATTTTATTTGTAAATGCAAACGAACAAAGAAAATGCGTCTCGTGTATTTTGTAAAACATTTGATCATTCGAATGATATAATCTGAATATATCAGATTTTCAATTATCCACTTATCATTTAATCTATTTGAAGAATATTCAGGTTATTCTTCCTTACCACACTGATCTACTTGATTTAGCAGATGATCTTTCACAATGATCTGTCAATTTCCACAGTGATTTACTTGGGCTACTAGAAATATCAGTTATTGATCACTTGATAATTGATCTTCCAAAAAATCTAAAATTATTGTCACTTAATGAATAATCATTAATCTATCAAGTAGATCAATTGTGTTGATCTTTCCGAAAGAGCTAATTTTGCAGCCAACACGGTGATCTATCACAAAGATACCAATTAATCTACTTGCAGAATGTTCAGAATAAAATTCTTCCTTAACACACTGATCTATTCAGTGTCTTAAATATAGTTCCTTAAGGCACTGATCCACTTCATTTTGCATAGTCTCACAATGATCTACCAATTGTCGCAGATTTACTTAGCCTACTAGATGTGTTAATTATTGACCTACCAAATTTTGATCTTTCAAAAATCAAATTATTGTCACTTTAAAGTCTTTTTAAATTATTGTCCAGTATCTAAAAGTTTTTTAGAGAGTGTTCTCCAAGGTTGAGTCGTATATGGATACTGTTTTTTATTACTCATTATACATCGTTCGAAAGCTCTTGATAAATCCTATCCAACGCAAAAATAAAAAAAGTTAATCCGTTCAGAATGCTTAATTTTTTTTTTAATGTTAGACTTCCTAATTAAATATATTGCACCGTTCAGAAAATTATGAATTTTGTCCGATATCTACTACAAACCTTTATCGATTTTTGTTTTTTTTAATGTAAAAGCTAGACATCATATAGGGGTGGTGTTTTTGACTCTCACCAATTTTGACAAAAATCAGTTTACTTTGCTGCCAGAAATACGAATCTAACATTTATTCTAAAAAAAATTCCATCATTCTTTTTCAACACAAAAAAATCAACTTTGAAAAATTCAAAAATACAGCAAATTGTAAATTTACTCTTCCTCTTTTAAATGAGACTACGACTATCTGAAAAAATGTAAGAAAAGTAGGCTTTTGCGCAACACTACATTTTGGAAAGAATCGCCTTTTCTTCAACTTCGACGAACCGTCACTGGTCTATTTCTACATGTATAAAAAAATGTTGTAGACATAAGATGATTCTTTTATTTCACTAGACATCATTTTTTTCGTGGCTGGGTTAACCAGTTTGATTGATGAGGCCCCGTTTTACATGTTTTAAAAAACACAATTTTTGAGTTTGAAACAAAAACCCTCGGGAAAAAAATCTCTGTTGCATTCTAAATAATTTAGTTTAAAGCGCGACTTCCTCGTGTCAAAAATACCAGAGATCTAAAAAAAATATTCCAGCCCTGGGGTCGGTTTTTTTGTTATATTTTAACAAACTGATAAATTAGAAAAATGAAAATCCAACAAATGACAATCAAAAAACCTATACTTGTACTTGAGATGATAGAGAAGGTTAGCTTTTTTTAAATAAATAAATGAAATAATTTACCAGCTAGAGAGCAAAGATTCTTAAGAGAATGATGAAAACCGAATGTCGCTACAACCGCTATTTCAATTCAAGAATAACGAATTAATTAAAAAAGTCTAAAAAAAAACACTTTTTTTTTCAAGTTCAAAATGTGATATTTAGGAAATACATTACAAGCGTTGTACTACGAGTCAATATTTGTTTAGATAGCAATATGTCTTGTATTTCGTTCGAACAATGTCCATTGAAATATCTATAGAAAATGCATAGATCTGCACATTACGCCTGTGTTGTAAAGTATACAAGTCATTAGTCAATTTTGGATCGGCAATAATCCAAATAGGTGTTTCTGAATAGAGTTTAGAAGAGATAGTGTAGTTTCCGATACGCCTCCCCATACTTGGGAACAATATTCAATACAAGCACAAATATAAGTTTTATATATATATGCAAAAGTTGGACAGAAGTAAAAAACTTGATATATCTATTAAGAAATCCTAGTTTTCTAGATACCGTCAAAGCTATGTCGACAACGTTGTCGTTCCAGAAAAGATTATGTGAGGTTGTAACACCTAGAAGACAAATTGAAGAAGATTTAGATATGGGATCATTATTTAATTTAATATTTGGTACTGATGCTACCTCAAATTTAAATTTTGTAACAATAAGAAGTTGACGTTTTTTAGAGTTAAAATTGACCATGTTGAGAGAGCCCCATTCAGATATTGTTTTAAAGTCTTTGTTTATAGATGCTAGAGATTTTAACCTAGAAATTTAAAGACGTTCTGCGATATTTGTCAATATGGTCTTACTATTCATATGAAGTAAGAAGAGTGCTATCATCTGCAAAACTATGAATAAGACTTTAAATTATTTAAAAAAGTTAATTAATGTAATTCAAAAATAAAGTTGGGGAAAGAGCAGAACCTTGAGGAACACCAGCATTTATGATTTTGGAGTCAGAGTTAAAACCATCAATTCCAGCTATAATTTTTCTATTGTCAAGAAAACTATTGATGAGATTTACAGTTTTTCTATCAAAATGTATACAATGGAGCTTGTTGACAAGATTAGAATGCCATACCCAATCAATCGCTATGGAAACGTCTAGAACTACTGCAAGATTTTCTCCTTGTTTATCTAAAGTAGAATTTCATTTGTGACTAACATAAGTCAGAAGATCTGTTGACGAACGTTTTGATCAAAATCCATATTGAGTATCAGAAATGAAGTTATTTTGTTTTGGCAAATTGGACAATAATGCAATTGATCTATAACTTAAAGAATCAGACTTGTCTCCATTTTTAGAAATAGGTTGAACATTTGCATTTTTCCAACAACTGGGGAATGTTCCATTTTTGTATGATAAAGCAAATATTTTGGTCATTTGGTGCTAATTCATTTGCAAATGTTTTAAGAATTATAGGTGAAATTTCATTTATACTTGATGCCTTTCTGGTATTTAATTTAAGAAGATATCTTTTGACAACTCGTTGCCTAAAATGAATTGAACTTATTATTTTTCCACTAGCCGGCATTGAAAGTACAGCAATAAGAGAATTTATAATAGTAGAGTTAGATGCAACTGGTTTGCAAAAATATCTGCTTTTTTCTTTTGGATTAGTAACTAGATTGTTTTGGTCATTTCGTAGAAGGGATATAAGATTTTGTACTACCTTGCAATGAATTTATTGTTTTATAAATTTTGTTGTTGTTTATAATCGGATGATTAGCTATGTTTCTGTCAATCCTATCTTTTTCAGATTGTATTAGATTTACTGCCTGTTTTGTCTGAATTGAAAACAAGTACTTTTGTTTTGGTTTAATAACAGATAACGGAACAAATTTTTTGATAACATTTTGAATAGTTTTTGTAATATTTTCTGCTGCAGTGTGGATCATTAGAATATAAGCAAGGAGTATCAAAATCAAAATTATTAAAAAAATCTTTCATTTTTACTGTGTTCATCTTAGAATAATGATAGATGAGGCGCGGTTTAAGTTTGGTAGTAATAGAAAGAGAAGTTTTATCAACAGACATATAATTTCCTAAAGCAGACTCAACATTAATTGTTGTTATCTCTGGAATAGTTGAAAGATACAAATCTAATACCTTGGTTCATCACGAGGAAAATATGCGTCTCAAAATGTCTTCAATGAGTCTCAAATAATCTTTATGAACCTTAAAAATTGTTCTCAATGAGCTTGCAGTTATTTTAAGTGTCTCAATGAGTTTTAAATAATTTTTATGAGTCATAAATTGTCCCCAATTAGTTTTTCGTTGTTTTCAGTCTTTTAAAATTTCCTTATGAGTCTTAAACTATACTTAATGAGCTTTCTATTATCTTTACTATCTCAAAATGTCTTAAATAAATCTCAAATAATCATTATGCATCTCAAATTGTCTTCAATAAATCTCAAATAATCATTATGCATCTCAAATTGTCTTTAATGAGCTTTCCATTGTTCTAACTGTGTCTCAAAATATCCTCAATCAATATTACATATATAACCAAATTCATTCTATGCAATCGTGTTGCCCGTTACATCATGTATAACCTACGCTGCACGTTGAACATCGGAGTTAGTAAATCATCGAGATGGAAGCTCATCCAAACTGCTACAAAAAAACTTTTCATTTTCTAACAGCATAGAACTCAAATGCTCCTCCTCAATGACTGATCCACCAAGAAGTCAATGACTTCTTAGAATAAAGTGACGACAACATCAGATAAATTGACTCAAAACTGAAAACTCGATCTGCTTCTGGCCCTGACAGCATTCCGAACGAAGCACTCAAATCTTTATAACATAAAGTAATAATGGTTCTTACCAATACTGCTGATGCAATTTTTCCAAAAGCGTAAAAAGGTTTTCACCTCATAAACCTGGAAAGGATTCTGAGTCTTCTATGCGCCTTACAGAAGAAATAAACCAAGCAAACACATTGTTGAAAGTTTTAGACTAAAAAAAAAAACATGAAAGTGGTCTTTTTTTAGGCCAAAAAAACTTCCAAAAAGGTCTGCCAAAGACCTTATTTTAAACAGCTCATTTTTATAAAGCTAATAGCTTTATATTTAAACCGCAAAACTCTGGCAGTTAAATTTATGAATGACGTTCTTATCACCTTTGATAAAATATTTACGTACAAATTGTACGTACCGACCATCCTAGACAAATCTAAATTGGCAAACAACCTGTTTGTCGCTCCAAAACTAAATCCGGATGCACATCACCATTGTCAGTCCGCATGTCATTTCTGCGTCTTGAACCTCAATTACCTCAAATCTTACTCTACCTTGGTTTGTCAGAGCCCCATGATATGTTCAAAACGGCAATACATCAAAATTTTAGCCGAAAAGATTTTGATGACCTCAACCCGGATCAAAGATAAGAGACCAATCAATATCATCACTTCCTAAATTGGTTTACCTCACAATCACACCCCACAGCAGAAAGAGCGTCCGAACCAACCTTATATAAAATACAATCTCCTAACGGAAGGTATATGAGCCTTACGGTCTTGCATTTCCAGGTATAATCCGGGAGAGATTTATTTGTAGGCTCTTTCAGAAGGTAAATTATACAGTCTTTAGAAACACAAAAAATTGAGGCAGACTACCAGCCGAGGCAACACCAAACATACATCAACCAAACTACAGTTAGGACCAAATAATACTAAAAATCTATCACCAACGCACATATTAATTGCACTGGCAAGCAAACTTCAGACTGCTAACCAACCAAGCAACATATACCCTGTAGCATAGTAAAGTCAAGATGTACCCGCAAAAATATTACACAAAAACTCCACAACTATCCAAGTTAATACCAAGTTACTTATCTAAACACTAAGATGTACTAACATAAATTAAAGAATCCGATCGCAACATCATGGATTCTCATAGGAATCTAAATTTGAAATTGAAACTATCCCAAAACGTCCTTCCTTCGCACCGCAGCTCGTCTTTGTAAAAAGAGGCAAAAATTACCGCCGCCGCCTCATAAAAAACAAAAAAAATTGACCAACTTTAAAGGTTAAGGAAAAAAAAATTAAAAAATCGCTATATCATTTGGAGATTCTTCCTCTTTCACATAAGATTAAGCCTGATCCTTTGCATCAAACTTCTAGACATTTCTATTATTTGGCGCAAAACAACTTTTTTCTAAAAGACTCCAAATTCGACCAACTTCCGACACTTGTAGGCAGCCGGGAGCACAGATATCAAAAAATTTAAGTAAAAACGTGCCTCCATAGCAAAAACGCGCTGCACCCTCGACCAAACCACCAGTCCCTTTCATTGAGCTCTTCCCCACCTGCGCTAGAAACAAAAATTCCTATGGTCCATCCATTATTACGGTAAAAAAGCGCCAAATAAGTGGATTATTATTCTCAGCACAAAGTCTGTGTAAAGTCGAAGTGGTGCGGCTGGCGTTCCTGCACTGCGGTCTTTTGATCCTATTGTGCATCTCTAGTTCTTACTCATCTAGTAATTCCGTTTCTTCAATAAAATCCAAAAACTTTTGCCAAAAAATGTCTTTTTTGGAAAGGAAAAGAGTTGGTAATTCCAATCAATTAATTAATTACAAAACCACCACTCAAATTTTACAAACAACTTGTTTAAGCTCATCCATTCAGAAAACACTCCATAAGATTCTGACATCTTCACTCCCTTGATGAACCGTCAATTAATAAACCGTAAAACATTGAAGTGGGATAATAACGCCTAAGCTGCCATTAAAACTTGTAAGACCAACTCTTAGAATCTCTGTCCACAGTCAACACCTTGACTAAGAAGAGAAATAAAAAACAAATATTCGTTTACAAACGCCATCATAAAGAAGTGTCACTTAACCCAACGACAAACGCGCCTATAGTGCATCATCTCCTAGAAATGTTGATCAAATAAAATCGGAAAGAAAAGCAAGATTGTCTAAGTCATTTAGAAACTTGATACCAAACAGAAGATACTTTTGGTAATACGTCACATCCAACCGCTAAAAACAAAAAAAAAGGTATGTCTACGGTTACTTCCTACCAGGTAGCCACGGAATCAAATGTCCGTTGAATATGGTCTCTTTGACTCCAAACTCACCGACTAAAAATTAGTCCCAATGCAAATAAGCAACAGTAAAGTCGTAATTATGTTCAAACTGTTTTGGATATCAATTGGTAATTCTTCAGTAAAGACTAATTCTAAGAAGCAATATATGCACTTCAAAAACCAAAACATCACTCCAGGTTAACTACTGCAGCAGCGCTGACTTGTATTCATTTTTCATCCCACTCTTTCTAAGTTTTCAAGTCTCTCTCGCACACATGCACTCTTATGACACAACACCCCAATGCGCACACACTTGCAACGAACCACATCCGGTCGGCAAACTACCAAGCCCAGCGTTTAAAAAAAAATTAAATGCAAGATAGCAATTTTTGGAACCAAGCATACAAAAATGTTGAGCCAAAACCCGCCTAGCTGCTAAGCAGTATGACAAACTGCTACCGCTATCTGATTTTATCAACGCCTTTATCAACTTAGCCCCAAGCCAAGTAGGCTGTACTAAAAGATATCAGGGAAAACTATAACAAAAAAACGGAACAAGAACTAGTAAACTTTCAAGCAACTCCGTTACCGTAAAACGTGAAGTGACAGATAGCAATGTAATTTTTTTAGGTTATGTGCGTACCGTGACGCATATTATCATTGATATTGATAATACGGGATATTAATATTGGCTTTAATATTGACTGGTTTTAGGTTATGTGAATCACACTAATTTCAATATTATCAATAGTATCAATCAAAGAAACAAATTAGATTCAATACAACAATTGAAAAGGGAAAAATTAGGTATTGACATTTTTAGGTTAGGTGCGTGCTGTCAATCTTAATTTATCAGATTTATATGTAATATAGTATTAAACGATGTAAGAGTTATGACATAATAATCTCAAAGCGACAAACTAAGTGTGAACATTTTCAAGTTGACGCGTAATGTGTTAGTGCGGTGACACTAATTTGCAAGATTATATTTAATTGCTTCGCGGCAGAACTTTTAAAGTTATGGACGTTTCAGGAAACTGAATTTCAATTGAAAATTATTAATAATATTTTGATTAAAAATTAATTAAAATCTCAATTTATATAGAACCGAATCAATTATCTGTGCTTGTCTCTTGGCCGCTGTAATTTTAAGATTGAGTTTGAATAAATTATTAATATATTTCATTATATAGAAATGTTATTAAAGTCAAATTCAATTGAGAAATGAAAAAGTATACGGATTATCCAAACTAAAGTATACATTGATCATCCATACGGAACGAAATTGGAGTTTAAATTTTAATTAAATTATATCAGTTTTTGGATACGCTTTAATTTAAATTCGCAGTCAACCTACTAAAATGCAATGGTACACATTTCAAAATTTATTTTCAGTGACAGTTTTACATTCAACCTTGACATGTATTTTTCACTTCGGTGCCAACTTAAGGAAATACTTGCAAAGCCTTGAAATCTCGTAATATAATAAAAATCCTCTCACAGCAGCCACGTAAAATTTTTCTTTTTGCAATTTTAAAACCAACAAAGGACAAACAACACACGAACAGGATCAATAGTGATAACAATGTTGCTTACGAGGTGTAACAAGCAAATCCCTGAAGGGCACACTGAGTAGCAAAGTGATGTAAATAATGCAAGAGTAATAGGCCGTGGGGGTGGTTGGATGAGATTTTTTTCCGCTCAAATGAAAACTCGGAACCATTTCCTCCCCCTTTCATTATTCATAGGAATCACTTCGAATTTGCTGGCAGGGATAAATGCCGAGATTAAGTTATAGCTATACACACCGAGAGGAAATTGATGGAATGCTTGCTGCAGCCAGTGATGGATTCATTAACTTCCCCCGGATTTGTCAAAATTAAATGAGCTTATTACAAATACAATAACAGTGTATGGGGGGAAAACAAAACAAATTTTAAAATAGAAACCTATTTTTAGTGAACAGTGTTTGAATGGTAGTAGAGTAGCAAATTTTAAAATATTTAATTGGAAAAATCCTGTTTTATATATTTCAATTTGTTGATTAACGACGGGAAGCAATAAATGTTCAAAATATAAATCAATTTTATTTACCAAAATATTTACGATTGAATTTTTTTATGAAGCAGATGATTAAATAAATTTAATTGCATAAATATACTAAATTTTTAATATTTATAAATAAACATTGAGACGAAGAGCATCCCTATATTGGGGGGAACAGTAATTGATTATACGCGCGAATGAAAGGAATTGGAGACAAGAGACAAGTCATATCATATGCTTTTGACCCTTTAGTAATATATATTAATGTGTAACGAAGGGAAATGTAAATCAAGGATCAAAGGTGCTGGTAGCTTGAAATTGCGTCAATTAATCAAGCATATAGCACATCCATTATTGTTCTCTTATGCAAGATTCATTGAAAGGATAAATAATTAATTTTTATGTGCTACGCTGAAATTAGATTTACATTAATTAATATTTAAGTAATTATTAAAAAAATACGCCAGGGTTCAAATAATGCGGGTTTTAGTTTTAAAGAATAGCGAAATGATGTAACTTTGTAATTTTGCACAGTTAGATCAAAATTCAGTGTACAGTTTTGAGGTTCTGAGATTTTTGTTAAACGTTAGATGTTATCAAAAATTAATTTTAATTTTTATTGAATTTTATTCAGTTGACGGAAATGATGTTTGGCTGCACTGTTGCCAACTTTAATTTAAATCTAACGTATAAATATGAAACCATGTTTTTTTATTAAGGGCGCGGTTTAAGGATCGGTGGTCCTTCGTATCGGATTCAAACAGTTTCGTGAAAATTAATTAATCCGTTAATAATTCAACCGCTTCGGCATTCATGGTTTCAGCAACAAACATTAATCATTTTGCTTCATTACATCACTCATACCCGAAAAGACCTTCGGCCTTCTAGAACAAGGCTGATGAGGTCAATAGAGTATAATGCCAATTTCATTTCACATAGAAAAAAACTGCATCTTAATGCAATATATAATATCTTATCCAATGCATATATACTTTGTACAGTTTGAGTTAGTGTGCAGATTGTTGGTACAGAGTGCGGCAGCAAATATTGATACTTTGAAAATTCGAAATTATATTTATTATTTTAAATCCTTTTTTCCGTGTTTCTACCTAATAAAGATTTATAACTACACGATTTTTAAAATAATATCCTGCAAGTAACGCCCCTCCATTATAAATATACCAAATTAATCAATTTCTGAAACTCCAGTTGACTCTGTAGAGCATAGCAATGGCTATGTAAGCCATTGCTGGACAAATATTCTCCTTAAAGTGAGCTACGGTCTTTGGATGATCGTTGTAAACAATAAAGATCAGATATCCCCATAAAAAAAGAAGTCGCAAGGGGTGTCCACACATCCCCAACATCAATTTCTTAAAAAAAAGTTCGTAATCATGTTGACATCGTCAGCCATTTATACGCCACTGCTGGCGTTGTAACCTCTTCTCTGCCCGTAATGCTGGCAACTTACATTACAAGAAACCTACAGTTTTAAGTGGATTCAGAACCACTGGAGAGATTGTTCATCACTCCACCAGAGAAGGTTTTTAGCCGTAAAACCCCACGCTGGCAAGGCGGGTTGAGGAGTAGGAAAGCGTATAAACATGTGAAAAGTATATCACAGTATATGGGAATCAAACCCACGGTGCAGCGGTCGGATGCCTAAACCACTGCGCCACGCTCTCTCCTCATGTTGACATATCGCTCAAAATTCACGGTAACTGCATCCTCGTTTTCTTTAAAAAAAACAATAATCCTTACTATCGCCAATGCACACCAAACAGTTTCACGTTGCAAATGAAGGAGCTTCTCATAAAGTTCTCTGGGATTGTTAGTACTCCAGCGCGCGTTTTGTCTATTCTAAAAGCTATCGTACATCCTAAAAATATTATAAATATTTGCCGTAGGTTCGTTTATTGCCTGGATGAAATAGCAATTGCCTAAATATAATTTTGTGGTATTGCCGAAGTTCAGTTGCAATAACGTTGTAGTGACGAATATAACGGCGATCCGCCTTCGTTTCGAACCCTTTGTCTAGCGGAAATATCACAAATCAGGAAAATTCTGATGCGGACAGAACAAGTGTGTTGACTACATACCCAACCACGCACGGACCGCCATCAAAACGCCTTACCCTTTTTTACAGGGAGACTCGTCGTAGTAACGGGCCAATATAATCATATCAGCTTATCCATCCAAGCCACTTCTCCACGCTGACCTAGACAGCGCTCTCAATGAAAACATCCCAACAATTCTCGGAGGAGACCTGAATTCGAAACACAAAGTATAGAATTGCAACAACATCAACGCCAGAGGTAAATCCCTATTAAAATACAGCAAACAGCACAGAATTAAAATACACACTCCAGACATGCCCACTTTCTTCATCCACCCGACATCCTTGACATAGCCATAACTAAACTGTTCAACAATAACATCACCATAACAGTATTAGATGAACTTCAATCAGACCATCTACCAGTGCTTCTACAAATCTCAAACGTTTCAAACCCCAATTTCAACAATTGCCAAAAACAGACCAACTGGCCTAATTTTACTAAGTACATGCTAGAAGAACTAGGACCACTTCCAATAATTAACACAAATGCAGACATTGATAATATTGTTCAAAATTTAACATCGGCTATACAAGCTGCTCAACATAAAGCAACAACAGTGTTCCAATTCAGCACTAAAGACCCATTAGGGCTACCAACTTCCCTGAAAAACCTCATTGCTACAAAAAATAAAGCAAGACAAAAATTCACGCGCACCAGATCTGAACATGACAAAAGAAATGCTTGCAAACTACAACAGTAAGTTAAAAACGACATCAAAAAGCATTCAAAAATCAGCAATGGGAACATGCATTTAAAGATAACACCAGTGACATTCCCAAAATATGGGACATTTCAAAACGACTGCGAATGAATCAAGCTACCATCCCAGCTCTACACGGCCAACAAGGTATGGCCTACACTGAAAAGGAAAAAGCTGATGCCATTGCTATGTCCCTAGAAGACCAGTGCAGCCCTGCGTACGACATCCTTGACACAAATAACATGGAAGAAATTGAAAATGAAGTTGAACAACATCTCCAATCAACAAAAGAACAACCACTACAACACACCACCCCCAAAAAAGTAGCAAAAATTATCAAAAAAGCTCCAGGCTTGGACGACATCACGTACAGAGCCATAAAACACTTGCCAAAGAAAGCTGTCGTTGGTCTCACCAACATAATTAATGCCATCCTCAAACATGGATACTTTCCCGAATTTAGGAAGTTGGGCATAATAATTGTTTTTCCCAAACCGGCTAAATCACCTAAATTTCCACAGAATTACCGACCAATCAGCCTGCTAAACTCTCTTAGCAAAATTGCAGAAAAATTAATTAATTCTTTCTATGATACAATCGCATATGGAACAAAATCCAAACATCATCCCAGACCACCAGCACGGTTTCAGGAGAGGCCACTTAACATCTCATCAACTGGCCAGAGTCACAGACTACGTCAGCACAGGATTCTGTGCCAAGAAATCGACGGGTGTCATATTCTTTGACATAGAACAAGTTTTCGACAAAGTATGGCACCAAGGGCTCATAGCTAAAATATATCGACTGGGATTCCACAAGCAATTGAGGAAAATCATTCATTCCTATCTAACAAAAAGAAAATTTCAAGTGAAAATTGGACAAACATTATCAAGTATAAGACCAATCACAGCCGGGGTACCACAAGGATCGGCACTTTCACCATCATTATACAACATCTATGTTGGGGACATGCCTACCCCCGACAACGGCACCATAATAGCCCAATACGCCGACAATACAGCTATCCTCTACACTGCTTCATAAAACTCATCACCAGCAAACTACAACATGCCGCCAACCTCATATCCAATTGGACAGACAAATGGGGCATAAAAATCAACCCAGTAAAGAGCCAAGCCATACTCCTCTCAAAACGAAGAAAAAATCCTCAAGGCAGCGTCACAATTGACAATACGGATATACCATGAACAAAACGGGTAAAATACCTTGCAATAACAATGGACAAATCACTCACATGGCAGACACATACGCAAAACGTGAGAAACGTCAACACAGGTATTACCATGAAGCTATACTCATTATTAACTAACAAGAAAATGACACTCAAAAACAAAATCCTGCTGTACAAATCTACCATTAGACCCCAGCTCACCTATGCGTCACCTGTGTGGAGAACCACGGCAAAGATCCACCTAAAGACTTTAGAAGCCCGTCAATCAAACTGCCTCCGTATCATCACAGGTGCCCCATGGTACATCAGAAACGTCGACCTTCAAAACGACCATAAAATAACCACGCTCAAAGAGCACAACAACCGCTCTACGATTTTTCGAAAAAGCAGAAGTTCACGACAACCCAGGGATCAGGAGCATAACAGACTACCTACCACAGTATCAAAAAAGATACAAAAGCCCGATAGACCTGATCTCTCAAGAAACAGAAACATAAATGATCTAACCCGCAGTAAACTACATGCAAAAGACACAATGCGACTAATTAACTTAACTGAAAATTAGCCGCACAAAATGTAACACCGCCCAGCAGGCAAAAACATAAGTCAGCAAGAAAACATGGGAGAAATCCCGCTTACTTGCAATCAGTGAAGACTAGTACAGGCCAATAGTTTAGAAAGGAGTGGCCCACCCAACCACCCACACAAGTGTTAGTTATCAAAAAGTTGGTTCTCTTGTGACAAAATAAATTTTAACGTCCGCACAAAAAAAACATCAATTTTTTTTTATGACAAACACTTGTGCGGGTGGGTTGATCACTAAAGAGCATAGTAACGGGCCAATAATTTGAAAAGGAGTAGCCCACCCACCCACCCAAGGGTTCGTTATCAAAAGATTGGATCACAACCTTCTTTTGTGACAAAACAACTTTTAACTCCGCACAGAAAAAAACATCAATTTTTTGATGACAAACACTTGGGAGTGAGTTGGTCACTCCAGAGCACAGTAACGGGCTAATAGTTTAGAAAGGAGTGGCCCACTCAGCCACCCAAGTGTTAGTTATCAAAAGGTTAGTTCTCTTGTGACAAAATAACTATTAACGTCCGCACAGAAGAAAAACATCAACTTTTTTGATGACAAACAATTTGACGAGTGGGTTGGTCACTCCAGAGCACAGTAACGGGCCAATGGTTTAGAAAGGAGTGGCCCACCCACCCACCCAAGTGTTCGTTGTCAAAAAATTGAATTACAATTTTCTTTTGTGACAAAATAACTTTTAGCGACCGCACAGAAAAAAAACATCAATTTTTTTGATGACAAACACTTCGGCGGGTGGGTTGGTCACTCCAGAGCATAGTAACGGGCCAATAATTTGTGAAGGAGTAGCCCACCCACCCACCCAAGTGTTCGTTATCAAAAGATTGGATCACAACTTTCTTTTGTGACAAAATAACTTTTAACGTCCGCACAAAAAAAAAACATCAATTTTTTTGATGACAAACACTTGGGCGGGTGGGTTTGGTCACTCCAGAGCATAATAACGGGCCAATAATTTGTGAAGGAGTAGCCCAACCACCCACCCAAGTGTTCCGTATCAAAAGATTGGATCACAACTTTCTTTTGTGACAAAATAACTTTTAACGTCCGCACAGAAGAAAAACATCAATTTTTTTTATGACAAACACATGGGCGGGTAGTTGGTCACTCCAGAGCATAGTAACGGGCCAATAATTTGTGAAGGAGTAGCCCACCAACCCACCCAAGTGTTCGTTATCAAAAGATTAGATCACAACCTTCTTTTGTGACAAAATAACTTTTAACGTCCGCAGAGAAAAAAACATCAATTTCTTTTATAACAAACAATTTGGCGGGTGGGTTGTTTACTCCAGAGCACAGTAACGGGCCAATAGTTTAGAAAGGAGTAGCCCACAAACAAAAGTGTTAGTTATCAAAAAGTTGTTTCACAACCTTCTTTTGTGACAAAATAACTTTTAACGTCCGCACAGAAGAAAAACATCAATTTTTATTTATGACAAACATTTGGGCGGGTGGGTTGGTCACTCCAAAGCACAGTAACGGGCCAATAGATTAGACAGGAGTAGCCCACCCACCCACCCAAGTGTTACTTATCAAAAGGTTGGTTCTCTTGTGACAAAATAACTTTTGATGTCCGCACAGAGGAAAAACATCAATTTTTTTGATGACAAACACTTGCGCGGGTGGGTTGGTCACTCCAGAGCATAGTAACGGGCCAATAGTTTGGAAAGGAGTAGCTTACCCAAGTGTTCGTTATCAAAAGATTGGATCACAACCTTCTTTTGTGACAAAATAACTTTTAACTTTTTTGATGACAAACAATTTGGCGGTTGGGTTGGTCACTCCAGAGCACAGTATCGGACCAATAGTTTGGAAAAGAGTGGCCCACCCACCCACCCAAGTGTTAGTTATCAAAAGGTTGGTTCTCTTGTGACAAAATTACTATTAATGTCCGCACATAGGAAAAACATCAATTTTTTTTATGACAAACAATTTGGCGGGTGGGTTGGTCACTCCAGAGCATAGTAACGGGCCAATAGTTTGAAAAAGGGTAGCCCACCCACCCACCCACCCAAATGTTCGTTATCAAAAGATTGGATCACAACCTTCTTTTGTGACAAAATAACTTTTAACAGCACAGAAAAAAAAAAATCAATTTTTTTGATGACAAACAATTTGGCGGGTGGGTAGGTCACTCCAGAGCACAGTAACAGGCCAATAGTTTGGAAAGGAGTAGCCCACCCACCCACCCAAGTGATGGTTATCAAAAGGTTGGTTCTCTTGTGACAAAATAACTATTAACGTCCGCGCAGATTAAAAACATCAATTTTTTTGATGACAAACAATTTGGCGGGTGGGTTGATCACTCCAGAGCATAGTAACGGACCAATAGTTTGGAAAAAAGTAGCCCACCCACCCACCCAAGTGTTCGTTATCAAAAGATTGGATCACAACTTTCTTTTGTGACAAAATAACTTTTAACGTGCGCACAGAAAAAATTTTTTTTGATGACAAACAATTTGGCGGTTGGGTTGGTCACTCCAGAGCACAGTATCGGACCAATAGTTTGGAAAAGAGTGGCCCACCCACCCACCCAAGTGTTAGTTATCAAAAGGTTGGTTCTCTTGTGACAAAATTACTATTAATGTCCGCACATAGGAAAAACATCAATTTTTTTTATGACAAACAATTTGGCGGGTGGGTTGGTCACTCCAGAGCATAGTAACGGGCCAATAGTTTGAAAAAGGGTAGCCCACCCACCCACCCACCCAAATGTTCGTTATCAAAAGATTGGATCACAACCTTCTTTTGTGACAAAATAACTTTTAACAGCACAGAAAAAAAAAAATCAATTTTTTTGATGACAAACAATTTGGCGGGTGGGTAGGTCACTCCAGAGCACAGTAACAGGCCAATAGTTTGGAAAGGGGTGGCCCACCCACCCACCCAAGTGATGGTTATCAAAAGGTTGGTTCTCTTGTGACAAAATAACTATTAACGTCCGCGCAGATTAAAAACATCAATTTTTTTGATGACAAACAATTTGGCGGGTGGGTTGGTCACTCCAGAGCATAGTAACGGACCAATAGTTTGGAAAAAAGTAGCCCACCCACCCACCCAAGTGTTCGTTATCAAAAGATTGGATCACAACTTTCTTTTGTGACAAAATAACTTTTAACGTGCGCACAGAAAAAAAAACATCAATTTTTTTTATGACTAACACTTGGGCGGGTAGGTTAGTCCCTCGAGAACACAGTAACGGGCCAATAGTTTAGAAAGGAGTGGCCCAACCGCCCACCCAAGTGTTAGTTATCAAAAGGTTGTTTCTCTTGTGACAAAATAACTTTTAACGCCCGCACGGAGGAAAAACATCATTTTTTTTATGACAAACACTTGGGCGGGTGGGTTGGTCACTCCAGAGCATAGTAACGGGCCAATAGTTTGGAAACAAGTAGCCCACCCACCCACCCAAATGTTCGTTATCAAATGATTGGATCAAAACCCTCTTTTGTGACAAAATAACTTTTAACGTCTGCACAGAAAAAAACATCAATTTTTATTATGACAAACAATTTGGAGGGTGGGTTGGTCACTCCAGAGCACAGTAACGGGCCAATAGTTTGAAAAAAAAAATGGCCCACACACCCAAGTGTTAGTTATCAAAAAATTGGATCACAACCTTCTTTTGTGACAAAATAACTTCTGAGTTTCACACCGAAGACAAATAATTATTTTTTTATGACAAAAACTTAGGCGGATGGATGGGTCACTCCAAAGCATAGTAACGGGTCAATAGTTTGGAATGGAGTAGCCCATCCACCCACCCTAGTGTTAGTTATCAAACGGTTAGATCACGACCTTGTCTTGTGACAAAATAACTTTTAACGTCCGCACAGATTTTTTTTTATAACAAACACTTGGGCGGGTTGTTTGTTCACTCCAGAGCGTAATAACGAGCCAATAATTTGAAAATGAGTGGCACCCACCCACCCAAATGTTAGTTATCGAAAGATTGTATTACAACCTTCTTTTGCGACAAAATGATTTTTTACGTCCGCAAAGAAGACAAAACAATTTGTTTTATGGCAAATACTTCAAAGCATAGTAACGGGCTAATAGTTTGGAATGGAGTAGCCCACCCTTCCCCCCAAGTGTTATTTATCAAAAAGTTGGATCACGATCTTCTGACATCCGCATAGAAGACAAACAATTTTTTTTGCACTGCAATTGTTTACTTCGTGAAGGCCAGGATTCGAACCGTACAACACTTAGTTAAGCACGGAGCCGCAGATAGGTGTATGCACGCCCCCCAAGTCGCTGATAAGTATTCTTTCCCAGGGTTCGAGAAGTGAATGCTGTGAGCCGTAGATGGTTCTAGAAGTTCTAGAAGAGGTTATAGCTTGTAGAGCAACCTAGGGACGTGGTGGTCGTTATTGAAGATTGGTGGTATAAGTAGTATCCTTAGAAGTTGGGAAGCTACCTACGGTAGAAAGTGCAAAACCATAAGTAGGGTGCAAGCTGGAATGCCTTAGATTCATTCCCAGGGCAGTCGTCGATGTAGAGGTAAAAATATTACGCGTTCATGAGCGTAACGTAGGGTTAACGGTTGTGGCTTTAGGAGCACTATTACTTTTGAAAAGACTGTCTATGCTTTCATCAGGTCTGGTAGCTCAATAGTCACTGACTCTTTAGCATGAACGCTCGATATTTATACGCTCTGTTTATAAAGGAGCAAAAATCCGTAATCAGTGGTCAAGACTAAACTACATCCTATCTTATTTCCTTTAATTGGCGATAGAGATAAGCCCCAGAAATCGATACCTAAAATATTTTGATATCTGAATTGTTCATTCGCAAGTCATAAAATTAAAAATAAAGTATGACAAATACTCTGCGCTTCGCGATTGTTAGAAGTAAAATCATTGTGTAGCTGTGCTCACATAACCTTAAATATGTTAAAGTCCAATCTAACATATAAAGCGTCATGACATGAAAATGTTGATCTTCAATATCGCTTCAATATAATCCAAAAAAAATGTTGACAAGTAATCTGTCACTTCGCAGTTGTTAGTTTTGACAGAATCCGGTCGTTTCAAAATCAAAATTAAAAATATTGACATCTAACTTATCACTTCGGAATTGACAGTTGAGAAAAACATTGGTGTTAATTTAGTCTAAAATATTTTGATATCTGATCTGTCACATAACCTAAAAAATGTGACAATTTAATTTAATTTAAGTCATGGCATGAATATAACATAGTGTCACAGTATTCACATAACCTAAAATATATTAATACCTAAACTGTCGCATAAAGACGAACATAAACTAAAAATCTCAATCCTCGTCGCTTCAATATAATCACAATTGATCTGATACTTTGCGGTTGACAGTTAAAAAAAATATATGTTTAGATAACCTAAAATATTTTGATATCTGATCAGTCACATCTAGCGTCATAACACGGACATAACCTTAAAACGTAAGATAATCTGTCGTTTCACAATTTTTATGTCACAATAGGAACACAAAAAAAAAATTTTACACGATAGGCTCGCCAACAGACAACAAATATTTTCTAAAAGATCATTCAGGAAGTTTGTTAGAGGATGTCCCTCTGGCGATGAGATATGATATGTGGTATCAGCACGATGGTGACACCTCCGCACTATGTGTAACATAATTTTTTAAAAGACGTTTAAATTGGTAGATCTGAACAGCACCACTAGCCCCCAAAAACTTCGGACTTAACTTGTTTAAACTATTACTTGTGTGACATATAAAAGATTTTGTATACCAAACAACACCAACAAAGACATTTTTGAGAGAGCAGAATAATTCGGAGTAACAATAATATGATACGTAGACAACCACATATATTTTTTTTGAAGAGTCAAAATGTGTCTCAAAAGTAACAGTAGCCGCTTTGAAAAATCTTTATAGTGAATCTAAACTAAAATAAAAACAAATATTAGCTTTTCTAAAACTGTAACACTATGTATTTTGAAAACGGTTTAGAGCATAACGTTATAAGGCTCTTTACTATATTTGGTCTAAAGATTACGTACACAAAGCTGTGACCTCACGTCGTCGTATATATATAATAGAATCACCATTTGGCTTATAAAGTTTTTACTATATTTACTTATATGTGTAGAAAATAAGTTATGTATAATGGTTGTTGACCTAGGTCCTTCAAGCCATTAAGAAATACGCGCCCGTTAAATATGTTTTAATTGGAACAGACCGTAAATAAGTCGTACGTTTTGGAAGTGGGCCTAAGGAAATTATGCAACCGCATAAATATTTGGATGGGATTTCTAATAGCCGGTCGTAAAGAAGCTAGCGCGATGAGCGGCGATTGCTTTCGATTTCGCTTTAATAGAACGGAAATTCCCTCTCGAAAAATAAAATTTAAAAAAGATGATATTAATAATGTAGGAGATGTGCCAAGCGGTTTCTTCCAGTGCGCACACATGTCTGGATGGGAATCGCTTATGTTAGAAGGGAGAAATTTTCATTCTGAAATTGGTCTTCTTGTTGAGATAAGGAGATATTTAAACGAATTGGACCGTGCGAAGCGGCAATTTCATTTAAAATCACTACTATTAGCAAATGTAATTTCATTTTACACTCAGTGGAGTTCAGATTGTTAAACTAATAGCGATCTTGATACGAAACAAATATCGGAATCGTTGAATTAAATTATAAGGGTAAAGTTTACTAAATTAAAAATAAAAAAACCATCCCATTAATTGATAAAACGGTTGTGCGCATATCACAAAGTTAAACATTTTGATCATGATTGGAATTCAAATTAATTAACATCCAAGCATATTACTTGTGATGTAAGTAATTAATAAATTATTAATTAAGCAGAAACACTGAAACGACATTATAAGAAGGAAATTCCTAAATTTAATATTAAACAATTAAAATTATTTGTTAAAAAACAATTTAAAATTATGTTTTTACCACAAAGTATTTGTGGTAAAAAACTTAGTGTTTTATTTAGTTATTATTATGGATTACCACATAGTAAAAGTCTCAACCATCCTTTATTATAATTATAGTTAAAAAAATTTGAAAGAAAGCAGAAATAATTAGTTTGGTTAGTTTGTGAAGTGAAATAAGATTAATAGGTCAGGTCCAGTTTTGATATGATAGAACTAACCAATCTAACCTGAGAAGACAAAAAAAAAAATTGAAGACACAACAAACAGAACAATAGAAAAATTAGCAAATGAATGAAAGAACACACACTGCAATTGGCAACTTAGAAGGCAGTCTATTGTGGATTTGGATGATGCTTCATCACCAAAAATCGCAATAAGTAAAAAATATGATGAAACGTTCTGATTACGTATACCGTCAAAAATTTCAAACTTTGCAATGGTGCAGTAGGATCGCACCAAGCAACAACAGTGTTATCATTTCTCAACACATCAATAGCAACCCTCGTACGTTACGAAGACAACTAATAAGAGCCAAACCAACTTTGCAGTACAAAAAAACCAATTCCAAAATCCCCAATCAATGCCCAATAGTAGAAAAATATTTACCAAAATTATGACGGAACTCAGATCTCGTCATCTTCCAAAACAAATTCACTAGACCAGTTCGGATTTAAAAAAAAAAACAATGGCAAATGTTATCCAAGCAATGTTTTACTGTGAACTTATGAGTATGGATGTAACTTAAGCAACCGGAAGAATATCCAAAACCTAACAGTCATTTCTAAAACTCTACATAACAAACTACTGACAACATCGGAAAAGTCTAAACTGCTCTACAATGCACCAGCATACAAATATTGTACGAGAGGCCTTATGCAGCTGCCTAGATTAGGTTAGCTGTAGTAACTAAGCTAATCCAAAAAAGATAATCTCAGACCTACCGGCTTCTGTAATCTAGTAAAACCCAGAACATATCTAAGAAATGCGGAGCGTAAATACAAGAACTACATTCATATCAGAAGAGATATAGATAGTACAGTTAATTATGCAAAATTATCGTTATTCCTGGATCTAAAGGCGGCATTTGATAGTGTGAATAGAGAAAAACTGAGGAAGTGTATGAGAGAGAGAAAAACTAGCGAGCACCTGGTAAGAAGAATGAAAGAAGATTATGAGGAGACAGCAAGCAGAGAACGGGAAACTGAGTGAAAGATTTTGGACAACAAAAGGAGTAAGACAGAGATGTCCATTGAGTCCCACTTTGTTTGCAACCTACATAGCAAATGTAAAAAAAAAATGAGGTTAGCTCAAGCAGGAGGGGTAGTAGTCGGCAGAGAAAAAGTGTGGTCGCTAGCATATGCAGACGATATGGTAATTATAGCAAAAGAAGCAAAAGAAATAAAAGAAATGATTAAAAGTTTAGAAAAACATTTTAGAAAAAAAATTATTGCAATAGGAACGGGTATGCTAGCCAAGAAATTGAAAGAATGAAAGAATCTAGGAGGGAGACATGGTACAAAATTATGGAAAGAGATAGAGATATACAAAGACAAGAAAGGAGAATACGAGTGAAAGAGTCTAGGTACAACGCAAATTATGAACATATTATAGAAAGCAAACTGCCAATGTACCTAGAGAGCGATAGATCTAGTAAAAATGATAAAAAGATGATTGCAAGATTGGAAGAATGCCGAAAGGCAATAAAATAAACGTATTATATGTATATACACTTATAGGTACGCCTTTTGCCGAAGCGGTGAAGCCAACATGTTCGGTGCATGTGACGTCAGTTGTGATTAAGAACGCGTAGATAGCAAGCGACATAAAGTTAAACGCGTGTATAAACAAATTTTTAGGTACTTAATAGCTACCAAAATCTCTATGAATCTTGTATAGGATACTTGGCGCATAGCGTTGGTAAATTATTTAATTTTTACTTCACATACATATTGAATTTTGTTTATCAATAATAAATTCTCTTTTTAACGTGAAGACATTTTTATGAGCTTTTGTATAACACAAGATAATTAGAATTCAAAACTTCGCTTATTTGCTGTTTAGATTGAGAAAGTTGTGAACTGCAAACTTTCTCAATCTGAAGTCGTTACATTCCATCAATTTGTGTTTTAAGACTAAGCCTTGGGCCAAAAAACCTTCCTTAAAATCTGACAGTAGTAACAGATTATAATAATCTTTGAAATTTCTTGAAACAATGTTTTTATTTAAGGCAGGCAAAAAAATATTGAGTGCACTTGTGCCAAAATACTTTTTTCGCCTGCCTCTACCAAAACCATCTGTTTCGCCTCTAAAATGAAGGCCGAAACGACAATATAAAGGCCCATGGGCCTAAAAAACGTTTGCGGTATTTAATTGGCTGTAAATCACAATTTCATATGATGAAGTCATACCCTAAAAGCTGACAGTAGTGACATATTCCCTGAAATCAAAGTGACAATTGACAGTTATTCACTTGTTTATAAGAGCTGCAAGTATGCAAGAGGTGAGAAAAACATCAAATTCTTTCATGACCAACACTTAGGTGGGTGGTTGAGTCACAGTAAAAAAAGTCACCCTGCCAAAATTTAAACTTTGTTCCCGCCCACCCACCCAAGCGCTAATGATCAAGTGATTCATTATTACACAATTCTCTAAAATTAAAGTGACAATTGACAGTTATTTACTTGTTTATAATAGTGGCAAGTACGCAAGAAGTGTGAAGAACATTAAATTCTTTCATGACCAACACTGGGGTAGGTGAGTGGGTCACAGTAAAAAGAGTCACCCTGCCACAATATAAACTTTGTTCCCGCCCACCCACCCAAGCGCTAGTGATCAAGTAATTAAGTGTTAAACAATTCTCCGATATGTTAATAACAATTGACAGTTACTCACTTGTTTATAGTAACTGCAAGTACGCAAGAGGTGAGAAGAACATTAAATTCTTTCATGACCAACACTTGGGTAGGTGGGTGGTCACAGTAAAAGAAGTCACTCGCCCTCAATTTAAACAGAATTATTTATTCAAATTTGTCTTTTGCAATCATGCGATGCCGTGGTCAAACAAAGCACACTAACGAGGTTTGTAGAACCAAAACAATTGTCTGTGCTTGACATAATAGTACAAACGCAGATACATACAAGGTGTTCAAAAAAGAATGTACAATATTTAAGGGGGTGGTAGTACAAACCACAACAAACATAAAGTCTTAATAAACATGGGTTGTCATAGCAACGGTTTCGGAGATATGGAACATTATTTATTTTAATATATTTTTGAAAAGAACATAGTTGGGCAATTCCACGTCAAGTGAGCAGTCCATTTCACGCGACCCTCTCCAATTTAGCTCAAATATTGTACACTTATTTGAGTAACCAAAATATGACTTCATGCCAAATTTCAGACCTCTAAGTCACATAGTTTGCCTTGTAGAGTTAATTGATTTTTGCGGCAATTTTTTAAGTTAACTTTATTTTTTTTTAATTTCATTTATCTTAATTGCATTTTAATTCAGATTTTTGATATCTTGTCGCGCACGCGCAGAAAATAAAATAAACAAGTTTTTTTCTTCAAAAATTCATATCTCAAAAGTTGCCACCGATTAATACTTCAAATTTTGGGCAAAGATAGCCTAAAGTATGTACTTTAAGATGCTTGAATAAAAATTTCCCACACTAGTGGTAGTTTTGGCTCTAGAGTCTCTTGAACGCACAAAACCATTTTTCAATCAAAATTTTACAGGGTGTTAATGAATAGGGGTAACAAACTTTTAGGGTGAGTAGGGGGGTTCATTTGAGACACTTTTTAATCATAAACTTATAGGCAAACATGTTCACCCTAGAAGCTGCACGTCAAAATTTTTTTGTTTTTTTTTTTATACCATATTCGATATATCTCTACTAAAAGTCTAAATTAAAAAAAAAAAAACAATAGAATATAAAAATTATAGGCAATTAAATTGTCCATCTTTTTTGAACAGCATATCTGGATCTATCTCTAACCGTACTTATGTCATAAATTAAAGAATGATTTTTTTATTTTTTTTTGTTAAAAATTATGTTTAAAAGTCAAAAATTAAAAAAAAAAATGAATTTCGAAATTAAAAGCCATTCAATTGCGCATTTTTCACCTAATAACATGTTTTAATGTAGCTCCTACCGATTGTGTGCTATTAAAAAATACTTCAAGGGGAACATTTTTTAACCTTACTTAAAAAAACATTAATAGAATGTTACAAATTTGACAGAAAAAAAAAAATTTTTAAATTAAAAAAAAATTATAGGCCTAAGCCTTATTAAATTCTAATAATTTTAGTTTAAGAGTCTAATTTTATTTTCAAAATTTAAAATATAATAAAAATATTATAATTTAAAAAATATATATACAGAGTATATTGATGTAAAGTTTCATGTGGAACCTAATTAGCAAGTACTCATTTGCTTTTTTTGGGGACCCACGGTATGCATCTGATTCAAATCTGGAAGCTAATGATACTTATTAAGTATATTAATTTTAAAAATTCAATAGTAGTGCGACACGTGATCTTTTGAATCTTAAGGCCTGAATTTTCTCATGGCATACTTTTTTTTGTATAAAGATCACTTTCTGAAAGTGCACACAAAAAAATTTAAAAACCAGTCTAATATCAAAAATTTTGATTAAAACATGGTTTTGTGCGTTCAAGAAGCTCTAGAGCAAAAACTACCATAAATTTTTGAAAAAAAACTGTTTTTTTTTTATTTTCTGCGCGTGCGGAATAAGATAACAAAAATCTGACCGCTGCATTTGATTCCTTAGGAAATTTCCCATCGATTATGACTATTCTTCCAGACTGAAATGCAATTAAGATAAATAAAGTTAAAAGTTGAACTTAAAAATTGCCGTAAAATTCAATTGGCTCTACGAGGCAAACTATGTGACCTAAAGATCTGAAATTTGGCATGAAGTCATATTTTGGGTACTTAAATAAGTGTACAAAATTTGAGCTAAATCGGAGAGGGTCGCGTGAAATAGACTGCTCACTTGACGTAGAATTGCCCAGTTATAGAATGTTCGAAGTGCCCTCCTTCCATTTCCAAACAGGCACAACATCTTTGAAGGACAATCGTACTCTTTCTAAAACCCCCTCATTGGCTCGGATATCTTGGCACTTTTCATTAATTTTTAACTGAAGCTCCTCAAGGCTATTTACAGGAGTAGCATACACTAATAAATTCAAATATCCCAACAAAAAAAATGAAGAAGGTTTAAATCAGGCGAGCTTGCTGGCCATAAAACTGGTCCGCCTCTTCCTACCCATCTATGTGAAAAAGTTTAGTCTAAATGATGCCCTCTAACGGCAATCGAAAAATAAGCGGAAGCACCATCATGCTGGAACCACATTTGTTGCCTGTAGGCCAAAAGAATGTCATCCAAAAGATATACATTGAGTTCTGCAGAAAGTTGAGGTAAGCAGCGCCTGTTAATCGGTTTGGTAAAATAACAGGACCTAGAAACCTGTAGCCTACCCCTACCCCATCCAAATGTTTAATGAAAAACGTGGCTGATGTCCACATTCAATCACAGCGTGGGGATTTTCGTCGGCCCAACAATGTGCATTATGAAAATTAACAACTCCGTTTCGTGTGAACCTGGCTTCATCCGTAAATTTTTTTTTTGCAAAAAACTGCGGATCCTCAGCATCCTTGCGTAGAAACCAGCGACAAAAAACCAAACGTGTCTTCTATGTTTTGCTCGCCAGTGTATAAAGCCACATTTGAGTCAGAAAAAATTATACCATGCAGCCATATGCCAACTAAAAAAATAGATACATCAAACTAACCTTCCAAACTCATAAATTACAGGTTTGCACTCTAAAATCACTTAAGTAATCACCTAGTAATAATCACTTTTCCATTTAAATAAATTATAGTAGCACAAGCCAACTTGTGTGTTAAAAAGACAAAACAAAGAATACAGTACCAGTAACCAAAAAGTCCATAAATCATTTGAAAACTTGCATAACTTTACAAAACTTTTATAAATAAAAAATAAAGTAAATGAACATAATTAATTACAGTACATATCGTAATTGAAAGAGTAAAATTAAATCATTTTAAAACAGAAATTGAACAAAGTAAAAACTGGGAAATTACTAAAAGATCCGTATTTCCAACATATTTAATAGATACTTTATAGAAGCAGCTGAAAAGGCTGCAAACAATGTAAAGGAATATATTTTATCAAATGTAAATAAAAATTCTATTTACTTATTTATCGAACCAATCTCTGAATCTGAAGTTACAGCTGAGATTACTATTTTGAAAACAATAAAAGCTCCTTGGTATAATAAAATACCACCTGATATTATAAAAAACAATGTTATTTCAACCCCTCTTATTCATATTCAACAATTTTTATATCTGTGTTCTCGGTGAGTGAACTTTGTGGTTATTTGTGCTGCGTAAAACAATAATTACGGTGATAAAAATCACTTATAAAGAATTAAAATTATTTATCAAGTACACAAGTTAAAAGTCTAAAATATCTAATATAAAATCTAATTACTAGAAAACTTTTTCTAAACATTTCCATTTTAAAAATACATAAAAAAATATGTGAGATAGAAATTCTTTATAATCTCTAAAACTGTGTTCCCGCCCACCCATCTTAGTAACTTAATGATATCTGTCGGACAATCTGTCATGTTTATTAGCTGTAGGTGGTAGTAACATCAAATTATTTTATGACAAACACTTGGGCGGGCGGGCGAGAACACAGTTTATGAATATTGAGCCGGTGGTTTGATATAGTGTTTTCACTCACCCGCCCAAGTGTTAGTTATTTGTAAATTTAGCCTCGTCAGTAAATAGAATTAATTGAGAAAATAGTTCGTGTCTTTGACTTTCTTCAATAAACCATGAAACATAATTTAATATTCTTTCAAAATCTGTTAGATACAAAGTGTCTCCAATATGATGATGATAAGGCTTAAATTATTTTGTTTTAATATTTTTCTTGCTTGTTCTTTGGATACGTTATACTCTAGTTCAATCTCTCGTACAGATGCGGTTGGTTTAAAAGTATTGTATGCCAAAACACGTATCTCTGAATCTTCATTAAAATTAATTTTGGTTTCTTTTGGTTTACAAAATGATCCATATTCTTTTAAATTTTTATCAAGTTTTGCAAACAAGCTTTTACTTGGCTGGCTTCTTTCCATCTATGTTTGTAGATATAATTCAGATGCTGCGTTTGTATCACGATTACAATTTTATTGTAGTAACAAAACAACATATCATTTTTTTCTCTCGTCGAATAAGCCATATTATCCGGGATAATGATAACTTTATTATTATTTATATAGACAATAGTTTTAAATTCAAATGTTGAAATGAATGCGTTCTCTTTGAATAAATAAACAATTAAATTTGACATAAAAAAAAATAAAATTATTAATATTTTGTTTTTAATTCTAAGGCACTCTTATAGTATGTAGTAATAATTGTTTTATTAATTAATTCTTGTTTTTGCAAATTCTGAAAAAACTAATTAAATGAGATATAACAAATTATACATTTTTGAAATGAGAAAAATAAAAGCTTTTCAATAAACTCATAGCCAACTAAGGTTTCCATTAAAAAAAAGACAAGTTTGGTTTATATCTCAAAAATAAAAAATGCCATGACCGTTGCTGACTTCACAGTTGTGTAAGTCCGTTTAATAAAATTCACAAATGTTTCAAACTGATTTATTATTAAAACATAAAAACTAATAAACAATTAATTTGATATATAAAAGATGTAGGGTGTATCGAGAGCATAGACTATCGATCGTGTTTATAACTACTTGTTACTTGTACTATTGTTTAAATAAAATAATTAAATATATATATGTTTTGAGAAATCCCTTCCATTTCTTAGTGGGGTGATTGTTAGATGATCCTAGGTGTGTCACAATACTTCTTAGAAATGTGTTTATGATGTAATCCGGTCATTCAGGAGGATATAGGGGATATAAATAATTTATTAGTTTTAATCTGGTCGTAATATTATTCGTTGACCCAGCAGGGTACTTCCTTTAGAGATTATTCTAGACACTAATGAGTTATTTTTCAATTGCCCTTAACACCGCGGGAGAGTGGTTGTTGTTGAGACATCGACATTCCGGCGGCCTTGAAAGATTCTCTTTTAATAAATAGGAAGTGGACAAAGTTTTGTAACTGGTCTTTTATAAGACCCATCTCTAGACTGAACGGTTGCTGCTTGAATAACTCCATCTAAACCGGAGTGGACTTCAGTGATTCGCCCTCTTCTCCATTTTAGTGGTAGTAGGTTATTTTATTTGATCATGACAAGTTCACCCACTACGATGTTTGCTGGGTTGTTTCTCCATTTGCTTCTTGTTTGAAGACATCCTAAATACTCCTTGCTCCAACGGGCCCAAAAATGTTGTCTGAGTTGTTCCATCTTTTGCCATCGAGAAAGTCTATTTAGGTTGATGTTTTGTAGATTTAGATATACTGGTGCAGTAAGGGCATCCCCAATTAGGAAATGTCCAGGAATTACAATTCCTGATCATTTGAATCTTCTGACAGTGGCATCAACGGTCGAGAATTGAGTATAGCTTCAATTTGTGATAAGATAGTTGTTAATTCTTCTAATGTGACTGACGGGTTGCCCGTTGTTCGTTTTAGTAGGAGTTTGGTAGATTTTACAGCCGCTTCCCACAACCCTCCAAACGTTGTTGCTCTTGGTGGGATAAAATGCCAATTTATTCCAGCTTGTTCTAATTTGGAATGAATGATTTTTTGTGTAGCTGTCGACTCAAATATTGCTTTAAGCTCCTTTAACTCTGCGTTTGCTCCCACAAAATTCTTTGCATTATCAGAATACATGTTTAGTATGTTGCATCGACGTGAGACAAATCGCTTTATTGCCGCTATAAAAGTTTCTTCGCTGGCATCGCAGAAACCGTGCAATTGATAGCAGGGTGCTTCCAGAACTCTTCAGGGTATTGTTAAATTCTGTAACTCTTTGAGATCTGTCAAATATTGTGTCCGAGAGGTATAAATGCTGATTGGTATAGATTCATCCCAACAGATCCCCAGTTTCCACAATATTTGTAGAATGATTTTAGCTCGTACAACAAGGAGGCTTATAAGCCCGAGCGGATCAAAGATTTGGGCTGTATATGAAAATAAATTTCGTTTGGTTATGGAACTAAGTTTATCTATGGTTGGCAAAGAATATAGGAAGGTATCGTTTGTAGTATTCCATTGTATTCCTAATGTTTTTGTTGTTGAATTCTTGTCAAGCAGTAGATTTGTTATTGTTTCTGATGTGATGTCATCTAGTAACTCAGTGCTATTGCTTGCCCATTTGTGTAAGTCAAATCCTGTAGAAACACATAATTTTGTCATTTCATCTCTAATGGTAATAGCTTCAGCGATAGAATCTGCCCCTGTTAATAGATCATTCACATAAAAGTCTCTGGCTGTAATGTAAGCTCCTGTAGGATATATGTTGCTTCCATCCTTAGACAGTTGTTGTAAACATTTAAAGCCTTATGCATAGTTGTTTGGTTAATATGCTACTAAAGCGTTACTAACTAGTAGCTACTTATACCATACTAAATGTGTCTTATGCATAGTTGATTTTTAGTGTAATTTAGTTAGTAGCTACTAACAATAAAATTATGCTTTGGCAACACAGCATTATGTGACATGAAGTTTGCTTCATGTCCCATTTTTGCGCGGTAAAAACAAATAATGAAAAGTTTTGCACAAAAATAAAAATTCAATAATAATTACAACTTGTAAATAAAAACCTAATTAACAAATATGATTGAAAAAAATTATGCAAATGTAAAAATATATGTTTGTTTTATTTTAAAATGTAATTTATTGTTATCTAAAATAAATTATTCATTTATTGCAACTGCAGAGCTTGAATAAATAAGACCACATACAATTAATTACTTTTAAGCTATAATAATTTTAAAGTATTATTAAAATGAACAAACTACCATTATGTTTAGTCATAGTAAGTTTTAAAAGAGTGAAAATGCACAGCAGACGTTTGCTGCTGCCATAATAATTTTTATAACTCCATTTTAGATGTGCTGCCATCTTACAGAAAAACACTAAACTAATTTAATTATTAAAATGAATAACATTCTTATTTTATTAATTATGCTCGAAGCAACCATTTTGGTGTTAATGTTTAAATATTAATATCTATTGTAATAAATAAAGCAATATGTCATAAAATGATAATAAATATCTCAATATTTGCAACTGAGAGTTGTAGGTTATATTAACAATATATTTAATCAAATGCAAAACAAGACAATCTGGCTACTAAACTTTTAGTTAACAACTAAGCTTAGTAGTGTTTTAAATATCACTATGCATATGGTCAACAGTAATATCCAGCTAGTAGCACCTTAGTAGCTACTAAATATGACTATGCATAAGGGTGTTAGTGGCTAAGTATGGAGCTGATGATGTTCCATATGTCACGGTCTGAAGTTCATATGTTGTGATAGGCTCTGTAATTTCATTGCGCCATAATATGCGTTGATATTTATGATGATCCTTTGATACAAGGATCTGTCGATACATTTGTTTAATGAAATTACTATGCGGTGTAGCCTAAATCTCACGACAATGGCCACTAAGTTGTCTTGTATTGTAGGGCCTACCATTAGACATTGATTTAGCAATGTACCTGTTGAGGTTTTTGCCGATCCATCAAATACTACTCAAAGTTTTGTAGTGATACTATCTTCCTTTAAAACGGCATGATGAGGAAAGTAGTAATTGTCTATATCATCTGTTGTTGGGATTGGTTTCATATGACCCTGTTTGATGTATTAATTCATAAATGCTTTGTATTTGTAATTTAATGAAGTATCTTTATTTAGCCGTCGTTCGACTGAGCAGAGGCTTTTGGTAGCCATTGCCTTTGAATTGCCTAAAGATGCCGTAGTTTGTTGAAATGGTAGTTCTACAACATAGCAACCTTCTAATGTGCGTTGATGTGTACGTTGAAAATGTTCTTCACACTTTTTCTCGTCAGGTGTAAAGTATGTCTTATTTGAAACGTCTTCTAACTTCCAAAGATTTGCTAAAGACTCATGAAGTATGAAGTCTGTTGTTAGGTTGCATGACGTAATTTTTAAATTTGTCTGTAGATTGTAAATGTTTCCGGATAGTATCCAGCCAAAATGAGTTTTCTGCAACTGCGGGTGATGGGTTGTAGAATTGATTTGACCTATGCACATCAGTGAATAAAAGAGTTGTGCGCCGATTAATAGATCAGTTGATAATAGTATGTAGAATTCTGGGTCAGCCAGATGAATGTTATTTGGAATTTTGTATGCCTTCTTGTTTAATGGTTCATTTGGAAGTTTTGTTATTTGCTGCAGTATCAGACAGTTCATATCAGTTTTATAAGCGTTGATTCTTAATTGAATGCTTACGTTTGCTTTATACAATGCCGGCGTACCTTCAGTGGTAGAATTGATTTCAATGACTTGGATACGAGTAGCTTTTTTTGGGAAGTTTAGACGATTTACTAATTCTTCACTTATGAAATTGCTTTGTGAACCAGAGTCCAGTAAAGCTCGGCATAGATGTAATCTTCCTTGTGAATCACTGATCTTTACTAAAGCTGTTGACAGAAAGGTATAGCTGAGTTCTTCGCTTGATTGTGTCGAGTGATGCGACTGCGTTTGACTGGATAAAGGCACAGTATCAATGTCACGAAGGTTAGGTTGTGCATAATCGATGTGTAACAGCGTATGGTGACGGCGGTTGCACGTTTTGCATGTAAAAGCCGATTTGCATTGACTGGCGTTATGGTTTGCACGCAAACAGTTATTGCATAATTTTAGCCTTTTTGCTTCATTATTTCTCTCGGTTGTTGATAGTTCGGTGAACTGTTTGCATTGATTGATGTAGTGATTGCACTTGCAAAAGTCACATGTAGCTTGTTGAGTAGATATGTGCACCTTTGTTTCTGGTCTAGGTGGTCTACTTGATGATGATGCGTACGACGTAGCTTTTGATAAAGACATTGCTTCCAGTGTGTTGCACTTACGAGTTAGAAATTCAATAAATTGTTGGAATGATGGCATGAGTTTTGCGTGTGATGTTCCCATTCCTTTTTAGTCGCAAAATCTAGTTTTGTTGTTAACAAGTAGTTAAGAAGTCGATCCCAATGGTCCGTATCTTCTCCCACTGATTTTAATGCACGTAGATGCTTTGTTGTATTGTCAATGAGTAGTCGTAACAAATGGTGCGTTTCTTTATGGATTGTCGATTGTTCAAAGATTGCTCGTATATGATTAGTAACTAACAATCTTTTATTTTCGAACCTGGAGCGCAGAAGATTCCATGCAATGGTGTAATTTGCGGCTGACGTTTCCAATGAATTCAACACGTGTATGGCATCACCCGTTAGACTAGTGCGGAGATAGTGAAACCTCTGAACGTCTGACAAAGATTCATTATTGTTGATTAGAGAATTGAACGTGTCATAAAAATGCAGCCATTCTTCATAGTTTCCAGTAAACTTTGGAATATTTATCGGAGGTAAGAGAATTTTTGCTTCTGTTGTGGATACGTTAGCAGGTGTTTCGTTGATTTGCATAGATTGTGTCTTCTTGTGCTTTTCCTATGGTAGAGTAGTAGCTTTCTTCAAAATCTTCGCTTTGTTTCTCATCGATTGATTTGTTGAGAACATCTATTTGGCTTTGAATTTCGTTGAATTCACTCAATATGAACTCAGCTTTTTTCAATCTTACAATCAGCTCTTCCTTGTTGCATTCAGGTTTGTTTAAAAACGTTTAAAATCGCGTTAACATTAGCGCGACGCGTTCGTAGTTCATCTGTGGTAGAAGTCATGTTTCAGACTGTTTTCGCACTGATGATGATTGGATTAATGTTCGTAATCCGGTTCTAAGGACCAATTTATATATTGCTGACTTCACAGTTGTGTAAGTCCGTTTAATAAAATTCACAAATGTTTCAAACTGATTTATTATTAAAACATACTTGTACTTGCTGTATGTGATAAGAATATAACATCTGGCTTTTTATTATCCTCTACACTGTAACGTGACTAAGGTTTAGGTTTAAAGCTATTCTTCTAGTGCTAGTTGATGGATCATCTTCGATTTCTTGAAAAAAATATTCTTCAATTTGCGGAGGTAGCAGGCGAGGTCTACCATTTCTGCAGCTCTTTTATGTACACTTCCAGTTTGATGTAGACGTTCGTGAATACGAATGAATGTTCTTTCATTTAGTACCTGTCGGTTTGGAAACCTTTCTTGATAAATTCGACGAGCTCTTGCTGCATTTCCATCGGCAACGTTATAAACAAAATGCTTATCGCACATCTCGCTACCACAGTAATTATTCATTTTGCTATCACCACGCAAGCAAAATACTTAGAATAGACAAATTAATTGGGTAATAAAGATAATAAGTTCCCGCGATATTGACTCCTTTTGAAAAAATTGTCAATAACTCAAATGCATGAACGCTGACGACTAAATCAAAAACAAATGTTTTTATCAACAACAAAACATGTTGCTACTTTTTTTTTCATGTTTTCCATCATAAAATGCCGTATTTCTCTAAAACAGTTTACGTTAGAGCTTTTGAGTAGGAGTACCTTTTTTGTGTAGAAAATATTGATGGTTCACAATGTGCTTTCAGAATGCCAATTTCCCAAGTGTCATAGAAATTACAGCCATAAAAACCTCACGCAACCCTAAAATCTCCGTCAATGACACATGAAAAAAATTGAATAAACGCTTAAAAAGTAGCTAATATTAATGCTAAAGCTGAGTTTTGTATCTCAAACGGTTAATTAGATATCGTCAAAAATGTAAAAAAAAATATTTTTACACCCTGTATATGTTAATGGAAACTTTTTTTCTTATAATTAGCCAACCAATCCCACCCTTTATTTTCCGACAGATGTTTTAAGACACCCTGTATATTGTAAGTGCTTACAATGTCTAATAAAGATAGTGTTTAATAATGCTTTAGAGCACTTAATGTAGAAATAGCTGTGATTGGAGCATCATTCAAGACATATCATTACTATGCTATCCCGGTATCACACCTACAGAACTACTTGTTTTTAAACTTCCTAATATAATTTTAAGTTCCGTCTAAGACCTTAGTTGATTTTCTAACGGTATATTACTGCACATACAGTATTGCCTTCAAATAATCATCGCAATAATAATAATATTTATCTCAATTAGAATTTCTAATTTCAGTATTTTTGTAATCTCTTTTAATGTAAAATTTTGCATAAGTGTATATCATATTTATTTACGTTTAAAATTCAACCACTGGAACTAAATTGAAATGACTTAACAGCAGTAAAGCTCTTTGCACTTGCAAGATAAGATAATAAAATGAATGAATGCGTATTCATTGTTAATTCCCATGATAATAGCATTATTAACCGTTCGTACAACATTCCACACAAATCGTCGAGTTTCCTTTTGCGGGCAAAATAAACATGCACCGTACGTGTTCCGCTTATTTTAAATCTCCAGAGGGCACTGTGAAAAAATGAAAAAAATATATATTTTGTGAAATGTGCGGACAAAAGATGATTTATATTGTTGGCCGGTCTCAATTGCAATTGATTTTACAGAATTAGCCGTTATTATTATTATGATCTGATAGCCTGGAGCTGTTATTTCGGTATTATTAAGAAATTCCTAGAGCGTTCCGTGTGTTCCAGATTGTTTGGTCTAATAACAGCACATACACGAAATGGAAAAAATTAATAGAGGAAGAAAAAATTAATTGCATATCTTTTATTAAATTGTGAAGGTGATGTGGAATTTTATTAAGTTTTTCTCTTTGGAGATATTGAAGGAATTATGTGGCTTTATATTATGTTAGGGGAAATCATAAAGGATTTAGTGCAATCTATATAAATTAGGTCTTTAATCAAGAAAACGCATTACGACTAAATGATAGTCTTGTCTAATGATCGTATTAAAACAGATTGATTAACTTTATATAATTATCGCTAGACATACTGCAGTTATGAAATGTGTTATCATACTTTTACAAATATTAGTTTTATTATCATAATAAACGAGGAGTATTAAATGACAAATGTCAATTTCAACTATTAATTTGACAAAGCAACTGTCAAAAGTTTTAGTTAAGATAACGGTCTTATACAGGGTGCTCGCTAACTGGAGGCGAAAAATGAAACAGGTACATTTTTTAATTTCAAACAGAAAATCTAAATAACTTATTTAAAAATTATTTAGCAAAGATTAAGTAAAAAAAAAAACATTTGTAACAATGATAGCAAAATGGCCACCATTAGCGTTAATGCAAGCTTGACAACGCACTACAATAGAATGATAAACTGCTTCAAAATCTGTCATGTTTTGAATGTGAAAACAAAAACAAAGTTTATGGTTGTTGACTACAATCAAAAGAAGGAAAACTGCATATTTGGGACATGTTATGCAAAATCAGAAGTACGATATACTACAGCTTATTATCGAGGGCAAAATCAAAGAAAATAAGAAGATGTCGTGCTGAGAAACATAAAACAATGAACGGGACTGAAGAGCATCGGAAGTCTGGTCCACACAGCCAGTAACCGCTAAAAGATGAACCATATTGTCGCTAACATACATTAATGAATAATGGCATAAGAAGAAGAAGACATACAGACTGTCAACTTTCTTCTTGATCTAATTTTGTTGACATTTTTTGAAGGATCCAAAAATATTTTGCACAAAAGTTGAACATATTTTTTTGTCTAATGCTTTGTAAGCCTAGAGCAAAAACATAATTTACAGCGGCTCTAAAACGGTAAAATCTGTTTGCCTCTATCAAAAGCATCTTTTTCGGCCCGCATATGCTCTAAACTATTCACGGTATTTGATTGGCTGTGAATCACAATTTCATATGTAGACGTCATACATTAAAATCTGACAGTAGTGACAAATTATAATATACATTAAAAATAATAACTCGTGCCAAAAAGCTTTAGCAGTCCTTCGCTTTAGCAACTCTCACTCGCTTCGCTCGTTCGTGCTGCTAAAGCCTATTTTTGGCCCTTGATACACTATATACTATAGCAACCCGCAAAAACAAATTTAAAAAAAATTATATTGTCCAACTTAAAAAATAAATTTAATTTCAAAAAAACTCTTGATTGATTAAAAATTTTTTCATCTTATTCACTGAGAAAAAATAATAGTAAGCACCATGAACAAGAAAGCATTTACAAAACTTCGATATCGGCAAAGATCGGCGTGCTGCATCAATGCTTTCATTCCTTATACAAGGTTAGTCAAAATTACCGGAACACCTAAATAATTCTCTAACAATAAAATGAACACCCTGTATATTACAAATATTTTTATAAATTAGTTTGCTTAAAACCAAAAACTTTTATTTGAAACTTATTTGAAATTTTCAACTATTGGAGAATTATTTAGGTGTTCCGGTAATTTTGACTAACCCTGTATACCTAATATACTGTAAACTCCATTAGTTTTATTTAGTTTAAATCAATTTGATTATTAAAATCAGAATTATTAATTATTGTGATTTTTGGAGTACTTACTACTGCTCGGTCTTTAAATAATGTAGAAGTCAAGACTAACCTGAAACAAAAAAAATCATTAGCATTTCATTGAATATATAATCGAAATCTTTATATTCAACAAAGCCTAGTCTGTTAAATCGACTAATTTACTCAACATTTGGTCAAGAGCCACCCTAACTCAAATCTCGGCGCATAATCTGTCGCAGGTTCGAGCCAGAGCTCCGGCAAAGCAGTTTTAAGAAATTGTGGCATTTATTAATTATTTCATGACATTAGTCTAATACATGATTAGTGTCCATGTAACCATAAATAATTACATTTAATATAAGAGTGTATGTGGACCAAATACTAGACCTCGTCAGTATCTACAGCGCATCCATTCTTTCAAATAATGAGTTCGGTAGTAGGGTGTTATGTAAACATGCGGCAAAAATTCAAGGAGTTACTCCTTGGCCTATTCAAAGAATATTTTGTCCTATGATGATTTCTAAAAAAAACCTCTTTGTTTCAAAGATACAGAGTGAACAAAATTTGCAACAGTTACAACATTTTATTATCAAAAAGTATATGTAAAATTGCTAAATCTACAATAAATGTTCAAAATGACTTCCTTCAGCCTGGATGCAAAGCAGTCACTCCTCATTGAGTGCCAAACTCTTTCAAACACACCAGGGTTGTTTCGAATTGAGTTACACCCAGCAATTATCCGATTTCGCAAGTCGTCCAAATTTTCTACTAGAGTAGCGTAAATGAATGACTTCACATAACCCTATAAGAAATAATCCAAGGAGTTTAAGTCTGGGAATCGAGGCCTACCTCGACCAATTCAGCAATGTCCTTATGTTGCTGTTAAATAATCACGAGCAATCAAATTGAAATGTGATGGTGCACCATCGTGCATAAACCACATTGCAATTCTTGTTGCCAATTGTACATCATCCAGAAACTGAAGTAGCATGTGTTCCAAAAAGTTGCGATACACCTCGCCGGTAAGTCTTCCTGGTAGAAATATTGGTTCAATTAGACAGTCGCACACAATTCCAACCAAAACATTCATTCAGAAAAGGCAAGAGTAAATGTTGGGGTACCTCAAGGATCAATCCTGGGTCCTCTTTTATTTATAATATATTTTAATGATATGAATAGTAATATAACATCTGCTAAAACTTTTTTGTATGCTAATGATACAACTTTATTACAAGACATAACAGATATAAATTGTAGTGTTGATGGTTGATGGACTTGTTATAAATACAAACAAAACTGTCTCCATGCAGTTTTCCATCAACAGTTTGTTTAAAATGGAGAGTGTTAAATTTTTAGGTATACATATGCAACCAAAGCTTACTTGGGAAATTCATATAGAGTTTAGCATGTAAACTAACTAAAAACTTATATTTGCTTAAAAAAATTAGAACAAATACCAAACAAGATGTAACCAGAACATGTTATTTTGCATATATTCATAGTATTTTAACTTATGGGATATTGTTATGGGGAACTTCTCCATTATCAACTCGCATTTTTGTTCTGCAAAAAAGAGCAATTAGAATTATTGTTTCTGTATCACAACTGACTAGCTCTGCCGTCCTTATTTCAAGATTTTAAATATATTAACAATAGCAGCCACATTTGTGTTAAATTGTTTATTACACGCCAAGAACAACGTTTCGGATTAAATTAAACAGAAAGATATTCATAGCTACAACACTAGAACTAACTCCAACATAATTCTACCAACTATTAGATTGAACAAAGTTCAAAAGAGTTATCAATACCTTTCTATTAAAATGTACAACCATTTACCAACAAAAATAAGAGAAAGTTTATTTAAGTCTGCGATAACAAGAAGACTGATACTGGAAACGTTATACGATATTAGTGATTTTTTTAATATTGTATTTTAATATGTTAGCTGTCTCTTGTGTTAGTCATCTTCGTACTTGTCTAGCAAACTTTGTAAATGTAACATTTTAATGTAAATTGAAACTGTATATTTTGACATGATTTACACCATGTATGTACTTGGTTTTACAAATCTCAATAAATGATTCTTATTGTTATTCTTATTCTTATAAAAACATAAAAATCATAAACGGTCGAACGTCAAAAATAGTAAACGTCATAATTTTTTGTAATTTTTTAACACAGACGCTATAAAAGTAATAAAAATGACAATCGTCATAAATGCCAAGTCTCAAACATCATAAATATCATAAGCGTCATACATGCTATAAACGTCACACATTTTATTAACTCCATAAATGTCAAACGTTAAAAGGGTAATACACAAACGTCAAAGTGTGGGTTTTAAATGACACAAATGTCATTAATGCACATAAGTCACAAAAATAATGTAACGTTAAACTGTCATAAATGCTTTATTAGTGACAGATAAATTAAACGTTAACTAGTCACAAAGTTACATTTGTAATAAATTTTATATCTTTAAATGTCATAATTGTCATAAAAGTTACATTCGTAATAAACTTTATAAATGTCTTTAATGTCATAAACGCCACAAACGTCAAAAAATCATAAACGTTATAAATGTCTTCAAATGTCACAAATGTTGTAATTGTCATAAAAGTTAAATTCGTAATAAACGTTATAAATGCCTTTAAATGCCATAAACGCCACAAACGTAGAAAAAAACATAAGCTATAAAAGTCTTCAAATGTCATAAGCGCCACAAACGTCAAACAAATCATAAACGTTATAAATGTGAAAACATGTCATAAAAGTCACAAATGTTGTAACTGTCATAAAAGTTACATTCGTAATAAACTTTATAAATGTCTTTAAATGTCATAAACGCCACAAACGTAAAAAAAAACGTGATAAATGTTTTCAACTAATTAAAAAAAACTATATAACTTCAAAACCAAGCATTGAATTCAGTTGAAGATTGGCAACAATGTGCCTCGGTATCATTCATTAATACAAACTGTATAAAATTAATCAAAATGTATACTATTCGTTTGCATAACCCCAAAACTTATCAAATTTTCAAAATAACAAATAAGAACTGTCAAAAAGTATAAATGTCAAATGATTAACAATCAAAATGTTGCAAATCAAAGCAAAAAGTAAACAAAATTACGTTTGTCACAACTACCAATAAATGACAAATTACGTTAAAACTGTACAATGTCAGTTTACAAACGTCACAAATGTTATTAACTTAACGCGTGTTATAATCTTATAAATGTCACACTGTTATAATGTCATAAACGTCATAAAGTCAAAAATATAACAAACGTTAAAATGCCATAAACGTTATAAACAACTAACGCGAAATACATCATAAACGTCACAAATGTAAAAATTTCATAAATGATCAAATGTCACAACAGTAATAAAAGTTACAAACGAACGTAAATAGCACTGCGACCAACTGTATAGAGTTAATAAAAATCTGTAGTGTAAATTTTGCATAACCTTATAATTAAATGACCTTGCGCAGTAAGCTGAAATGCTAATTAAAAATTTAAAACTTCCAATCAACTTTAAAATCATACATTAGATTGTAATGAAACGGTACGTTTTGCATGACCACAATATAAAATAACAAATGACAGCTGCCAACAAATATAAATGTCAAACTACAAAAAGTCAAAAATCATGTTTGTTAAAACTCCCAATAAATAAATTTCCAAAAAATAAAATTGACAGAACAATATAATATAAATGACGTACGTCAAATCAAATCGTCAAGCGTCAAAGTCATAAATGTCACAAATTTCACATCTTAAAAGTCATAAACACCGCCACAAACGTTACAATTTTTATAAAAGTTATAAATGTTTTAAGAGTAATAAACATCACAAACGTCACAATCTGTACAACGCTATAAAGTTCAACGTGACAAACGTTATAAACTTTTTAAGCTTCACACGTATAACAAACGCGCAATATGCCATAAATATTACAAATGTGATAAAATTAACAAATATCATAAATGTCATAAACGTCACAAAAGTCATAAAATCCATATAAATCACAAATGTCACAAAACTTGACAAAACAACAAATGACAGCAATCAACAAACATAAATGTCAAACTATCAACTCCAAAAAGTCAAAAATCCTGTTTGTCAAAACTCACAATAAATAATCAAATCAAAGCCTTAACATAAATGTCATAAAAAACATAAAAATCATAAACGTCAAAAGTCATCATAAAAGTCATAAACGCCACATACAATACAAACGTAATAAATATGATTAATGTCATATTGACAACCGTTTCATACAAAAATATTTTAGTAAAGTAATGAGCTACAACTTCTGATGAAATACAATAAAAGAACTGGAAAATAGAAGATGATAGCCAGCCATCTGATAACCAGCAAGTACCTGTTTATTAATTTTTATTTATATGCTTCAAATTAAACGTTGAAATTAGGTTAAGTGGAAGACCATCATTATGATGAACTTTACCTTTTTTGTAAAATTACAAAAATAAGTGCGATTATTATTATTATTATTATATAATATACGCCACCATCACAATTTTTATAAACGTCATAAATGTAAAACGTCTTAAGATAAGAGTAATAAACATCACAAACGCCACACACTGTACAAACGCTATAAAGGTCTTTAGAAATAACTTCTTCACACGCATAAAATGTGATAAACTTCACAAATGTCTTTAATTCCATAAATGTCAGAAATGTCATAAACGTCACATAAATCACAAATATCATAAAAGTTAAACTGTATTCAAATTTTATAAATGTCTTCAAATGTCAAAAACTTTAAAATCATAAACGTCAACCGTCTAAAGTCATAAACGTCACACATCTCACATCTTAAAAGTCATAAACGCCACAAACCATACAAATGTTATAAATATGATAAATATAATATACGCCATAAACTTCACCATTTTTATAATCGGCATAAACGTCATAAATGACAAACGTCTTAAGAATAATAAACAGCACAAGCGCTATAAAGGTCTTTAATAATAAAAATGTAATAACAATAAAAAACGTTCTATACGTTAAAACAAATGTCATATACAATACAAACGTCAAACGACGATCATAAAGTCACAAGTCACAAACTACAAAACAACATAAACGTAATAAATCTTATACATATCTTAAACGTCATAGACGCTTTAAACGTCACAAATTTTATAAACGTCAAACGTCACAAGAATAATAAAAATCACAAACGCTACAAACTGTGCAAATGTTTTAAATAACACCAACGTAATAATAAAATTAAATGTGACCAACGTCATAAACTTTATAATCGTCACACAAATCATAAACGCGAGATATGCCATAAACGTTACAAATGATATAAACTACACAAATGTCATAAATGTTATAAAAATCATAAATCTCATAAAATTTATGCAAATATCACTACCGCAAGATACGCCAAAAACGTTGTAACTTCTTAAACGTCATAGATTTCAAAAACTTCAAAACATTATAATAAAACTTGGAAACGTGCCTCAATATTACTGTTACCAACTGTATGAAATTAATCAAAATTTATACGGTACGTTTTGCATAACCACAAAATGAAGTCAATCTTCAAAACAACTGTGAACAAAAATTTATGTTAAACTATCAAAATGTTGTAAATTAACTACAAAAAGTCAAAAATTACGTTTGTCAAAAAACCCAAAAATGTCAAATTCCCAAAATAACAATTAAGCTGTCATAAAATATAAATGAATTGTCAAATCAAATCAAAGTGTAACATAAATGATAAAAAATACAAAAACCATAAACCGTCAAACCTCATAAACGTCAATCGTCATAAATATTTTAACTGTCAAATCTTAAACGTCATAAAATAATAGATCTATAAATATTATAAACGTCATAGTATCAAAAACGTCATACTTGCTTTAAACGTTATACAATTTTTTATTTTTTTTATTTTATTAATTAATAATAATAAATAATATTATTAATTTATATCAAAAACGCCATAAACTGTGCAAACGCCAAAAAGGCCTTAAATAACACAAATGAATGTAATAATAAAATTAAATGTGATAATCGCGATAAGCGTTTTAAGCGTCACAAGCATCACAAACGCGGAGTACGCCAAAAAAGTTATACTTCGCAAATATCATAAAAGCCATGAACGTCACAAATTGAAAAATGCCATAAAAAATACAAAAATGCGTCAAACACAACTTTGAAACCAACGCATCACAACCGCGAGATACGCCATAAACATCACAAATTTCATAAACGTTATAAATGTCACAAATGTAAAAAAAATACAAACGTAATAAACGTTATAAATGTCTTTAATCAATTAAAAAAAACTGTATAATTTCAAAACCATACATAAGATTGTGATGAAATTTGGCAACAATGTGCCTCATATCATTGCTACCAACTGTATAAAATTAATTAAAATCTCTAAGGTAAATTTTGCATAACCTAAAAATTTAATGACCTTGTGCAGTAAGCTAAAAAGCTAATCAAAAATTTAAAAAATCCAAATAACTTTGAAACTATATATTATTGTTATCAATTGTATAAAATTAATCAAAATTTGTATAGCTAATCGCAAAAACTGTACTGTATTGCCGGGTCAGCCAAAAACATTGCTGATGTCGCTAACAGTGTCACAGATAATAATATCTCTGATTTTGCTCAAATTTTGTATGTTTAGAGTACCAAAATATGACGATAGTTTTTGTGCTGGAAATAAGCAAAAAATAATCAAAAATCATATTCAATAAGGTGTATAGTGTCACAGATAACGATATCTCCGATTTTGCTCAAATTTTGTATGTTTGCCAAAATATGACGATAGTTTTTGTGCTGGAAATAAGCAAAAAATAGTCAAAAATCATATTCAATAAGGTGTATCTTATAGAAAAATTTCCGTAGAACACGATCCCGCTCTTGGTTTTCCGAAACTTCTCTCAAAAAATGAAAAACTACCATTTTATCAAAAATTCGATATCTTCGATTCCGCTACACCTGGAGACTTGAAATTTGAATATGATACTTCTGAAACATAGTACTTTTGATCCCAGAAATTAAAAAAATGGATTCGCTTGCCCTAAGCTAAAATATAACACATAATTGCTAAAAATAGGTTATTTTCTTTAGATTTTCCGAAATTTTACTAATTTTCCGGCATCCACGAACAAATTTCAAGCAAAAAATGTTTTTTTGCACAATTTTTATAGTATTCAACGATTTTCAGGAAATTTTATAGTAAACATGAGTTTTTTGGACGACTTTAATGCCATTATTTTTTAAGATTTCATAATTTTAATATTTTATGACATTTTTGATTTTTTATTTTGAATATTTCTGACAATATTATATTTTATAAAAAAAATTAAAAATTTATGGCACAATTTTGTTTTTTTTCCAACAACATTTTGATGATTTATGGCTGGAATTTGTTATTTTTGACATTTTATTAAAAATATATATTTTGGATTTTTGACTGGATTTTGATTCTATCTAAAAGTAATTTAATGTTTTATGACCGGATTTAGTTATTTTTCACATTTTATGATAAAATTTTGCACTTATTAACAGTAAATGACTAAATTTTTGACGATAAATGAAAAGAATTTTGCACATTTCAATAGTTTATAGACAAATTTTCCAACATCTAACTATCTGTTTCGAGACCTGATTTTGCTTTTATAATATTTAATGAATAGCCGGATAAAGCATTTTGTTATTTTCTAACAATATTTTTATGTTTAAAAGCAAGATTTTAATATTTTTCATATTTAATGAATAAAATTTTAATTATTTTAACAGTTTATGGCAGGATTCTAGGATTTTTGACCTTATTTTATAGCTACTTTAGATTTTATAAGTAGAACTTTACATTTTTCAACAGCTTATGACTAGATTTTGGTGTTTTCTGACAATACTTTGATGTTTCAATACCAAATTTTGTTATTTTTAACATTTTATGTTGGAATTATTTGTTGTAAGTAGTAGTGTTTAAATTGCTCTCATACAACTGACACATTAATATATTACGTAGTTAGCTGTGGTTGTTAGATTTGAATATAAAATAAAAAAATGAAATTACGGACTTTAATCTTATGTCAATAAAAAGTTTTTTTTTTTTAATTAAATTGTTCTCTTCGCATAAAACGTATTTAATTCCACTGATAGGAACCTGCAGCTCTCAACAGGTTATGGGCCCAGTGGTCGCGAGTGAACAAGAAATATAAAGTGAAAAGAAAAGCACGTGGTTTCTGGTAGTGAACAAAGAATGAAGAGACCATTCCGCGTGTCCTCCGTGTGAAACAGTTCGCGACACCAAAAGATAAACTAATTCGAAAGAAAGTGTGCAAGTAGTGATAATGGTAGACTCAAGCAGCCTCATTCATATTGGCAAGTTCAATGGAAAGGAATACCGACAGTGGAAGTTCCAGATAAAATGTGCTTTGCGTGCAAAATGCGTGTACGACGTCGCCATCGGAGCGTCACCGAAACCAGCAGGCGTCCCAACCGACGAGAAAGAGAAAAAGAAATTCTACAAGTGGAATAAAGACGACGCGCTAGCAATGTGCATCTTAACATCAGCAATGGAACAAACACAAATTAGCCTAATTGAAACATGTGAATCAGCAAATGAAATTCTTATTAAACTCGATTCCATTTATGAACAAAAATCTGAAACGAATAAAATGTTAGTGCATGAAAGATTTTACCAATATCAGATGCAAACCATGATACAGTAGCACAACATATTGCGAAAATAGAATCCTTAGCGCGACAAATTAAGGAGTCAGGAGATGCAATTAGTGATGTTGCAATCATGACAAAAATCGTTAGTACGTTGCAAATATCATGCTTTTCGTCAGGTCAGGCATGGCTCTCGCTTGATGAGACTAAGCAGACCATAGAGAATTTGACGGCAAGACTTCACGACAAAGAAAGCAATTTAAAACGCGGAAATGAAACCGATGGATCCAGAGCAATGACAACAAGCAGAAACAATCCGCATTCGACCAAGAAGAAATTTGATAAGTCAAGAATAACGTGTTTTAATTGTTCCAAGAAAGGCCATTTCGAAAGCGAGTGCAGGGCGCCATCAAAAAAAGGACAAGAAACACAAAGCACGAACAGAAATCAACGTGGAAAGAAACCAACAAGCACTGTTAGCAGTCGAAGAAAGAGAAGAAATCTGGCTGCTCGATAGCGGTGCATCATGCCATATGTCGGCCAATAAGGAATGGTTCGAAGACATGACGCCACTAAATGGAGTCAATGTCAAATTAGGGAATGATACCATCCTTGAAGTCTCAGCAAAAGAGACAATTACATTAAAAAAAAAAATCGATGATGTTTGGTATGAAAGACAAATGTATGATGTGTGGTATGTACCAGATCTAAAGCAAAATTTATTTTCTGAAGGTCAAATCACAAAGAAAGAGTTCTCAGTCATCAAAGATAAATCGACGGTTATAATCTACGAAGGTAAAACTGTTGTTGCAGAAGGTTGCCGAACTGACAATAATTTGTATGAGATGTCATTTCCAAAGAGACTCGTTGCAGAAGCAAATGTAGTGAGTGGTACTCTCAAGCAGTGGCATGAACGCATCGGACACGTGAATAAAGAAACTCTCAAGAAAATGCTAAATAAAAACTACGGAAAATTACAGCAACAAGTCAAGAAGACTTCTTTTGTGAGAGTTGTGTCTTGGCAAAACAACACAAGCTCAAATACAACAAAATCGAAAGGTATGAAACGCAGCCCGGTGAACTCATTCATTCTGACGTGTGTGGTCCAATAAACGTGGAATCGCTCGGAGGCGCAAAATACTATGTGCTATTTAAGGATGATTGCACTAGTTACTGAGTAATTAAGTTGCTGAAAAACAAGAGCGATGTTTTCGAAGCATTTAAAAACTTCACTAAGATGTGCATCACACAAGGTCACAAAATAAGACGTTTGAGAATTGACCGTGGCACTGAATACATAAATGTGTCACTTCATTCCTTAATGATGAAGGCATAATTCTAGAAACAACCGGACGATACACGCCGCAACAAAACGGCAGGAGCGAAAGGGAAAATCGCACAATAATGGAAAGTGTAAGAGCAATGCTCTTCACCAAAGAACTACCGAAGGAATTGTGGGGAGAAGCAGCAAACACAGCAGTGTACATTCTCAACAAAACTTTCAACAGTCAAATCAAGGACGGAACACCCCTCGAAAAGTGGTGTGGCAAGAAGCCATCACTTTATCATCTACGAGTTTTTGGCAGCATTGCTTACCTACATGTGATCGATCATCTACGAAAAAAACTAGATAAGAAAAGTGAAAAGCTCGTGATAATCGGATACGAAGGTAAATCAAATAACTATAGGCTTTTCAATCCTAAGACCGGCAGCATTAAAGTTTCCAGAGAAGTTATTTTCAATGAAAATGCAAAAATTGTAAATCTAACTCCACGAAGCATAGTAATCGACACATCAATTGAAGAGATCAACCATGAACAAGAGGATCAAGAGATAATTGAAGAAGTCAACCACCAGCAAGAGGATCAAGAGAAAATTGAAGAAGTCAACCACGAAGAAGAGGCTCAAGAAAGAAATGAAGAAGAAGAATATAACAAGCCCGATGATGATATGTTTAATGAAAATCTAAATAGCGACATCATTGATGAGTCAAAAACACACAATCTGCGTGCAAGAAATAAAATTCCGATACCAAAGTACCTGAATGATTTTGAACAAGGAGAGATAAATTTTACTGAAGTTTACTTACCCACTACCTACGCAGAAGCGATGGAAAGCGACGAAAAGGACAAATGGAAGCGAGCAATCCAAGAGGAGTTAAAATTACTAGATAACAACAATACGTGGGAGTTACAGCATCGCCGCAGTAACAAGAAAATTATCGGCTCACGTAGGGTCTTTAAAGTCAAAAGCAAAGATGACGACACCATCTACAAGGCGAGATTATGAGCAAAAGGTTACAGCCAAGTGCAAGGGATAGACTACAAAGAAACTTTCGCCCAACAGCAAGATATGACACCATCAGAACATTGTTAGCACTTGCAGCACACTACAAGCTCGAAATAAGTCAATTCGATGTTAAGACCGCATTCCTTCACGGAAAACTAGACGAAGAAATATATATGGAACCACCAGAAGGTGTAAACTCTAAGCAAAACATGGTATGCAAACTAAAGAAATCTCTATATAGATTAAAACAATCCCCGAGATGTTGGAATTCGCGTTTAAATGAATACTTAAACAAAATTGGACTACATCAATGCTTGATGGACATGTGTGTATACTCAGGCGTGATCAATGAAGAAGCAGTCATTCTTGTCATATATGTGGACGATGGACTAATTTTCTCAAGAACATGCGAGACACTCAAGGAAGTGAACGAACACTTAAAACAAGAATTCAAAATTACAATCTGTAAACCTCGAAACTTCATAGGACTGGAAATCGAAAGTAATCCACAAAGCGGCTCGATCTCAATCAAATTAAGTGGATTTATAAATCGAATCCTTGACAGATTCAACCTGCAAGATTCAGCTGGATGTTCTGTACCAGCACAACCAGGAGTTTCGATCTCAAACAATGATGAAGAAATGAACAAAAACGTTCCCTATCGTGAAATACTTGGGTCCCTAATATTTGCAGCAACTGCATGTCGACCAGACATTGCTTTTATCACCAATGTACTGAGTAGAAAAGTACACAGTTGGGAAATTCCACAGTAGAATGCAGCAAAGAAAGTTCTACGTTATCTGAAACAAACAATCAATAAAGGATTGACGTATGGACGAAACGATGAGAGACTCCAAATAAGCGGTTACTCTGATTCCGATTATGCAGGGGACATCATGACACGCCGTTCCACAACTGGCTATGTCTTCAAGATCGGAGAAAGCACCATCACGTGACGCACTCAACTACAGAAGACTGTCGCTTGTTCTACCGCGGAAGCCGAATACATGGCCTCATCCGAATCCGTGAAAGAAGCTATGTGGCTAAAGCAGCTTCTAAATGAACTTAAAATATCAACAAGTGCGGTTATAATAAATGTGGACAATCAAAGTGCCATAAAACTCGTAAAGAATCCAGTTTTTCACCACAGAACCAAGCATATTGAGATTAAATATCACCTCATAAGAGAAAAATATCAAAAAGGGCAAATTCAATTGCAATATGTCAATACGAAAGTACAAGCAGCCGATATTCTCACAAAAGCCCTAAAGAAAAATGACTTTATTAGAATGAAACATTTGTTAAACTTTAGCACTTAAGTTTTCATTTTCATGTGTATGTATGCAATTTAGTGGGAGTGTTGGAATTATTTGTTGTAAGTAGTAGTGTTTAAATTGCTCTCATACAACTGACACATTAATATATTACGTAGTTAGCTGTGGTTGTTAGATTTGCATATAAAATAAAAAAAATGAAATTACTGACTTTAATCTTATGTCAATAAAAAGTATTTTTAAAAAAATTAAATTGTTCTCTCCGCATAAAACGTATTTAATTCCACTGATAGTAACCTGCAGCTCTCAACATTTTATAAATAAAATGTTTAGTTTTTTCTGAAAACATTTTTATATTTTATGACCAGATTATCCAGTTTGACAGTAAGATTTAACACTTTTTTTGTTTTAAAGACTGAATTAACAATTTAGTACAGGAATTTAATACTTTATAGACCAGATTAAACTTTTAAACGCCGGATTTAAACTTTTAAAAGCTGGATTTACCATTTGAAAGCCAAATTTACTGTTTGGTAGTAAAGTTTAATACGTTATTTGCCAAATTTTTAGTTTAACAAACCTGATTTACAAATTAGTGAAACATTTTCAGTTTTAAAAGTTGAAAGACCGGATTATAAATTGAAAACCAAATTAATCCTTTGATAATAAAATGTATCACTTTAATGCCGAATTTACACCTTTAAAGGCCGGATTTACGGTTTTATAAGCACCGCAGTAAATTTAAATACGTTAGTGGCCGGCTTTACATTTTTAAAAGCCAAATTTACAATTTTAAAGATTGAATTTAAAATTTTAATAATTGAATAACAATTTGACAGTAAAATTTAATACTATAAATTCCGGATTTGCACTTTTAAAAGCCGGATTTACAAATTTATTTATAATTTCAAAGCAGAGTTAACAAAATAGCTGAAAGACCGGATGAATTTGAAAGACGGATTAACAGTATATTAGCAAGTTTAACATAGTTACTTGATTTATAATTTAGAAGCCAGATTAACAGTTTGACAGACAAATTTAACAATTTGATGACCAAATTTACTTTTTCAAAAGACGGATTAATAGTTTAGCTGTAAATTTTAATACATTTTCTTAGTTCTAAAAGCTCGATTAACAATTTTAAAGACCGGATTGATAATTTGGAAGCCGGATTAAAAGTTTAAAACTTTAAGAGACAAATTTACATTTTAAAGAAACAAATACTTTTTCTTTAGTAATAAATTAGCGTACTCTCACTTTTTTTATTAAATCAAATATTGTTAGCTGAATTTCCAGTTCTGAAAGTTAAATTTACAAAATGCTGAATTTATAACTGAAGGCCGGATTATCACTTTGGCAGTAACATTAATACGTTGTTGGCCGGAATTACATTTTTAAAGGCTGCAAACAATTGGAATTATTAAGATTTAAAGAGTAAAAAGTATTCTAACTTCAAAAAGAATTTGTCTGGTCAGCCTATCCCAACCATCCTTTATACAAAAGTACTTTTTTTACAAAATCTATATTTTTGAAACTATAATTCGTTTATTCAAAATAATTTAAACTAATAAAAAGAAGAGAATCTTTATTACTAATATTTATAAATGCCGCAACTGCATTTATTGATTTTACAAATCGAATAGTTTTGGATAAAAGCCAAAAAATGCCCAAACATGATTGATTGGTATGTACTAATAATATATTATTCCATTCCAAGCATTTAATTGGATTGGTGTAGTAAAATGTAAACGATTTATATAAACTTCTGAAATTTGTTTAGAACTTGCTAAAGAGTAAATTAAGACATGACTATATATTTTTCACCATACACTACTAATATAAAACAGTGTAAAAAAATGTATCAATTGCGAAAAAATATCTGGAAAGAATGAATTTCTGGAGACAGGCCAAAATAGTTGTTATAGATCCCCACATTAGTTTATACCAAGCGTTTAATTGGATTGGCGTAGTAAAATGTTCAGTCCAATCACATGTATATTAATTTAGTGTATTTATTTCAGATGAATCACATCCTGTGCTGACTTGCAACGCAACAAATCAACCGGTAGTTTTCGTTCTTGATTGAAGAAACGCGTATTCCGCACGTGAAAAAAACATGTGCGTGAGTTAGTGATTATTATAGTTATCTTGTGAATAGGTGCGAGGATACGTTTGATGGGCGAGCGTGTAGCCGTGGCACTTCCAGTGCGAATAGTTTATTCCGATTCGGCATCCAGAAATAGAACATCTCAAATAAACAACCGACACATACACACCGGCCGAGATGTCAAAATCGATGAACATGTTGCGTACGCGCCGCCGGGATAACAATGTTAAGCCCAACAGGAGGTAAGATCAAAAGAAAATATGGAGATAATGTAAAGGCAAACAATATAACCCGAGCTAACAAGTGTGCATTGAGTTTTTTTTTTCTTATTATTATTTGTGTGTTTACGTGAGCTTCTAACATCCTAATTTGTTTTGCATACCCTGTTTTTGACTTTATATATATTATTGGAATTAATTGAAGGAAATAATTGTGTTTTGGTTTAATTTATTATGCTCATTTCTAAACTTAGAAATGTAATATAATTTTGCCATTAACTGCATATTAGTTAGTGCTTGTTGCATAAGTACGTGTCAGAATTATTGGATTTTAATATTATAAATTTTCAGTTATGTAAGCATTTCCGTTATAAAATATGCGATTGCCCAGTTCGTATTAGTTTTGGTATAAAAATAATACAGATTCTAAATTTGTTTTTTAATATTTATTTTTAAGATTGTGTTAAGAATAGTAAATAATAAATCATCTTAACCATTTCCAACCAAAGTTTTTTAACATAGAACTATAAAAATATTACTAGAATTTCTGTAACAATTAATTGCTATTTTTTTTATTTTATCGATGCTGTTTGGATTTGTTGAGGTTTTGTTGTTGGAAGTATTTTTCAATATTTTGAAATGCATGAATTACGACATTAATAGGCGATGATTGTTATTGCTAGTAACGCACGCGCGCTTCGAGTTAACACTAGCACGGATTTTAGGTACAACGGAATTTCTCTTTAGTCAATTAGCTACGGTGAATAATGATTCCTGCGAGATATCGTGCGCGGTGTTTTAGGTAAGTTTAATTAGCATTAGGGTTGCCACACGTTCTTATTTTTGAATAAATAAATGTCATTAAACATATAATTTTCCGTTCTTTCTCAAATGCCTAATAAGTAATTATAAAATAAAACAGTTTATCTGAACACTGAATTGGATGAAAACATTGAATGGCTTCCCTAAATATGTAAACAGACCTTTAGCTTTAAATGAGATATTTACGCGTGTCAAGTGGTCAGTGAGATATCATTATAGTACACAAACATGTATTCTTAACCAAAGAGTAATAATAACCTTTGATTTTGAAGGCCAATAATCAACATGAATCTGTTTACTTTTACATTTCTTCTACCTAAATATAATTGTTATTATACTCGTTGTTAACAACATATGTGTCGAGACCTTCAAAGCTATTGTTAAAATGTCGGTACACTAAGTAGTTGTCAAAGTCTATGGTATGATCCTGTAGCCATAATTCTAAAAAAAAAATCGTTCGAAGGAGATAACCTCCTTCAAAAGAGCACTTTGATGAAGGTTCTACCAAAGAGTCACCACCTCACTTATCAATACCGCACGCCCAACCATTTCTTCTCAGGTTCCACAAGGTTTTAAGCAAGTATAGTTCTCAGAGTCCTTTCCAGGGCATAATCAGCGTAATTTTGAGCAGTGCAATATTTGCTCTAGATGTCACCTTGTTCACTTCTGAGTACTTTTCCCATCTCTTCTAGTAGGACTACAGCTACTTCTATTAAGTTTGTTCTATATGAAGCATACTCTGATGTTGAACACTAGTAAGTAAGTTTTTCGGAAAAATGTTTGGTTCACAGGTACTGTATGCCAGATAGAAGCGGCGTTCGCCATTTGGGAGTGTACGACGCATGCAAACAATATTCTTTTCAAAGCCCTAGGTCCCCGATGTTTGGCATCAAGCTAGCCAGTGTCGATATGGAACTTTCTGAGAAATGTTTGTCACTTGCTCGTCAAACGAGATCTTCCTCTCAAACCAGATTCCTAAGTACTTTATGGCTTTTGACTAAGCCTTTAAAGTGCCCTGAGCATTAAAATAAACCGCATGAACTAGCTATATCTCTTTACTTTGCATCCAGTTGGAGTGTAATGTTTGAATTGTTCCTTTCTCAACTACCACCAACGCTAAATTGTCAGCAAAGTGTATGAACATCACTCCTTAAAGTTGTTTAAGCCTTAGTAGACCATCATACAGAGTTTTCCAAAAGGTCGAGCCAAAACATCGCTGTTAATTTGTCTAACTTTCGACGCTTCTCTGTCTTCATGGCAATTTCACTTTTGGACAAGTAGGCGGCTATAACGTTTATGAAACTGTCGTCTATTACCTTACCTATACGCTTCTGTAGTATCATCTGCCAAAATGCACTATTCAAGGCGTTTTTTACGTCAATGGTTATTACTGCGCAAACTCTCTGGTGTGAACAAAACTAATTTGCTTTAGCTTCGCATGCAAGCAGCACATCGTTTATGGTACTCACTGTTTGTCGTCCTATCTTGAAGCTACATTATCGTTCAGATATACCACCAGTGCATGCTAGCTCGCTGCTCAGCCTACCTAGTATTAACTGCTCATATAATTTACCCTTGAAGACGTCCTGAAGTGTTATGTAGAAGTTTCTACTCCATACTTTTCGCATGCCCTTTTGATCTTCTCGAGATGGTACGTCTAGAGTCCTTGCTTCTTCAATAAAATCAATAAATTTTTGGTAAGGAATTGTCTTGTGCTCTTCTTTAGCTAGCTTATGTTTGCCAAAGTAGACTGCATTGTGTATTGTATGTCTCGTACTCATAAGCGGAGAACAAATTCGCAGAAAGAAAAAAAATCAAGTTTTTTTATAATAAACACTTGAGTGAGTGAGCACTCTAGTTTAAACTGCTTGATGGTAATCATAGTCTAAAGTGACCCACCCACCCACCCGCCAAAATGTTGGTCATCAAAAAACCAAACGCTTGCAAAGAAAAGAATTTTTTTATCTCTTAATAACAAACACTTAAGCAAGTTGATAAGTAATCCAGTTTAAACTACTCGATAGTAAGTATAACCTGGAGTAACCGACCCACGTGTTAGTCATCAAAATATTGGATTCCTTCTTCTAACAACAAAACTTGCAAAAAGAAGAAACTTTCAATTCTTTGATAAAAATATTTAGGCGGGTAGGTGTGCACTCTAGTTTAAACTACTTGATAGTAATCAAACATGTTAAGCAAACAAAATATAAAAAAGGAGGAACTGCAATACAGCAAAAAACACAGATCGACCAAGCTTATAATCACAGAAATTGACGTAAGGGTAAAACAAAGGTGAGCTTCTATTGTCTCACTCAACTGCTAATTGGATACGAGTGTTTGGAAAAATACTTTTAACAATTCAGGCTATTACACTTGGACGCATGCGTATACTTTGGCAGTGCATACCCTTTTTCGGAAACCATTCCAAACGTGCATTTGCTCTCCCACGCCTTGTCAACGTGGAATTTCATGACTAAAATCCTTTTCTGGTCCGGAGTAGATTAATAACCTCTCCAGTGATTCAAAATCCACTCAAAACTGTAGGCCCACCTGTAATGTAAGTTGCCAGCATTACGGGCAGAGAAGAGGCTAAAGCGAGATCAGCACAGTATAGAAGTGGTGAAAGAACTTATGAATCTAAATCCAGACAAGCTTCACCTGTTGCTCGAAAAAAGGGAGTGGTGGAATTAGATTTCCGCATTGTACAAAGAATGTTTGCTATTTTTTTTAACTTTCATTCCTCTCCTCACCACTCTATCAACTTAACTAAACTTGTCGTATATATTGTAAACAACTAGCACCGCACATGTAAAAGAAGCCAACAGCCAACCATTTTTAATATGTTTGTTGTGGTTGTCCAAAACGTGATTTTGATAAAACTTTAAAGATTCTATGAGGTTTGTGGTAACATTTTCATCGCATTTCATTATGTTATGACTTTCTTGTGATATCACTGTCGGTGAGCTGTGCATGTTATTGTTTCTATTGACAATAATACAATGAACTGATTTTAAAATGCATGCGTGTCCTGTACAACCAATGGCAAAACACATGGAGGCGCCAAGAAAAAGGTTTGTTTGTAATGTCTGTTTGCGTTCCCAATAGACAGTGTTTTCTTAACAGCTTCTTCCAAGATGGAGCAGTATTTACCTGTTTTGTCTGTAGTGTGCCAGAGTCTATATTATGCATTCAGACCCAGTTTTGCTGATGTAGTGGATTTACGGACGTCATCTGTTTGGTTTTTGGTGCTTTTAATGTCAACTAGCTCTAGTCAACTGGTGCTATTAAACTAACATAATGTCATTACTATTTTGAGGTGCTATTCCGATGCACGTTACCGCAGTACGCAATTATTTGCGCAACCCTACTATATATAACCAGTAGGGTTGCATTTTACATGCTAACATTTCTGAAACACAAGAGCGCTATCAAAAAGAAAAGTAAGATCGCGGTCAGCAAACCTCGGTGGCGCTGCGGTTGAGAGACTAATTATGGTAAAGCATGGATATTTGTTCTCTTTCGAATTTGTAAAAAAATCTTACAGGTTCGTCGTAACAAACGAGAAACCGATACAAACTACAAAAGCTACTAATTTCCGCTTGCAACAGAGTATTAATTTCCATTGTATGGAAATTGTCACTGTTGCTAGGCTCTTTCGTCAATCTATATAGTTTTCGTTGATTATAGCCAAGATGATCCAAATATTATCATTAGAATAAACATCTGTCTAGCTAGATAAAGTTAAAAATGTTATATAGTATGACCCAACAAACCAATAATGCAAATCTGAGAAAAAATATCATTGCCAACCACTGCCTAATAGTGTGCATGGAATGTGTCAATAGAGTAGATGCCCTTGGCTTCTCAAACAATTGTATTGATTGCCATTGTATTGGTTTTGTCGTTAGTTCTGTTGCTTGTTACAAACTTTAACATTTCCGATAAGAAAACGTAACAAATTGTATCAGAATAGTTTGACCGCAATTATCGAATTATTGTCTTTAGGCTTTTAAAGCAGCAAAACATATCTTCTTTATTGCGCTTTTTTACAGCTATTTTACATCGCCCCAGAAGTCTTACGACTTGTTTGAAGGGGGTTGATGGGACCAACGGCTTTTTAGGTGACTTCCAAATCACCCCGGTGGATAAAGAGCAAGTTATTATTTTACTCATATTCGGGAATCGAACTCCGGACTGTTAGCGTGCTACGCTAACGCTCTATAACTGAGCCATCTCACCGTTATTATATATTGCCACAGAAGCATACTTCCAGCAAAAAAGTTGTGGTAGCATCTCGCTGTCGCGCCGTTTGGATTCGTACCTTAATCTTTTTAATCGTGGCAGCTTCTAATTAATTATTTCCTGAGACTTCTAATCCACAACTATTTAAGATCAATGTTCAATGTGACAGTTTTAACGTGTCTGATTTTACTCGTTGAAAGAGGTAATTCAGGTAATTAAGAGGTATTTCTATATTGTAAAGAATTTTTCCATAATTCTAAACTAAAATGACAAGAAATAGATTGACAATATGTAATACTAAAACAGACTACGACTACCAGAATGCGGTTTTGATTCAATAGGTTAAAATATTTAGAAATACAACGATGACATGCTGATCGATAGCACCAACATAGAAAAAACATTTTAAGATGTTGAGACAATCACATCTTAAAATGCTTTTAACAAGACGTCATTATTTACCTTATTTTGGATTTTAATAAGAGGGGCATACTACGAGTATAGAAAAAGACAAACTGTACACCACTTTTCCGAATTCATACGTCCACTCGAGGTCCCATAAAAGAACAACAATTCGTAGAACAAAGATGAATGTTTCGTGCAAAATGAAACGCACATTTTGCATGCTCATATTGACCAGTGGACAAGAATCAGATCCCTCCAGAGGTGGTTAAAGCTTGCGTAGAAGAGATCGCAGAAAAAAACTCAAAAACTCAAAACTCCACCAAATTGAAAAACGAAAAAAGGATAATTGTGACTCGGCTTATAAACCAATATGTCTGATCAACACACTGGAAAAACTTCAGAAGCATATCCTAAATAACAGACTCCTAAAAAAAATAGAGAAAAAGTGAAGCTTGTCCAGGGAAAGAATATGGATTTAACAACCGCAGATCCATGGTAAACGTCATGAAGCAAGTAAAATAGCCGCAAGAGAGGCCAAGAACAACAGTCAATACGCAACGCTAGTCACGGTCGATGTGAAAAATGCGTTTAACTCTGTTACCTGGGCAAAAGAATAGAAGAGGAGAAACGTATCAGTTAGTTAGTTTATTTATTTAACTTCGGTTTATTTCTGTTGCCAGGGCTTATCACCGACGCCAGAGGTTAAGACTACCACATCTGGAAATTTTGACGCAAACTCAGGAATTCAAACCTAAATTATTGGGTTCTTTAACGTGCACGCAACATCGAGGCAATACACGGGACCTACTAAAGTTTTTCTTCTTAACCGAAAGAAGACGTACTCATCACAACACATTTTTTCTTAACCAGAAAAAGTGACCCTCCAGATAGAGGACTCGAATTCAAACCCTTAGTGTAGCAGTCAAGTACGCTAGCCCCTACACCACCTGGATGGTTGAGGAGAAAGGAATCTCTCCCCACCTCATTAATATGATTAAGGCATACCTGGAAGATCGGAATATTATAGTCGGGAACCGTATTATGCAAATGACGTGAAGTGTTCCGCAAGGATCAATTCTCGGTCCGACTCTAATGAACAGCGGTGGTAATTACTGGCAAACTTAAGAAAAATATAGAGATGCTAGCGGAATGGGCGCTCAGAAGGGTCGAGAAATGGTTGGATAAAAAAAACCTGCCTAAAAATGGACCTCTACTCATAACAAGCCCAAAGAACATTACCGCAAAAGTAGGAGAAGTAAAAATTGTGGTTTTAAAGTATCTTTACTTAGTTCTGCTAAAGATGTTTTAATGTATTATAGCTGGTTGGTTACATCCCTTTAAATGCTTTTAAATGTTCCAAAATGACGCCCTTTAATCTCGGGAGAAGGAAAAGTCACAAGAACACAAGTCAGGCGAATAAGGAGGCTGGGGTTCAGTATAAGTTTAAACTCGATAGTCATTTGGCTGTCCGTAGCGATTTTTTTCGTGGAAGTTTTTTCTAGTGCATTCTAAAAATGATTGACATCAATGCGAGCAACAATGTGCTATCAGGTTGTGCTGCAGGGTTGGGCACAGTGCAACAAAAATTTTTACAAAACTTTTTCAGACCTACAGAGACAATGAACGCGCTGAGCCACCAATGCCCAACATGTTCTCTTCTGCTGCATATCCACTAATAGAAGTTTGTAATCACATGCTTCATTTCGTCTCTCTTTCTTGCTATGTTAAATATTGATGAACTGTCCAGGCTCTGATGTTACGTAACCATGACATTTTCTTGTGTCCAATTCCCGTTTACCCTTTCACTTGCCCTGCAAGATAAGCTGTAATATGTAGTACTTCGGGTTTCGCATGACATGGCCAAAAATGCCGCCTATTGATGTTTAATGCAAGTTCTCATTTCGTACGCGGGCCAACATAGATGCCGATAAAAAAAAACGTTGTGCTCGGTAGTCAACGCGATTATATTATGGAGCACCAGTGTAGTATGATCAAGTAACAAACAACAATTTTGGGGCGTTGATGGAAAGTCGCTTACCAAACCGTCTATACAGGTAGTGACAGCAGTCATTCCGATCTGCAGAAAAACGTCCTACTACCCATAAGCAAACAAAAGAAAGTAAAAACCAAAGCAAGGCATAAATTCTTCGCTGCATGAGAGGTAAATTGAAAGAACCCAAATGTTACTACAGCCGCATTAACAAAAACCTTAATCAAAGAGAACACACCATGAGTCACTACAAAACATGAGAACTACTTTCTCACTAAGTTTATTACATAACATGGGTGCTTTTGAAACTATTTAAAGCGCATGAACATCAGAACACACTACAATTGCACCTACTACAAAAAACCAAGACACACCGGAACATAGAATCCTGAAATGCTAGAATAAGAGTCAAAATGAGACAAAACTCAAGACAGATGCGTACTCTAAGTGTCAACAACATCATTAACAGGATGTTATGCCCTTAATACGCAATAAGATAGATTATAAAAAATTAAAAAAAAAAAAGAAACAAGAAGTCAGAAAGAAGAGCGGAGGTATTAACCTCATGCAGGTTAGACTAGAGATAAATGAAGCAAAGATGTGGTTTTAGCTGGTAGAAACCCGCCACTACTGTTAGCATTGGCTACCACTGTCATAGCCAAGTATTTCCAAAAAAAGATTACCGGAGACAAGCTTTCAAAGTGTGCCTCTAAAAACCGTCTTTGAGAACTGCGCAGGTCAAAAGTAAAAGTCAAGCTCAAAAACCTTTTTCAGATGATCCCTCTTTCAAAAAACCTGTGTTCAGCCCTCTTCTACGCAAGATATAGCCAGAATTTAAAAAAAAAACTGCCAAGTAATATCATAGTAATATCAAGTAACATCAACAACATGCGTAGTGTGATAGGACAACAGAGTGAGGTTAGCATTAAAGAAGTTACAAAGAAAGTGCTTAATAATGCCTAAATGCAACGGAAATGATTTCACCCTCGAACACAAATCCGAAAATTGTCATTTAAAAAAATCAATCAATTTTTTTTAAGTTTACATACATATTCTTATGACTCGCATCCGATTGAGTTAGCTCAATTTTTAGTCTTGTTACCAGTTCAAATTACCCAATAAAACAAAGAAACGCCCACTACATTAAATTTCCTCGGCGTCTTAGTTGTTATATGAAAAGTTTAAATCAAGTAATAAGATTGGAAACTTAGTGATGTAGAAAAACTCCTGAACATGAATACGGGCGAGTGGTTTGAACTGGGGTTTTTGCCTACCCGTCCAAGTGTTATCACGATATAGGAAGTTTGCTTTATCTGCAAGCGTAAAAAGTCTTTAGTCAAAGTAAGTGATGCTGACGTTTAATACTTTGATGAGGGACATTTGTCACTCCTAAACATGAGCATGAACGGGCGGTTTGAACTGGGTTGCCCGCCTACCCGCTCAAGTGTTGGTTATCAAGAAATTGAAAGGTTGTATTTACCACGCGTTAAAAGTCTTTAATTAAAAGAGGTGATGGAAAGGTTTAATCCCTTAATGAGTGGTGGGTCACTCCTGAACATGAGTACAGACAACGGGGGTTTCCGCCAGCCCGTCTAAGTGTTAGTTATCAAAAATTGAAAATTTGCCTTTTCTGCATTGTTAAAAGTCAAGAAAGATGATGGTGACGTTGAATCCTTTGATGAAGAACACTTGGGCTAATGAGTGGATTACTCTAGAACATTAGTACTAACAAATGGTTTTAACTGCGGTTTTTGTCTACCCGCCCAAGTGTTAGTTATTAAGAACATGAAAGTTTGTTTTCTGCAAGCGTTAAAAGTCTTTAGTCAAAAGAAGTGGTGGTGACATTAAATCCCTTGATGACGAACACTTAAGCGGATAGGTGGGTTACTCCAGAGTATTAGTACTGACGGATGGTTTCATCTACGGTTCCCGCCCATTCGCTCAAGTTATTAAGAAATTAGAAGTTTGCTTTCTTTGTTAGCGTTAAAAGTCTTTAATCAAAGGAGGGGATGGTAACGTGCAATTTCCTAAACACGACTACGGATGGGTTGTTTAAACTGGGGTTTCTTTTCATCCGCCCAAGTGCTAATTATCAAGAAATTGGTCTTTTCTTTGCAAGCGTTAAAAGTTTGTAGTTAAAAGTGGTGATGCAGACGTTTAATAACTTGATGACGGATTCCTGGGCGGGTGGGTGTATCACTCTAGAACATTAGTACTGACTGATGGTTTGAACTGGAGTTCCAAGTATTACTTATTAAGAAATTGGATGTTTGTCTTCTCTGCAAGCGTTAATAGGCTTTAGTCAAAGCAGGTTATGGTGACTTTCAATCCTTTGATGACGGATACTTGGGCGGGTGGGTAGCTCATTCCTGAACATTCAAACGGACGGATGATTTGAACTGGGGTTCCCGCCGAAGTGTTAATTACAAAGAAATTGGAAGTTTGCATTCTCTGCAAGCGTTAAAAGTCATTAATCAAAGGAGGTGATGGTGACGTTCAATCTTTTGATGACGGAGATTTGGGCGGGCGGGTGGGTTACTCCAAAACATTAGTATGGACAGTTGGTTTGAATTGGGGTTCCCGCCCAAGAATTAGTCATAAAAAATTGGAAGTTTCTTTTTTTGCAAGCATTAAATGTCTTTGTCAAATGAGGAGATGGTGACGTTCAATCTCTTGATGACGGACACTTGGCTGGGTGAGTGGGTCACTCCTGAATATAAATACGGACGGGTGGTTTGAACTATTTTGGTCGGAGTATTTTTACTGTTGAATTATCTAGAGATTTGGGTTGATGGTTTAAATTCTATTGTTGCTTTTTGCTATTGGGGTTTGCCAATGAAAATTTTAAGTTGTCGTAGAATTAGTAGTTAATTTTAGTGTGTTTATACATACGTAAAGAGAAATAAGTGGAACCTCTTGGTAAAGAAAGTAGATAGGGATATATGATGTAGGAGATATAAAATCGTAATGAAAAAAAAGTTGGGAGAATCGTTTAATTAAAAAAGCGGCCGTGAACGAGTTTTTCCTAAAACTGAAGGTGAGGGTGGTTAGGAAGTGACTTGTAGAAGCAGGAAAAGTGCGTCTGTTCACAAAAATTTGATCTAAAAATTCTAAAAAAATATGAGCTTTGGGAAGGCAATAGGGCCTGACGGAATCTCCGCGGAAAATGTCAAAGCTTTGGTAAAGTGATTTAAATTTTTTTTCCGGAACTCTAGAAAATAGCGGGATTTGTTATCCTAGATAAGAGAAAGGTAAGTGCAAGAGTTTTTGGCCCGTATGTTTTTTGGGCGTTGTCAAAAGCTTTTTGAGCAGCTAATAGTATTAAGGCTGCTGGAGGTACTTTAGCGTGACCTCTCAGTTAGAGCTAGTTTGGATTTAGGAAAGGTTGGTTTGCTGAGGTAGCTGCCAAAAAATACAGCTACACACATTGAAAAGTTTGCTTTTTGATTGTTCTGGACGTAAAGAATGCTGTTACCACGGTCAACTGCGGAGGGATTTTGAAAGAAAGCTTTGGAGGCTAGAGGTGTTTCCAAATACCTACTGAAAATTATCAGTAATTATTTGTGGGACAGGGTTTTGTTAGTGGAAAAGAGTGGGCAAAGGGAGAAAGTAATTTTAAGAAGGAAGTACCACAATAATCAGTTCTGAGTCTCACGTTGTGGAACGTCGTCATTTACGACAGCGTGAAAGCGTTGGGTTATCTCTCAAGGTCGTGGTGCTCTTGTGAAGGCTCTCGTGCGCAATCTGGGGCTTTTGGTCTAGATCGTTCTTTGTTTATTTGTGGTGCCCTCTGGTAAAGGTGCAGACTAGAAGACGGGGTTACAATAACCTCGGCCTAGGTGAATATGTGATACTGCTTCAGTATAAATTAGAACTCGCTAGTCATTTTGTTGTCGGTAGCAATTTTCAATTTCAAGCAATAATGTGCTATGAAGTTGTGCTTCAGACTTGATCACAGTGCAACAAAAACGTTTACAAAACTTCAGATCTACAGAGACAATGTTTTTCGGTGGTTTAACGTTTCAGAAGGAAGAGGAAAAGTTGAATTTGACCACTGATTCATCAAATATTGACCAATAAATTAAGAATAAAAGAATCTACGCAAAAATGGTCCCGAAAAACCTTTCGCAAGACAAAAAATCAACATAAAAAAAACGCCTCAACTTTTTAGAATCAATGATGGTCCCCGTTTTTGGAACGTGTCCATTACTGGTGACAAGTGTTTGAGTACAGCTCTGAAACCAAGCGCTACCACATGAAACCTCTCCAAGGTTGAAAAAATGCAAAAATGAGCAAAGCAAAGAAACGCATTCTTCAAAAAATGGCCAAGTGTGTAATAAGTGTCGCATCACGATAACGCGCCTTCTTCTTCTTTGTCAGCCAATCGTACGGCACTGCGGGCGACTTAACCTCTTCTCTGCTTGTAATGCTGGCAACTTACAGTACAAGGGACCTACAGTTTTAAGTGGATTCCAAACCACTGGAGAGAATTCATCACTCCTCAGAGAAGGTTTTAGCCGTGAAACCCCACGCTGGCAAGGCGGGTTGAGGAGTGGGAGAGCGTATAGAAAGTGAAAAGTATATTACGGTATATGGGAATCGAACCCACAATCTTCGGTACAGCGGCCGGATGCCTAGACCACTACGCCACGCTCTTCCTATAACGCGCCTTATCACACAGCAATTTCAATAAACAAGTTTTTGACCGGTAAAAAAGCCTCATTTATCAATAAAAGTTTTTCTCTCATTGCTTTAATGTTTGTATAAAACCATTGTTTATCTAATAAAGAGTGTTTTTTAGAGGTTTGTTTTTCGACCTGGCAACACTGTTTCTAGTGACAGTCAATTTGACTTACGCCAGAAAAACGTTTGCAAATTGTACAAATTTACTTCAAAAGGCGTATTTCAGTTCGCAAAACTTACCGTGCACTACGTCCATTTTTCGATCGACATAATCGTCCATCCGAGCAAGTTATTCGGAAAACCATGAACCGTTTTCGCACTACGCATAGTCTGACTGATAATGTGCATCCGCAGAGACGTCGTACAGTGCGCACCAAAGAAGTAGTATTGAGAAAGATCATTCGCATTCGCCATCGTGCACAGCAATTGGAGCTGTGTTCCTTCACCTTATGAAAGATTTTGCAAAATGACCTCGGTTTTTACAAGATACAGCTCGTGCAAGAGCTAAAGCCGCGTGACCATTATATGCGCCGTACGTTGGGAAAATGAGCCGAAAACAAAATTGTTCTTGATCCAAATTTTCACCAAAAAAATTTGTTCAGCAATGAAGCTCATTTTTGGCTCAATCGCTACGTAAATAAATAAAATTTCCGAATTTGGAGCAAAAAAAATCCAGAATCCATTATTGAGACGCCGTTACATCCACAAAAACTAACCAAACAGTATTTTATAGGCTGGTAGAATCATTGGCCCATATTTCTTTAAAGATTATGTCGGCCAACACGTGACAGTCAATAGAGAGCGCTATCGATCATGATTACTGACTTTTTCGTTCCCCAGTTGAATGGCGTTAATGTGGAGGAGCTTTGGTTCTAACAAGACAGCGCAACATGCCACACAGCGCGACACAATCAATTTATTGCAGGAAACATTTGCTGACCACATAATATCGCGTAACGGACCCGTGAATTGGCCTCCACGGTCGTGTGATATCACACCCATGGACTACTTTCTGTGAAGATATGTGAAGTCGCTAGTGTACGCCAATAAAAAAAAGTAGTCAAAAATTGAACTTCCAGATTGCACTTCATTCGAACCAGCCGCAGCGCCCATATGCTCCAAATCATATTTAAGCAGTAATGGCATAAAATTATCTTTCGAATAAAGCCAATACCATGGCCTTAACATAATTTTTAAGAGTTTCATTTCAATTCAAAGTTCTATACCTTAAAAAAAACACCCGTTACCTGTTTTCTCCTGGAGAAATATATTAAAAAAATACAATTCAATAGAATAATATTTCAGAATATTCCCTACAATTGAAGGTCACTATACAACTCACTAAACACAAACACGTTAACTCTTTAAAAAACTTTTGTCAAAACTAGATAAAAAAACAATTAAAACTATAACAAGAACATCGGTCATGAGGAGTCTTGACCTTTGCAATGACATGCAGAGTAATTCCTAGAACTGCTAGTGCTAATAATTCATATATTGATATTTTTTTACAAATTCTAAAACATTAATAAAAATAAATTTGTTTCTTTTGCTTAACTCCTCCCATCAAGTAGTTTTAAAATATTAAAAATATTATATTTTCTGGAAACTTTCAAAGCCATAAATAGTTGATTTATAGTTGCGGTAAAGCTTAAACCGCAACCAGATATCACTACTTTGAGCCAAAAACATGCTATCTTGCGTCATGTTAACTAGACAAATATCGTAAATAACAAAAAAAAAACATACAGGGCGAGTCAAGCTCCTTTTAAACATTTCAAGTACTTTTTCTCAAATAAAAATTTAATGTAACTTTATTAATATAAAACGTTTTTATTTTTAATGCCTACAAAATTTTTAAAATATACAATTTCTTCTATAGTTGTGAATTATATATGAAAGTAAATCAATTGTGACTCACCCTGTATACAACTTTTTTATAAAACAAATCTTGATTTGATTTTGTTTAGGTTTATAAGGCAATCGGTGCAGATGCCAGAGACGATTGATATCCCTATTTTAGATCAAACGATTAATTAAGGGAATTGTTATTCCTAGTAACAACGCACGCGCGTGTTTTGCTAACGCTGGTTCAGTTTTCGTTAGATGTAATATCGGTGTATCTTATACTATCTACATAGTTAATTAAAGGACGTTGTGAACAATGCTACCTTGGGGCATCAGTACCTGCGGTTTTAGGTGAGTTTAATTAAATTAGCATAGTTAAAATTATATCAATATGTATAATTGGAAACACGAAACGGAAATATAACTACCGTTATATTGCTACCATTAATCTTAAAAATACCTTTAAATTTCAGCGAGTGAAATTACAATAGTTGAAACTATTAAATTCGGGACGATATTTAAGGAAATTGATTAAAAAATTGAAGAGTCGGTGAATATTTATTAAAAATCTTAGCAAGTTTTCTACTAATTGTTAAAATATATCTAGAGGACAATAGCTTTCGAAATAAATTTAGAAGAGATTCTTAAGACAAATTAAAGAAAGACAAGACTGCCAACGTAATGCGAAAATTGATTTTTCGGACTTAATTTAATAAATTTGTCTCTGAAGTTTGCGATACATTTTGAAAATAAGTTACTTAGTTAAAGAAATTTCAAAATTTAGTATTTTTCAAATCTGTTAAGAGTTTCCAAATTCGAATTATGCTTCAGTAAAATTGATATTACAGAAATAATTTTAAAAAAATTCTTAAGGCAATTTCAAAATTTGTTTTTTTCAAAAAATTCTAAAAACAATTTGTAAAAAAATTCAAAATATTCAAAATATGACACAAATTAAGCATCACAACAATTAATTTTTCAGATATAATAAAAAAAAAAATTAAAATCTGCAGCACACATTGAGAATATGTTACGCAATTCCAAAATTTGTCATTTTCCGAAAACTCCTCAAATAATCTGTTAGAATTTTGCTTCGCTAACTTAAGAAATTTTTTATTGAATTTTGCAACACATTCAAAACAAGTTACTTAACGCAATTCCAAAATTTGCATTTTCCAAAAACTCCTAATAATTTTTCTGAATTTTCAAAAAAAATTCCATCATTGTTTATTCATACAAAAAATTTGGTCAACTTTGGAAGACTATAAATCGGGTCGTGGGCAAAATATTCTAAATACAGAAATCTATGCACAAATTGTTCCTCTTTCAAATGAAACTATTTGCAAATATCTATCTAAAAAGTGTAGAAAGAGTAGACTTTTGCGCAACACTATTTTTTGCCAAAATTCGCATTTATGAATCTTTCACAAAGCGTCACTGGTTTATTTGAACAGATGTAGACAAAAACAAATTTTTACTTTGAGACTATGCAAAGAGTCGTACCTGTCCGGTTTAGCCAATGGCGCACTCAGAAAAAGCACCTTAAATCGCTGCTTTTGGGCCACTAGTCAAGATCAAAAGCCTAAATCAAAAATCCGTATTAGATCTCAAAAACAAATTGTTTTTTTGATTCAATCAAATTTGAGCCCAAAAATTCTAAGACCAATCTGATAAAAAAAATTAAATTTGAAGAAAAAAAATTACAATAAAAAAAAATAAAAAATTACGCATCATGATTAGATTAATAGAAAAATCAAATTTAAAACTACTCTTGTAAAAGATCGGCTTGCAATATACTTGTCGTGTATCCATCGGCAATAGTCCGTGTCTCGTTAAAATAGCCTCGGTAGTAAAATTTATCAAAAAAATGCAAACATTCATGAAAATGATTGTACCCCTGGAAACAAACCGTTAGTTCTGATTTGTTATCAAGAAATTGGAAGTTTCTCCTCATTGGAAGTGTTAAAAAAAAATTCTGATCAAGAAGTAGAAGGTAATACCCAATCTTTTAATGACCAACACTTGGGCAGGTAGGTGAATTACTGGAGTGCCAACCCACCCGCCCAAAACTTTATCAAGAAGGAAGTTTCTCCTTTTTGAAAGCGTCAAAAGTCTTTTTGTTCAAGATAAAAGAGTTGATATCCAATTGATGATCATCACTTGGGCGGGTAGGTGGGCCACTTCAAATTATAATTACCGTCAAGTAATTTAAACTGAAGTGCCCATCTACCCACCCAAGCGTATGTTAATAAAAAATTGAAAATATCTTCTATTTGCAAGAGTTAGAAGTCTCTTTGTTCAAGAAGTAGGAAGTAGTATCCAATCTTTTGATGACCAACACTTGGGAGGATAGGTGGGTCACTCCAAATTATGATTACAGCCAAGTTGTTTAAATTGGAGTGCCCACCCACCCACTACTCAAAAATTTGTTATCAAAAAATTGGAAGTTTCTCCTCTTTGAAAGCGTTAAAAGTCCGTTTGTTCAAAAAAAAGGAGGTGAGATCCAATCTTTTAATAATCAGTATTTGAGCGGGTGGTGTGTGTCACTCCAAATTATGATTACCATCAAGTTTTTTTAAACTGGAGTGTCCACCCACCCGCCCAAAACCTTGTTGTAAAAAATAGAAGTTTTTCTCTTCGAAAGCGTTAAAAGTCTTTTTTTTTTTTCATAAAGAAGAAGGTGATATCTAATCTTTTGATGACCAACAATTGGGCGGGTGGTAAGGTTACTCTAAATTATAATTTCTTGATGAAATCATAATTTAGAGTAACCTTTAATTTAAATTGGAGTGTTCACCCACCCGCCCAAAAAATTGTTATCAAGAAATTGGAAGTTTCTCCTCTTTGTAAGCATTAAAAAAACATTTTATTCTAGAAGAAAGAAGTGATATCCTTGGGCGGATGGGTGGGTCACTCCAAACTATGATTACCGCCAAGTAGTTTAAACTTTTTGTTCGAGAAGAAGGACGTGATATCCAATCTTTTGATGACCAACACTTGGGCAAGTGAGTGGGTCACTCCAAATTATGCTTCCATCAAGTAGTTTAAACTGGAGTGCCCATCCACTTGCCTAAGGGTTTGTTGTTAAAAAATTGAAAATTTCTTCTCTTTGCAAGCGTTAGAAGTCTCTTTATTCAAGAAGTAAAAGGTAGTATCCAATCATTTACACTTGGGCAGGCAGGTGGATCACTCCAAACTATAATTACCGTCAAGTATTTAAAACTGGAGTGCCTACCCACCCGCCCAAGAATTTGTTATTAAGATATTAAAAGTTTCTTCTCTTTGAAAGCGTTAAAAGTTTGTCTGTTTAAGAAAAAGTAGGTAATATCCAATTTTTTGGTAACTAATACTTGAACAGATGGGTGGGTTACTCCAAATTATGATTACAGTCAAGTAGATTAAACTGGAGTGCCCACCCATTTGCCCAAGAGTTTGTTTTCAAAAAAATGGAAGTTTCTCTTTGAAAGCGTTAAAAATCTTTTTGTTCAAGAAAAAGAAAGTGAATTTTAATCTTTTGATAACCAACACTTGGAAGGGTGGGTCAATCACTCCAAATTATGTCTTTTAGTTCAAGAAAAAGGATGTGATATCCAATATTTTGATGACCAACACTTACCGTCAATACCGACAAGTAATTTAAACTGGAGTGCAAACCAACCCGCCCAAAAAGTTTTTAATAAAAAAATTGAAGTTTCTCATTTTCTCTTGGAAAGCGTTAACAGTCTTTTTGTTCAAGAAAAAAAAGGTAATATCCTATCTTTTGATGACCAAACTTGTACGAGTAGGTGGGTCACTCCATATTATGATTCCTTCAAGTAATTTAAATTGGAGTGCTCATCCACCCGCCCAAGAGTTTGTTATCAAGAAATTGAAAGTTTCTCCTCTTTGGAAGCGTTAAAAGCGTACTATATTAGTATAATAGCAGTTGATTAGTTAATTAATTTAATAAATTTGCACAAGCTCCTAAATACACCTCTGCTTGCGGTGGTCGCAATTTGAATGTAAACAAAATTGCTAGTAAAATCGATCACAAATCTAACTCTGGCGCTATTTTAAGTCCATACCCTGTTTATAAGCTACAAAATCCACAAAACCATGTTTCTGTTCCCAGAGGGCTGAGCAAAAGCATTTTTGTAATTATTTTTTATCCCCAAAATTGACGTATTTTGATGTAAATTAGTTGGAAAAAATAAATTATTTGTGTATTTGGGTTTTAGGGGACTCAAATCTGCAAAAACTGCAGTGCTAAAACCAAAATTTCATAGTTTCCAAAAATTCCTAAAATAATGAGATAGAATTTTCAAAAATTGTCATTTTCCAAAATAATCTAAACAATATGTTAAAATTTTTAAAGTATAGAACATAATACGTTTCAATAAAATTAATTTTCCGGACAAAACTTTTTTTTGTTTAAAAATTGTTCCGGTGAAATTTGCAACACACACAATAGAAGTAGTAAGCCAACATTTCAAAGGCAAGACTACTCTTCCATTTGATTTGATTTGATGCCAAAACTAAAATTGCAAAATTAGAAGACAGTAATCTAGAAGTGACCACAAATACACTATTTTCAAGGTTGATACAAAATGTTACCACCGCTCCAAAAAAAAAGTATGTAGGCTGGCAGGTCAAATAACTGGATAGACAAATACTCCGCAAAAAACGTAGTAGCAAAAGAAAAGCCAATGCAAAAAACACCTTTGAGAAAACTATAAGAACAGCAAGAGAACTCTGCAATGTAAAATAAAAAAAACCTAAATGTGACTGCTATAAAGCACTTTGTTATATCTGCTGGGAGACGGCTTCAAAATAGCTATAAAAAGTCTGTCCGGTTAGACTACAAATAGCAAACCATGGAAATGGTAGAACTTTTTTTTCGGGTGCATCAGTTAGTAGCGCAGGTGGACTGTTTTAACAACAATAGACTGCTAACAGTAGATGCCAAACAATGTGCTGCGGCTCACTAAAAAAACAACGCAAACCATTCTTGTCCACACCAGAGATTGTGCACATTGATAACCCTTGACGTATAAAACGCCTTCAATAGTGTATCTTGGCAAAAAATATTGGAAGAGCTCAGAGAAAGAAAAATAGCTCGGTAGTCCAAAAAAGAAATAGTCTTGAAGACTGCTAAGTCTGAAATAATAAAACATCCCACAGAAATAACACTCGTAAGCTTTGCTGACAATGTAGCAACGGTGATGGTTGCCAGAGAAAGGAGACACTTATGTACAATGCAAATATCGCACTCTAACGGGTCTCTAACTAGATGTAATGTAAAAAGCTACAACTCGACCCAGAGAAAAAAGAGGCGGTCCTATTATCAAAGGCCGCAACCCATTCTTCTGGTTGGACACGAAGCTCAAGCTTGCTGAAGAGAAATAAATCACGCAGAAGGTAAAAAACACAACGGCACTGACTAACCTAATGCCAAGTATCAGTTTACTTAACTTCTGTTGTCCTGTGTCGCTTCGCAATTAAATCAATCATTCTTTATTTGTGTCTACTATGTCACTTAATTCTTGATCTTGTAATCGCAATTTACTCAAACAGAGTTTATTGTAAATTGGTATACTTAACTTGGCTTGGCTGACAACAAACTTAAGTTTTAAGCAAATTTTGATATCTTGTATAATCTGTATTGAAGTTTTTTATTGAGATCTAAACAAAATATTTAAAAGAAATGAAAGTGATTGATTATGTAAAGACAAAATGAAAACTGAAAGATGTACTTCACTGTTTTAGAATTTATGTAGTTTTAGATTATTTTTGATTAGAGATTGATAAATACTTTTAGAAAAAATTGTATGTTGGCTAGGCTGACAACAAAATTGAGTTTTGAATTTTTTTTAATTTTTCTTGCAAATTATGTGTCTATAGAAGCTTCTCATTAAAATCCATGCAATATTTTTTATAGAAATTATAGTATTCATTAGCTAGACAAAGAACAAAATTGATGTCTAAGGATGTATATTACTATTTTCTATTTTCTATTTTTTGTAATTTTTGATAAATTGGATTAGTCTGTTAAATATTATTGAAGAAAATTAAAGTATTCATAAACTAGGCTGACAACAAACTTGAGTATAATAAGAAAATTTAAAACTTTTTTTACAAATTCATTGATTTCAAAAGTTTCTTATTAAGATCTATACAAAATGTTTTAGATCAATAAAAGTTTTAATTGAATAAGCTAAGAACAAAATTGAAATCTTTGGATGTACTTTATTGCTTTACAATTTATATAGTTTTAGATGATTTTGATTAAAGTTTGCTAAATAGTTTTAAAGAAACTAAAGTATTTGTAAGCAAAGCTTGATTTAAAATTTTTGCAAATTCTGTGTCTTTAGAAGAGTACCGATAAGACGCAAACAATATTTTTTGTTATAGACATTAAAAAACATAATTTTCACATCTTGTTAACAGTTATATACAATAGAATGTGTGTCAGGTATTAAATAGACACAAGAAACGGTCGTAACAATGAATTACTATATTTGAATTGTGGGAGAAAAGCTTCTAATACTATGTCACACCCACCCTCCCAAGTGTTGGTCATTCAAGAAAATTTAATTTCTTCTACCTCTGTTGTCCTTGCAATTGTTATATAAAATAAAATGAGTTGTCATTAAAACACTAGAGTTGTAACAATAAATGTCATAATAACGAACGCTTGGGTGTGTGGCCGGATACTATGTTTGACTTGTAGCGGGTAGTTTCTAATACTGTGTCCCGCCCAAGTGCTGGTCATTAAGGAAAATTTAGTTTCTTCTACTCATCGTGTTCTTATAATAGTTATACATAATAGAATGAGTTTCAGTTGACACTAGAGAAGGTTGTTACAATAAATTTATTGATAACGATAATAATAAGTTTCTAATACTGTATCCTACCCACCCGTCCAAGTGTTGGTCATTAAAAAAAAGTAGTTTCTTCTACCTCTCGTGTTCTGGTAACAGTAAATGAAGTTCAGTTGTCAATAAAACATTAGAGAAGATTGTAACAATAAATATCATGATAACGAACACTTGTGTGGCTGGGCGGGCACTATGTTGAATTGTGGGCGGGTAGTTTCTAATACTAAATTTAGTTTCTTTTACCTATTGTGTTCTTGTTACAGTTTTATACAATAGGATGAGTTTTACTTCTCAACAAAACACTAGAGAAGGTTGTAACAATGAATTTCTTGATAACGAACGCTTGAGTGGGTGGATGGGTGAATGAGCACTATATTTGAATTGTGGTGCACCTGCCTGGCATATAGTAACTGAGAACCTAAAATTAAAAAAAATTAAAAAAAAAAACTAAATGTGCTGCGCATAGCAGTAATCGCACAAACTCTTAATACAAGAAAGACAGAAAAATTACTCAGAGTAGAGTAAATGCAGCAGGTAGCAAAAGAAGTGGAGACAGTGAAAAAACCGCTTGATCGTGGAAAACGTGGATTAATAAGCCAAAAAACTTCCTCACCTGTTTGCATATCTAAAGTAGAAAGGTGTCCAAAACTGTAATCGCTGAAAGCTAACCTCGTGGCCTCCGATGAGAAATGAATGTGTACATATAGAGCAGTAAGAAGTACACTCAAAAGCAAAAACAGTAAAAGATAGATAAGAAGAATGATCTAGACGGCACTCCCATAAAAAAAAATATGATGCAAGCACATGCAAGATGAACAAAAAGAAGAAAGAAAGGTGTTACAATGAGTAACAGTAAGAATCAAACACCTTCAGAAGGTTCTAAAAATTTGATAAAAAAATCCGAAGAAAAAAACTGAAATGAAAAACTACATAGGTATAGCAGAAATGAACTACAAAACACAATTGTAGCAAAAGCAAGATATCTAAGAACCACCCCAACTAAATTATCATTGTAACCTAAGTTAGACAAAATTCAAACCAATATCTACCACTGCTGAACGCAACTAATCTACTCAGGTAAAAATATCATTTCCCGGTGTTAACCAATAACTAACTCTACGCCAATCTAACAAACCCTGATTGTAACAAAATCAGAAGCCCTGATCAAAGTCACACAAACTAGACGAATTCAAGCCAAAACTCTTTAGTTTTGGTTTGAATTTAGTAGAAACAACATCAAATCCAACAAAGGCAATTCGAGTAATACAAAGTTAACCTCAAACTGAATACCACAATCGGACTAAACCCCAATTATGGCAAAAATCTAAGAATAACCCAAGCTAGTATCAACCATTTTACTCAAACACTTTAAACTGGGCCTAAATAAGCCAACAAAATCACCTGAACCTATATTAAATGAGCATTTTATGAGATTGGTTTCATAACATTTGACTTTAAAGCAAGAGTAACAAATCAAAAATCCAAAAGTAGCAACAAAAGTTTCTGATAGTTTTCACATTTTACTCAAATATTTTAAACTTGGCTTATATAACTCATCATAATCACGCAAATCAAACTTGCACCAAAAATGGTACTTTCTGCCAGATGTTCGTAATTTACTCACAAAATTTGAACAAGTTCTGAAAAACCAACATAAACATGAATCTAGATTAATTTTTGAATCTTTTCAAACATAGTTTTTCGCATATTTCACAAAAACATTAATCTGGGTCTATATAAGCCAACATAACCAGGTAAATCTATATTAAATTATGTATCTTTCAAAACTAGCCTCAGTTTGGCAAGACAATGAGCGCGTTTAGGGAACACAACTGTTAACTTGCAGCACAATTTGATTACTGTCAACTGAAGAAAATTACCGAAGCGCAAGCACTTGAACAACTTAAATAAATAATTTAACAGACACGGGTATTATTATTACATCAATTATATTATTATTACTAGAACCATTTCCTACCGTAATAATAGATTTCGCCGCAAAAGGTGAAATAGCTCAGTTATAGAGCGTTAGCGTAGCACGCTAACAGTCCGGGGTTCGATCCTCTAGTATGACTAAAATAATAACTTTGCTCTTTATCCACCGGGGTGATTTGGAAGTCACCTAATAAGCCGTTGGTCCCATCAACCCCCTTCATACAAGTCGTAAGATTTCTGGGGCGATGTAAAATAGCTGTAAAACGCAAAATAATGAAGAACTACCACACCGAGTGTTACGTCGTATTAATTGTTGCACTTTAATTACACTATCGTCGTCACATGCCATTCAATCGACGCTTCAATTCTTCAATTCACTGTGGAAAATCACTGCCCACTGCTCCTCCTCTAGACGCGATGACAAACTTGCCCCACCGCTCTCTGTTCGGCTTGGTCCGGCCACTACTACTACTGCTCGCCATCAGATCTCTTTGCTTTTCTATCCACCTAACCTACACAGAATTATTTAAAATTCTCTGTAGCAGACAATCCCAGAACACTTTTCCAAACAAATACACTGTATACTAACAACTATCTAGAAACACCTCCAAGACCTCCTAGGCCTATGTATGACTAATCTCTGACAGTTGAGAAGTATATCAATGACCTCAACGTCAAAAATTAGTTATAAAAGATGGGCCATGTAACCTTTGGAATTTGAACTACCGTTTATATTGTTTTTCAAAGATGAAATGACATTTATGAATTGACAGAAATTTAGTTTTATCTTTGACATTTACGAAATAGGACGCTTTACACTTGAACAAAGAGAAATAATGAAAACTTACTTCCAAAGTGGTACTCAAACGGTAAAAAATTTACGAAACAAATTTGATAGAAAAAAAGTGCCTTCAACGCAGTTTGTGGACCAATTTGTGAAGCAAGTTTGCAAAACTGGATCGTTAGTGAATAAAACAATATGTTCTCGTCCAGTTCGCTCAGCCAAAAATATTAATGCTATTGCTCAGAGTGTGCGTGAACATGCATCAACATCAACTAATCATCGTTCTCAGGAACTGATCATTTCTCGCACTTCTCTGAAGAGAATTTTGCGTAAAAACCTTAGTTTGAAGGCTTACAAAGTTCAATTAGTCCAAGAAATAAAGCCTCATGACCATCCGATGCGTTTTTAGTTTGCCCAATGAGCTAAAAATGGTTTAGCCAAAGATAAGCATTTTTATCAAAAACAATGTTTTCCGATAAAGCTCATTTTCATTTCGGAAGCTATGTCATTAAGCAAAATTGTCGCATTTGGGTATCAGAACAGCCACACATGACTATTAAACAGTCTATGCATCCTCAACGAGTAACGGTTTGATGTGGTTTTTGGTTGGGCGGCATTATTGGGCAATTTTTCTTCAAAAATGTGCAAGGAGCCGCCGTTACCGTCAATAGCAAACGTTACAGTGTCATGCTAAACAAATTTTTGTTTCCAAAAATTGAAGAGTGTGACATTTGGTGTCAACAGGACGGGGCCACTTGCCATACAGCCAACGTAACCATCAATCTTTTGCGCACTGTTTTTGAAAATCAAATAATCAGCCAAAATGCTGAGTCAATTGGCCACCCTTTACATAGCTCAAGATGTTCTAGGTGTGATTATATTAATTCACTTTCTAGAAACACCTCCAATGCCTCCTGAGCCTATGAATGACTAATCTTTGACAGTTAAAAAATATGTGAATCCTCAACGCCAATGTACTTCTTATACACACCTCAATATTCTAGGTAAAACCATATTAATTTACTTTCTAGAAACACCTCTAATGCCTTCTTGGCTTATGTATGACTAGTCTCTGACAGTAGTAAAGTACGTCAATAACCTCAATGTCATTTGCACTTAGTTTTACACACCCACCTCAAGATCTTCTAGGTGTAACCATATTAATCTATTTTCTAGAAACACCTACAAGGCCTATGTATGACTAATCTCTGACAGTTGTAAGGTATGTCAATGACCTCAATGCCAATGAATTTTTTTAAACACAACTCCAGAAGTTCTAGATATGACTATATTAATCTACTTTCTAGAAACACCACCAAGCCTTCCTGGGCCTATGTATGACTAATCTCTGACAATTGTGAGGTATGTCAATGACCTCAATACCAATGCACTTCCGTTATACACACCTCAAGATCTTCTAGGTGTGACTAATCTGAGATATTTGTAAAATGACCCAATGACCTCAATGCCACTGCACTTCCTTATACACACCCTTAAGACCTCATCGGTCTATGTGTGAATAAACAGAGACAGTTGTGAAGTACCTCAATGAACCGAATGTCAATGCACTTCATCAATTTTAGTAAGAATCAACTATAAAATTTAGAATAAGAAAATTTCTTAAATTCATCATCGCTGATAATTGTTAAGTCCGCAACTCTGATGTTATTATAATTAAAAAACAAACAAAAAATACTCCATGCCTTAATTTTAGAATTGTAATTAAAGGGTGGTTATAACAAAAATAGAAAAAAAGCTATAAACATCTGGCAAGCATGTAGTTGGATCAACTAACTACACGCCTGAATTTATCTGGACTCGAAAGGTTGTTAAAATTACTATAAAATAAATTCCAATTGATAAATAAAGAAAAACAAACAAAGTGTAATTGTACACTGAAATCGGAACATTTCAAGACAATTTATTTCTATATATGGTACATTTGCTCTCAATGAATTACTTCTCTAAAATTGCTTCCTACTATTGGCGACCAGCCATCAAACTCAGGCCAACTTCTACATACTTATCGCGAACTATTTGGATGCCCGAATGTGATATCTATCAACATCCTTCAGTTGTGAGATTAATTAAATTAGATAACATCAAATAATTTATGGCAGCAATCAATCTAAACAAACTTTAGTAACTTACAGTTATTGCTGCCCCGGTCATTGAGATAACAACTTTAAAACGTCTTCATTTAATTGGGTTAAAATGAAGCGTGCGGTTTTAGAACAAATTGGTGGTCGGGGTGTAGTTTACTCCCACCTTATCTGGATTAATATTTCAAAGCACTCTCGTATTGTACATTTCAGTGCAATAAAGATAACATCTGGAAACTTTACAGAATTGGCGAAATAACGTGTAAATAAATAAATAAAAAAATGTTATCGGACATAAATAAATGCGATCTCCTTTGTGATGTATTGCCTGAAATAAAACCAAATTTAGCTCGGAAACGGTCCGGCAGAGTTTTATGGCGCGATCCGTCCTGCACGACTCTCGTGGCGATTTTATTGCATTCAGATCGGTCCCCCAGCGGCGATAATATTAATATCTCGGACAGCAAGCAGCCTGCCTTCCGACTTCCTAATCCGCGTGTTTGTTTTTTATTGCTGAATTTCTTCGAAAGTCGCATTCGCGGTCGATAAATAGCCGGCATAGCTTCGGTGGTGCATACCGGACGTGCACGGGATTTAGTAACGCGCGTCACGTGTATTGTAAAATTTAATGACCGGACCGGACCGAAACCGTATACCACCGTAACCGGTATGGTGTGGTGTGCCCAGCTCGCTCAGTTTCAGTTTTGCTCTTACTCTCTCCGCACACGACCCAGAAGTTGTATTGTGTGCAGCATACCGGGGAGAAAATAAAACGGTTGATTTATGTGGATTCATATTAAAAAAGGACTACGTTGTCCTGACCCTTTTTATGCGGAACACTTCGTGGATTGGATCTGTTTCAAATTTTATAATATTACGTCACAAACATATATAAAAAAATATGTGAACTATAATTAATTTAATTTAACATCATTAATAAAATTGCAAAAGAAGTCCCGTTGCGTATCGTACACATACTCGCATTTACCAGTAACAAAGCTTTCATGCGATTGAACAAATCATTAAATATTATTTGACGTGTATGATACAGATAGTAATACTCGCACCTGCATAGATAAAAATATGACAGTGAATACGATTTGTAAAACCACCGCAGATTAATGTAGCGGCCTTTGTTATAGGCCGCAACTCCCGGTCCGATAATTAGTTACCGGCGAATTCACGCATGTGTACGTGCAGTGTTGTCTGTCATTTAACCAAAAATCGAGCATTTTCGCATCAAACTAAAATGCATGTAACAAGTTCATGTAAGTTCAAAGATGCACTTGAAGAATAGTTAGCGACAAATCTCTTTGAGTAAAAACATAATATCAGAAAGTGAAAGCACTATTTCTAAAATTCTCTATTTGGTCGTTAAAATGTGTTGCTCAACCCGGTTTAAACTAAAAAACAACAAAAGAAACTCTAACTCGGCCTAACAATTGACAATTCATCACGTCCAAACCGTTGAATCTCTTGGTCATCACCAATTTCACCATATCTTCAACGCAAAGACAAAGTTTACTTACTAGTAACGTGTGAAGGAATATTAGCACCGCGAGATGTGTTCGTGTGTGCAAATTGTAAAGTGTATCTGTCCTACTCACACATATGCTACCGACAATCCGCCATCTCAAAATCTCAGAAACCACCAATTCAAGCTGGGTCCGAAACTTACCGAATAGACGTAGCTTGTGTGTGAACAGAACAGATACAATTATACTACAGTAGTATACCTTGTACTTCCTTTTAATATATCCTCACTTAAACCTAGTGTAACGTTCAAGATTGAACTCGTGTTTAAAAGGTAAAGGACCGTGTACGCCACTAACCGCTTCTGTGGTATTTTCTTTTTTTATGTATAAAGGAAACAACGCAGTACCATTCCAAAAAAAAAATTGCAGGCAACTAAAACAGCTCAAATTTGGGAGAAATGAGTATAACTGTGTACGCCACTGGCCGTTTGTGTTCGTTTCCAAATTTCAAAAAAAAATTTGTGCAAATTTTCGCAATACATTGATTGTCTATGCATTTTATATTTATTCAATGCAAACATAGTTTTCTGCAACAATTTTGGATAAGCTGTAATGAGTGAGATTTCTGTACTATAGTGAGATATTTGTAATTATCAATTGATTGTATGTACAATAAAAAAAAACTTTTAACAATATGTAAATAAGTTTACTCTACCAAAATCTACCAAAAATTACCAAGTTCAGCAAGTCACTGCAAGCTCACCTCTGACCCATAGAACAATTCAACAGATGATCGAGAACAAATTCTTCTGTTAGATACAATATACTACTCGCAACCTAACAGACAAAAGTACAACAGTACAACCTCACAGATATAGAAGATCAGAATAAAGAACAAAGAAAAATTACGTCGGTATAAAGCAGTAAATCTCTTTGCATCCCAGTGTCTAGTCCCAAAATAAACAAAATAGAGCTGTCACTGTTTACAGAAGTCTACAATCTGGCCAAACCTCGTAAGATAAGGATCCCAACCTCTGAGTAACTAACGATTTTGCTAATAAGTAGACCAATGTAATACATCGCTTAATTGAGAAGGCCATTCGTGAAGTTAACCATACTGTGGTATGGTTAACTACATTTACCAAATTGCACAACAATCCAAATCACAAACAAGCAAAACATATTCCACATAAGTACGACTAACTCCATAGAAACTAAGTTTTAAAGCCTGCACTACCAGAAATAGCAATTAAGTACTTGCCGTTTCGATAGTGGAGTCTTCTTCTTCATGTGTCATGTCCTCCAAGGGCGTTGACGACCAATTTCATTATTTGAATTTTATCTGCAGCTTTTCGAAATAGGGATCTTGTACTTTGTCCAAACCATTGGCAAAGGTTCTTGAGCCATGATGTTCTACGGTGGCCTGGACTGCGTGTACCTTGTATTTTACCCTGTATTATTGTCTGCTGTAACTTGTACTTATCATTTCGGATAACATGACCAAGGTATTCCAGTTTTCTTCTCTTTATTGTGTTGAGAACTTCTGTTTGCTTATTGACTCTTTGCAAAACCTCGACGTTAGTAATTCGATCCTCCAAAGAAATTCTCAGCACTCTACGGTAAGTCCACATCTCAAAAGCCTCCACCTTCTTACACATAGCCTCCGTAAGTGTCCACCTTAACAATCTGATTCTGAGGGGGATTTCCAAGTGCCTGTTGTTCAGCACTTTCTTCATTCTGGTGAAAGCTCCTCTTGTCTGTTCGATGCGGCTTCTAATTTCCGATGTCATGTCCCATTTGTCGTTTACGTTACAGCCAAGGTACTTATAGGAGTTGACGCGTTCCACCACCTCATTTCCAACTCTTAGATTCAGCTGGTTGTTTACGCAGGTTTTATTTACGACGAGCCATTTTGTCTTATTAACGTTGAGTTTAAGGCCCATGGACAAGCTGTGCTCTGTAACGGTTGTCATTAGTTCTTGTAGGTCTTCCATGTTCGTAGCCAATAGAACGGTGTCGTCGGCATACCTCAGGTTATTGATCACTATGCCTCCTACGATTACTCCTATGTTCTTGCCATCCAATGCTTCTCGAAATATTTTTTCTGCATAAAGGTTAAAAAGTAATGGCGAGAGAACACAGCCTTGTCGCACCCCTCTTTGAATCACGACCTCTTCTGACAGTTCTTTGTTCACTAACACCGCTGCTGTTTGGTTCCAATACAGGTTGGCTATAATGCGGATATCTTGCCCGTCTAATCCCAATTCTTTAAGTATATCTACTACTTTATTGTGGTTTACGGTGTCAAATGCTTTTTCATAGTCTAAAAAGCAGGCAAAAACATCCACATTAACATCAAGGCATCGTTGTATCAGAACTTGTACACTGAAAAGTGCCTCTCTTGTGCCGAACCCATTCCGAAAGCCAAACTGGGACTCGCTGATCGACTCTTCACATTTGCGGTAAATACGATTATGGATGATCTTGAAATGATCAATAATGAAATAGTTTCAATACCTGACTCATGAGACTGATGGTCCTATAATCTTTACATTGTTTCGCATTTGATTTCTTTGGTAAGGTGATGAAAGTTGATTTTAACCAATCTCTTGGTATTTCACCTGTTCTATATATATTATTAAATAGGTCTACTATTATTGAGAGAGAACTATCGTCTTTAGAGATCTTAAAAATTTCTGCGTGTATTTCATCTGGGCCAATAAAGAATGGGAAGGTTCTTTATTCTCGCAATAACATGTTCGACTTCTGATCTTGTTATGTCACTTCCGTCATTTCCGAGTAGTTCGATATTATAAGGTTCATGTCTGTTGTCCTTGAAAAGATTCTTTATGTATCTATTCCACTCTTTTAGTTTATCCTCTGTTGATGTTAATATAGTGTTTTGCTCGTCCATTGGCATTTGGGATCTTATAGGCTTGTGGTTACCAGCGACCTGCTTCACTTTTTTGTGTTAAAGGAGTCATGCTTTATTTCAAGAGTTTCAATTTCAGCGCATTGCGCAGACAACCACACCTCTTTTGCTGATCTTATTTTCGATCTGATTTCTCGTTGGGTTTCTTTATATCTTAGTACGCATTTGTTTTTGTATGCTCTTCTGGAATCCATTAGTAATAGTATCTCTTCGGTCATCCATGCTTGTTTTTTCGGCCTTTCGCTTGGTCTTAGATACCTTTCTAGTCCAAAAAGCTACTACCACCGGAAAACTCAACCACACCCAGACCTGTTAGCCTGTGGTGCCTTTACCAACTTCTCGGCTGAGCCTAGAACTCAAACCAAGCCAAATATATTTGTTAGAAAGGGAAACCTTAGCCGCGTCGGTACGACATGCACGAGCACCAACAGACCCAAACTATTATTAAGAAGTGACAAGAAAGGGTAGACGACCCAAAGTATCCAAATGAATCCGACCTGGGGTATAAACTAAAAGAACCTCACTCGACGGCCACGGCCGGTCACCCCAGAAGAGATAAAAGCATAGCTGCCATCCTTAAAGCCTACCACTAGCCAAAATAATGTGCAAACATTCCATCCGCGGCTGCATGAGTTGCTAAAGGTCAAAGCCAATCCAGCACAGCTAAAAAAAAACATGGACTCACACCCGCCAAGCAAACCTTGGGAAAAAGTAGAGTAAACCTTTGCACAAGTTGGGTTTAAGCAGTGCTGGAACCAGCGGCAACCAGTGAAGTAACAACGACTCCTGGAACATCATCTGCTCCACTGGTAGGAGTAACCAAAGATTATATTGTTCGATAACGGACCCCAGTTCACAAGCCAACACTTTAAGGACGCGGTACAACGGTGGAAGGTTAAGCACCACACCACCGCAACCTATCACCCATAAGCTAACCAGATGAAATGAAGGCAGAACCAGGAAGTAGAGATGCGCACCAAGAAAAACCCTAAGACAAAAATATCCGCCAGCAACAAACCAGACAAAGACAGGAGAGGAGGCGTACCGATAACGACGGTAAACTAGGCAAACAAACTCTCGGGAATACAAACCACGTCTATATACGTGAACGTCTCCAACTCATACTAAAGAAAAAATAGACTATATCCTAATTAGAAAACGATATAGGAATAGCATCACTTCAGTCAAAACCTACCCAGGAGCCGATGCTTCATCAGACCACAATCCAGTAGTAGCCAATGTTAAAGTGAGGCTTATAAAACTAGAGTCAAAAAGAAAACCTGTAAGAATTGCAATCAAAAAGCTAAAGGATGCTGAGATAAGAGAGCAAATCAAACAAAAAACAAAAGCAAATATCCAGAAAATAGGCACATCAAATACAGATAATTCCATTGAGAAATAGGAAAGCATCAAAAGAGCGTTACTGGAAGGAAACAGAGATATGCTAACACCAGACAAAGTTATACCAAAACAACAATGGATGACAAAAGAAATTTTAGACATGAATGAAAGACGGAGAAATAAAGGAAACCAAATAAAATATAAAAAGGTTCACAAAACCATCAAAAGAAAAATTTGTGAAGCAAAAGAAAACTGGATGTCTGAGAAGTGCAAAGATATCGAAAAGCTGCAAACTCAATAAGACAGTTTCAATCTACATAAGAAAATTAGAGAACTAACAGGAACTAATAGGAAACGAGTGACACCGATTATAAAAACGAAATCCGGCAAAATAATAACAGACCAAGCCCAAAAACTTATACGATGAAAAGAATACATTGAAGAGCAATTCAACAACACGAGATGCCCTCAAAGTAAAACGCAACATCTGCATAGCCCTAGCCCTGAAATAACAAAACACGAAGTAGAGCAAGCAATAAGGAGCGTGAAAGGGGGGAAAGCTGTAGGCCCAGATAAAGTGCCCGTAGAACTATTAAAACTAATAAAAGATGAGGAATAAGAAATAATCGTTGACCTATACAATACCATATATAGAACAGGCGTTATGCCAAAAGAATTGCTTGAATCTACATTTATTACGATTCCGAAAAAGTTAAATGCCCGAGAATGCAGTGACTACAGAACAATAAGTCTTATGAGCCATACCTTGAAAGCATTCCTGAAAATAATACATAAAAAACTTTACACCAAACTTGAGCAAGATATTAGCGACACTTAATTCGGATTCAAGAATGGCTTAGGAACACGAGAAGCATTATTCGGCATTAACGTACTACTACAAAGATGTATGGATATGAATGTCGAGGTACACGCCTGTTTTATAGACTTCGAGAAGGCGTTCGATAAAGTACGCCATGAACTACTTGTAACACTCCTAAAAAGCAAACGTATTGACTCCGAGAACATACAAATAATTGAAAACCTGTACTGGAACCAAACAGCGACGGTGAGAGTCGACAATGATTCCACAGAAAGCATAAACATCTAACGGGGAGTGAGGCAAGGCTGTATACTGTCACCGATGTTATTCAATCTATACTCAGAAGCTATATTCAAAGAAGCCTTATCTGAAGAACTATGTGGACTTGTTGTTAATGGGCGACCAATTAACTACATTAGATACGCTGATGACACGATGATAGTAGCAGACAACATTGTAGACCTGCAAAGAATGGTAGAACGCACAAAAACTGTCAGCGCAAAATATGAATTAAATATGAACCTCAAGAAAACAAAATACATGATCATCTCCAAAGCACGTATACCACCTAACGCAAATCTTTTTATTGATAACACCTATATTCAAAAGGTAACCAAGTACAAATACCTAGGTATGTGGATAACAAATACAAACGAACAGACAGTAGAAATCAAGTCCAGAATAGAGATGGCTAGAACTGCCTTCCTCAAAATGAGAGATCTCTTCTGTGATCGCGATCTAACGCTAAAGCTTCGTGTTAAAATGGTAAGATGCTACATATTTCCAATTATACTGTATGGTATGAAAGCATGGACACTGAACCAACACCTCAGCGACAAACTCCAAGCTTTTGAGATGAGGAAGTATCGGAGAATCCTGAAGATCTCATGCACGGACAAAACCCCGAATGCCGAGGTCCTCACAAGAATGGGAAAAGACCTAGAAATCCTTCACATGATAAAGATCAGAAAGCTGAAATATTTGGGACATACCATGCGATGGGGTAAATATAATGTACTGCAGCTGATTATGCATGAGAAAATAGCAAGCAAGAAAAGTGTGGGAAGACGCAGAATGTCCTGGATGCGGAATCTAAGAGACTGGTTTGGCTGCACCTCTAAAGATCTTTTCCGAGCTGCTGTTTCAAAGATCAGAATAGCCACAATGATAGCTAACCTCCGAGTAGGAGATGGCACGTGAAGAAGAAGGTAATAGTACAAAAACGGGGAAAGGGCTGAGCACTAAATGACTAGGTCCAAAGCAAATGATCACCACCGTGGAAACGACTTGTTTGAAGAGGGTTGAGAAGAGGTTTGATGGGACCAACAGCGTACTACGCTAACGCTCTGCAAACAATCTATCTCACCGTCAACCTACAAAATAAACTAAACCTTAACCTTCTCGACCAGAAGCCATTATGCGCCCCTTTAATTAACCCACTAGCTCTACGATTTGACCAACCGTGTGCTATCAGGTTTTGCTTCAGAATTGAGCACAGTACAATAAAAACTCTTACAAAGCTTCAGCAAGCCTACAAAGAATTTTCCAGGTTTTTAGGAGCAATAAAAAAATTAATCGATTGAAAATGAACCACTTGTGCATTCCCTTACCGTTCATCAGATTTTGACCACTAAATTAGACATGAAAAAAATCTGCGCAAAAATGGTTCTAAACAACCTACCACAGAACCAAAAGAACATTAGGTAAAAAATGACTTGACTTTTTGGAATCAATTAAAAATGATCTCCATTTTCTAGAACGTGCCATTACTGCGCCAAGAAATAGAATAGCATACTTCAACCTCTTCAAAACCCAAAACAGCAAAAATGAGCAAGTTAAAGATCTAATGCACGCTGACTTTTACATATCATAGTTTAATCCATTCTAAATGTACTGGTAAAAAAATAAATCGATTATCAAATTATTTGTAGAAACAGCGATGAAGCCAAACTTGACGTTTTTGTTAAAATACTACAAATCAAGGTAGCGGTCGGTATAGTCTTAAGCAGCTTCTACATAATACATCCGGCAGTAAGAACTTTGCTTCTCCTATGAGTGAATCCTGCAGTTTATTTAACGAAATTAACAAATTTAAAGCCTTCCAGATATGGTTTTAGTTTTTCGATAGAATAATTTTGCTTGCATCTAGTTAGTGAACGGATTAGATAACAAATTACATGTACTTCTCCCTTAGCAGTATGTGTCAGAACATCGCCTAATCCATATTCACTTTCATCCGTCTGAAGAACAAATGTTAATTCAAAATTAGGGCACCTCAGAATTGCAAAATTGGAAAAAGTAGTATTTTAGAAAGACTCTTCGCAATCAAAGGACCAATCAAATTTGGTACGCGTCTTTCTTAATTTAGTAAGAAGTAATATTAAAGTAGAAAATTTCGGTATAAATTTGCAGTACCAAGATACCATACCAATAATGCTTCGAACTTATTTTACTGTAGTAGGTCTCTTGAGCTTCGAAATAACACTAACCTTATCTGGATCAACTTGGAGACCATGTTGGTCAACCACATATCCGAAATACTTCAAATCTTTTCGACAAATTTTGTACTTTTCTTTTCTTAGAGTAAGATTAGCTTCTATTAGACAACAAAAAATTTCTTCTAATATTTCAAAATGTTTGTCAAAAATGTATTCCAGTTCCAGTACTGTATCAATTAGTCTTTGCTGTGTGGCGGGTACATTATGTATCCCAAAAAGCATGCGCACAAATCAAAATAGTAACCAATTTGGAACCGTAAAACTTACATAATCGCGTGATTTCCCTACCACCGGCACCTGTAAATAAGCAAACTTGATACCAAGCGATAAAAGGTACGTAACTTATGCAATATGGCGGAGATATATGACAAAGGATATGCATCCCTGTTTATTACTGGATTCAATTTTTTAAAGTTGGGACTAACAAAACAGGATGACCTTTCTACTACACATGCTTCAATCATTTTGTCTTATTCTAAATCGATGCATTGTTGTACATGTGGAAATTGTTGTACATGTGTTCCGCTAAGATCGTTCCCTATTTGATCGCCCATTAATGCAAAGTTTTTTGCAAGAATAATATCCAATACATTTCTTTCCTCATCAGAAAAGGAGAGAGGAGCCTCTAATACGTTTAAGTTACTAGAGCTGGTAAACTCAATATCTTTTCTCAAATCTGGAACAACTTTCTTTATCTTCCAAAAATTTACCCCAAGAATAAGTAGTCCAGTAAATACAACACCAAGAGACTTACACTGAACACCATTAGCAACAGATACATTTGTAATTGACTTAATAGTCAGTTTTAATCATAAATTACTTAACAATTTCCAACCATGGTAGGCGGTCAGTTTGCGTAGCTCCAAAATCCAAAAGACCTAAATCGTTTTTCCCAAGATTTTCACTTCTAAAAATGATTCCATGAAACAATATAAAACTAACTACGACCTTATCCCTATCAAAAGTACTCGTCGATGTACCTTAATTAGAGATCGTTAGACGACGTTCTAACATCTCTGTGGATCGTTTCCCAACTTGCATTAAGAACAGTTGGTAACCTTCAAATCATATTAATTTCATTCCCACTATTTTTAGTTCTTAATAATTTATCAGAATTCTCAACCTTCAGTAACGCTCCTAGCTCATCAACTGACCCTTGAGCTAACATACTCCAAACTAACCATTCGTATTCTAATTAGTCTTTCGACAAGCGACCACAATCGATGATGCATATAAAACATTACTTAACACAGTACCATAAAGACCAAATGTTAATAATACCTACTAGCAGACAAACATTAATCAAAACACACAAAATTATTTTCGGGTTTATCATAAATTAAAAAAAAAACTTTTGAAGGATTTTAAATTTCATTAAAAGCTGGCCCCACGTTGAGCGCCAAAATGTGACGTTTAGTTTCACGCTAACCACAATAACTACTCCAAAACATTATTTCTAAAAAAAGTAACTTTATAAAAAAAAAAACAATATCTATTTATTTACTTAAAGATGTAAAAGGACGCCACGAGATCTCATCATAATTATTAATTATTGTGATTTTTAGAGTACTTACTACTGTTTGGTCTTTTAATAATGTAGTAGTTAAAACTAACCTGAAACAAACAAAAAATAACATTAACATTTCATAGAATATGTAATCATAATCTTATTATTCAACAAGTCTGTTCCAAGACTTGGTATTGACGTAACATAAAAATTAAATTCACTAATATTTGTGGTTTAAAAAAAATAAATTGAATTATGCTCATCAGCATCTTAAACATTGAAAATCTTATATCATCTTATTGTCTAAAACCATGGTGATGCAGATCGCTTTAATCTAATAGTTTTCGATTATCATCTTAAACATTCATTTGCTGCCTACACCCACAAACATAAAGCATATTGTAGAGAGCTACATCGCTGTTCTTCTTCACTGAAACCACACCAAGAAGTTTCAACATACACTTCTCATAGGAATTTAGTACGGCCACTGTTATTGCCCAAAGTAAGGCATTCGAAAAAATGCTGACTTAAATCACAATGACCCAAGATGAGACCTTGCAAAAAAACCTAACAGCATAGAACACAATATTCTACTTAGTAACAATAACTCAAAGAAACGAATTTTGACGTTTTGTACGACATCGTCAAGACAAAATCAACGAAAACCGCTTTACTGCCAATAATAGCCTTCCTGACGCAACTAAATACAAATGCCAATCAAATCACACTCAAGATATACCAAAAGAGAAAACAACTCAAACCGTGCTGCTCCCATTAGAGGACTACCGGCGTTACTTGTAGCCGAGTATAGCACAAATGTAGACAACAAGTGCATGGCTGACACCTTTATTGTCGTCTACAATATACAGCAGCACACTCAGAACAAACACCCCAAATTATTTTTTGTTAAGCAAAGGAAAAGACGCAGCTTTAAGTTAATATTACTTATATTTGAAACACTTACTCACTTTCCGGAAAACACTGGCGGAACATAGTTTTGGAATATTACAACTTTCCAATTGGGAAAAGTGTACTCTTAGTCGTAATAGTTCTTGAATAGCATTAGATGAATTTCTTGTTTTGTGTATTTTTGTAGACTGATATCATAGCAACATCTGATGGCCATACTCGAAAATTAAAGTAGTTATTTTGGCCCGTTTTAGCCATTGCAGAAATCCCGTTTTGTAATAACAAACTTACAACGTTTTGGAGTTGTGCAGCAAACAAAGATTGATTTCAGTTTGATACATTGAAGAACATAAGTTCACTTTGCAGCTAAGCTACTTCAAATATAGCAACTACATTATAACTTCATGGTAATCACAAGAATACTTCTGTTTGCAATAATTTTTGGAAACTAAGTTTACAACAAAATGTAAATAACCCAAAAGTTAGTGACCTTATATGGCTTACAGCAATAACAAAGCAAAAAATCCAGTTTCTGGATCACTAAACTCGGGTTGGTGGGCGGGAACACTAGTTGAAACTACTGTCACGCAATCAATGAACTCAAGCCTTTCTCACCTACCCGATTGTCTGTTATCAAGAGATTAAATCTGCCACCCTATTTCTTTAACTTAAAGACAAATAATATTCGCAGAAAGCAAATTTTAAAACATTTTGTTTTTTAAATCATTCCCTGTAACTTACTATATCAAAAAAAAAAAAAAACTTTGAATATGCTTTTGAAAATATGAAGAATTATAATATTACTATGACTAATAAGATATGAGATCACGGTTTACTTTGTTACCATCCACGAGACTGAAAAACGGCCCACTAAGAAGATGGTGTTGATACACCAAATTTGGACGATAAGTTTTAGCTTCGATGCGCGGAGACACTCGGATTTTTTGTGTTGGGTTTTGGGAAATGTCGTTCAAGTGTGACAAAACTTTAGGACTCTTGTGGTAGTTCCTTGTTTCTAGGACCTTCAACCTGCTTCGTAAATCGGTGCTGAACCGACACTAGGTCCGTTCAAGTGGCCGCCTGAATTACAACTCCAAAAGCAGTGTGTGTAATGCCGCCATGTGCGTGTGGTTTACGTGGTGGTGGTAAACCGCTAATTCACCAGAGAGTGGGCGCAGGTAGTTTCCATTATTCTTGTTAGCAGTCCATTGCACGGATTTGGATCCGCTGACTTTGGGCACCGCAGTTTTGTCCCGATTGGACGTTGTCTTCCCGGTTTTTGTCACTACGGATCGGATGGCTTCCGCGAAAGGTCTTTTCTTCCTCCGCAAATCAACTTTTCTAACATTTTTTGATATCTGCGTTCCCGGCCGCCTACAAATGTCGAATGTTGGCCGGATTTGGAATCTGTTAAAAAAAGGTGTTTTGCGCCAAAGAATAGAAATGTCCAGAAGTTTGATGCAAAGGATTAGGCTTGGTCTCGTTTGAAAAAGAAAGAATGTACAAACGATGCAACAAATTTTTAATTTTTCCTTAACTTTTTTTACAAATTTTTAAAGTTGGTCAATTTTTTTTTGCCTTTTAAGAGGCAGTAATTTTTGCCTCATTTCACAAATTTACAAAACTAGCAAAAATTTTTCCGCAAAACATTTTTCGATTTTTTCCGCAGAACAAGCCGCGATGCAAAGGAAGGACGCTTTGGGATAGTTTCGATTTCAGATTTAGATCCGCCGCGCCCACTTTCTGTGAAAATCTATGATGTTGGGATCGGATTCTTTAGTTTATGTTAGTACATCTTAAAAGTTAGATTAGTAACTTGGATAGTTGTGGCGCTTTTGTGTAATATTTTTGCTCATACATCTCGACTTCGTTGTGCTACAGAGCAGAGGTTGCTTGGTTGGTTAACACTCTTTAATTTGCTTGCCGATGCAATCAATATGTGCGTTGGTGATAGAGTTTTTTGAAACCGGATACTATCTGGTACTAACTGTAGTTTGGTGTTACCTCAGATAGTAGTCTGCCTCGACTTTTTTGTGTTTCTAAAGACTGTCTAATTTACCTTCTAAGAGAGAGTGCCTACACAATAAACTCCCACGGATCATACCTAGAAGTTTGAGACGGTAATGCTCATATACCTTCCGTTTGGAGATTGCATTTTATACAAAAGTTGGTTAAGACGCCCTATCGGCTGTGGAGTGTGATTGTAAGGTAAACCACTTTAAGAAGTGATGACATTGATTGGTCTCTTATAGCAGTATTCATCTTTGTCTGGCTCAGCAAGTTTGTCCAGATCCGGGTTGGGGTAAACCGCGAGGGTATCAAAATACTTTTCGACTAATAACTTACCATGAGGCTCTACAAACCACCGTAAAGTAAAACTTGACAACTCTATTTTAAATCAATTTCCTTGCAATATTTTTTGATTTATTCCCAGTTTTCTACAAGATTTCAATCTGTTTAAAATCAATTAATTGACGGCCATTTTGTTAATTTTATTTATATTTGGAGACCATTTTGGAAATATATTCTGACATGCTTGGCACATGTTTTCAGTAAATTTTCTCCCAATATTTTTCGATTCACTGAAGGAACTGATATCCAATCTTTTAATGACCAACACTAGAGCAGGTGGAAAATTAACTGGAGTACCCACCCGCCAGAGTGTTTGTTATCAAAGAAATGGAAGTTTCTCCTCTCTGCGAGTGTTAGAAGTTTCTTAGTCAGAGGAGGTTATATCCAATTGCTACCAACACTTGGACGGGTGGGTGGAGTATTTTATATTATGATCGAATAGTTTGAACCCGCCCAACAGTTTGTTAACAAAAAATTGAAAATTTCTCCTCTCTGTTAGAAGTCCCTTAATCAGAGGAAGAGGAGGTTATAACCAATTTCGTGATTACCAATACTTGGGCGAGTGAGTGAATCACTCCAGATCATGATTAGAATCGTGTAGTTTAAACTGGAGTGTTTGTTATCAAAAGAGTTTCTTCTCTCTGCGAGTGTTAGAAGTCTCTTATTTAGAGGAGGAGAAGGTTATATGTTATATATCTAGTTTAAACTGGAAAGCCCACCCATCCACCCGCCCATATGTTTGTTATCACAGAAATAAAATTTATTCTTTTCAGCAAGTGTTTCTTAATGAGAGAAGGAGGAGGTTATATCCAACCTCTTAATCACCAACGCTTGGGCAGGTGGGTGGATCATTCTAGATTATGATTACCATGAAGTAGTTTAAACTAGAGTGCCCACCCACCTGCCAAAAAAATTGAAAAATGAAACTGAAAATTTTTCCTCTCTCCGAGTGTTGACGGGGGAGGGTATATTTGAAATTTGCAGAGGGCGCCATAGTAGGCCTGACTGCATGTATTCTCTCCTCCCGTTACTAAGTGACCACTAACATTTATAATAAAAAGAAATATCCAATCTTTAAATAAATAACACTCGGTCAAGTGGTTCAGAAACTTACTTCATAAATTATGGCCGTGTACCTAAGATTATGCACCAACCACCCGCCCAAATGTTCGTAATTGAGTAATTGGCTGTATTCCGTCTTTCCGTAACAAGTGACAATTGACATTTATAGTAAGGAGAAACATCCAATCTTTGAATAAACAACACTCGGAAAAGTGATTGAGATATACGGTTGCAGTACCACATTCTTTTCATGAAATTTTCCATGACCAATTTGCATATTTGCGGCTGTACGTCCTAGATAACTTCACGAATTCCATCTTTAAGGTCATGAATCGATTGTGGAGCTATGGTATAGACCTTATCTTTCACGTGGCCGCAAAGAAAAAAGTCTAAAGGTGTTAAATCACAAGATCTCGGTGGCCAATTGTGATCACCTTTACGAGAAATAACACGGTCAGGAAACTTTTCTTGCAAATTGTGATTGTTTCGTTGCTTGAGTGGCACGTAGAGCCGTTTTGCTGAAAATAAACGTCGTCCACATCAATATCTTCTAATTCCGGCCATAAAAAATCATTAATCATAGCTCGGTAGCGCCATCCATTCACCGTAACAGCCTAAAAACCGTACCAAACAGTGACACGTTGAGGATGCAAAGACTTTTCAACAATCATTCTTGGAAATTCTGATCCCCAAATGCAACAATTCTGCTTATTAACGTAGCCTCCAAAGTAATATTGTGCCTCATCACTGAAGATAATTTTTCGATAAAATTCCGGATCATTTTGATGCATTTGAAGGACCCAATCAGCAAAGAAACGACGTTTATGGTTATCGACCGGCTTGAGTTCTTGTGTTAACTGAACTTTAAAAGCCTTAAGACTTACGTCTTAAGTATGTAATGTCGATTGTGGAATGTCTAATTCCAAAGATCGACAAACCTGGGTTTTCTTCAACACTACGGGTTACATCAGCAATATTCTCATGTGTTCTTAAGCGATGCACACGGTTTCGATTCTTCACATCACAAACTTGTTTCAACAGCTCAAATTTTTTCACCAGGTTTACTATTGCCGGCCGAGAAGGTGCTTTACAACGACCAAAAAGTGCTTTAGTTTTGCAAACTGTGACTGAACAATTTTCACCATTTTTGTAGTGAATTTTAATAATTTCAATGCGTTGTTGAAGCGTGTATCGTTCCATTTTTAATAATGGCGTAGTTTTTACTTGTTAAATGTCATGATGACATGTTTCAAAATTATCAGTGTTTATTTAAATCTAAATTAATAAAGTATAATATTAGCGGTAGTCGTATCAGGATGTAGTTGGTGACCCTTGGAAAAGGCCACTAGTTAAATACTACATTAAGTCCTAAGACATGGCTACGACATGGCGAATATTGCCGCCATAAAATAAGCATATCCTCGGGCGATGGGTAGCAGCAGGCGTCTGTACTGGGTTAAGGCGGAGAGGAAAATCCTCGGTACGGCTTAAGACTAGACAATCACAAGCGGCGACGAAATAATTGTCCCCAGGAAATTCATCAAACATGACTACACAACCAAATGCAACGGCCTTCAGTCCCAGGCAGATCTTAAATGGTCAGAGGGTGCTAAGAATCTCCGGAAGAGTCATGATGAAAATAGCAATATGGAACGCCAGAAGTATGTATGCGGCGGGAAAGATAGAAAATACCATCAGAGAAATGAAAAGAATGAATATTGAAATGCTTGGAATAAGCAAAATGAGGTGGATTGGCTCCGGAGAGTGTACCATAGATGGCTATCAAGTCTACTATGCCGGCAACGACAACCCAAGTCATTATAATAGAGTCGCTATAATAATAACTAAGGAAGTATCTACAGCAGTTAGAACTTTTATACCAATATCTGATCGAGTAATTATACTACAAATACAGGCCCAACCAGTGAATATAAACATAATTCAAGTATATGCACCCACAAGTACCAGTACAGATCAGGAAATTGAGAAATTCTATGTACAAGTCACGAATGCCTTAAAACTCACTAAGAACTCCAAGTTAACAATGGTACTAGGCGACTTTAACGCCAAGGTTGGTAAAGGTGTTTGTGGAGATATTGTTGGTAACTACGGGCTAGGAACACGAAACGACCGTAGTGATAGATTTATTGAATTCTGTGAAGAGCATGACCTTGTCATAACAAATACGTTTTTCAAATTACCACCAAGAAGACTCTATACGTGGAAATCTAATGCCTATAACTCAAACAGATTGATTATGTATTAAACAAGAAACGGTTTAGAAACTGCATAACATCTGCAAAAACTTACCCCGCAAGCGACATAGGTTCTGATCATAACCCAGTAGTAATTTCTGCACGGCTTAGACTTAAGAAATGTAATGTCCGACGTCCGCAGAAGAAAATAGATATCTCACGATTATCAGACATAAATATGAAAGCAAATACAAAAACAGAACTAAATACAAGACTTCAAACCATCAACATTACAGAAGATGCAGTGGAATTGGCGTGGAACAACATCAAAGATGTAATTCTGAGTAAGGGCGAAAAATATCTTAAACCAGACCCACAAATCAAAAAGAAAACATGAATGACTTTCAAAATACTGCAACTAATGGATAATAGACAAGCGGCAAAGCATAACGATGAAGCTTATAAAGTATTGCAACGGAATATCCGTAAAAAGATCAGAGAAGCAATGACTAAGTAAGGAGTGCAAAGAGATAGAAAGCTTGGATAGTAAATACTACACACTCGGCATGCACAAGAAAGTAAAAGAAGCTACCGGCCTCAGCAAACCCAAGCAATGCTGCTCGACAATCAAAGATAAGTTATTCTAGACCTAGAAAAGAAGCTGGCGAAATGGAAGAACTATATCCAAGAACTTTTTCAAGATCAAAGAGTGGATCATCCGGCAGAATACAATGTGACAGAAGGACCCGCAATAACAAGAACCGAAGTAATACATGCAATAAAAATGTCCAAAGAAGGTAAAACACCTGGGCCAGATAACATATCATCAGAAATGTTAAAACTCATTGAAGAAGATCGAGCTTTAAACGTACTTGTGGACTTCTTTAATACCATTTATGCAACCGGAAACATTCCTAAGGACTTGTTAACCTCCGTTTTTGTAACACTGCCAAAGAAAGCAGCTGCTAAAAACTGTGGTGACTATTGAACCATCAGCCTTATGAGCCACGTCTTGAAGATTTTCTTGAAGATCATCTAAGCAAGAATATATCGTAAGTGAAGCTTGCCTAAGTGATACTCAATTTGGGTTTCGCGATGGGAAGAGAACACGTGAAGCTTTGTTCAGTATCCAGGTACTAATTCAGCGTTGCCAAGACGTGTACGCGTGCTTTATAGACTATCAAAAAGCGTTTGAAACATAGCAAGCTCATAGTGATCCTGCAAGAACTAGGTTTAGACGGCAGAGACATTCGTATCATTGAAAAACTTTACTGGCACCAATCCGCATCCGTGAGAGTAGATAACAACAATACAGATGAAGTAGAAATCCAAAGAAGGGTTAGACAAGGGTGCGTGTTACCGCCACTTTTATTCAACATATACTCCAAACGAATATTTGCCGAAGCCGTGGATGGAAAATCTGAAGGTATCTTACTAAACGGAGAAGTGGTGAATAACTTGCGGTACGCAGATAATACGGTCCTGCTAGCAAATACGGAGAAAGATCTTCAAGAACTGCTGAATTGTGTCGTGGCTAATAGTGAACAAGTAGGCCTAGAACTAAACATAAACAAGACCAAGGTCACCGTAGTCAGTAAGGAGCGCAATGTGGTGACAAACATAAAAGTAGGAAATCAGCAAATTGAACAAGTCGCCCAATTCAAATATTTAGGGTGTTCCCTGAACCAGCAATGGAACCAATCAAAAAAATTGATCCAGAATAGAACAAGCTCGCACAGCATTCAATAAAATGAAGCAAGTTATGTGCCAAAGGGATCTTAATCTCAATCTGCGAGTTCGGTTGCTACGTTGTTATGTTTTCTCCATATTAATGTATGGCGCAGAGACCTGGACGCTCACAGATGCTATGTGCAAAAAGTTGAAGCATTCGAGATGTGGTCATACAGAAGGATGCTACGTATAGTGTAGACAGATAGAATATCTAATGCCCAAGTTCTTGCACGCCTCAATAAGGACACAGAAATTCTATATCTTCTGAAAAAAAAAAACGCAAGCTTACTGCAAAATATAATGCAGGGAAAGATAGCTGGTAGGCGAGGACCAGGTCGCAGAAAGACGTCCTGGTTGAAAAACCTACGACAGTGGTTTGGGGTCAGCATAACAACTCTTTTTCGTAGAGCTGTCAACAAGACCCAAATAATGTTGATGCTAGCCAACGTTCGTGGAAAACAAGGCACGTAAAGAAGAAGAAATGTCAAAAGATAATAGCTTCAAAATTGACAGCTGTCCAAATAGCCTGCTATACAAAATTAAACTTCTTATTGAAAAACCCTTTAATAATAATATATGTACAATTTATGACAGTGTTGCTAAGATTAATGTGCCCCGCCCACCCGTCTAAGTATTGGTTATCCAGTAATTTGCTATACTGCCTCCTCCAGTAACTAAGTGTAAATTGACATTTATAGTAGAGAGAAACATCAAATCCTTGAGTAAGCAACACTCGGGCAGGTGGTTGGGAAACTTATAGTATCCCAGTACAGCTTGGTCGGTATATACAAAAACGTTTTATGCCTTCGCCCGTTTAAACATTCTTTTCCCGCGCTCACATTCCACACATTCCATAAGCCAAGCTGTACTGGTATTACCCCGTACTCTGAATTCAAACGTAGTTCGCTCACGAACGAAGTTAAAGAAGGTTGTCCAAAATCGGTCATTGTAAAAAAAATTGAAAAAAACCGTCATATGACATATCGCAAAATCTAGACATGTTTAAGCATTAGTATGACCAGCATACATAAGATTTTGCACGAACATTTGGGTGTTCGGAAGCTGTGTGCACGTTGGATTCCAAATTTGTTGACAGATGCTCAAGAAAACTGCTCGTGTCAATTGGTGCCGTAAAATGATTACAAAATTCAACTGTGGTGCATCCAAAGCCGTATACGGCTTTGGATGCATCGTCACAAGTGACGAGTCGTGGATTTATGCATATGAGCCAGAAAGAAAATACCAATCGGCAGTTTAGGTGTTTCAATGTGTAGGAAAGCCCACACAAGTTGTTCGTTCTCGAAGCGTTAAGAAGCAAATGGTGGCGTGTTTCTTCACGAAAGCCGGGCATGCAGCATCTGTGGCTCTTGAAAATCAAAAGACGGTTAATTCAGCGTGGTATACGACCATTTGTTTGCCAGAAGTTTTTGGTACATTGAGAGACAACAACCCAAAACGACGAATCATTTTGCATCACGACAATGCGAGCTCGCACACATCACATGAAACAAACATGAACACACAAAAGATCGAACTCGCCTTACATCCCCGACCTGGCACCTAATGACTTTTTTTGTTGAAAATCGTTGTCCACGCAGTTTATCTTTAATTAGATAAACTGCGTGGACAACGATTTTCATTGCCCGAAGAAGCTGTTGAGGCCTTCAAAACGCATGTTTTAGAGCTATCATCTTCTGAGTGGACAAAGTGCTTCAATCGCATGCAAAAGTGTATACATCTTCAAGGCTATTATTTTTAAAAGCAATAAAAATATTTTTGATAAAATTCATTTATTTGTTCTTTCTATTCTCAATACATAAATAGCAACCCTCGTAATTAGAAAAAACTTACAATGTTTGGATAACCAACACTCGGGTGAGTGGTAGGAAACTTATTTAATAAACTTGTCCGTGTAGCTAAAATTAATATGACAACTGACATTCATAAAGGAGACCAATCCTTAGTTAATAAATTATGAACATTTGGATTAGATTATAGTAATCCCAAAACAGCCAGTATAATAGTAATTTTAGCATCCTTCTCTCGTGCTTACAATCCAGCCATGCATGTACTGGGATTACTGTAAGAATAATAAAATATCTGGTTGTGAAATCTAAAACATAACCAACCGATTATAACAAAAGGAAACAGTAATACAAGTGTTGTATTTGTCAGGTTTTTTTATCTGAAAAGGATGTTTTAATTTGTGTGATGTACAAATTGATTCGTGCAATATTTTGTCATAAATCGGATTTGATGTATTTCAAAATAACAATTTAATCAAACATTCATGAGTAATTATGAGCTTTCAATCAAATGTCCATCATTCCCAGTCCGTATATAATCCGATAATTACTGGCGATGATATGCCACAAAATTAATTACACCCCCCCTATTGTATTGATCAAAATCGGGCGACCGAAAACCCAACCACCCCGAAAATTTACAATAATCAACCTGTGCGAATTAAAAACAGATTTTCCCACAACATAAAATCGATTAATTACTGACCACACCTACAGTCCGCCCGTTGTAAATAACGATCAAGCGGTCATCATTTTCCCCCTGGGAAATTCAACGCCGCCCCGCATGTGAAATGATGGACAGACATTTGTGCGGGGGTTGCATTGCACGTCCGCCATTCTTTTATTATTCCAACACAACACCGATCCGCATTAAATTTCGCAAATTCGGCGATTTATATGCACAAAAATATGAAATTTTCGCGTTTTTTTTTCTACCGCTGCTTGCGATGTGGCGGTCTCGGGAGGGTTGAGGCTTCCATCCCCGAAGTGCCGCATTAAGGGCCGAGCGTCGTCCTTTTTAATATCAATGCACATAAATCATGCTGTTTATTTGCTAGCTGTGTATATATTGAGTTTGATTAAACCCACGAGTGAACTAAAATGAGAAACTTTTATCGGACTTTGATTTTTCTTATATTTAGAAGGGTAGCATTTATATTTTATTAAACGAGTGAATTATGTAGAGGGTCAAATAAGCTGTCTTGATTATGATACTTTTTTAAACATGTTTATTTTAGAAGTTTATTCAGGGGAGCACAGTCCTTAAAGGGCACCTCACGTAATAGAAATGTAAGGGTGAACTGACCTTAATTCCGTTGAGTTTGCGAACTGCACTCATATATAAAAAAAACTTTCTAACATGTTTGAAAGTTCATTTTGTGTACCAACAGAAACGAATTATGTATTATTCAAAATCAATTTTAAAAAACATAGCTATATACAGGGTGTCCCAAATTAACTAGTCATAAAATGAATACCAGAAACTACAAGCAAATTGAGTAATATTGACCTAATAAAGTAGTATATTATTTTTAATAAATTCGGAGTTATAGCTCTTTAAAGTTTACAACAAATTTTAATTTTTTTTTATTTAACTGCTTTCATTTTTAATTTTTTGTAACAATTTTTTGTTAACATTAGTTTATTTCTTATTTACATAAACTGTTAAAGTTTGAATAAAAAAAGTCTTCGGGAAGATAGTTTTTTTTTAAGATTCTTTAAATATTTAACCTTCTGGAACTTTTAAATTTTTAGATAAATCTATTTTTTTGTAAAAAATTTAATTTGAAAACTTTTCTGTCTCTTGAAAAATTTTGATCATATACACGGTTTTTGAGAAAATCAAGTAAAACCAGAGGTCATTATTTCTTAAAAATAATAAAAAATGTAAAAATATCATTAGCCGTGGACGTCAAATTAAATTTCATAAACGTCACAAATTGTTTGAAGTGAATTGTCCACTATAGCACTAGAACTGTCAGAAGTTGTTTAAAATGTATCATACATAAACCATGAAAAAATCTGGATATTTAATTTCATCAATTAGATTAACTTAACGTATGTTACAAAAGTCAAAATATTTATCCATAATAAAAAAAAAATAATCGACTGTATTAGTATTTCAGCTTTCAGAGCATTTTTCGAACAATGACCTCCACTTGTATTTGAAAATGAAATAAAATATAGCGCAAATGATAAAATTTACGGTCTCATTGTTAGACGGATTTACTATTTGTAATTAAATAGTAAATCCGTCCGAGGAGAAGAAAATAAAAGTTTCGTTTGGTGCGTAAAAAATATACAATATAATAATATATAAACTGCTGGCGGTATATGTTATTCGACAGTTCGATCAACAAACGGTCAATTGATATAAATACAGCAGCGAGTCGGAACAATAACATTAGGCAATTAAATATACATTCAAGGATGCATGAATGAATGGAAATTGTTTAAGGAAATTAAATTTAAAATTTTCTTACTGGTAATACAATAGACAATAAAAGTTTCCACTTAATTTTTTTTTATAATAAAGAACAGCTATTTAGGTTATCTTAAACTAATAATTTCGCCATTGACAAAGCGCCGAATGACTAGTCTAATACTAAATGTTGCTTCGTAATTGACAGTTGTGTCACGGTATGCACTTAACCAAAAAATTGTGCAATTAATAAATGTGTCACGGTATACACTTGAACTTAATCAGTCGCCCGGCAGTTGATAATTAAATCATGGTATAACTGTCACTACTAGATTGACAGTTGTGTCACATGCCGTGACACCTATCTTACAACATTAAATATAGTGCATTTATTATTAAAAACTTGTAGTGCTGTGCTGTGCTCACTCATATTTGACGTGTATCAACGTTTGACAGTTGTGTCACTGTATGCATTTAACAAAAAAACATTGCAATTAATAATTGTGTCAAGGTATGCACTTTGAATTTAATCGTAGTAAAACTGTCAATACTAGATTAACAGTTGTGTCGCGGTATGCACTTATCTTACACATTAAATATAGTTAATTTATTATTTGCTCACTCACGATTTGACATTTGACGTGTGTCATCGTTTGACAGTTGTGTCACAGTATGCACTTAACCAAAAAACATTGCAATTTATAATTGTGTCACGGTATGCACTTTAAATTTAATCTGTCGCCTTGCAGTTGACAATTGAATCATAGTAAAACTGCCGCCACTAGATTGACAGTTGTATCACGATATGCACCTATCATCTAACATTAAACATATTATATTTATTATTAAAAACTTGTAGTGCTTGTGCTAATGTGCTCACGATATGCACTTATCTTACAACATTAAATATATTGTACTTATTTTTAAAAACTTGTAGAGCTTGTCAACTTTTGACAGTTGTGTCACTGCATTTGATTGATAATACAAATTATAACTGTCGTTTCTTAGTATGTTCTTATTTCTTTCTAAAGATCTTTTTTTTTTGTTTATTCTTACTGCTCATACAACAATAAAATTCGTTTCGCAGTATGTTAGTGACAATATCGTGATTAACGTCGTTCGTCGGTATTTCAGTTGCCAGACTTGTTTTCTATTTTAACATAATATATTATTATTCGAGCTTAGCAGGCGCGCATATATCATTCGTAGAAACTTCCACCATAAAAGCCATAGCCCATTGAAACAATCCCCTTCTTTTTATAGTACTGTAATCGCTACAAGTGTTAACTACCTTCTCGTATGTTTGTGGTATGCGATAATAGTTCTACACAAACATGCAAAATCTACAGTTTTACGTAAAATCCAAACTACTTCGCTGGTTTGCCATTGCCTTGCAAAAGAGACAACCGCATCAAAATATACCCGACAAGTTAAATATTGTCGCTGCTGGAGATTGAACCCAGACTATCGACGTAGACACTCGCGGTACATTATACATTATTACTCTTATAACCCCTCTTCGTTCGCGTCGCTTCTGTGTAGTGAGTGTCGCTTTATAAGAATCAAGGAATGCGTTTGCAAGAGTTGCCAAACAAAAAAAAAACGTTAAACAAAAAACTTTGCCATTTGTTTGTGTTTAAGAAATTTGTAACGGTTAGCACTAATCAAAACAAAATTTGTTGATAGCAATGCACTGCAAACCAAAGGTTACATTCCCTAAACGCACACAGTGTGTTTTGGTTTAAAAAAATGCATAGCGTCCCCAAATAAGCCTTCCATTTCAAATTAGCTATGAGCTAAATTCAAACATTAACAGCAACACAAAATCAACCTACTTCTTACTCCTGATTCAGATGCAAAAATATTCACAAATCAAGACCCGCCGAAAGTTAAAAGTTGCAGTATTTCTGGATCAGTAAAGCATTCATGAGAATAAATAACGTCTGGCGTGCGAGCTAAAAATTCATAAATTTTATCTGTAGATTTGGCTACTAAAACATCGGATAAAGTGCCAAAAAGTATGAGATCTACAAAAGCAAATGTAAAAATGTGTAAATTTAACCAACCAACCAAAAACCACTAAAAAATCTGCTAAAAACATCCACATCTCTAAACCCGGTTCCAGTAATGCCTGAAGTCCAGACAATCATCACACTTAAAAAGTCCCACTTCTGCTTAGTGCATTAGTGGTATCAACAAAGGTGGGCCTGTTTTTCAAATCGACATAAGCTAGCAAAAAACCAACAAATACCGTCAGGGGTAACAAAAGGGTTTGCTGAAGATGCAAAGCATCTGAGCCCCCGTAAAAAAGACCAAAGTGTACATTCTACTATTAATAGTGCAAAAGCAGTGTTCGTAAAAGAAACTTAATAATAGTGTTGATCCATTTGCAGTTTACGGCATCCTCTAAGTGTACCTGTTATATGAACAGTCAATTCAACATATATTTGTCTTACAAATCTGACTTATAATCTCGTCAGTATCTATAGCTTCCCCATTCTTTCAAATAACAAGTTTGGTAGTAAAAGGTGATCACGAAGAACAGGTAGTTTTCGGTTGGTACTGTACTAGGCAATGGGAGGTAGGAGGGGGACAAGGTTGACAAACCGTGAACTCGTGAAGTTGTCTTTTCCAGCGTCATTTCAATATTGAGCGGCAACGAGTAGTCCCCAACCAAAAAACCATTTTGAGATAAGTTGACAACTTAAGAACAACAGGACCGCTGATGAAAAGAAAATCACCAGAGTCTGCTCGGACGGTAAAAACGCCAGAAAATTTTGAAAGGGTAAGAGCAGCGCTGATAGAAAGTCTACATCGATCTGCTCGGAAACACTCGAGTGCTTCAGAAAAAAATTTAAAATTTGATTTAAAATTTCACCCTTTGTATGGGTGAAATTTTATCAATCATGAAATTGAACAAAGCGGACTATGCAAAGCGTGAAGAGCTTGCTGTACAGATGCTGCAACCGTTGGAAGAAAACAACAATATCTTAACTTTGTGTCATTTGAGCGGAGAAATTAATAAGCAGAACTGTCGGTACTAGACAGAGAAAAATCCCAGACAGCACCACAAACACCCGCTGCACTAATCTCGCGCCACTGAGTTATCGGGCCCTATTTTTTTCCAAAGATGGTCAGCGTACAGTGAAATAAATTCTGAAATGGTCAGAAACTTGTTCCTACAAGAGTTGCGAAGGTGAATACTAAACATGGACACAATTTTGTTCCAACAAGACGGTGCAACAATCCCCATGAACTTGCTAAGGCGTACCTTCCCCAATTTTGTTTTAGAAGTTAGATTGACATATTTAGAAAATTAAATCAAATCCTTTGGTTGCTTTTTAACATTTATTTGACTTACCTATTTAGTAATCTATATGATGTACTAATAACCTCGGTACATCAGTAATTTAAACTGGCAACTTTTAATTTGACAAAGCATCTGTCAACTTTTTCAGAAAGCGTATATATGTAATAATATATCCTATCAATTTTCTTATTGAAAAAATAATCACCTTATATGTTTGTACAATTGACAGTTTAGGAGAGCCAAAAAAAGTTTTACATCCGAGCCCCTTAAAGACGAGACTTGAATACCGTGATTCCATGATCCCTGTTATTTCAAAATGTATCTCCCCCTCCAGATTTGAAAATAAATTCACAATTTCTACCCATTTAGACAAAGTTTGATTCATTAAAAAAATGTCCTAACACACATCCAACAAAATACCGCATTGTTTGTTGTTGTTGGAATACTTATAATAAACATTAAACAAAAAGTATTAATTTTTTGCCTTTTGGTGGTTAGCTTGGACATATGAAACAAGCACTACTATTTGCTACCATGCCTCATAATCGTTGTTGTTATAAAGACATAATTAAGAATGTAATTTAAAGACTTGAAAAGTCCTCACAGATAAAATTTTATACAGTTACCTACAGTACACCAAAAACTGTGTGACCTGTGGTAGGAGGTTACGCGCAGTTTGAGAAAAAAAAAACCTATAGCCAGAATGAAGAATGCAGAATGCAAAAAAGAGAAACAATACACTTTGCATGTAAAGGGTTTTCCAATAAGAAGTTTCATTTTGAGTATATTTGGGCAGCTATCAATTTTGAAGCTATTATCTTTTGACAGTTGACAAGTAAAAACTACGCCATTATTAAAAATGGAACAATACACGCTTCAACAACGCATTGAAATTATTAAAATTTACTGCAAAAATGGTGAAAATTTATCAGTCACAGTTCGCAAAACTAAAGCACTTTTTGGTCGTCGTAAAGCACCTTCTCGGCCGTCAAAAAGACTTAAGTCTATTAAAGTTCAGTTAACACAAGAACTCAAGCCGGTCGATCACCATAAACGTCGTATCTTCGCTGATTGGGTCCTTCAAATGCATCAAAATGATCAGGAATTTCATAAAAAAATCATCTTCAGTGATGAGGCCCATTTTCAAGTCGGAGGCTACGTTAATAAGCAGAATTGTCGCATTTGGGGCTCAGAAAACCCAATAATGATTGTTGAAAAGTCTTTGCATCCTCAGGTGTTACTGTTTAGAGCGGTTTTTGGGCTGGCGGTGTGATTGGACCCTACTTTTTCGAAAATGAGGCTGGTGCAACTGTTACGGTGAATGGATGGCGCTACCGAGCTATGATTAATTATTTTTTATGGCCGAAATTGGAAGATATTGATGTGGATAACCTACAAACATAAACAAAAAACAATTGCAATTTTGCAAGAAAAGTTTCCTGACCGTGAGAGGTGATCACAATTGGCCACCAAGATCTTGTGATTTAACACCTTTAGACTTTTTTCTTTGAGGCCACGTGAAAGATAAGGTCTATGCCAATGCTCCACAATCGATTCAAGACCTTAAAGATAGAATTCGTGAAGTTATCGAGGACATACGGCCGCAAATGTGCGAATTGGTCATGGAAAATTTCATGAAAAGAATGTGGTACTGCAACCGTAACCGTTGGCGACAATTTGACTGATATCGTTTTCAAATGTTAATGGCATACCTTTTTCTTTACAATGAAATAAACATTTATTGATTTCTCTTAAAAAATACCCGTTTTTTTTAAATCATCAAAGAAACCTCTTATTGGAAAACCCTATATTAAAGACAAGCATGCAATAAGGTGCGTTTAAACATATTTTTTAACACTTCTGTTGTGCGCATCAAAAATTCGCAAACTTTGAACATACGCCCTAAAAACGTCGTAAAAAATCGTGTAATTTGTTCTTGAAATGCATTACTTAAGAAGCCACCAGCAATGCAGCCGACAACATCGAGATCGCCAAAACCGATTCAAGAATTTGTGTAAGCACAGATAATCAGCGCCGTTAGCAATACCCACTTCTGATTAATGCACTAGTAGAACATCTTTTAGACTTAAATGCACTCCGTTGGCATCTAGGAATGCACTACATCCACTAATACATGCAACCAATGGCAACTGAAATATTTACCCAAAAAATATCTGGCTATAAATAAACCCAAAATTACATCTCTATGCTAATATTAAAATATCATCATGCCCTCAATTTAGCAGTTCTTATAAACAACACCAAACTAGGCTGAGTAAGATGAATAAAATATGCAATATGAAAGCAGTAAAACTCGCGTGCAAAAAGTTAACCCTTAAGATGTATGAACCTGAACTCTGAAGTCCGATTGTACAACAAAGTAAAAAGAACAAAACCAAGAATGTGTTGTGTACATGGAATGTCATACTTAAAAGTTTATGTTAAAAGATCACTGGTTTAATTTGGCTTCAGTAACCCTCTATACAAGATCCTCAGAGCGAGCTTAGCACTTTCACAAATACCAAGTAGGTATAGAGCTGCCAAGGTGGTATTTATACCAAAACCGAGAAGACCCATGCCCTGGCCAAATCTTACAGACCAATCAGTTTGACAATTTGTATGCAAACACTATTGGAAAAAATAGTCGGCTGGTAATACGCGACGAGGCGCTAAAAACCCGACCACTGCACCAGATACTCAGATATGAGCATCTTTGTCTCAGGTTACGCAGATGATCTACTTATTCTCGCATACGGAAAGTTTGAAGCAACCGTGTTATAAACATGATACAAAGTGCAGTAAATACCGTAGAAAGATGGTGCAACAAAAGAAGGACTATCAGTAAACTCAAGCAAACCGACGTTTGTACCGTTCACTAGAGAAAATAACACATACCTAAAAACGTAAGAACGTATCAAGCCACGCTTCCGGTGTCAAAAAAAGTAAAATATCTACGGCTAACGCTTGACACTATGCTTAGTCAACACACACCTGACTAATTTAACAACAAATGCCATTCGAGTACTCTTTGCAACCAAAATTATAGTCGGACGCACATGAAGACAAACACCTAATATAATATGACCAGATGGTTATAAATGATGATGGTAAAATCCATTATCACATACGGAGCGCTTGTATAGAAAAAAAAAAACAACTCCCAAATATACGACCAAAAAATCTAGACAAAGTTCAGAGGCAAATATGTCTGCTGATAACTGAGGCAATGAGAACGATGCCCACAGAAGCTATGAAAACACTATGATCATTACGGCCACTTGACCTGATAGTAATAGCGGGGGCGAGACATTAGATGGATACATTGTAAATCTTGGAACACACAGACCTAGTATAACAAATGTGTTACATAAAGAAGAAACTTCAATAATGAAGTTGGACTTCAAAAAGGGCGGCTTCATCACTAAAAATTTTGATGTAATAATGCCACAGCAAAACGAATGGATAAACAATAGATACTTGGGAACGGTCAAAGAAAACACAGATGGGACCAAAAACCTAAAGAGTACCGAAGCTAGAATCTACAAAGACAAATACCAAAGAAGGCAAACTTCGCTACCTTTGGAGCAAATATAGCTCGACTTCAGGCTGAGATGGCTGCCATAAGTGGTGCGCCAGGGACATTATCAAGAAAGAACTAAAGCCTAACAGACTGGTAACTATTATGTAAAAGAATTATCAAGCTACATTGCAAGCCTTGCATTCGCCAGTAATAAAATCCAAACTGGTTATGACCTGCATATACAGTCTGGAAGCAGTGGCCACAACTTGCAAATTTCGCCTGGTGTGTTTATCAAAAACCAGGAGATAAAACGAAACCTCATAGCAAATCACCTAGCACAAAACAAGAAACAAAAAGGACATTTACTGAACCAGAACATGCTTTCAGAGTCCCATACAAAACGGAACGAAAATAATCCGCAGAAGACTTAATGCAAAAAATAGCAACTTGTAGAAGAGCTGTAAAAGTTCGACACATTCAAGAATATTCTTAACAGAACCATTGCATGATATCAAAACAATGATAACACATAATGAAACCTAAGTGCATGAGAAAATGTTTCATCTTCCATGTACAGAGTAAACTGTACTACAGACTCCATACAGATATATATATAGTATCACTAATTAGTTTAGATTTTTCAGATATCTGCGTAAAAAGACTATATATGTTTACCACCTCTCAACTTAATACTTATAAAGAGTGTTTTTTTTTAAGATGCAGAGAACTTTGAACTGAAAAAAAAAACCGGCAATTTTTGTTTGTTCACGTAGCCATTGAGCCAAAAATGAAACCCATTGCTGAACAAAATTTCACGTAGTGCAAAAACAATCCATGGTTTTCCGAATAACTTGCTCTGGTAGACAATTATGTTAACCGTATATACGTAGTGCATGGTAAGCTTCCTGAACCGAACCACAACTTTTGAAGAAAATTTGCACAAATTGCAAGCGTTGTTCTGGCGTAAGTCTATTCATAATAAAAATTGCGTAATTTCTATGACAAAAGTCACAGAGATCAGAATGAACTCCCTGGTTTGAATTCATGAATTTCGTCTAATTATCATTTTGGACGTAGAAAAAAATAAAGTTCCAAAAATTCAACATTTACATCGGAATATAATATAATAGCATTGTCGTGTACTTATTGCCAACAAGCAATAGGTATCAAATATATACATAGTTTCAACAGGGTCTTTATAAATGTTTGAGATTATGTAATCACTTTAAATATGCCGCCTTTTTAAAATTGTGCACTAAACTATTTACTTTGTTTTGACAGTTCAACGTCAACTGTATTTACGCACACCGAAATTAAATTCACTATTTCAGTAGAGTAGCACAAACGTACATTATTAGATGGTTACATAATCCCAAACTTTTATAATGACCCTGTACATATACAAAACATATTTGCAACCCACTTTCTTAATTAAAATCTAAACAAATTGCTTAATTTTTTTAATTAATATTAAAGCAATTAATTATGAATCTTAAACGTACATCAAAATTTCAACAAATCATGTAAAATAAAATTTACTTAAGTTACCAGCAAACATAGTTTTCATTAACAATACCTTAAAACAATCCATTCCAGCAGTTTCCGGGCTAATTTCTTGATTCCATACACTACACTAATATCACTACCAAGTCCATTAAAACACGTACTTATCCACTTGCTTAAGCGAAATTATCGCAAACTTACGTATCGTCTTCGTCTCGTCTGCAAGTGGAATGTTTGATTTGTGCGCAATTTGATATGAATCGGATGCGTATATCTCTCAGTAAGGTGAACAAAAGTAAGCCGGCATGGAGTAAACAACTTTTTTTAGAAAGAGATAAGGACGCTAGGAAATAAATCTTATCTTTTATCAAGAAAAATGTTAAAATGTTTTGTTTTAAATATATTATGACCATATTTTATATTATAACTTACAAAATATAAATTCTAATAATTTCATATTGAATTACTACTTATTATTTCAACAACAATTTATATTAATGCTATGTAATAATAGTAGTTATAGTGTTTTATTTTTAATTAATAATTTAATCAAATTGCATTGCTACTAATTGTGTAAATAGTATCCGATTCAATACGTTCGATAAAATAAACAACTTGCTTCGATTGAATAATGTTATTTGTAAGGAATTAACAATCTATTGGCATCTAAACAAATATTTACTCGTACAAGTACAAGACTTAGCTAGGAATTCTAACAAATATTCGCAGTTCAGAGATGTAGGACCGAAACTTTTAAGAGAGATTTATTTAAACGTACTATCGACAAATAGAAAAACTTCCGAATTCAGTAATTCCTAATATTTATAAGCCACAAATATTCAAAGTTAAGGTTCACAGATAGCTTAAATCTAGTCTTCAATCTAATAATTTCAGCAAGCATGGTTTCACTCGTTGAAATTCAAAGATATTCTTATGTTGTGACATATTTAGTAATTCCTATATGTATAACATTTTCAATCCACTTAAAATAAACATAACTTAATTCGATTGAATAATGTTCTCTGTGAGAAATTAATAAATCAAGTGGTAACTTGTAAACCAAACATTAAATTTTGATACAATTTGGTGACAACGTTTCTGAATAGCATCGGTACTAATTGTATGTAAATCGTATCCGGCTCAATAATAAATCCAGTGATAAAATGCTAAAAAAATGTAAAAATTAAAATAAAATCTTAAAAATAGCAAAATCCGGCAATAAAATATCAAAATATTGTTAAAAAGCACAAAAACAGCAAAATCGGGCTGTAAAATGTCAAAACATTTTTAGAAATAACAATAATCCAGCTTTAAACTGTTAAAAAGTTCAAGATTTTATAAAAAAGTCAAAAATAACTAAATTCGGTCATAAAACGTTAAAGTATTTTCAAATAGAATCAAAATCCAGCAACAACGGTTTAAAAGTGCAAAATTTTATTCATAAAATGTCAAAATAAGTAAAATCCGGTCTTAAAACATCAAAATATTGTTAGAAAGACCAAAATTTGACCATAAACTGTTGAAAAGTCTAAAAAATGTCAACAAATTAAAAAAACAGCAAAATTTGGCTATAAAATATCAAAACTCCAGACTCCAACCATGAAACACCAAAACCCGGCCACAAACTGTTGCAAAATGTAAAATTCTACTAGCAAAATATCAAAAATAGCAAAACCCAGCTATAAAATGTCAAAGTGTTAGAAATAGCAAAAATCCGGCCAAAAACTGTTCAAAAATACAAAGTTTTATTTATAAAATTCAAAAATAACAAAACCCAGCCTTAAAATATCAAAATATTGCCAGAAAGCACTAAAACGAGCCATAGACTGTTAAAAAATGTAAAATTTTGCTCATATAATGTCAAAAATAGCAAAATTCGGCTATACAATGTCAAAATAATGTTAGAAATAGCGAAAATCCGACCAGAAACTGTTAAAAAGTTTTATTTATAAAATAAAAAAAATAAAAAATATCAAAATCCGACCATAAAACTGTTAAAAACGTGAAACTCTACTTATAAAATGTCAAAAATAGTAACATCGGACTATGACGTCAAAATATAGTTAGAAATAGCAAAAATCCGGTTACAAACTGTTAAAAAATTCAAAGTTTTATTCATAAAAAGTCAAAAATAATTAAATCCGGTCCGGTACTTTCAAATCAAATAAAAATCCAGCCAAAACGGTTTAAAAGTGCATAATTATATTCATTAAAAGTCAAAATAAGCCAAATCCAGTCTTAAATCATCACACTATTGTTAGAAAGCCAAGAAAGAAGTTGACCATAAACTCTTGAAGAAGAAAATTTTCAATTAATTTCTAAAACTCCAAAATTAAAGCATTTTCAGAAAACATCAAAATCTGAGCATAAACTGTTAAAAAGTGCAAAACTCTATTTATAAAATTTCAAAAATAGCAAATTTCAGCTTTCAAACATCAAAATATTTCCAAAATAAAACAAAATTCGGCCCTAAACTGTTCATAAAATGTTAAAAATATCAAAATCCGGCTTGAAAAAACCACAAATATTCTCAAAAAACCACAAACTGCTGAAAAACATTTTTTTTTTCATAAAATGACCTAAATAACAAAAACCGGCCTTGAAACATCAAAATATAATCAAAAAACACTAAACTCCGGCCTAATAATAAACTGTTAAAAAGTTCAACATTTTATTCTAAAAAAATAAAAAATAACCAAATTCGGTCATTTCAAATAGAATCAAAATTCAGCCAACAACAGTTTAAAGGTGCAAATTTTATTGTAACACAGTCCGGGTAAAATGTCAAAGTATTGTTAGAAAGAACAAAAATTCGACCAGAAACTGTTAATAAGTGCAAAATTCTACTTATAAAATTCAAAAATAACAAAATTCGGCCTTAAAACATCAAAATATTGTCAGAAAGCACCAAAATCCAGCCTAAAACTGTTAATTTTTGTTAAATATAAAATCCGGCATTAAAATATAAAAATTTTGCTAGAAAGCACCAAAATCAAGCCGTAAACTGTTGAAAATGTAAACTTCTATTCATAAAATGTAAAAAATCCGACTTCAAAAACTATAAATATTGTCAGCATCTAAATCCGGCCATAAACTGTAATATGTAATAAAATTTCAAAAATAGCACAATATAAAATATCAAAAGAAGCGCCAAAATCGAGCCACAAACTGCTAAAAAGTCATAAAATGTCCAACTCGTTAAATTAAATAAAAATTAGTTGTTAGAAATTGCAAAATTCGGCCATAATCTGCTAAAACATGCAAAAAATTATCTATAGAATGTCAAAAATAGCAAAATTCGGTTATAAACTGTTGAAAGTGCAAAACCCTTAAAACAAAACGTTAAAAAATTTCACAAAACTCTAAAAATTAACAATTAAAATATATAAAATACAGTTAGAAATAATCGTCAAAACGTGCAAAGTCTTATTTAGAAAATATCAAAATCCAGCCATAAAATAATAAAACATTTTCAAGTAAACCAAAATTCGGTAAAAATTCTATACAAAAAAGTGTAAAATTGGCTATTTTTCTTTCCTCGAATTTTTTGAATGTATTAAGGTATTTTTATGTTGTTATAGCATATTAAATCATCGACCTAAATAATATGAATAAAATAAAACGATTTTATAAAATAAATATGGAAAATATAAAATATATTAAATAATTGCTAAATATCACATTTTAAAATTAAAAAAAACATGTTTCTGAATAACATTGCTACTCAGTGGCGTAGCTGAAATGTTTTGGCCTCACCGCAATTTTATTTTATTAATCTAGTTATAAAAGTGCAAAACTATGTTAATAAAATTATAAAATAACAAAATCCGACCTTTGAACACAAGTATTGTTAAAAGAACCAAAATCAAACCATAAACTGTTGAAAAATGCTAAACACCGCTAGAAAAAAACCTAAATATTAAAAATAGCAAAATCTGTCTTCAAAAAAATCCATAAATATTTTCAAAAAGAATCTAAACCCGGCCATAAATTGTTAAAAAAAGGAAAAAATTAAAAAAATCAAAAATAGCACAATTCGGCTATACAATATCTAATATAAGATTGTCAGAAAGCACCAAAATCGAGCTGCCGATTTTGAAACATCTAAATATTGTCAGAAAACACCATAATCCGGCCATAAACTATTAAAACAGGCAAAAAATATGAAATCCAAAAAATAGCAACAGCCTGCATAAAATATTGTTATAAATAGCAAATTTCATGGAATCTCAAAAATACCAAAATCCGGCTATAAAATATAAAAATATTGTTAGAATAAACCAAAACCTGGCCATAAACTCTTAAAAAATGCAAATATCTGTTTATAAAATTTCTAAAATAGCAAATTCAGGCTTTGAAACATGAAAATATTTCCAGGAAAAACCAAAATGAGGCCCATAAATTATTTAAAAAATTATTAAATTTCAAAAATAACACAATTTGGCTATGAAATATCTAATATAAGATTGTCAGAAAGCACCAAAATCAAGCTGCCAATTTTGAAACATCTAAATATTGTCAGAAAACACCATAATCCGGCCATACACTATTAAAATACGCAAAAAAATTATGAAACCCAAAAAATAGCAATAACAAAAAATATTGTTAGAAATAGCAAAAATCTATCATAATCTGCTTAAAACTTGCAAAGATTTATCGATAAAATGTCAAAAAGAGCTAAATCCGGTCTTTAAACATCAAAATATTGTTGGAAAGCACCAAAATTCGCCTATAAACTGTTAAAAAACAAATAAAACATCAACATATTGTTAAAAAAGACTAAAATCCAACCATAAACTGCCAAAAAGTATCAAGTATTCTATTCATGTCAAAAATTGCAAAACTTAAAACATAAAAATATTGTCAAAAAAACCTTAAAAAATATCAAAAAAATCATGAAATTCTAAAAATAGAAAAGCCCGGCTATCGGCCATCGGTCATTAAAACCTAAATCCGTCCCTAAAACTGTGAAAATGACTATATAGTATAAAGGTATTCAGAAAACATTAAAATATTTTTTAAAAAGAACAAAAACCCGGCCAAAAACTGCAAAATTCTGTTCATTTAATGTCAAAAAAAGCAAAATCCGGACTTGAAATTTTTAAACAATTGTCAGAAAGCACCAAATTTCGGCAATAAAACGCTAGAAGTTATAAATTTCAAAAACAACACAATCCAGCTTTAAAATATTAAAATATTGTTAGAAAAAAAAAAAACAATTTTGAAAACAGCTATGAAATATCAAAACATTGTCAGAAAGTTCCAAAATCGGGCCACAAACTGCTATAAACTCATAAAATGCTAGTCAAAAAATGTCTAAAATAGCAAAATCTTGACTTAAAACATCAAAATATTGCCAGAAAGCACCAAAATCAATCCATAAACTGTAGAAAAAAGTAAACGAATTATCCGGCCATAAAACTGTTGCAAGATGTAAAATTCTACTCATAAAATGTCAAAAGTAGCAAAATCTATAAAACGTTAAAACATTGTTAGAAATAGCAAACATTCTGCTATAACCAATTAAAAAGTTCAAAATTTTATTCATAAAAAGTCAAAAATAACTAAAGTATTTTCAAATAGAATCAAACTCGAGACAAAAACAGTTAAATAGAGCATAATTTTATTCACAAAATATCAAAATAAGCCAAACTTTGGCCATAACTTACCGAAAATGTAAAATTCTATTTATAAAAAGTCAGAAATTGTAAGAACCGGCTTGAAAAAAAAAACTGTTAAATGTAAAATTATCATAAAATTTTAAAAATAACACAAACCGGCTATTAAATACCAAAATAATGTAAGAGAACAAAATCTGACCATAAACTGTTGAAAAGTGTAAACTTCTATTCATAAAATGTTAAAAACAGCAAAATCCGGCTTGAAAAACCATAAATATTGTTAACATCTAAACCAGGCCAAAACTGTTAAAAAAATCATAAAACTTCAAAAACTACTCACTACTTCGGCTATAAGATTGTCAGAAAACACCAAAATCGGACCACAAACTGCTAAAATAATCGTAAATCCGGTCTTAAAACATCAGAATATTGTCAGAAAGCACCAAAATCAAACCATAAACTGTTGAAAAAAGTTAAAAAATTCATCAAATCTTGAAAACATCACAATAAAAAAAAATCAAAATAATGTTAAAAACAACAAAAATCGGGCTATAAACTGTTAAAAAGTGCAAAATTCTATTTAAAAAACTCAAAAATAAAAAAATCCGGTCTTAAAACATCAAAATTTTGCTAGATAGCAGCAAAATCAAGCAATAAACTGTTGAAAAATGTAAAACTCTACTCATAAAATGTCAAAAAAGCCAAACCCGGCAACAAAATAACAAAATAATATTAGAAAAACAAATTCCGGCCATAAATTGTTAAAAGGTGCAAAATTCTATTTTAAAAATTCAAAAATAGCCAAATCCGGCCTTGAAACATCAAAATATTGCCCAAAAGCAGCAAAATCCAGCCATAAACTGTTGAAAAATGTAAATTCTACTCATAAAATGTCAAAAACAGCCAAACACAGCAATAAAATATCAAAATAATGTTATAAAAACAAAAAACCAACCGTAAACTGCTAAAAAGTGCAAAACTCTATTTAAAAAATTCAAAAATAGCAAAATCCGGCTTTGAAAAATCAAATATTGCCAGAAAGCACCAAAATCCAGCCAAACACTGTTGAAAAATGTAAAATTCTACTCTTAAAAATTGTAAAAAGTTCAAAATTTTATCCATAAAAAGTAAAAAATAACTAATTCCGGTCATAAAACATTAAAGTATTTTCAAATAAAATCAAAACCCAGCCAACAACAGTTTAAAAGTGAATAAGTTTATTCACAAAATGTAAAAATAAACAAAATCCGGTCTTAAAACATCAAAATATTGTTAGAAAGCCACAAAATTTGGGCATAAACTGTTGCAAAGTCTAAAAAAATTCAAGAAACTTTTAAAACTGCATAATCTAACTATAAAATATTGATAGATAATTCTAAAATCTGACCATACCATAAACTGTTGAAAGTGTAAAATTCTTTTTATAAAATGTCGAGAACAGTAAAATCCGGCCATTAAATTTGAAAGAAGAAAGCAGTAAAATTTGAACATAAAATGCTAAAAAAATGTAAAATTCTATTCATAAAATCTCAAAAATAATAAAATCCAGTTATAAAACAACAAAATATTGTTAGAAAACAAACATAAATCTAGCCATAAACTGTTTAAAAGTTCAAACTTTTATTTATAAAATTTCAATAATAACAAAATTCCGGATTTAAAACACCTAAGAAAGAATCAAAATCCAGACGTAAACTGTTGAAAAGTGTAAACTTCTATTAATAAAATGTTAAAAATAGCAAAATCTGTCTTCAAATAAATATTTTCAAAAAGAATCTAAATCCGGCCATAAATTGTTAAAAAATGTAAAAAACTATAAAACTTTAAAAATAACACAATTCGGCTATAAAATATCTAAAGATTGTTAGGAAGTACCAAAAATCAAACCACAAACTGCTAAAAAAAGCATATATAAATGTCTTAAATAACAAAATCCAATCTTGAAACATTAAAATATTGTCAGAAAACACTAAAATTCCACCTAAACTGTTGAAAGTATCAAAATTCTATTTATAAATAGTAAAAAATTTCAAAATCAGACCATAAAATATCAAAATACGCAAAAAATTGAAATCCTAAAAATAGCAAAAGTCGGCATAAAATATTGTTAGAAATAGCAAAATGCGGCCTTAATCTGCCAACACGAGCAAAGATTTAACTATAGCAAAATCCGATCTTTTAACATCAAAATATTGTTAAAAAGCACTGGGTTATAATATATTGAAAATGCAAAATTAAAAAAAAAAAACAAAACAAAAATTTCATAAAATTCTAAAAATAGTACAAACCGGCTATAAACTATTGTTAGAAATGGCAAAATTCGGCCATAATTCTACAGATTATATAAAGTAAAGTTTTAATATAGCAAAATCCTTCCTCATATTTTTTTACAATTGTCAGAAAGCACTAAAGTTAGCAATAAGCTCATAAAAGTGTAAAATCTCAAAAATATCAAATATAGCTATAAAACATAAAAACTATTGTTAGAAAAACCTACATCCGGAAATAAACTGTCAAAAAGTGTTAATGCTATTCATAGAATGCCAAAAATAGCAAAACCTGACTATGTAGTATGAAAACATTGTCAAAAAGCATCAAAATTTAGTCATAATCTGTTAAAAATGTAAAATTTTATTTATAAAAAATCAAAAATGATAAAATATTGAAATAAAAAAAAAACTGGCCAAATACTGCAAAATTCTGTTCATAAAATGTCAAAAAGACAAAATCCGGCATTGAAATTTTAAACAATTGTTAGAAAGCACCAAATTTCGGCCACGAAGACCAGAAGTTAAAAATTTCAAAAACAGCAAAACCCAGCTTTAAAATATTGTCAGAAAAAAACAAAATCCAGCATAAACTGTTAAAAAATGCAAAATTTTAAACAATAGCCAGAAAGCACCAAAACACGGCCATAAACTGTTAAAAAGTTTAAAAATGTTCATAGAAACTCAAAAATCCAGCTATGAAATGACCATAAACTGTCAAAAAATGCCAAATTCTATTTACAAAACGTTCAAAATAGCAGAGGGTCTGTATGCATAAGCCCTTCCGCATTGCAGACATTTGCTTACTGATAGCTACGTCACTGTTACTACTCCGATTGTATACGTATGGTAAAACCCGGCCATAAGACTGTTGATAAATGTAAAACTCTACTCTTGAAGTGTAAAAAATAGCAAATTCCAGCTTTGAAACATCAAAATATTTCCAGAATGGACAAAAATCCGGCCGAAAACTGTTTAAAAGTGTAAACTTCTATTTATCATAAAATGTCAAAAATAGCAAAATCCAACTTGAAAAACAATAAATATTGTCAGCATCTAAATCCGGCCATAAACTGTAAAAAATTATAAAATTTCAAAAATAGCAGCACAATTCGGCAATAAAATATCAAAAGAAAGAACCAAAATCGAACCACAAAATGCTGAAAAAAATGTCAATCATAAAATGTCAAACTCGTGACCACTCCGGGCGTTTGCTTAACTTTCGTTAGCGCTGTTAATCATACATGCCGTACTGCCAACTTCTATGCATAAAATGTCAAAAATATCAAAATCAGGCTTAAAATTCATAAATATTGTCAAAAAACATCTAAATCCGACCATAAACTGATAAAAATAATATATTTTCAAAATTAGCACAATTCGGCTGTGAAATATCAAAAGATTGATAGAAAGCACCAACATCGGGCCACAAACTACTGAAAAAAGTAAAATTCTATTCATAAAAAGTTAAAAAATAGCAAAATATGTGCTTGAAATACACTAAACACTAAAATCCGGCATAAACTGTTAAAAAGTGCAAAATTCTGTTCATAAAACGTTATAGATAGCAAATCCTGCCTTAAAACTCCAAAAATATTGTCAAAAACAACCATAAACCGTTAAAAAATGTGAAAAAAATATGTAAACCTAAAACTACAAAATATTGTTAGAAATTGCAAAATTCGGCCATAATCTGCTGAAACGTGCAAAAAATGATCTATAGAATGTCAAAAATAGCAAAATCCGGTCTTTAAACATCAAGATATTGTTAGAAAGCACCAAAAATCCGGATATAAACTGTTTAAAATGCAAAATTCTTAAAAAAAACTTAAAAAAATTCATAAAACTCTAAAAATATAAATATAGTTAGAAATAGCAAAACATTCGGCCATAATCTGCCAAAACGTGCGAAATTTTATTTACAAAAATCAAAAATATTAAAATCCAGCCATAAAATAATAAAACATTTTCAAAACAAAAACAAAATTTTACAAAAAATTGTGAAAAATAGCCAAATCCTTCTTCGAATTTTCTTACTAAAATCAGAAATCACCGAAATTCAAAAAAATCAAACCATAAACTGTTAAAAAATGCTAAACCCCGCAATGAAATGTCAAAAATATTGTAAGAAATAACAAAAATACGGCCATAAAATGTTAAAAACTGAAAAATTCTTTTTATAAAATTTAAAAAATAGCTACATCCGGCCTCAAAACATCAAAATATTGCCAGAAAGGATCAAAATCCAGCCATAAACTGTTGAAAATTGTAAAATTCTACTCATAAAATGTCAAAAATCCGGCTAAAATGTCAAAGTATTGTTAGAAAGAGCAACCATCTGGCATAAACTGTTAAAACTTGCAAAATTCTATTTAATAGAAGCCAAAAATAGCAAAATCCGACTTTAAAACATCAAAATATTGTCAGAAAGAGCCAAAATCCAGCAAAATCTGGAAATATCAAATATTGTTAGAAAACACCAAACCTATTAAATAAATTAAAATTCTACTAATATAAAAACTAGCAAAATCCGGCTATAAAATCAAAGTTTGAAATAACAAAACCCTGCCTATAAACTGTAAAAGAGTAAAAAAATCTATTTATAAAATTCAAAAATAACAAAATCCGGCCCGTGACACATCAAAATATCGCCAGAGAGCCCCAAAATGCAGCCATAAACTGAGCATAAACTGATGAAAAGTATAAAAATTTCAAGAAACTTTAAAAACTGCAAAATCTAGCTATAAAATATCAAAATATTGATAGAAAATTCCAAAGTCCGACCATAAACTGTTAAAAGTGTAAAATTCTATTTATGAAATGTCGAGAACAGTAAAATCATTATATAAATAGTACCAAAAAACAGCAAAATTTGACTATAAACTGTTAAAAAATGTAAAATTCTATTTATAAAATTTCAAAAATAACAATATCCGGTTATAAAGTATCAAAATATTGTTAGGAAAAACCTAAATCTGGCCATAAACTTTTGAAAAGTGTTATCTTCTATTCATAAAATGTTAAAAATAGAAAAAATCCGGCTAGAAAAAATCATAAACATGATCAGAAAGCATCTAAATCCGGCCATGTCTAGCAAAATCCAATCTTAAAATTTCATAATATTGTAAGAAAGCATTAAAATACAGTATAAACCGTTGAAAAATGCAAAATTCTACTAATAAAATGTTAAAAATAGCAAAACGCGGGTTAAGATTGTTAGAAAGCATTAAAATCCTGCTTAAACTGTTGAAAAAACTCTATTCATAATATGTTAAAAATCCAGCATTGAAACATCAAAATATTTTCATAAAACATTAAAATCCGGCATAAACTGTTAAAAAGTGCAAAATTCTTTTCATAAATTATTAAAAATGAAAAATCCGGCCTTGAAACATCAAAATATTGTCAGAAAACTTTAAAAACCGACATAAACTGTTAAAAAGTGCAAAATACTATTCATAAAATGTTAGAAACAGCAAAACCCAGCCTTGAAACATCAAAATATTATCAGAAAGCATCAAAATCCGGCCATCAACTATTAAAATATGTAAAATAAATGAAATTTTAACATCAACATATCGTTAAAACCCACCAAAACTCGGCTATTACTGTTGAAAATACAAAATTCTTTGAAAAACAAAGTTAAAACCTATTCCTAAAATGTCAAAAATAAGAAAACACGACCAAGAAATATCAAAATATTATTAGAACGCACCAGAATCTGGCCACACTGTTAAAATATCTATAAAATTTTATAAAATTCTAAATATTGCAAATCCAGCTTTAAAATATTGTTAGAAATAGCAAAATTTTGCCATAATCTGTCAAGACGTGCAATGTTCTATTTATAAAATGACAAAAATATCAAAATCCCGCCATTAAATAATAAAACATTTTCAAGAAAACCAAAATCCGGTTAAAATTTACAAAATTCTGATAAAAAAATTGTGAAAAATAACAAAATCCATCCTCGATCATTTTAACAAATGTCAGAAAACACGGAAATTTAGCCATAAACTGATAAAAAGGGTAAAATCTTAATAAAAAATGCAGCTATAAAATATCAAAAATATTATTGTTAAAAAAACCAAATCCGGTCATAAACTATCTAAATGATATTCATAGAATGTGAAAAATAGCAAAAGCTGACTATGTAGTATAAAAATATTGTCAGAAAACATCAAAATTTAGTCAAAAACTGTTAAAAAATATAAAATTTAATTTATAAAAAGCCAAAAATAGTATAAAACCGGCCAAAAACTGCAAAATTCTGTTCATAAAATGTCAAAAAAAGCATAATCCGTCCATAAACTGTTAAACAAGTGTAAAAATGTTCATAAAAGCTCAAAAATAACAATATCTAGCTGTGAAATATCAAAAATATTGACTATAAACTGTCAAAAAATGCCAAATTATACAGAATCTTCAAAATAGCAATTAAATAATATTCTTTATAAATAATTAATAAATAAAGTCGTAACTCGTAAACCAAACATTGAATTTTGAAACAATTTAGCAACAATGTTTCTAAATAACCACTTGCTTCGGTAGCTGGACTGAGATCATATTCAAAGATTAATGCAGCATCATCATATCCCACGTAAAACTATCAAAAGGAACTAACGAAACAGTCTCAAATATCTACAGAATTTCAAGAGTGCCGAATAAAACCCAAAAAATGAGATTGTAAAACTCTTTCATGCACCTCTGATCAAGATATTTTCTATCAAAATTGACCAAAATTACAAGAAACGACGTCGGAGAAAGGCTTCCAATTCTCAATTTTTGGCCGACCTACCAAAGCAAACGCAAACTGCTGACTACATATTACGATAACAAGTAAGAGTACTTGATGCCTGTTCTATACTTATTAAGAAACCGTGTAGGATTTATATTAAGAAAAATTCCTACAAGCAGTTCAATCAGCATGATTACCTTACATCAATTAAACTGGAACAATCTTTCTGTATATGTGGATACACCAGCGCTATATGCCCTACCAACGAACAAGACTACTACTCATTATCAGTTAATATCACTGTCCTTGATTTTTATCACAAAAACAACACCTACCAATTTCGTCAATTTAGACACCAAATTGGCTATGATAAGAATTTGCCTGATATTTGCATCAAATAGTAGTATTTCAATGCCGCTAAGATGTGTCCTATAATAACGACACTTATTTAACAAAATGATATAAAAACCAACAACGCTACCAGCAAGTTAAACAAAAACCACCTATCGACTGCGCCAGTTTTGTGTCTTGTAAGAATTTCCTAAATGCTTTCTTCTAAGAAGACATTAGCTTAAACGTACCAGAATGCAACATCATGCAATCGAGAGTTTCCAAGGTAGTAAAAACAAAGCTCCAATGCCATCAGCTTGCCCAAAGCTATATATTATAATATGATACTCCTTCTTATTAATATTAATAGTAACAATCGTTAAACCGCAAAATAACCGTACAACAAAAACATCGGCAACAAAATACGATGCCAAGCAGCAGAGTAGTCACCCTACCAAAGATTGTCGCAAAATGACATAAGCGACATTGACACGCCATCAATGCCAGAACCATCAAAAACAAATAAACCGCCTTCATCAAAAAAACGTTACCCCATCACCAGGAAAAACTGCAACCTACAATCTACTGGACAACCACCTTTTGTTTTCAATTAACAAAATTAAAACAAATGATTGTTATTGTCTTTAGTTAACACAATGTGAGTGAGTACCTAACCAAACTGTATCAAATGTGATGTCCATCAAAGACTGAAATAAACAGCAGGAGTCAAAGGTTGCATATCCCAATAAACGTAAACAGTATAGCAACTAATTACACTCATCGAGTAAGATGTGTCCAACAAGAACGGTAACATCAGTTGCAGAAACCTACTATGTTAGAGTTCACAATGTTATCAAAATGTGTTTATTTGTATACTACCATCAAACCACCATCAAGAACTAAGCAGCGTCCACATTATCTAACTAACCTTGGCCAAATAAGCAAAGTTTAACCTCCACTTGAGGGAACCGTAGCACAATAGTCTAGTGCGAGGACTGTTGTGCAGGCAGCCCGGGTTCGATTCCCGGCACCGGCAATATCTAATTTATCAAATATATTTCGATGCGGTCGTCTCCTTTCCAAAGCAATGGCAAACCAGCAAAGTAATTGCCTAGTAAACCCCTCTAGTGGTGTGGTTCGGATTCCACGTTAAACTGTAGGTCCCGTATGTTTGTGTGGAACTATTATCGCGCACCACAAACATACGAGAGGAGCGCCGAACACTCGTAGCGCGTATGACACTATAAGAAGAAGAACCTCCACTTAGCCAAGTTAATTAGTCTAAATTTTTGATATATCAACCTAAAAAGATCATTAATGACAACACTACGGAGCCAAGAAGAAGACTCTTTACAACAAAGTAACCCCAAAATCACATAAGCAATATTTCGATGAAACGACTATCTATGCTACAAGAACAATGATAGACATAACTTCACAGATACAAATAACACCACCATCATCAACAGATGCAACCTCATCAGCCTTCAGACATGTCGACCAGCTTGATCATAGGCAGCATTGGTCAAGAGTACCAAAAAAGCAGTGCAATTTTCTAATAATTTTTCGGGAAGGCCATAAAAAAGCAAAAAAACAGTGTGTGAGTCATCACACTTTACAACCTTAAAAAATTGTGTTTTCCGATAAAGCTCATTTTATCTCAATAAGCAAAACTGTCGCATTTGGAGATCAGAGAATCCACACATGACCATTGAACTGCCTATGCACATTAAGTAAACGTTTGGTGTGGTTTTTGATCCGGCGGCATTATTAGGCAATTTTTCTTCAAAAATGAGCAAGGAGCCGGCGTTACTGTCAATAGCAAACGTTACTGTGCCATGCTAAACAAATTTTTGTTTCCAAAAATTAAAGAGTATGAAATGGATGACATTTGGTGACAGAACAGGGCCAGTTGCCATACAGCCAACGTAACCATCAATCTTTTGCGCACTGTTTTTGAAAACCGAATAATCAGCCAAAATGCTGATGTCAATTGGCCGCTTAGGAGAATTGATAACCCCGTTGGATTTTTTTTTGTGGAGAGAACTTAAGGATAAGTGTTACGCTAACCATCCAGAGACAATTGATGCCTTGAAATACGAAATCAAAGTTACCATTCATGCGATTGGAGACCAAACAATCAAATGTAATAGAAAATTAGGTTAATCGGATAGGTTACTGTCAAGCCAGTAGGAACGAAAATGTCCAATCTTTCTAATAAACTCAAAATTTTGAAAAAATATTCATTACTTTTATTTATAGCCGATTCAAATTCCAAAAGTTAGATGGCCCACCCTTTATTAAACAATAAATTCAACTGTCAATCAATAAAATCCTATAGCTGATTAGTAAATTTGAAGTGTCTAAACTGAACATGACAAATATCAATAATAAAAAAAGTTATTTCATATAACTTGTCAACAACAATCGGCTCCATCAATCACATTGTCGTTTTCTTTTTTTAATAAGAGCAGTGCGTGCGTATTAGAGCAATTTCACACAGTTTGTTCGTGCATATATAACAGCATACATTTTCATAAATGATAATAAAGTACTAATTTTCAGACTTCTCAAGTGCATAATTTTCTTGTTAAGATCCCAAAGAAAACAATCAAATTCAATTTAATTTTTAATATTTAATATAAAATTCAACTTTACCGATCCGCATTACTTCAATAACTCACCTGAAACAAACAAAAACATCAAATTAGCATCAAACAGATACGATATTTGCCTTGACATAAAATGTAATCAATATTTATGGCATTTCCCCCCAAATCCGTCTCGATGGATATATACAAATTCAATAACATCCGATGAGGGCTGTCAATATGAAGCGAAGCATTACCAATCACAATTCCAAATGAAATACTTAATGAACGTCTGCATTTTCCTGCAAATAAAACACGACAAAGTTTACTTTTTTTTTAGGGTCGGTTTCTTGTAATTCAAGCAAATGCACAATTTCATTTCCATGGTGCCCCTTTGAGATGTTGAAAAAATTTTAATATGCTCAGGGAAAACTCATCCCAGTACATAATGCTCATCCGTCGCGTAAAGAAAATAAAAATTTATTTTTTTCTTCCAACCGTGTGTGTGTTGTGAAATATTGATTGTTAGAAAAGTTTTTAACTGGATTTTATTCGCACGGGGGTTGTAAAACTCGGTTTTAAAACCGGGAAACAGGTGCAAAAAATTATCGCGGATAATGCGAAGAGAACAGTATCCGTGATTTACGGGTAAATATTCTAGCCGGCTTAAAGCTTAACACCCATCCCTTAACGGTCGGCTTAAAAGTAATTGGTCTGTACTGGAATTTGGTAATTACACGCTTCAAAGGGTTTCCGAATTAATTCCTAAATTGTCCCGTCACTTTACTAACGGAACCGATCATTGAGTCGTTACATAAAAAGTTTCGGCTACTATTTTTCACCTCTCAAAAATAAAGATGAATGTTGCCCGCCGGGGGGAACAGGCAATTCCACTTTAAAAATCGTGTAACGGGATTTTCCGCTGAAAAAGTGAACATGAGAAAATATCGATTTGGTGAGAAAGTCTTTTTTTCGCGTGGAAGATTGTATCAGTGACGGTTGCCTTTGTATGCATATTAGGATAATTATATAAAAGACATAAATCGTTTTTATGTCGATTAAGCCTATTGATTTTTAGATTAAGTTTAAGGTTAGCGCTTTTCCCATTTAAATGCGCAAATGTGTTAAAAAGTTTTGCACGCGTCAGGTTTCCTTATCAAAGGGATTACATATTCGGCCTATAAATGTTTGCAAACGAAATTGGTTCACATATAGATAATACATTAAAATTTGGCAAGTAATAATGAATAAAGTTTTAATGAAAATTCATGATTATCTTTTTAATTGTATTTTTCTCGTTATTGCTCTTCATTTGTTACTTTGTTACAGTTGAACATATTTTAATAAAGTTAATTAACTTTATCGAACCGTTCATATCTCAAGGGAGTAATATAGAGTTCTGTTTTTATATTTTGCTTTCGTTTTACTGTAACATACAAATTGTAGTACGTAAATGATAAATTGTGTCCTATTGCCGGCAACACACTACTCCATGATATCTGTTGTAAGGTTTTGTTAAACCATGACATCAAGTAGAAGACTAAAAGTTACTATAAGAGAGGAATAATCAGGAACGTAATTAAAGCAAAATGTCGAGAGATGTTTAAAATTTTTGGAATCAGTTTTCGTGTTCTCATGAGCAAAGCTTAGTGGCCGCTACTGCCGGTCGAAAGAGCGGTAAAAAGTAAGAACGGGCCGTAGTATGTACCAGTTAAAAATAAAAAACATTTGCACCACCAAAATGTATTTGGTCAAAAACCGTGTTAGAAACGATAAAAACGGCTGACAAAAGCCGGAACCGTGGCAATCATCTGCCAAAAAATCCAGAGTTTGCAAAAGTAGATGGGCCTAAAAATACTTTTGCTAAAAAGCTTCTGTTTTCATCCAGTGAAGTGTCAAAAATTGCAATTAAAGCAACTTTTTAGTAGAGTATAGTATCAATTTATGCTCCCGAAACCATCCAGCCTACAGTAAAGTAAACACCAACTTAAAAAGCGGCTGCCCGTAAGGTCGGTAGTATGTTTGGAAAATGAGTTGAGTAAAGCAAAATATAGAAGATTTCTCAGCTATGTACCCAACCACCCCAGCCAATTTAAAAAAACACAATTCGGTAAGTACGCAACATATACAATAACAAAACAAAAAAATAAGTAGTCAAACACCAGACCCCAAAACAGTTCCTTGGCAAAAGTTTATGAATTTCATTAAAAAAAAAGACTTACTTGAGGTACTGCAGTAGGACCAAAAGCCCATAGCGTAAGGACGATAAACGTACCACATAAAAAAAAAGTGATGGACTTAGATTAATACCTTCATAGATGTTCCTAAAATTAATTTGATTTCGTGCTACTAAAGTTGCTGTTAAGCGGCACAGAGTTACATCGATTTCTAGAAGTAGAACTGGCAAAATTATTTTTTTATGTGTTTGTTGCTGCAATTCACAATATAACAATTATGTTGAAGACGTAAATCTAACTGTGCTGATTATGCGCCCAATGTATGTATCCCGTTTTACTTGGCTATCATCTAAAAATTACAATATTTTTCTTCATTAAGTTCCGCTCCTATCAAAGATTAGAAACCATCATTATTATGCGGATCTTGTTGACTGCTGCCCTGAATAGCTCGGCGGCTGTTCATCCAAACCCCACAATACTCTTCTTCTTCCAATCGAGAGTTTTCCTTAGATTATTAGTTTAGGAATGTTATATCTGTCTCCTATCAGGATGTGACCAATGTATTCTAGTTTTATTTTCTTTATTGTGGTAGTGACTATTTCTTTAATGACCCAGTCAGTCTATGAAACTCTGTGCATCCTCCTGTAGCACCATATTTCGAATGCATCCAGGTTCTTAATGTTTTCTGCCTTAATTGTCCAGGCCTCTATTCCATATGAAACACTTCAATACTCTAGTTCTGAGCTCTAGTTTCATATTACGGTTACAGAGAATTTTTTTTCATTTCTGTGAAGGTGCGCAGTTATTTCTATTTGACTTTTAATCTCTTTTGTGTGTTCCGTGACCCACGTTCCCAAGTATTTAAGAAAAAGTACAAATTCTATAGTTTCTTTATTAATTAAGTGGTCCGTGGCCATAACTTTGATTTTCTTTATGTTTATGGCCATATCTTCAGCAGGTGGTGTTTACTAATTCAATTAGGTGCTGGAGATCTTCTGTGTTGATCGTTTCGGCGTTTATAATGATGTCTCTCGTTTCCTCTGACAAAGCTTCTTCAAAGATACTTTCACTGTACACATTAAATAGCAGAGCGCAACGCAGTAACGTCAATTAAGAAAGACAGAAATCCTTTAGACAAAATACGTTGTTCACAATGTTAAGTACGTCATTAAAATTGCATCTAGATAGTATTGAATGGTGACGCAAAGCATAGAGGAAGAAGTCAACCACCTTTCTCCGATGTATCAGCCTGTGATAGAACTGTAAGGTTTACAAACTTTAGTGCAGAACTAAGCGTGGCAAGTGCAAAACTAAAAAGTAACAAGACACCTGGACCAGCAACTATTTCTCCAGATATCATCATAAAAGTTGCAGTAAATAACTTTGCACTGACAGTATACAATAAGTTGGCAAGCGTAGCAAACTTTTCTGCAAGCTAAAAGCACGCCAGACTGGGGCTCCTAAAAAAAAGAAACAAACCGCTACATAACCCTTCAGCATACTGCCCTATATGCCTTGAGCGTCATGAGCAAATTATATGAGTAGCTAATACTAGGTAGCCTAAATAGTGAACTATCACGTACGTAGGTAGCCTATCTGAATAATACGGCTTCAGGATAGGATAGCAAACAACCACTCGCCCGCAAAACATACGCAAATTACTCTTGCCCGCACCCGATGCATTTTTGACGTCACTGCGCTCAATCAGTAACGTCAAAACGTCTAGGAAATTGCATCTTAGCAGAAAATACTGAAGAAGCTTACAGAAAGACAAGTCTCACAAATACTATAGCCGTCTACTTCTCCAAAAGGAAAATCGTCCTGAAGACAGAAGATGTATCAAAAGTAAGTCAATATTGAAACACTGTACTATAGTCTATTAAGACTGGAACAATCCGAAGAAGTGACGCTGACTATGCAACATTAGTGGTAGTTGCCAAAAGATATATAAACAATGGTTACATCGCACTCCAACTGAGTACAAAGTAAAAAACCTATAGCTTGACGTCTTTTGGAAACCATAAAGTACATAGAAACTTGGTTAGACATAAAACCAAAGTTCGCCGAACAATTAGCAAAAATCAGGCAAAAAGCCAAGAGAACACCTTCGGCACTACCAAACAAAAACCGTCAAGCAAAAAATAGGACTCAGCAACCAACAAGAATACTTTTATACAAACAAGCTAACAACAAAAAATACTACTTGGTGTCTATAAGAAAAACATATCAACCGAAAACTTTACGAAGCATCTTGACCTAAAGTGCTGCACACCAATTACAAAATGTCCGTAGAAAACCTCGTATTAATTGTAAGCTGGGCTAGCAGTCAACATTCAGCAATAGTGTTGAAAACAATGGTACAAAATAAACTCGTATAAAAGTTTTGATTTGCCAACCAAATAAACCCATCAAACCTTACAAAAGTCACCTGCAAAAAACAACCATAAAATAAGATAACAAAAAAATCTACCAGAAGCTTCACTAATAAGAAAACTTTCTAAACCATCTATCTTCTTCTTCTTCTTTAGCAGCCTTTCTCTGTCCACTCCTAGACGTAGGCCTCCCCTTAAAGTTTCCACAACTTCCTATCTTGTGCCAGCTGGACCCAGTGTCTTCGCCTCCATTACATTAATAGTTTTGCCCATCTGGTAGTATGCTGCCTAGCGACGTGACCTGCCCATCTCCATTTCGCTGCAGCTACGTTTTGGATCACGTCGCGTACTTTTGTTTTTCGCCTTATTTCTACATTTTGTATCTTTTCTCTTAGGCTTACTCCTAGCATTGCGCGTTCTATCACTCGCTGTGTGACTCGCAATTTATTGGCACTTTTGATGGTCAGTGCTATAGTCTCTAGACCATATAACATCACGAAAAGAATACACATGTCATAAACTTTCTTTTTTAGGTATATAGGAACCTCGGGATCTTTCAGAATAAAGTTTAGCTTTCCGAATGCCGCCCATCTCATGCGTACTTTTATCGTAACTTCGGTGTTTTGGTTTGCTTTACTAAGTTTGATTAGGTTGCCTAAATACACATACTTTTCTACTTTTCCGATAACCTCCTTCAAGAGATTGAGTGTTCGTCTCATCCGGGCTCAAGAACTTGGTTTTCCCGGGATTCATGTTTAGGACGACTTCCGATGCGCTGCTTTTAGTTCTATTAGAAATTGTTTTAGTTCGTCCAGGTTACTGCTAAATATGACTATGTCGTCCGCAAACCTTAACCTCATTTTATAGATATTTTGTCTGTGGTCATATCTTCCTCTATCTTTACCTGAAAGGTAACTATCCATAGAAACAATAATCCCAAAAAGGAGATCGTAAAGTAAGATAGCTATGTTCCGCAAAAGCCGGTATTAAGCACAATCCTTTAGACCACTCGATACAATGATCTACTAAGACTGGAACAACCCAAAAGAATGATGCTGACAATGTAGCATTAGAAGTACTTGCAAAAGAAAGGTAAATACTTATAAATAATGAGCACATCGCACTCTAACGAGTCGATAAAAAGCTACATGTGGACCTATAAAAGACATAAACCGTCTTCCTTACAAAAGAGAGAAAAATAGTCGCCTTTAATTCATGTCCGTTAGAAGCTCCGTCAAAAACCATAAAGTACTCAAAAGTCTGGTTAAACACAAAGCTCAAGTTCGCCGAGCAAGTAGAAAATATTACGCAGAAAGTCAAAAGAACATTCGGGCTAATGAGGAAGTATCAGAAAGCTGCAATTCCTTCGCGTACGGTAACAAGGAACAAAAAAGTAGCCAGTGTTCAAAACAAAATGATCAGAGTGTGGAGCGCGTATAGAACAATCTCAACAGGAGAAGTAGAAAATGTAGCAGTAGTCCCGAATAATAAATCTCTTAATAAAGGAGAGACGAGAAAACTATTTGGGAGTAGACAACGCAACAGACAGAGCTAACGTAGCAGCAAAGTGGCATGACCGGTAAACACTACTACCTGACTTCAGCAAAGACCCCCGATCCATCAACCATCAACCTTCTCAGCAGCCGCAACCTACGTCATTGAGTCTGTAACAGCAATATCGGCACTAGTCAGCAATTTAGTCTACAATTTTATGCTACGCGTATCCAAAATCCCGTGTCCCGTGTACAAAATACCATATTCCTCATCATTCTAAACGCAGTGAAGCTAAACCTAAATTTAAGGTATCAGATGTACCAAATATTAAACCTTCTTCTAAAGATTACAATTTACAAAATCTTCTCTAGAAGATATAGCTTCAAAACTATCAAGAAAACTAAAATTTTTGCATAACATATATAAACAAAGCGGCCAAAAATGTATTAATTTCGGCCATCAAATGTCAAAACTATGTTAATAAAAATAAAATTTGTTGCTCAAATTCGAGTCATTCGGTTTGATTAATAAGCAAACAACCAAAGTCACCAAAACGCAAAGTCTGCTGAAAACATCGCTGCTGTGCGTAAGTGTATAGGCAAATCCTGCACTCGTATAAAATCCAATTGATCCAGGAACTTAAGGTAAACAACCATAGATAACGCCGTAAGTTCGCTGATTGAGCTATAAAGCAGTTGAAAGTTGACACAAATTTCGCAAAAAAATTATCATTAGCGACAAAGACCCATTTTTAGATAAATGAGCTATTCGAATCATCGCCAATCCAAAACTGTTTCTATCAATCTTAACCACCAAAATCTCTCTCTAACAATTCCGATGTTATCAAATATGTTTACCCGTATACCCATGACATTTTCACAAAAAAGTCTTTGCGGAATTCATGCTGATTTTCTACTAGCATAATATTTGATTTAAGAATGTGTACATAATAGATGCTTTCCTTTCACTGTTCTGGTCGGTTCCGAACAATTCTGTGCTTGACGCCCCATGTACCTTTCACAGAAAGCGCGACGCCCCAACTTGTTCCGAATTTCCCCTCATGCACCACCTACCCAGACGGTGCATCAGAACGGTTCTTGAAAGGAAAGCAGTATATATGTTTTATATTATTGAAAAAAAATGCGTAATACATAAATTAATGAGTATACATAAAAGTGTAACATAAATAGCTTTTAATACATTCTATATTTTCTTTGTTTATTTTGTAAAAACATTATTATATTATTCATTTTATATAATATTGAATTCACAATTTTTATTTATTTATTATTTACTACTTTCAATATATAAAATATCATTTTCAAGTAGATGTAAATGTATAGAATTAATTGATAACAAAAAATTTAAAAATATTGCTGATGTTATCGTATGATTTATAAGTTTTGCTAGTGAGTTTTCAATTATATTATAAATAGCCTTTTTTAACACTTTAACACCGCATCTAAATCTGGTGCTTTTTTATTACTAAGTTGATTTATTACCTTTAAAATTTCAGATTATTCTATAAAAAACATATACATATATAAAATTACATTTTCAAAAACGGTGCAAAAGTTTGAAGCATTTCCGGTAAAATAAAGTTTAAATTAAATTACTTTGAATTATTTGCAGATATTCCCACAGTGGCGTCAGCTAACAACGTTTTTAGACGGCAGAATTAGCTGAAAACTAGTGTAAATTATTCAAATTAATTAATTTTGATTTGCAATATTAAAGCATTTTTTTAAGATTTATGTTCGGATTGTCAGTGATTGTCATAAAAATACACATTAAACTGTAAATTAAAAAATCATCTAAATGTCATATAAAAACGTTGTTAGTTCTGGATCCATTTTGAATCTATACCTTGTCTACAAGCCGCAAAAGCCTTAAAACCATTTTTTTGTTCTCAGTGGGCTGAGCAAAAAGAAGCATTTTTTGAATTTTTTTCAACCGCTGAAGTTGACGTTATTTATATTTGTATTTGTTTTGTGTATTTGAGTTTTAGGCATCAAAAACTCGAAAAAACTGCAAAATAGGCCTATTTTTCAATATAAACTCTTACAAATAGACATTTAGCAGCGTTCAGAGAAACTCTACACCAAATATTAAAAATTTGAGTTTTGCAAATAATTCTACATGAAAAATAGTCAGTGTCGAGCTTATCGAGCGTAGAAAAGTATTTTTGCAGTTTTTATACAAAATTCATTCAAAAATACATAAAAACGCATTTATTTCAATATTTGATTAGTTTTTTTGGTTATTTCCTAACTATTACTTGACTAAAATCCTCCGACATATCACAGTTTGCTACTTTCTGAACGTACTGGTGAAAAAATAAATCTATTATCAAATTATATGTAGAAACAGCAATAAAGCCAAAATTGCCGTTTTCGTTAAAATACTACAAATCAATGGTCTTAAAAAAATAATTTCTTGTCTGCTAAGACGATATTTGTGAGAATGTTTAAATAAAATTTATTAAAATTAAGTACTAGCAAATCTGAAATAATCTTAGGTGATGGTGATATTATTGTTATATTGTCGATTCCGAACTTCCCAGGCTTTATAAAGAGCTATCGTACTATATAAAGTTTTGTTAGATGAAGCTCGGTCTAACAATAAATTGCTATTAGATAAAGTATTGTATCTTGAAGAGAGGAGTGCAGACACAGATAAAGTTATACTTGAATACAAAACTCGTATTCAAGTATCTATGCCTTGTGTAGTTACACTAACTATTAATAAGGAAATTTAATTGATTCCACCTGCAATTAAATCTGTAAATAATAATTCTTCTTCTTTTGCGACCCTTACTGCTCAAACTAAACCTAAGCAGAAAGTTCAGTCTAAAACCCCAACAATTTTTTGTTGTGATCCAAGTCACGATAAGTTGCCGGCATATGTGCCAAACTCATGTATGGGTAATTCAATTACTTTTCGACAAATTTTAAAAAGTCGACCTCTTTGATTTTGCTCAAATTTTCAGAGATCAAAATATGGATCAAAATTTTGGATCTGAGAATTATGCCTGTTCAAAATGACACACATTTGAAGGTAAAAAATTTCACAAAAAAACGTCTTTTTTAGCTTATCTTGTATCTCAATTTTTCGGCTTTTGGAAAAAGATAAAAAGATCCACGATGGCTCAAATTATTCCTTATTACATGTACTTTAAAACCCATATTTTTATGTTTAATATCGTGGCAGCCATTTTGATATATTAAACTTAAACATTATTCCAAAAAAAAAACCGTAAATTTAGCAAAATCGCAAAATTTTGCTTTCTTTAAACCGTTCTAACTTTGTCAAATCTTAACAAAAATTGATCCACGAGGTCTAGATTTCTTCGTGTTTAAATCTCTTTTTAAAGTGATCATACAAGACTTATAGAATCAATACGTATACACCACAATTTTGATGCAGAAAGTTGCACATATTTTTGCGATCTTCAAAACTGTTCAGGTCCCAAAAAAGCGCTGTCACCCTATGACGATTTTAGTCAAAATTTCAGTAAATACTCTTTAGAGCACAAGAAAAAAGGTTATCTATATGAAAAATAGTATATCGGGCATTATCAAGAATTTCATCAGTGACTCTGAATCAAATTTAAAAAGCTGTCATTTATTTAGATGCGATCGCTCGGCTCTAACATGCCCAAAACAAAACGGAGGTAGTGTTTTAATTGCTATCAAAACTGACCTCAAATCTGTATTACTTTACCCCACGTTTATTAGTGTTGAACATTTGTTTGTAGTTGTTAAGTTTAATCTTGTGTCTTATATAAATTGTGTGGTATATTTACCACCTAATTCAACTAGTGACAAATATCTTGACCATTGTTATTCCTTTAAATCTATTGCCGAAGAGTTTCCAAGCAGTAAACTAGTTGTATTGGGCGATTACAATCTACCTGCGGCGTCTTGGGTTAACGATTATATAGGTAAAGAAGTAATTTGTAATGATAGTTACCCTGCTCATTTAGTTGCTAATTCGTTTGGGTTTTTAAACTGCGTACAATGCATTTCTATTCCTAATAGTAAAGATGTGTTTTAGATTTATGTTTTACCAACGATCGTAATATTTCTTTGATAGAAGCTGTAGATGTTTTGTTAAATTTAAGCCAATACGTACTTGCTAACTATAAAATGTGATACTACCTGTGATATTTTAAATTGTAATTATGTTTTTAATGATTTTAAACTTGCCGACTACAGCGCAATCAACAATTATTTGTTGAACGTTGAATGGCCTGCACTATTTTATAACTGTGATATTGATATGTATCTTGGTGTATTTTATTCTGTAATCGATTATGTTATTGATTGTTTTGTCCCTAAAAAACTGTGGCGTGAAAGCAATTTTCCTATTTGCTTCAACAAAAAATTAATATCACTTACTAAACTCAAGAAAACTGTACATAAACGTTATAAATGTTCTAAACTATTGTCGGACTATAATGAATTCCAATCTATCCGTACTACGTGCAAAAATCTCAGTGCACATCAATACAAGCAATATTTTTTACAAACTGAAAGTCAAATTCAAAATATTTTTGGAGATTTGTTAATGAGACCAACAAAACTAATGGTTTTCCAGCCACAATGTATTATAAGGATGAAACCTGTAATAATGGGAACGACTTTGTCAATAGTATAGCCTATTTTTTTTTCTTCAGTCTATGATAACAAAACCCATCCAACTTCATTGTTTAATTTTAATAATAATGTAATTCATTCAAAATTTTCTATTAGTTTGTGTGATGTTTTCAAAAGAATTGAAAACCTTAAATGTAATTTAAGCGTTGGACCCGGCGGTATTCATTCTTTACTTATAATATAATATGCAATTATTCTATTGTAAAGCCATTGCACTTACTTTCAATGCTTCTTTGAATTACTACTAACTAACTAAATTTCCTCAAATATGGAAACAAAGCAATATTACGCATTTGTTTAAATTCAATCTGCCATCCCTAAACTGTTTAATAAAATTGTAACTGATCAGTTACAATGGATGTGCAAAAGCATCTTAGTGGAAGAGCAGCACGGATTTCGTTTCCACACTTACAAATTTACTTTGTTATGAAAATGATATTTTTTATGCATTTGAATCTAAAGTATAAGTTGATTATATCTATACCGATTTTTCAAAAGCGTTTGATCGTGTGAGCCACAATATTTTGATTGCTAAGCTCAGAGCTCTGGGTTTTCATCATGATGTGATTTCCAGGTTATTTAGCTTTTTGAAAAATTAATAATTTTTTGTCACAGCTCATTCGTCTTTAGGTGTTCCTCAAGGATCTCATTGTGAATTTTATTTTTGCTTTTCATTAATGATCTCCCACAGTATATTAGATCATCGTCATTTCTTTTTTTGCGGATGATTTAAAAATGTACAGAAGAATATATCTTCTCTTAATGACTGCCATATTTTACAACTGGACTTAGACTCTATAAACAATTGGTGTTTTATTAATAAATTGTTCTTCAATGCTAATAAATGTTTTTCAATAAGTTTTCATAGAACTTTGAGTAAAATTTCTGTTAACTATGTAATTGACACTAAAGTATTAGACAAAGTCACACAAATATTTAGGCATAATTTTTGATCATAAACTTACATTTGTTGAACATATTAACATCATGTGCAATCGTGCCATAAAAATGTTGAAATTTGTTTATAGAATGTCAACAGATTTATCACCCAGTACACTAAAACTTTTATATTGTGCGTTGGTGCGTTCGTATTTAGAATACGCTCCGTCAGTTTGGAGCCCTGCTTATGATATTTATAACCTTAGTATTGACAAAATTCAAAAGAAATTTTGTCGTTTATTGTCCTAAAGATCGGGCATACTATCCGTAAATTATAATTACAGTTACATTGCCTCACTCTATAATCTACCGTCATTGAAGCTTCGCCGAAAAAAGCCGATTGATTGTCCGGAGCTACTTGGTACTCTTCCATTCCATATAGCACCAAATAATAGACGCAGCAGGCATTCTTCCTTATTCCGTGAGTCTACCCATTCTATTAATTATGGTTTCAATAATCCGCTGAGTAGAATGTGTAGAATTGCAAATACTTTATCAACTAACTTTAATTTATTTTGTGTCTCTAAGTCTACATTTAGAAGTCAGCTGACTAATGTTTTGTTTTAATATATGCGATTTTTTGAATATGTTATTTTTTGTATTTTTAAATTTTATATATCTTTGTAAAACATCATTAATTATGTATATTTGATGTAGATGTAAATGGTAAGTTTTTATATATATATATATATATATAAAGTATTATTATTATTATTATTATTAAAATCTTCATTTTCGCTTGAAAGTTAAAGTTTGGCATATAATACTAATAATAATTAGAACTTTCGCGGTTGATAATAAAACTTGTTCTAGACTGTGCAGAAACAAACTGTTGTAGAGTTTGTTTCTTGTGTGAGCAAATTTTTATCTATTATTGGAGTTTCTTGAAGCTTATCTTCATGTAAGAGTGTATTAAGTATTTAAATAAACTCATTTTGTAATATCCAGACATACAGTTTGACTTGTAATTCCTAGTTCGTAAGCAGTTCAAGCATAATTTCATGCTTCGGACTATATCATATTTTTCGCTTGTAAGCCTTTCTATAAGTTTTTGGGCAAGTGTGTATGAATTTCTTTGCAACAAAAACATTTAATATGTGTAGCAATGTATGATAATGATTTATTTAATTTTGCTAAATTGTTGTATTTAAACTTCGGCTTAAAAGACTTATCGTTTGAGCTTGAATTAATTGTTCCGAGTGAATAGCATTATTATATATTCTTAATTTTTGAAAGGTAAGCATGCCTGAGCCTAGTATTTTAGGGTCCCATTTCTTCCTCATAACAAATGGGAGTTTGAGTTTACAAGGCAAAAGTCGCTAATATTATTAGTGATACTAGCTTGTTTAGAATAACGCAAGCTTGCTCGACAAGATAGAACTGAGTAATGATTGCATTTGTGGTATACTGGCTAAATTGTGCCAACATCAAGCAGTATTGTACTTTTACCGTTAGCAGAGGTCTACTCTATTAGTTGAGTAATGCAAAAAATACATGTGTTATTGCCTCGGATGGCCAAAGCTATGGTAGGCACCTGAAGTTAAAACGACAAAGCCCATCTGTTGACAACTTAACAACAACATGGACTATACCGGTAAAAGAAACTACTTCCGGTGAAAGCACTCAGTTCCAAATATACAACAACTCAGTATTATTTTTGGACATATGTGATAATTAAATTAGCAAAACAATGCCTCGCCTGTCCACTAACTAATTTAATCAACTAAACATTGTCTTAGTTTATAGCTTAAAAATTAATTTCTTTAATATTTGTGGTCTAAAAAAAATAAATTCTGAGCATCAGTACCTTGAACATATAAAAAAAACCTGTATCCTTCTTTGACTGAAACCAAAGTAAACAATAAAGATCCAGATCGCTTCAATCTTCCAATTATCATCTTGAACATTCATTTGCTAACTAACAGAGTGTATGTGCCTACGTTCACAAGCAACAAGCATATTCTAGACTGGCAACGTACAAAACTCGGGCATTGGTTTTAACAGCATAATTCTTTATCTCAATCTTCTCGATAAGGCTATTTTTGTAATAGGCATATACTGGTTTTCAAACTTTTTTGATGACCTTTCTGAAAGTTTTGACAACCTTCTTCAATGTAATCATAAAAGAACCAATAAAAGGCCAAAAACAATATCAAGACAAGAAAACAAAACAATGCGACAATGCCAGGCAATTAATGAAACAAAAAAAGCAAAAAAAAAACTTAGTACAATTTGTAAAACCACAAATAAAATTAGAAAGAAAGATATCAGAAAATTTAAAGATCCGAAATAGCCAAAATAATAAAAGCATTCTACCAAGTTGCAACTAAATTAAAGATGATATTTTTCATATTATGTTGGAAAGGGTTAGAAAAGCTTAATACCAAGTTGTCCACCAAGATTTTCTGTAAGCTTTCTATAAACTGGCTCTTTGACGTGATTCAAAAATTGTAACCGCACAATTTTTGTTGTTTTTTTACGCTCTACAATTATGATCGTTGCCGAGATAAGGAACAAAAAAAAAACTTTTTTCCACATTACTATGAAAGTAAAGTTTAAGCCACATTTTTTATGTAACGTATGACAAAATGGGAGCATAAAAAGCTCTTGCATACAATTAACCAAAAAAAAAAACTTTGTCTAAACAAGTTTCTGCAAAAATTAACTTTAAAACGACACCAATAGATGTAAGCTTTATAATAACGTTTTTCAAACTTGAGTTAGCGGTCTTTCCGGTATAGTGAATGATTAAATATAACAAAGTTTTTTTTATGACAAATAAAAATGAAATGTTCCTTAACCACATTGATGGTGTTAAACTATCATTTTTTTTTTCAAAATATTGAATTCAACTCGATGTAGACACAATTTCTCAAAACATTGTTATTTCTTTGTACTGTGTAGAGAATTCCATAGTCGATGATAAGATTTTTTAAACCAAAATTTTATACAGAAAAGCTCCGGCACCTATCAGTAGCAATTTTTTTTCATAAATTCATCGGATAGGGAGTATTTTTTTTTAGTGAGCACTTCTAATATCCTTGCGGACAACTTCTACAGCTTTACAAATAAATCGTACTCTTTCTTTTCAAAGGTCCTTATTTTCTTCGTACCATTACTCCAAAAGAATATTCCAAAAGCAAATCACGCAATTGTATATCGATAATTATGATATGATGTCCGTAACTTCTTACATTTTGTTTACTATTCTGACATCAGGAACAAATTCTTCTTTTATTTGTTCAATCAAATCATTCATAGAATATTGACACTCATTGGAATACTTTGTTCCCACTAAGTCGTCCCTCTTATTCCCCTTATCACACACAACTTGCATCCTTGATGGTACTGAGCTCCTGCGACGACATCGGGTACATACTGAATACGCAAAATCATAGTCGTGTCCATCAAAGTGTTGGTAATACTTTGTTATACTGAATAAATTACTGTTCGTCTGCTTATCGGCAACTTAAGTTGATTGATAATTACTTCTTCACAAAACAAGCATTTATTTCCTAAATCAAAAACAAACCCAAGCTGCGGTTGTTCTTCTGGTTAAGTTAAGTTTTTCCGGTTCAGATTCACTTTATCGAGATGCAAACACGCACCGAATCAACAGTTTCTATCACACGCTAATGTTTCTCACATTTTCTCTTCACGCTCGCCTCTAAATGAGTCTGAAAACTCTCTTCTTGATCACGTAAACGTGTTCAATCAAAGATTTTTTGCAAATAAAAAAATTGTTTCAAAATACGTACAATCGTATTAAAATGGTCGAAACATCTGCCTAAAATGTCATAAAAGATGTTCAGCAACCGCAACAAAAAACCAAAGTTATAAACGTAGCAGAATAGGTGGGAAAGCTCAAATGTAGCTACGCATGGCACATTGCAAATCAAACCTACAAACGATAGCATGCTACAGCAGTGGATCTTCAAACAAAGACGCAAAAGACCCATGATGAGATGAAGCGACGATCTTAAAAAAAAATGCTGAAAGCGTGTAGCGCAAAGATTTAAGGGAGGCTTAAGTCCAAAGTTAGACCAATAGCCTGTATTGTAACAAAGAAGATGTCTTAGATAAAGATCGCTCTTTGTGTTATCCCATACTTTATAAACATAATAAATAAATATAATAAATGAATGTTAATGACCTTCATGCAAACATTGCCAAATACTATTGTTTGCTACTATAATGCAAGGCCACACAGTGTTATCATTACAATAAGCTACTTGTAGCAAGCACGTTGTTATGTAATTCATTATTATTATTATTTTTTATTTTGTTCATATATATATATATATTGTATATATACGCAAATTATATAAAAAAATATAAAACAATTTAATTCCAAATACTGTCTTTAAAAATTTCAATAGTTGTGCTAAACTCTATTCAATTCCAAGATAGAGTACAAGAAAACTTTACCCTGCTGCACGGATGGAAAATACGCTCTATCTTAAAATTAAATATACTATTAGATTGAGTTTTTTTTAAATTATTTAATATTAAAAAAAAAAAAAACGTATTCCGTTAACATTTTTCTAAACTCTAGTTAAATATATTCGCCTATCATCCTATACTAAAGGTAAAAAAAATTAAATCATATTAGTCTGGCATTCCCTTGAGACGAGTGAATTAAACTCGATTTATACATAATTTTTTTATTTGCATGCTAACAGACGTTTTTCCTCTGACTCGATCCATCATGAAAAGTTTGCACCATTATAAAGTTTAGCTGCGCTGTGTTAGCAAATTCACAAAGGAAACATCGATTTCCGCATGAAAGCAAAGAAGAAAAGATAAACATTAACAATGCAACCAAATTACGTCGATGATATAACCCATCTTTAAATGAAAAATTACCACTCGATTCTATTAATAAACAAATAGACTATCAAGAAAAAATATATATAATTTACCTCGTAACATAACATAGTGGGATTTTACGACTCCGCCCAAACAGACAAGTGGATATGTTTCGAAATTACAAACACAAGTGTCTGATTAGTCGATCGTTGTTTTATACGAGCCAAATTACACATGTAACGAGTTACGGCATTATAAATCCGCGCAGCAAAAAAATATGTATGTCGCAACGAAAGAGTAAGTATCAAATAGGAAAAAAATATAGGGGTTGGTTTTATTGGATAACGAAAAATATACAGGAAAAATAACGATGGGGGGTAGCGTATCCGATAAGACCACAAATAAATTCAACTCTGGATTTATGTAACGGATACACAAACAAGGAAATATTGTTTTTTTTTCTTCTAACAATACGCATTGATTTCAGGTTGGATAGGAAATCCTCCAGGGGCATGATATACGAAAATGAGGAGTTAAGGCTGAAGACAATCAACATCAACGCGGAAATAGAACGAGGTGAGTGCGCTTTCTATATTATTCGTCAAACAAACAAAAAATAACATTTATTTTTATGAATGCAATTTTCTTAAAATATATTTTGGCAGAAATACGGTGCCAACCTCGACCCCATCTTATTATATGTAAACTGTTTAAATTTATTGTTTGTTTTTAATTAAGGTCAGTCGGATATAAAGAAGTTGCGCAGGGAAAACGAAATGCTGAAGAAAGAGATCTGGTGTTTGAGGGATGAGTATGAGAAATTGGATAAATTGCTCAAGGAGAAGGATGTGGACTTTTCTTCGAGTTCCACGACGTGCACAAGTGATTCAGTGAGTATATTTTTTTCATTCAGTGTGCGCGTCTGGGCGCATGGGGGGAGGAGATCCTTTATGATTTATCGTGGCGATTTGTTATTATTTAAATGGGAAGATAAGGGCGCTCACGAAAGGAGTTAAGGCGGCGGTTTTTTATATAGATTTTGATGTATGAGGGACGGTCGCGAAATAAGTTTCGTAAGCAGATTTTAGTTATTTATGTTCCAATAGTTTGTAATAATATACAATATTGTCTGTCTCTGAGGGTGCAATTCTAATACGACCTTACCTGAGGCGATGAACTCAAGCGTCACTTACATTAGTTGGTTATTACTATAAGGTATGATTTATATGTCAAAGTAATGGAATGTTCATACATCCACCCATAACTTATAATTACAAGTTAAACTAATTTCAGCAGGATATTATGTCTTCGCCAATTTAAATGCAATTTATCAGATGAAATAAGACGCACGGAGAGGTTACAGAATTGTTTGTCTATACAAATATATAGTTTTAGCGTAATTTTCTTAATATAGATTTATGGCATGGAATTGAAAATTAACTTAAATAGTTAAAAACGCATATTTCGTAAAATTTGTCACAGAAATCGCAGCAATTGTAGTTTTGGTAATTTCACTATGTCCCCCCAGTCACGTTTCAACTGTAACCGGCTTAAGATAGTATCAAAAACCTCCCCTAAAATTGTATTACCTATATTATATTCGCTTCACTCTACACTTTTCAACAGAATATAATTTTCACAAAATATTACTTTTAAGCGTCTCTTTCTTAACAAGTGATCATAATCCAGTAGCGTTACAGTTTTTTTTTTCACTCAATGTTGATTCGTACACGCACGCCACTGTAATCGACTCATACAACCGTTTGTAATAAATTACTATATTAAAACATTGCGACATTTCAGATGTGGCACACTTTGCATGTGTTTTTCTTCACTGTGACCAACGTGGATTATTTTTACGTGGCGTGACAGTTTTTTGTTCAAAGCGGATAATAGAGATGAGACAACTGAGGTGATAAAATCCACACAAAGTTTGGTCAAACCCAGTCTCTTTTTATTTTAAATTTTGCACTAACAGTTTTTTTTTTTCAAAGTGGATAATCGGGGTAGAAAACAGGCGTGATAAAATTCAAAAATTCCCTCTCACCTGAAGTTTGAACAAACCCAGTCCGCTATTTATTTTAAATTTTGGTTTCAAGAAGTAACGTCCAAAATTAATCTTTTTGAGTCATTCCAACCCAGACCTGCACGCCAATGGCCTTGGACAAAATCGACAAATCCATCAATTCTAATAAAATTACTAATTTTGAAATATTTCCACAAATAAACCAGTAGAGGTTCGTCGAAGAAAAAATCATCCAGTGGCGTAGCAAAATTTTGTTAAAACAATCAAAATTAGAGTTTGATCCAATACAACATACAACATTTCCTTTTGAAAACCTCTACCCAAAGTTGAAAATGATATTCTATGGCAATTCAATTATAAAACCAAAACACCCCTCCCAATGGTTTCATCTTAAACTTAGATTAGCCCAATACAATTTTCATTGTAAATTTTGATTTCAAGCAGTAGAGTCCCAAAAACCTATTTCAAAACACATGTCACTGCTCCTGGACTTAATAAATCTACTGCCTAACGCCTTGCACCTCAGTCGTTAGCAAGATGGGGTCCGCGCACACCTCCAACATCAACTCTTACGACGCATGACAACGCCGTCCCTACTACCTCGCGGGGCACTCGAGAAAACAACCCTGAAGACCGATCAACCGAAACCAGACAAAAAAAAGCAACCCGAAAGTAAACATAAAGTAGAAACCAAAAATCAAACCAAAAAAATGCCAAGAGAGAGGCAACAACCCGACTGACCAAAACGGAGAATCAACTCAACGTAGCATGGAAGGCTCGATGGATGCAACAGCCGATGCCCTAAGCAAATAAAGACAACGTTAAGAAAAATGTCAACGTCTATAGACCAAAAGTCTATAGTCTCCACAAAAAAGAAAAAATGAACAAACACTGGCCAGTCTGGTGAAACCCAACATTGAACAATCCCTCAATATTATAAAATTCCACACAAAGCCAAGAAATTCAAAAAGAACATTAAAAAAAACAGAAGCACCAAAAGCAAATCCCTCGGTGCGGAAAACGCCTAAAAAACATCCCAACATCCCGGTCAATCTGAAAACTACAAGGAAACTACATAGCAAGAGTGAAAATGACTAGGCCGACGCTCCAACTACCCAGAATTAAAATTAAAATCGATGGAAAATTGTAAAGGGTTTTCCAATAAAAAGTTTCATTTTGAATAGCAAGCTATTTGGGCAGCTGTCAATTTTGAACCTATCATCTTTTGACATTTGACAAGTAAAAACTACGCCATTATTAAAAATGGAACAATACACGCTTCAACAACGCATTGAAATTATTAAAATTCACTACAAAAATGATGAGAATTTTTCAGTCACAGTTTGCAAAACTAAAGCACTATTTGGTCGTCGTAAAGCACCTTCTCGGCCGGCAATAGTAAACCTGGTGAAAAAATTTGAGCTGTTGAAAAAAGTTTGTGATGTGAAAAATCAAAACCGTCGCTCAAGAACACATGAGAATATTGCTGATGTAGCGCGTAGTGTTGAAGAAAACCCAGGTTTGTCGATTCCTCGTCGATCTTTGGAATTGGACATTCTACAAACGACATTACACCGTATTTTGCATAAAGACTTAAGTCTTAAGACTTTTAAAGTTCAATTAATATAAGAACTCAAGCCGGTCGATCACCATAAACGTCGTATCTTCGCTGATTAAGTCCTTCAAATGCATCAAAATGATTCGGAATTTCATCTAAAATTATCTTCAGTGATGAGGCCCATTTTCTCCTCGCCTTGGGGCTCAGAAAATCCAAGAATGATTGTTGAAAAGTCTTTGCATCCTCAACGAGTCACTGTTTGGTGCGGTTTTGGGCTGGCGGTGTGATTGAACCCTACTTTTTCAAAAATGAGGCTGATGCAACTGTTACGGTGAATGGATGGCGCTACAGAGCTATGATTAATGATTTTTTATGACCGAAATTAAAAGATATTGATATGGACGACCTTTATATTCAGCAAGACTGCGCTACGTGCCACACAAGCAACGAAACAATCGCAAATTTGCAAGAAAAGTTTCCTGACCGTGTTATTTCTCGAAGAGGTAATCACAATTGGCCACCGAAATCTTGTGATTTAACACCTTTAGACTATTTTCTTTGGGGCCAAGTGAAAGATAAGGTCTATGCCAATGCTCCACAATCGATTCAAGACCTTAAAGATGGAATTCGTGAAGTTATCGAGTACATACAGCCGCAAATGTGCGAATTGGTCATAGAAAATTTCATGAAAAGAATGTGGTATTACAACCGTAACCGTGGCGGCCATTTGACTGATATCGTTTTCAAATGTTAATGGCATACCTTCCTCTTTACAATGAAATAATCATTTATTGATTTCTCTTAAAAAAATACCCGTTTTTTTTAATATCAAAATGAAACCTCTTATTGGAAAACCCTATAGAAACCTTTATTGACTTAAGGGCAAGCAAAAATTTCACCAAATTGAAATTACTCTAAAGTCGGGATTCAACAAAATGCATTGCCCAAGCAGACCCCATTGCGACATTAAAAGTCACAATCTAGGCCATCATCATCATCATGCAAGTGAGCGATCAAACACAAACCATACAAACGTTGATGACTCCGCAGTTAAGCAAAGACCTAATACTGGGCCACCCGTGACTAAAGAAAAACGATGCCAATCTGAACAATTCACGCCACTGCATTCCTTTTGGTAGAAGCCGCCGAGCTACTATCTATTGGAAAAACACATCTACTAAGCAAACCAACATTCCCAAGAATTCAGTGCTGTCTTTACTAAAAACCAAACATTAACAACCACCAAGACCGTGACATAACATGCCCGTACGGGCATCCAGATACACATTTAATGGCTAGAAGAATGCAATAATATTCGACCGTGTTGAGAAGCTACTAGCAACGAGTATAATAGAGCACAAGCGACCAGCACCGCAAAAATCCGGGTGATGTCTTTTTGGGTTAAAAAACGCCCCGAAAAGCTTCCAGAAGCTAATGTCTAGAGTTCTCAACGGACTGATAAGCACCTTCGTATTAGTATACTTGGATGACATGATAGTATACTCCTAAACCATAGGTGAACATCTAAACCATTTACTGGAACGGCTGCAGGAAAACGGCCTAAAATGTAATCTGGCAAGGTGCAAACAAGAAGAGGTAGAATACTTGCTTATTCGACCTATCAACAAGAAACAAATCCTAAGATTCATGAGCTTATGCACCTGGCTAAAGGAGTACACCCTCAATTTTACCCAAGCAACCAAACTACTACTGGAGCTACAAGGCAAAAAGAAGCCCTTCAAATAGTCACCGGAAGCAGTCAAAACATTTGAAAACGTAAAGATCTTGATGGACCAACCCTTGAAACTTGAGCAGAACTGACAGGCTGCCAGAAGAGCTACCATTCCAATGTATAGAAATAGTCTAGACCATAAGAATTAGAGAACCCACTTACAGGACAAATCATTCACTCTAAGAACAAACAATCGGTTGTTAGTATGGTTGAAGAATTCCACAATAAACCAAAACTTCCGATGAGCGTTAATCCTGAAAGAATTTAATTACACGGTGGAACAAGTACAAAGTATAAATCTATTACCCAAAGCACTATCAAGAAACCGGGCACAAAATCACCAGCCAAGACCTGAAAGATGCTGATAGAATGGTACCCACCCATCTTCATAAATATGTTGACAAAAAGATCAATAAAGGCCCTGTACAATCATCTAGCCTGGCCATACCAACTTAACTGCCATCAAATCTCTATCCAGATGGCTAAGACACTTGCAGTGATGTGCGCACAACAAAAGTGACCACAAACTCAAGCATGATGCGACGCTTTAACGGGTGATCCCGATTAGCCACCAAATGACAATTTGGGTTACCGACTCGGTAAACCTAGGGAGTTATGTTATACCAAACCTTCGACAGCCACGACCAACTAGTGGTACCATCATCGCTCAACATCATAAATCAGCCGGACATCCAAGCCAAGACAAAACCGTCGCCGACATCCTACGATCTTACCACTAGATAAAAGTGCACAAGAACGTGCAATCTGCCGCAGATAAAAACCAGAAACTGTCCAACCAAGAACCACTTTGCATTCACACCCACCCAACCAAAAGGCCATGGGCGTGGGTGGCTTTGGACTACATCGGCCCGAGTGTCAATCATCCAGAAATCGATAATTCTCTCTTCCCCTAGTGTTAGTTGTCTTAAAGTTGAAAAATAAAATGATGGATCAAATATTTTCAACAACAAATACTTGGGTGGGTAGGCGGGAAACTTGTTTTGTGGGCGTTTGGTTTGTTAGTTTTTATAAAGTTTAAAAAGAGACAAATCCAATTTCTTGATAACAAACACTTGAATAGGTAAGCAAAAAACTTAGTTCAAGTGTGGTTTGAATTGGTTTTGCCCCGCCAACAAAACTTAAAGTAAGTTCTCCGTCAAACAACACAAATATTTGTTGTTAAGATATTAAATCGGTCACTTTATTTCTTAACTTTAAAACATTTCTTAGCTTTAAGACAGCTAAGATAGCAGAACAGAAGAGAATAAGGCGCATACAAAAGATTAGATCTGTCACTTTGTTTCTTAACCTTTTTGTTAACTAACATTAGCAGAAAAGAGAAATATCCAACTTCTCGATAAATCAAGCCAATTATCAACGAATCAAAAACGGACTTTCAAATTGCAACTCTTTTCAGAAATTCCTTTCACAAAAGTGTTTCAAAAGAACAAAAACGAAGTAAAAAAACAAATTCTGATCAACTCCCGTTTTCCAGTAATCGCAAAACATGTTTTTCATCTTCTAAGTGGCAGGCCTAAAAATCTTAAAATTTCCCTCAGAGCTATTGACATTTAGTGTTAGTACAAAACTGTAAAATAACATGTAATTCAAAATATTATTGTTGTAGGTTAGTAATCCGCTGATTTCAAACCTAAAGACTGCAACTCTTTTAAATCTTTGCAAACAAACGGCGTTGTTATTGACTCCGGTGCAGCTTCCGATTTTCTAAAGTATGATTTTCATTATTTGCATATCTTTCGTTCTCCAAACGCTCTATCATTCAAGAGCCACCGACAGATCGAGATAGAACCGAAAGGCAAGATAGATCGAAGATTCAATTTCTGGAGACTCGAAACAAACGCTGAAAAAGCCAAGATTCAACGATGGCAGAAAAATCGCATTGCATCTCCCTCTTCCATAAAAAAAATCGGCGCCATCATCAAGAGAAGGTAAAGAACTGTAATGGCAAATAAAATAAAATAAACTTTTTCCAAATCTGCGTGTCTTGAGATTTCTTTCGGTACAAAACTTCGGATCTGCTCGTAACGTTAAGCAAAAAATTCTCAATTTCCAAAAATAACGACAAAACGGAAATCCAAAATAGCGTAACGTAGTTCTTAGTCAAAAGGCGACTACGAAATTTGATTTCTGAAAATCCAAACATTTTTTTTTCTGCCGCTGCACAGTCGCTTCAGCGTAGAAAGTGGTCCCCGGTTTGACGAAACCTAATTTTGTTTTTAAGGCTTCTTTCGGTGGCATGCGGAAAAAGATCTTAAACTTGTAGTGACGACGTTTTTTTTTATAAAAACAGCTGTAATTTTGATCAGTTTTGACCGGAAAATAGCAAGAAACCCACCGAAAAATTCGGCCGATAAAAAAACACCAAAAGGCAAATCAAAGAATACACCAACTCGCGGTTGGCAACAATGGCATCCTTTTTGATGCCCGTTTCCGCATCAAAATTCTTTCTCGACATTAAGAGGAGATAAACATGAAAATTAAAAAAAAAAAACAAACAAACTCTGCAACTATTGAGGCTTGTTTCGGTGACTTACGGAAACTTTCCCAAACTAGATCAAGCGGAGAACTCGTAAGGTTTCGCCAAAAAACTCTTTCTGAAATATAGGCTTCTTTCTGAGTTAGCAATCCAAGCCCTCATCTAAAGCCCGCCGTCGGTACAAAATGAAACCGACACGGTCAAAAAGTACAACAGAACGCAAATCCGATACACAAATCCAACCGAGAGCGCTGTTTTTTTTTTTAATCCAACAAAAGAGTTTAATTTTTGAGACACAAAACAGGCAGGTATTTTTTTCCGACAAGTTCAGCAGATAAATACCAGTGATATTCAAAACACCACGTTTCGCAAAAGCCGTTGGCAACGTTAGTTTCCTCATAGCCGCTCCCTCCTGTATCAAAATTCGGGTCCGTCATTTGGAGAAGGTACTCGCTAGTTCAAAAAACTTTTTTTTGCCACTAAAGATCAATTGGAATTTTTAGAGCACATTAAGGCTTTTTTTGGTAACGTACGCGTAAGCTTCCCCAAACTTGTAGGGGCAATCAAATCAAAATCTGGGTTCTGCTCGTAACGTTTCGCCAAAAAACTCGGTGTTTCCAAAATATTCCTGTTTTCGCAATCCAAGCTCAATTCCGCAACCAGCCATCGGAACAAAGTTAGAAAAAAAATGACACCGTCGTCCCCAAAAAAATCGGCGAAATAAAAAACCAAAACTGCTACTCAAAAGTGAGTCCGCGGCGTTACAAACGTCAATTTTAACATAGAGGAAAATCGAGCGGATCGTCGTTCAAGACGCAGTTTTTTGTTTTTTTGTTATCCAACGACAAGATTTGATTTTGATTCGCAGAGACTGGTGGAAAACGTTTGCTTCCTCATCGTCGCCCACTCCTGTATCAAAATCAAAAAAACTCCGTAATTCCAAGATAGATTTTCTTGTTTCGCAATCCAAGCCGCCATCGGATCAAGATGGAATTGACACCGTTACCGGTACAAACGGCAAAACAAATATTCACGCCAAGGGCGCAGTTTATATTTTTCTGTAATCCGACAACGAGTTTCGATTCGTGAAAAGCCAAAACATTTAGTGCTTTGCATCGTTGGCTTCTTCATTGCCCCCCTACAGAATAAAAATGTGACGTCGTATTCAAAAAGTCGTAGCTGTTTTGCCACTAAAAAAAATTAAAAAAATCAAAATTTGTAAGAACTGCTCTGGAAAATTCAAGTTTCCCTAGAAAAGCCCTTTCTCCTTAGAGTTAATTCTGGTAATCGCAAAAAAATGTATCGTTCGTCGTTATTCGAGTATCACATATCTTTCCACGCTGTCCGACCTGTTTAAAATCTTAGCTCGATTCGCCAAAAAACGCTCCGTTTTCGAGATTTCAATTTTTCACTAAACGCATTTTAGTCGCTCGCCGCCAGGACAGAACGAAACCGACGTCGTCGTCTACTGGATGGACGGCGGAACGTAAATTCAAAACATGCCCAGTGTTTTCGCAAAAAACAAAAACGGCTGACAACCGCCGGTCTTCTAGTGATCTAACGCAAAGTACGGTAAAACTTTTCAAAAGTAGAAAAGCTCGAAAGTGTTCTTAGCTTAGTTCTCATTTTAGATCAAATTTTTTTGTAACCTGTGGCGTTCCAACGGCAATTATAAGAGAGTTTTTAAAAGTACGCCACAAATTATGCCTAGCACGCACAATACCGCACGAAAAATTCAACTTTGATCTAAAAATTGTTATTTTTTTTTTTGTGGATATCTGCACAGATACTTCATAGATTTATTTGTCGTCAAAAGTCCGTAAAAACGGGATGAAGTTGTTTTACGTAAAATAGTAGAAGTGCGAAAAAGTGAAACGTAGAAGGTTAGACATAATCTCATTAAAAAAAAGACTGTGCGAGCATAGCTTTTTCTGCTCGTAAAGCAGCTGCTCCGTTTCCAAGATATCTGAGCTTTTTTTTTAATTCGCGGCCTCTTCCGTTTAGTCTCCCCATCAAGATGAAACCGACGTCATCAATACCGTAAATGAGTGTGTATTAGCAAATCATCGCCAAATGCGCAAAGTTTGTGTTATCTGAGACCAAGATTCGTCGGGTGCCAACAAAAGCACGCAACAATTCGCAGAAGACAACAGTTTCTCTAAAAGAACCCTTTCTCCTTTACTCAGTAAAGCTCAATGTTAAAAATGGTAATTTTCCAAAACAGCAAAAACTATCGATCTCATTTCGATCATTTTACGGAAAAATACCGCCGAAAAGTGTTCTTAACTGCATTTTAGCGTCCCAAAAACATTTTTTTTTAAACTTGTCACCTGTTAAATCTGGCTTGCTTGAACTCGCACAAAAGATTCAATCTTGATCTAAAAATTGTTATAGTTATGTATAAATTTTGGATATCTGTATTCCGAGCCAGAAAAACTTATATTAAAATTATCCATCTATCTATCTATCTATCATTTTTGTAATGTACAAAATGTCTCCCTGAAAATAACTTCCTTAGGAAGCTTTTGAAGCGGTTCTTCCATTCCTCGTAGCAGTGCTGGAGCAACTCAGATACAGGAATAGGCTTTAGCTAGTCGGTCACAGCCGTTTGAATGTGATTGAAGCAAATTTTTAATCTCAAGAAGAGAAAAAAGTCACAATGAATCAACTCAGGCAAATAAGGACGCAAAGGAACCACAGAAATGTAAAAAAAAACTCATTTATTGAAATTGCTGTGTGACAAGGCCCATTGCCGTAATGCAGCACCCAGGTATTCTTGATATTTGGTCTCACACGCATGACCTTTTTTTAAGCTCTCCAAAAACCTCTTGGTTTGAAGAGTGTTGATTAATCGTATAGCCTTGAGACACAAACTGTTTGTAGACAAGCATGCATTTGATCTTGCTTTTTTGGCCTTAAAGCGCTTGATTTCCGAAACAAACTAATACACCCAAAACTCGTTTCCCAGTAATGACACGTTCCAGAAAATAAAGATAATTTTTAATGGATTCCAAATATTCAACATACCATTCCCTCCTGATTTCCTTTTAGTCCCGCAAAAGGTTTTAGATGCTTTGAGTCAAATTCAACTCATCCCCGATCAATCTGATCAACCGACAATCTAAATGGACAAGATCCTAGATTCTGTTAACATTTTCTTCAATTCTTGAAGATGAAAAATTTCCGCTGCCTTAATCTACCAAAAAACATAGGCCCTTGACAAAAAACACTGTCTCCGTAAGCCTACTAAAATTTTGTAAAAGTTTCCGTTGCACTGTGTCCAAGTTTGAAGCAAATCCTGATAACTTACCGTTGCCCAAACAAATTACTCTTTAAACTCGTACTGAAGCCGTATCACATGTTCACCGCCACCCGTCCAAGTCCCGCGTCCCAATTGTTGCCAGATCGATCGCTGCGCTCCTTCCACTTATGTCATTGGATGTAAACGTTTGTCATCCAAGATTGAACCAAATCGTAACCGCCTTAAATCTTAAACGCGTATTCAGAATTGTTTAAAAAAACATTGACTCCAAAGTTATTGTTCTTGCCTAAGCTGAGTCATCCTAGTAGAAGGTATCGAGTAAACGGCTAAGTTTCAAGATGCTGATCTAGTAGTGCGTCAAAAAGTTAGTTGTTTCACACAGACCGCTAAAAAAAAAACAACGTCGCTCTCAATGCGTTGAAGCATCGGATGGTAGAGGCTCCGTGTCCTTATCTGGACAGTTCGTCAAAAATCCAGAAATCGCAAACTTTGCGATAAAGTTGTTTGGCGCCAAAGAATCCAAAAACTTAAAAATAAGGGAACGCAGAGGGGTAAGGTTTTTGGACCGTTCCGACAATATTGTGGTCAAGCCATGAGTGATGCCTCTGAGCACCATTCCAATAACAGACTATTTTGTTAGAAAGACAAAACTGCCTTCAAATAGCAATTTTACAAAAACCTACTTAACTTTTATTTTGTTAATCCTACCACCATACCAAACATACTTACAGTTTCGGATAAAGAATAAATTAACTCACCTGAAACAAAAATAATTCAAATTAAAACTATAAAAAACACCCAATAGTAACGATGCGCAGTAAGAGTACTTTGCTAGCTACCATTAGTAGCACTAAGCACTCTACATTAATTTCAACAGTACAGCCAAGTAGGCAAAATCACGGTCAAACCACCAAACCCCAAAACACGGTTGCTGGTTTGTCCGTGATTTCCGTTCATATCTTAGTAAAAATGACTTTAACTAGCAAGTTTTATTGATATTGTTTCCACAAGTAAAACAATCACAAACTTCAAATCTAATAGCGAATGTTAATCGCAGTTACTAAAGTATCGACTGTTAATCGCGGTTACTAAAGTAGCAGCTATTGTATTTGCATTTGAAACTAGTTATTAATGAATGAATGTTTCTAGGAATCCTGTTCGTCATGCACGGAAGAAATGGAAGAAGTCGAAACATCCCAAAATAAGGAAAACGTCCAGAAAACAAACTTGAAAAATCTCCATGTAGAATTCGATCATCTGTCCGTAGTCCCCGAAGAAAACTCGACGGAAAATTCCGACAAGAATTCCACGCGCACATCACTACCAACCGAATCCGAAAAAGACATAATCAAACCGGACCAGGGCTATCCGGATTTCCCAGTACCTAAAATGCCAATACATTTTTTCGCCCCACTACCGCAACAAACACACTATCAACAAGAAGATGAATTCGAACCGTACGATCCGAGCCCCGAGTATCTAGAAAATACATTCCAAACAAATTACCAACAAAGTGGTATCCTACCACTAGCTAAAACATCCAGCGATGTTATCGTTAAACTTGATAATAGAAATTTTAGCGGAAGCACATTTAGTAACGGTGGAAATTTAGAGGAATTATTGAATGATATCGAAACGATATCACAGGATATTTTAAAAATGTCGAATTCGCAAGGTAACATACACGAAGATTGTAATGTAGAGCAGCAACCTTATAAAAGCGAATTGAATGTTGTTTTGATGCCAACACCAATGCCCCTAATTGGGTTTGAAAAGTACCAAAGTATCAAAGCTAGTTGTGAAAATTTGCAACCAGAAACACCACAATCAATTCCGTTTTTAACGGTAACACCACAAGAACTAGTTACTGAGCCGCAATTTTATTTTCCACCAGTTGAAGCGCATCATAATGATAAATTTTTTGAAAGATATAATCCTGAAGTGATTGCAGATCCGCCACCCCCTAAAGAAATTGAAATATGCAGTTCACGATCAAATTTATTGGATGTAACTTCATCCGATCATGTTTCAAGTGAGAATGAAGAAAATTTAAAATTTTCCTCCAAAAATGAGCCTGAAGAAAAGAAAAAAAGTTCTAAGTTGAGTATAAGGAGGAAGGTATCTATACATTTTAAAGGCAAAAAGGATAAAAAGAATAAAGAAAAGGATGCTAAGGATAAACCAAGAACTCCAATTATTGAAAGAAAAGTTGATATTAAAAAAACATCCAGTATTGAATCAAAAAAATCATTAGTTGATGATAGAAAAGCTCTTGATGAAAGGAAGCATTTAAGTTTAGATGATAAAAAGCATGCAAGCTCGGATGAAAAAAAGAATTCATCAGTGGAACCCAAAAGTTCAGGTTCTGAACGGAATTCGCAAAAACTACGCAAGAGTGTTTCGGTTAGTCCTGAAAGAAAACATGTCGTATTGAAGGAACTTGATAAGAAACATAAAAAGCATAAAAAATTAGACAAATTAAAAATGCGCAGAAGCACGATTAGTACAGACAGAGCAAATCGTGAACGGAGTTTTTCTGTTTGTACCGATCGCTCAAATTTTCTCGACAATCGTTACGGTTTCAGTTCGAATTTGAGTGTTGATGATTGTATGAACTCTGATGATAGAGAGCGCACAAATAGCGTCAGCAGTTGCGGTACTGTACGGATGAGAAAAATGTCAAACTTATCGAACTTTCCTGTGTCGGGAAAGATACCCTGGTGCGGATGCTGGGGCAACGGATGCATCTGACACATAATGAACAATTTTGTCCGTTTTAGTACAAATTAACAAAGCGTTTATATTAAATTAATCATTTGTATAAATAAAGATATTTTTAAATTATAAGATGATTTGTGTGAGATTGCACCACCTGTTGTCTGGGGACAATTTTCCCCAGCAAATAATTTAGTGTCCAATTCATAAAATTTATAGCAACGGCGACACTTTTATCTCGGAAAATTCTATTAGATAAATTATTAGTATATCCGGGACTGCAGAATCCATTAGAGGGTATCAGTTAATTAATAATCGGATTAACATTTTTATTTTATCAAAAGACTCCACTTCACATGAACGAACGAAAAAAAAAAGTGATCCAGCAGCTTAAGGCTTCATGTGGTTAGGGTGAGCTGCAACATGTATTGGGGAACTAAAGAGGGTTTATTGCGTGTCTTGTGCAAGGTCTGGCTTATTAAGGACTTACAGAGGACAATTACCTACACGGGAAGCTCGCTCGCTTTATTAAATATGAAATGCTCTTTAATCTTGCATTAAATTGTTATAATATGTCATATAATATTCAAAGAGAAAGAAATAATTATTGGGTTACGGTATTTTATATAATTTTATAAGAACATGTGCCGGAAATTGCTTTGTTAAGTCTGTTAAACCCTTAAGATATCGTTTTATTTCATTTTTATCTTTTAGAGGGAGATATAGCAATGCGCAGGCAACCCAACTAGACAATTTAATAATGAAAAATCTCTGATTTAATCTGTTATGGCTTTATAACAGCAGAATTAATAATTATGTTTTAGTAAGAAAAAATAAATAATAAATACAGGTTATGTAAAATTTCATCTACGCTAATCATCTACAGATCATCCAGTGCAAGGAATGTGTTTGTCACTGTGCTGTATTGAGCTATCCCACCATATTTGTTCAAATTATACTATGGTCTCATATAAATGACTGGTCCATAGCTTAATACAGGGAGTTTATAAATGAATGGGATTATGTAATCACTTTCAATATGCCGCCTTTTTAAAATCGTCCACTATACTACATATGTTTTCATATGTTTGCTTGACAGCTGTCAAAGTTGATCTGTCAAAACAAATAGTTTAGTGAACAATTTAAAAAAAGCGGCACATTTAAAGTGATTACATAATCCCATTCATTTATAAACTCTCTGTATAACGAACATCGATTTGGAAGAGATGATCCAGTGCCTTGGCCTCCGAGATCACCTGGCCTAACACCCTTTGACTACAAGTTTGTCTTTCAGAGCATATAGTCATTCATAAAAATTTCGCTTTGGGATGAACTTAGATCAAATTTACAAAATGCCATATTTTGTATTAAAGCTGCAAAATATAATTTTGAAAAAAAATTACAAATCTGGAAATTCAAAGATAATAAACCTATAAAACCTGATTAACTTAAGGAGATCATTGAAGTTTATAACGCAAGAGTAGCAGTAGATAAAAAAACATAAGAAAATGTAAAAATAATCTCTTTTTGATAACTTATACAAACTGATAATTTCCCGTTTTGCCAAGAGCTTAGTTTTATTAACTTTAGGGTAAAAAAATATTTATATGGTGACAAGATAAACAGTTCAAACTGTGCCACGGTTTGAAGCCTGAAGTATACTTGTAAATATTTTAGTTTTGTAGTTAGCATATGTCTGCATGAATATAGTTGTAGCTGCATTTGCATATAAAATAAAATCCAGTTCCTTATTATTATATTAATTACACCTAGCCTCTTTGCTTCGTTGCAATAGAATCGTTGATATTTGAAAGCAATAAAAATATATTTGGTTTGATTCCAAATTTTTTTTTCTTAAATATATATATATATATATATATATATTTATCTTCTGTGCAGACTTACGAAGTCATTTTACCGCAAGATAAGGTTGTGATCTAACCTGTTGATAACTAACGCTTGCGTGGGTGAGTGGGACACTACTCCAAAGTATTTTTCCGTTGCCATGGTCTGGAGTGAACCGTCCACCAGCCCAAGTGTTCGTTATAAAAGAATTGAATGTTTGTCTTCTATGCGGACCTCAGAAGTCATTTTGTCACAAGAAATGGTTGTGATTCAACATTTTTATAATTACCACTAGAGTGGGTAGGTGAGAAACTCTATTCTAAAGTATTGGCCCGTTACCATGCTCTGAAGTAACACACCCACCCACCCAAGTATTCATTATCAAGGAATTGAATGTTAGTATTCTATGCGGACGTCAGAAGTCATTCTATCGCAAAAGAAGGTTGTGATCTAACTTCTTGATAACTAACGCTTGGGTAGATGAGCCATTATATTCTAAAGTATTGGCCTGGTACCATGCTCTGGAGTGACCCATCCACCCGCTCAAGTGTTCGTTATTAAAGAATTGAATATTTGTCTTCTGTGCGGACGTCAAAGTCATTTTACCGCAAGATAAGGTTGTCATCTAACCTGTTGATAACTAACGCTTGAGTGGGTGGGTGGAACGCTATTCCAAACTATTGGCCCAATACCATGCTCTGGAGGGACCCGTCCACCAACCCAAGTGTTCGTCAAAGTCATTTTACCGCAAGATAAGGTTGTGATCTAACCTGTTGATAACTAACGCTTGAGTGGGTGGGTGGAACACTATTCCAAACTATTGGCCCAATACCATGCTCTGGAGGGACCCGTCCACCAACCCAAGTGTTCGTTATAAAAGAATTGAATGTTTGTCTTCTATGCGGACCTCAGAAGTCATTTTGTCACAAGAGATGGTTGTGATTCAACATTTTTATAATTACCAGTAGAGTGGGTAGGTGAGAAACTCTATTCTTTGCGAACGTCAGAAGTCATTCTATCGCAAGAGAAGGTTGTGATCTAATTTCTTGATAACTAACGCTTAGGTAGGTGTGTCACTATATTTCAAAGTATTAGCCTTGTACCATGCTCTGGAGTAACCCATCCACCCGCCCAAGTGTTCGTTATTAAGGAATTGAATATTTGTCTTCTGTGCGGACGTCAAAGTCATTTTACCGCAAGATAAGTATGTGATCTAACCTGTTGATAACTAACGCTTGCGAAGGTGGGTGGAACACTATTCCAAACTATTGGCCCAATACCATGCTCTGGAGTAACACAACCACCCACCCAAGCATTCATTATCAAGGAATTGAATGTTGGTCTTCTATGCGGACCTCAGAAGTCATTTTGTCAGAAGAGATGGTTGTGATTCAACCTTTTGATAACTAACACTAGGGTGGGAAAGTGAAAAACTCTATTCTAAAGTATTGGCCCGTTACCATGCTCTGCAGTAACACACCCACCCGCCCAAGTATTCTTTATCAAAGAACTGAATTTTAGTCTTTTATGCGGACGTCAGAAGTCATTCTATCGCAAGAGAAGGTTGTGAGTGAGCCACTATATTTCAAAGTATTAGCCTTGTACCATGCTCTGGAGTAACCCATCTACCCGCCCAAGTGTTCGTTATTAAGGAATTGAATATTTGTCTTCTGTGCGGACGTCAAAGTCTTTTTACCGCAAGATAAGGTTGTGATCTAACCTGTTGATAACTAACGCTTGCGTAGGTGGGTGGAACACTATTCCAAACTATTGGCCCAATACCATGCTCTGGAGTGACCCGTCCACCAACCCAAGTGTTCGCTTTAAAAGAATTAAATGTTTGTCTTCTAGGCGGACCTCAGAAGTCATTTTGTCAGAAGATATGGTTGTGATTCAACATTTTTATAATTACCACTAGAGTGGGTAGGTGAGAAACTCTATTCTAAAGTATTGGCCCGTTACCATGCTCTGCAGTAACACAAACACCCGCCCAAATATTCTTTATCCAAAGAACTGAATTTTAGTCTTTTATGCGGACGTCAGAAGTCATTCTATCGCAAGAGAAGGTCGTGATCTAATTTCTTGATAACTAACGCTTAGGTAGGTGAGCCACTATATTTCAAAGTATTAGCCTTGTACCATGCTCTGGAGTAACCCATCCAGCCGCCCAAGTGTTCCTTATTAAGGAATTGAATATTTGTCTTCTGTGCGGACGTCAGAAGTCAATTTACCGCAAAAATCTAACCTGTTGATAACTAACGCTTGCGAAGATGGGTGGAACACTATTCCAAAGTATTGACCCGATACCATGCTATGGAGTGACCCGTCCTCCAGCCCAAGTGTTCGTTATAAAAGAATTGAATGTTTGTCTTCTATGCGGACCTCAGAAGTCTACTAGGGTGGGTAGGTGAGAAACTCTATTCTAAAGTATTGGCCCGTTTCCATGCCTCTGGAGTAACACACCCACCCGCCCAAGTATTCTTTATCAAGGAATTGAATGTTAGTCTTCTTTGCGGACGTCAGAAGTCATTCTATAGCAAGAGAAGGTTGTAATTTAACTTCTTGATAACTAACGCTTGGGTAGGTGTAACACTCTATTCTAAAGTATTGGCCTGGTACTATCCTCTGGAATGACCCACTCACTCCCCAATTGTTCGATATTAAGGAATTGAATATTTGTCTTCTGTGTGGACGTCAGAAGTCATTTTACCGCAAGAATAGGTTGTGGTCTAACCTCTTGACAACTAACACTTGGGTGGGACACTCTACTTCAGAATATTGGCCCGTTAGCATGCTCTGAAGTAACCCGCCCACCCGTCCAAGTGTTCGTTTTATTAAGGAAGTGAATATTTGTTTTCTGTGCGGACGTCAGAAGTCATTTTACCGCAAGAGAAAGTTGTGATCTAACGTCTTAATAACTAACGCTTGGATGAGTAAATGGGACACTATATTCCAAAGTATTGGCCCGTTACTATCCTGTAGAGTGACCCAACCACCCGCCCGAGTATTCGTTATTAAAGAATTGAATATTTGTCTTCCGTGCGGACGTCAGAAGTCATTTTACCTCAAGAAAAAGTTGTGGTCTAACCTCTTGACAACTAACACTTGGGTGGGTGAATGGGTGGGACACTCCCTTTACAATTACCGATTAAAAGTAAAAAAATTGATTTAAACAACGTTAAAAGTTCTGAAAAAAATATTGTAAAAAAATGCAATTTTCTTGTATTTTTTAAAAATATCAAAATATTGTCAAAAAGATTCAAAATTTGACCGTAAATTCTCAAAAAGTCTAAAATTCTATCCATAAAATGTCAAAAATAGCAAAACCCGCTCATAACATAAAAAAATATTTGGTATTCACCATAAACTGTTAAAAAATGCAACAACAAAAATCAAAATCGTCATAAACTGTTAAAAAGTGTACAAATTTTACACTTCATAGATAAAGTGAATTGAAACCTAACCTAACCTAACGCAGCATCAAAGTAAATTTTATTTTAAAATTTCAAAAAAAAAAAAACAAAAAAAAACTATTTAAATAATTTTCAAACAAATCTTAATAAAACTAATTTCAAATGTTACAATTGCATATATTGTAAAACAAATAAAAAATAAATGTAAAACAATTAGCGTATTTCGTATTTATCTACTTTGAAATACTATTAGACGGCATTCTCATCAAATCCTGCAACGTTATGCGGAACGCAAACCAAAAAGGCGTCTATTTTACGGACGTATCTTGTATATAATTTAAATATTACTCATTATTGTCCTTCAAAACAAATTTTTTTAATAAATTTCTAAACCCTCTCTAGAAAATTAGCAATAGAAGTTTATAAAGTACCACAACTCAAACTTCGTTTGTTAAAACTTCCCTACCTAATACTACCAAACCTAAACCGCGCCTCATCTATCATTATTTTATCAAGTAGCTGTAAAAATCAATCAACATATTTAAAAAACAAATTTTAAAGAAAATATTATTGACACGCCAAAAAAAGTTCTTTGCACGACAGCAAACCAACATAGTAATAGTCTAAACTAACCAGAGATTAAGACAATATAATATTAAGTAAAGATAAAACAAAGTTGTGCAATGTAATGCAATCCACAACAATATGATAGACGCTGCACGACACCAGTCATCAACATATAGACTGGTCCTTCGAAACGGATTACAAATATCTAATATCATCAGTGCGGAAATAGTGTTAATAAATCTGAAACATGACCCCTAGCCTGAAAAAAATTGTAAAAGCGTTAGGGCTACGTACTACGTACTCGCGCTAATCTAAAAGTAATGTTAACGCGATTTCAACCGCTTCTAAACAAACTTTAATGCAAAAAAAAGCTAGTTATAAGATAGAAAAAAAACTAAGTAAATTTAACCAAATTCAAAGTCAAATAAGTCATGTAGACGTTCTCTCCACATAAATCAATCAATGGCAAACAAAGCAAAAAAAAATTAAGGAAGCTACTACTATACTATAGCAAAGGCACACTCCTTGATAAGAATACAGAATCTATGCAAATCAACAAAACACCTACTACCGTATCGGCAATAGAAGAAACATTTCGTTTACCGCCGATAAATATTCCAAAGTTTTCATATTACAGTTGAATTACTGAGATCTACTTTAGCAAAAAGCAACCTCAATTACAATTTTAACAATAAACTCGCTACTAAATTTAAATGCTGGACAGTCAAAATCCGAACCGCCCATCAAAAACCCACACAAACATGCAGAACCACCGCATCAACAACTCTGGCAACAACAACCTACTTCTTAAATAACTCTGGCATCACCAAACTTAAGAATAGCCAAAACCTACCACAGTATACACTGCTTTGCGTACAAATCTACCACTTTAACCACAAAGCCTTTTAGCACCTACTGTCCTAAGACTTCCTCCGCCACTATTGTCCCACTTCCTGAAGCACTATCCAGGTGGAACAACTACAATCAAATCAGCATACTAATTAATTCCCGAAGCAAAAATATAGCTCAGTAATAATCACCGGTATTCTGTTTTTCGCAAGTCCTATGTGCTTCTCTTCCAGTTTTCTCAATCCTCCGTGCTTTTCTTCATTTCACTCTAACTTTCTCCTTTCCTTAGAACATCAGTCATCGTCCATCTTCTCCCAAAACTTTTCATATTCAGTTATTCTGTGTGAATTGTATGTTTCCGTATTCTGTGAGTAAAGTACAAAAAAAAGCCAAAGGTGCCATCTGACCAATTGAATTAGGTAGAAATATACACTCCTTGAGTTGTTTTTTACTGAAAAGTGTCCCAAAAAGGTTTGATAAAGCAATTACCACTAATCCATCTCACTGTAGTCTATAGCAGTAAATAAAGTCAGTGTAGCTTAAATGAATAAGCTTGCCAACAAAATGTAAGACTTTCAGCTACTTCAATCCCCAAAATACCAGCATGACTAAGAATCGAGCCCACAATAAGTTTGTAGCGCTGGCCCTGCCATTTTCTGATTCTGAACTTTGGGTAAAAGGTAAAACAAATTTCACTGCACCTGGGCCTCAACAGACCCTTTATACCTCCTCCTGTGGTCACTCACGTGCCCTAACACTCAACTAACCTATATAAATAATGTATGCCAAGACAATGTTTAGAGTAGTTTCCTTTATGATGGCCATGTCAAGCCCACTTTCCCCTAACATGGACTCCCGCGTATCCTCCTACATGTTAGATTTTTTTTTTAATTCCCAAAGTATGCACGTATTTCGTAAGTTGACAACGCAGTGTCAAGACCCTTGTTAATATTTGCGAGTTCTTTCTAAAGAGTCGTAGGTAATAGTCAGCTATCTTAGAGTTTGAGGTTATCTTTGCCTCCTTTGCTTGTCTACAACCTGAAAAATGCACCACCGTATTTTCAGTGCGTGGTATGTGTTTGCTTTTAGTAGAGTACTAAGGTTTTTGAATGATGATGCGGACCATGATTCAGGTCCACACATTTTGGTGTTTGACCCTTTGCGCGCCAGCCTATCAGAATTCATATTTCCGAGTGTGTCCTTTTACTCAGCACAACTCGATGTTATTTTGTCAAGCACTGCTAAAGCAAGAGCAATATTAACTTTAATGTAATCTTGAGTTTAGTTATAGCTAGGATGGCTGCTTTGTTGTTCGTTAAAATTTGCACTGTTTTGCCAAATATTTTCCGAGTTACTATTTCCATTGCTCTGCTTGAAAGATGGAAATCGTGTGCGCAGAAGTAAGGATATTGAGGCATCTATATCTTGCGATTAGATTCCCGCTGCAGAGCCTTAGGATGTTTTAGAGCCATCGGTATAGATTTGTAGAAGTTTATCCTTGTATCTGTTTGCACGCCTAGCAGTAGTATTTTTTTAATAGTTTCTTTCAGGAAGGAAAAGTGTCTGCCAGTCCTGCAAGTAGTCCAGTTGCATTCTGGCGCTATGCTGTCGCTACCTACTCTACGTAGATGCCAAGAGATAGCAAGCACACCATTGATTCCATAGGTGAAGTTGTTGTTCCATCTTCGATAAAAATCTTACTAGAATGAAGTTGCATTGTGGTACGTTTAAACTAATTTGTTCTTTAAAGAAAATATCCGAATAATTCTTATAAAACACCAAATTTGCGCAGTCGGTAGGTGACGTTCTTGTTCAACATAATGGTTAATGACATGTCAAAGAAACTGTATTCAAGACATTTTCGTTAGTTAAATAAGGGTTGTTACTGTTGAGCACATCTTGGTGGCATTGTCAATACAGTGAAAACACATCCGTCGATAAACAGCTTTTCAATTACCGTTGTTCAATTGCATCTGCGATAGAAATCGTAGCCGATACTGGTGCAATGTTTGCACCTTTAAGCTAATGACTTCTTTAAAGTAAATATCTGAAAAATTCTTGTAAAACATAAACTAGCGCAGTCGGTAGGTGATTGAACAGTTTCCACGTCATTTTCGTAAGATAAATAAGAGTTAACGACAGTGGTATTAACCGATAATAAGTAGAAGTTTTAAACTTTGGTACATACTGCGATATATACACAGAAAGATTGTTCCAGTCTAATGGATGCACAGTAGTCATGCTAATTGAACTGCTTGTCCCACACATTTTTTCAATAAATATAGACTGGGTGGGCATCAAGTACGCTTACTCGTTACCATAACAAATGTCAAAAGTCTCAGTTCGCTCTAGTAAGTTGTGCAAAAACCGAGAATAAGAATGCCTTTTCTTTGTCATCGATTCGATTTCATCATAAAAAGTGTTGATTCAAGTTTTTTTAGATAAAGCGCTGATAAAGAAGTACAATTCCATTCGCGCAATGTCAATGGCCGTTTCTACAATGTTTCATAAGTTTTGTCTAACAAATGAGATATGAGAATATTATAAATAATGTTTTTTTTTCTGTCAATTTGTAAGTAAGTGCAGAAGAAGAGGTCAAAAAAGAAATAATAGCGGGTTCTGCTCTGCGGTGTCAGAGGAATGTATAAATCTTTTCAAGTGCTATTTTCTTGCTGTCAACTGAAACTACAGAGTGCGGCAGGGAAACTTGCTGATTTAAAAGATCAATAAAAGAAAAAGTATTACACATATCGATTTAAAACTTTTTTTATCGTATTGTACACATCCTGAATTTTTGTTGAAGTGGTTTTAAAAATAACATCAAACAAATGGCGACCCTCATTAGCGATCCACTGATCCACCCGCTTTTTGAAGTTTCGCTCCGTTCTTTCGAGCATATCGACGGGAAAGTTGGCTTGGCAAATGTTGTCCTTCAGGTGTAGCAGGGTTCGTGGTTTGTCATTGTAAACAATGGATTTGAGATATTCCCATAAAAAGAAGTCACAGGGAGCCAAAAGTTCCATGGAAATTCATGCTGTGTGTGCCGTGGCTCCGTCCTGCTGGAACCATACGTCCAAGTTCCATTTCTTCAAGTGTGGGGAGAAAAAATGCCTTAATCATTTTTCTGTAGCGAACTGCACAGTAACAGTGTGTTCTTCTTCCTCGGAAAAGTAAGGCCCAATTATCGCAACTCTCGACAATGCACAGCACACAGTAACACGTTTACAATAAAGTGGCTTCTCATATAGTTCACGAGATTGGCACCACTCCAATAACGCATGTTTTGTTTATTTACACATCCGGAAAGGTGGAAATGAGCCTCATCACTGAAAAACACGAGAACGTCGTGAGACAAGTTAAGGAGCGCTTCACATGCAGTTTGGCGAGAAACAAAATCGCGTTCACTGGGGTTCTGGAAGTCCGTTGACCTCCAGGCCCCTTTTTTGCCACACTGCCACTTTCCCTGAATGCGTCCACCCACGAAACGATCGATTGCCGGCCAGGAACGGAACCCGTAGGATGAATATTGAACGTTGGGTGGCGACCACCGAACGGCCATTGAAAAAGTAGGCCTCGACATCAAATGCACTCTCCTCCTTTGTCCAATGCATGACAAAACTTCAAGACCCCCTCTTTCGAATGAGACCCTCCCTACCCCTTTCTGTCCACGTCTCGCTCATTAGCGCCCAAATTAAATCAGTAAGTTTCCCTGCCGCATCTTGTATATTCAAAAATTCCAATAAGTTAAAAAATGTCATGGGCAGCAAATAAGGGTTTCGCATCTAGCTAGTGTCAAAGCCGGATTACATTCACAAAACATTACAGCTTAATACATTCTACTGTAACTATAATTCAACTACCCAACTGCCCACGACTGAGCTTTCCCGGTGCATTCTCCACAGCTCTATCCAAACCAACAAATTCTATCTCCTTTTCCCTGAGTCCAATCGTTTCTGATTATAAAACTAAAAACAGAAAAAAATCGAATCAGCAAGTCTTCAGAAAATCCCTGTTCACAAGAACATTTATCCCATTAATTCCTGCCCTGCCTGTAGATTCAAGATGGTCTTCGGATTCATCGTTTATTTTAACCTTGTAGAAATCTCAATCAAACCGTCTATGTTTAACCTTCTCACGTGCCTTAGCAACTTATTATCTCTGGTCTGTTTAGTTGAAATATCCAATCTTGATATAACAAAAAACCAGAACTATATTTTGACATATAGTTACACTTAAATTCGCAATAACCAAGCAATTGCATTTTGCAATTACTCGATTTAACTCTTTCCACAACATAGAAGAAGATGGGTATTGTAGAGTCTTCTCTTTATTTAACCGTGATATCTTTGTTAAATCAAAACTCCCTTCCTTTGATGTTCCACCATGTTTTCAATGTTTAACCGCAGCATACTCTCCTGTTACTGTATCCCTAATCGTTTATTAAATTAACCTCTGAAATACATGTCTTCCTCTTTATCTCCTCATTTTTTTATCGTGAGCAACTTTAATACCCTCCAACCCCTTTGAAATCACTATAAGACCTTTAGATTCTTAGGACGTCATTATTCTAAGTAATAGGTCTCCAACTAACATCCATATAAACTTAATCTAGCTGCTCATTGCGTCCAAAATTGACCAAAAATGCCATTCGGAAATGTTGTCATGTGTATAGAAATAGTACTTGACTTTGACCTCCTTTGGCCTCCCCTTCAACACCAGAAGCGTGACAAGCGTGCCCTACATAGAGCACAATTATACCTAATCGTCGGTCGACTGCCGGATACCCTTACCGAGAATTACTTTATCGGACTTGGACCGGCCGCAAGAATATCATACGCCGCTGCAAAACTAAAATCTTATAAAGTCATACCTAACCCACAACGTACAATATCAAACTATGCAGAAAATCGGATGCAAGACAACCATTACCTCATCAAAAATGGTTGACAAATTGCTTGCAAATTTGGTAAAAAACAAACAAACTGAAATCAGGTTTGTTTATACTGCTAAATTATCATCATCATCAGTCAATTTACCTCAAAAACCCAAGAAACCTCCATGCCTATGGCGGACAAGAGTGATAGAGCGCTTGCATATCATGCAAGCAGTCCGGACTTCAACCCCTAACATGACTAATTAAATGTTGCTCTTTTTCCACTGAGGTGGTTTGGAAGTCAGGAAGCTGTTGGTCCCATCAAACCTTTTTCGTAAACTTACTGTGACGATGCACAACAGCCGTAAAAAGCACAATAATTAAAAAAACATTGCGCCATGTCCCAAAAAAGATTTTGCTTTGAAAAACAGTGCAAGCTTCAAGGCCTTTTGTAGCTCTCCTAACAACAGTCAAACAAACGTTATATTATATACAAAATTTATATCAAAATCAACGTCGTACGTTCAACATCGGTAGTCACTTCATTAGATGTCGCCAACACAGTTCCACATACTCCTATAGTGTCAATACAGATTCGGAACAATTCAACATTTCCTACTCTTTGTTAGAGAAAACGTCTTTGTCCACCAAATCTTATCTAGCCAATATCTTTAATATAATATAGAATTGCAAGCATATATTCAGGAATATTCGCCCGAACGCTTGCTCTATCCTAGCACTCTAAATGTTATCGTCTCTGACGTTCTCTTTCTCTCTATAATTTTCTTTGTCCTTTGTTTGTAGGATTTGCCTTTAAATTTATCCCATGTGTCTATGTTCTGCAACATGGTATCTACGATATTGTCTGGTGTTACTCTTATTTCTATTTCCTCCTCTAATTCTGGCTTTTCCTCTAAAAACTTCTGGCAGTTGAAAAGTGCATGTTCCGGACTATCCTCCTCTAGGCATTCATTGCACATACTGTCTTCGTGTCCGCTTAAGCATTGTGTTAGGAAATAGTCAACTTCTCCGTGTTTCCTCCTCCGAGTCCATCTCCCATGTCTGTCATGATTTGGTTTATGGGTTTTGATCTCCGCTCCACGTGTAATTTCTATAGGCATAATTGACGCTATTGCAAGAATGGCTTCCGTAGATATCGTCCTGTATCCGCTGACTGTTCTAATTGCCAATGCTCTGTAGCTTTTGAACTTAAATGCTTTTTCCCATATTTGTGCACCGTAGAGCATTATAGTGTGGGCTACGCTAGATAGTATTCTCCTTTTTGACTTGACGGTTCTCTGATGCTAGGCATTAGCTTGATTAGTGCGGTTGTTGTCTTGTCCGCTTTTTTAATGTGTACTTTCATGTCGCTGTTGTGATCGTACCATATCCCCAGATATTTTATTGACTTCTTATGATCTCCCACCTTGATCACTATATCTTTAAATTTTCTTCCTCCGTACAGAATTATTGTCTCAGTTTTTTCTTCTGCTATTTCTAGCCCTAATTTTTTAATTTTGTTCTTTACCCGTTCTAGTGCCAGGTTGGTTCTGTCCGTGACTTCTTTTTTGTTTTTGCCCGTGGTGATAATCACTGTGTCGTCCGCTTTCTTCCAAAATCGCGTTGAAGTAAGTAATCGAAAGTAATGGGCCTAGAATAGAGCAAGTTATGTTCATTTTTTCGTCTTCTCCAATTATAAATTATCGGTTTTCCAGGTATCTGGTTAATATTTTGATTGATTCTTTTGCTGACTCTTATGTTTTCTAACGACTGAACCACTCCTTTCCACGAGACTGTACTTTCTTTATATCTTCCATTGTTTTGTTCACTACCATCATGGCGTCAATTGTAGACATGCCTTTTCTGAACCCATACCGGTTTGAGGATAGTTTCTGATCTACTTCCTCCCTTAACCTTTTTGTAATCTTGTGCTCGTATATGTTTCCAAAAATGTTTATCATGCATAAACGCCTCTAATTTGTGTCCTCGTCTTTATTCTTTTTTGGGTTTTCTACAAGAACCAGTTTGGCCTTGGCCAGCTTCCACACTTTTAGAAATTTACCGTCTTTACATTCATTGATGATTAGTTTCAAGATTAATTCAGCAGCTGCCATCACTACTTCCCTTGTAATAGCAGGAGGTATGCGATCTGGTTCCGGTGCCTTTTTGTTTTTGAGTTTTTCTGTCTCTTATTGGAGATCCTTAATGGTAAATGAAGCTGCCTCTCTTTCCTCCTTATTCCTGGCCATCTCACTGTAAGTCGCTTTGAAAAAGGAAATTTCTTTCTGTTTATGGTCTGTTAATCTGTAACAGCTTCTTTGGTTTAATTTGTCTGTTACAATTTTGTATTCCAGACCCCAAACGACGTTTTCCACTTCGTCCGTTAGTTTTCTCCAAGCTTCTCTTTTAGCTGCAATTATTTCTTTTTTGAAGTTTGCCTGTTTCTCTTCAAGCTCTTCAGTATATCCTTTATTTTTGCTGGCAAATCATTTTTTTGTGTCCTTTTTGATCTGTTGCATTCGTCTTTCAGTTCCAATAATTTTTCATTCCGCCAGTATACGTTTCTTCTGGGATTTTGTAGACTTTTCCTCTTAAAAAATTTGTTTGTTTGTTTAGAGCTTATTTTATGGCCTCCATCCTAGAAAGCAGTTTCATCTTAATCATTAATCCTCTTTCCATTTTAGATTTCTTTTTGATGTCTGCTTGTTTCAGCTTGAAATAAATGTTTTTATGCAAACTAAGGTTTACTTCATCACTGATTCTCCAGTTTAATATGTGTCCTGCTGCTTGTTACAACAATGTGTAATTCTAAGGTGTTCCTGGTAAAGGTTAGTTTATTTCCTATATTTTTGTCATTTTGTTTGGCGCCCCATATCGTTGCTTTTGAGTTAAAGTCTCCTGCTATGATAATGTGTTTTTAACACTATCGCCTAGCTTTTGTAGGTAACGTTTAAAGTCTCCTATTGTCTTGTTTGGTGACCAACAACATGCGTATAGCGCATAGTTTTTGAGTTCAACCCATACAAAGCCTTTTTACTTTTGGTCATATATAACCTCAGCCTCTTTATTGTAAATATATATTGCCATTTCTCATTTTTAACCATGTTTTTGTTTGGTTCTGCAATGATACTTATGTCCACGTGTTGTTTTCTATTGCTGTGTCGCTTAGTAGACTCATAGCTGCCTTTCCTCTACCTAGATTGGTTTGTAGAATTCTCATTTGAGTTTCTTCTAGTGGTCTTTCTTTTCCTGTTCCTTGCTTCCTCTAACGTTTTCCTATAGCTTTGACACGTTTTCTCGTTTGCTTGATGGCTGCTTTCTTTGCATTTTTGGCAGAATTTTTCATTTGTGTACTCCTTGAAGATGTATCTTTGTTGTCCACATTTGTAACACAATTTTCCTCTTTTTTGCAGTTTCCAGCCTCATGTCCAAAATCTAGGCAGTTGTAGCATCTGGTGGAGGTTAAGAACTCTCTTACCCTCACCTGGTCCATCCTACTTTTATTTTGCCTTCCTTTATTAGTGCCCATGCTTCGTCGTTTGGCAACGTGACTACTGCATGTTTTTGTTTGTGTTTGTTTAATTTTTCCAATATTTTGACATTTCCTCTATGCTTGTCTTTTTCTTTTGTAATTCTTTCTAAGCCTCCGCAGATCTAATTTTCTTCTTCCGTTTCATGTATGTCTAGTATTATGAAAGATTTCCTTCCTACTACCTTCATTGCCTTGGTTTCTTTTCCCATGTTCAATCGTTTTTTGGAACCAGTTTCTTTCTTCTTCTTTACCTGTAAATTTTATTTTTACATATCCTTAGCTCGTCTCTTCTATTCTTTGCGCCTGAATGCCTGCTCCTTCCAGGCTTATTTTCTCCTTCAATTCTCTCAGTGTGGCTGCATATGTTTTCCCCTTCTTGGTTTTTGATAATTAGCACGCCATTTTTTCAATTTTTTTATTTTTCTAGAAAGCATACTTCATCACTTTTCAAGTTTGTGCATTCTTTTTGTCAATATCTACTACGCATGATATGCCGTCGCTGTTGCAGTTCCTTTGAATCGCTAATAATTTGTTTAGGGTCATTTCATGTCCTTCTATCGTTTTGGCCTGCTTGTTTGCTATTTTTATCATCACCCCCCCCCCCCCCCCCAAATTACGCTTCTTAGCTGTAGGAGCTTGTCTAGGATCATCATCGTTGATCCTAGACAAGCTCCTACAGCTAAGAAGCGTAATTTGGGAGGGGGGGGGGGGGTGATGATAAAAATAGCAAACAAGCAGGCCAAAACGATAGAAGGACATGAAATGACCCTAAACAAATTATTAGCGACATCCGTAAATATCACGGTTGAGGCTTATCGATTTGCTCTTGTACGCTTCTTCCGGCCATTTCTTCCTCATGGCTTCCTTTAAGCCTTCCAAGGTCTTCCTCTGTTCCTCCATTAATTAATTATTTTTTTTTAATTTTTTTAGTGTTTACTATTAGAGACCTTTTCTTCAAGTGCCTCGTAATCTCGACTTTGATTGCCAGATCATGTATCTGCTCTCTGAGCTGTGCCTTAGTATTGGCTCTTTCTCTCCTAATTTCAATGTTGGAAAACATCAACGGACTTAAAAAAAAATTTAACAATTTAAAAATATATTAAAGGACTTGAAAAACATTTTTGACAATTTTAAAACATTTTTGCCAATTTTCGAACTTTTTTGAAAATGTTGCAATGTTTTTGACGCCAAAATTGTCAAAAACATTGCAACATTTTGAACAATATTTTAAACAATACAACAAAGTTGAGAAACATGTTTGATACTCATAAACAGTTTTTGACAATTTTTGAATTTTTTACAATTTCTTTGACATTTGGTAAGAATGTTTATTTCTGATATATGACAACTGTGGAAATATTTTTACAATCATGAAACATTTTCGACTATTGTTGAATATATGAAACATACTTTAAGAATGTTTTTGACACCTGCCCAATAAGTTCTTACATTTGTGGAACATTTTTGACAATTTTGGAACAATTTTGACTGTTTTAGAACGTTTTATCGGCAGATTTGAGATAATTTTTGACAGTTTTGACAAAAAATTTGACATTTATTTTAATGTGACTTTGCTGATTAATTTGCTTGCTTGCGGATTAACTTTGACTATAAAACAAGAAAAGTTGACAATCTTGTGCTGTAGAACTGTCAAATTATATTCATAAACTGTCAAAATCTATCAAAAAAATTCTGTAAAGTAATGTTTGCGTATGTCAAAAATTGATTGCTTTGCTCCCTAACAAAATTATTGTATTGTGTTACTATAAAACTGTTAAAAGTTAACAAAACAGATTGTTAATTAAAACTGTCAGAACGTTATTAAAAAAAAACTGTTAAAATGTTAGAATAAATAACCAAAATCTGTCAAAGCCTACTGTCAGTTGTCAAATAAGTTAAACAGAAACTGTCAAAAAGTTATTATAATTATCAATTAATGAACCAAAACTGCTAAAAATGAACAGATTTAATCTAAAACTAAACCAAAATACATTACAAAAACCGAACCTAGGACTGGTAGAATAGAAAAATGTATAAAATATTAAAAAAAAAAATTTAATTAAAAAAAACATTAACAAGTAGTAAATCAATGTTTTAATATTTTAAACCATACAATTTTGAAAGGCTTTTACTTTAGAAACAACATAAGATAGGATGTCATACGAAACTTCAAGTACCACTAACTCTAGCAAACGTGATTCCCCTCGGATGTCTACAACCCTCGAAAACCGCACTCTAACTTTCAAATGAACACCCTTTCTAGAAATATATAAAATATATTAAATGAATTAAATTGCTGTAATATAATTTGCTAACAAATTAAGAAACTTTGAAATTATTTTTATCAGTACGTGCCGAGAAAATTGCGCGACATCGCTGTAATAAACGACAAAGTTTTATAGTTTCATAAATAGTTTCACGACACAACTGATTGATGACAAAATTGTTGAACTAATTGCAAAAGCGTGAGCAATATTTTTCATATGCATGCAAATAAAAGCTAGGTCAGCGAGGTCAGAAAGTCAATGAATTTATCCACTATAATAAGAAGTTTCATGTCAAACACCCCCCTGGGAGAAGAGTCCACCAAAGCATCACAATGAAAACTTAATCGACAGCGGTGGTTATTGCAACCGGGGAATTGCAATTTGCAGAAATTGGTCTTGAAATAATCTCCTGAAAGCATTCCCTTCTTATTATTTTTTTTATTATGCTCGCGCGGTTTAAATTTAATCGGATAAAATAATACGGGATTTCGCGCGCTCAACTTTTTAACTTTATTATTTATGGGCGCCGTTTAAATGCAGCTGTGCCGTTCCAATTAGCATTCACTTTTAGTACATTACAGTTTTCATTAGGCGCAATCCCGACCAGTTCATTTCGAGGTTAATAACAGTTCAAAGTTGAAACTACACACAACTTTTAATTAAAAGTCTTCAAGCGGTGAGTAGGGGATTCATTGATAATCTGGACGCATGAATGGCGGAATTAGGAGTAGAAGAGGGCTGGCTAAAAGGATATAGATTTTGATAGGAATTGGGGAACGATTTAACTTTATTTGAAAATTAAACACAGTGCGAGTGTAATGTGACAGAGGTTGGAAGTATGCGTTAGCAAGAATTATGCTATTTGATAGCCGGATACAATTAACAATACGGAATGTAGTTAGTATTTATTAGGGGTAAACTTAGCAAGCCGACATCAAACTTTCTTGGGGTCCCGGCGCAGGCCAAAGAATACTACTGTAATATAAACTTGCTCTACAGAACCCAAAAATAAAATTTCGCATTATACAACATCCAACTATGACAAGAAAAAAAAATACAAATATTAAAAAATAGTTTTAATTGAAATTAAGTCGGTGATTACAATAAAATTTTAATCTAACTTTCAGATTTATTAATTAATTTAATTAAAAATACTAAGACGAAAAATAAAAGCAAACAAATTGATATACTAAAAAAGACGTGGCGTAGAGAATCCCCAAAAAATCCACTTTAATCTGATTAGCATGTCGTAAAATACGTTTAGAAGCAGAGTACTGTGCATAATCTGTACGATTATACGGTATATAAAATAAATAGTCATTCCGTAAAACACAAGTAGAGACATGAATACCAAAAAAAGCAAGTAAAGACAATCGATAATTCAGGAAACACTTTAAAAGCACAAGAGCAACCACAAATAAAAGATCTAAAGAAACGCTATTCAAAATAAAATCTATATTTTATATAAAAATTATATACAAACTTTCTGACAACAAGGTAGACTTTACCTCACCACCCAATTTTTTAAAACTCGGAGTCAGTCACAACATAAAACGTCACAGGTTTAGTTTCGGCAAAAAAACAAAAAGTTTGAATTCAGTTTTGGCAGAAAAAAATAAGAACAGTTTCGGCCAAAACAAGAAGCAAGAACAAATATCAGAATATTTATGATTAAAAAGCTGTTTATAAAATTTTGTTGCATCCTACCGACTGCGCCATTATTTTTGTTATATTATTCTGTAAAATAAAAATTGCTTTAAATCTGACTGCCCTTTCTAGGTCCGACACTGACTGCAAAAAAACACAAAGTTTCAGTTTCGACCAAAAAACAAAATTATACTTTTGGTCAATCACTACCTAAAAGAACAATATCATCAGAAAAAAAAATGTTTTATTGAATCAAACAAATTTCTTGCATCCTACCTACTACGCTAATATTTTATTCTAGTTTTTTTAAGCGACATTATTTATTTTATTCAATAATTATTAAAAATTGCATTATTTTGCATCTGGCTTTCTTTTTTAGGTAGTTTCATAAACTAGCAAAAAAATTAGCTTTCGCTTTCAACTAAAAGACAAAATCATACTTTAGATTGGTCACTACATTTTTACGGGCTTGAGGTACACAAAAAAATCAGAAAACTATGAAAGCGCCGTTTATTAATTTTACAATTTTTTTGCAACCTACCGACTGCGCCATTATTTTATTTTATTTTTTTTTTAAATAAAAATGGCTTTACTTTGCGCCTGACAGTTCTTTTTAGGTAATCATACTTTTAGTCAGTCACTACCTAGAAACCCGTACATGTAGAAAAATTATAAGCTAACAAGAAAAAAGATGAGAAATCTAATAATAAAAGGGCAGTTTAATAATTAATTTAAAAAAATGCATCCTACCAACTGCGTCATTATTTAATTATAGTTTTTTGAATAAAAACTATTATATTTTTCTGTTTGGGTACTTTCATCGAGTGTCAAAAATATAACCAAAACGTTTCAGTTTCACCAAAAGACAAAATCATAGCTTTAATTAACCTATGAGCCCGTATATATATAAAAAATAAGTTAAACAACACAAAAAAAAAAACAGAAAACTATTAAGAAACCGCCGTTTATTATCCAAAGATTTTATCTTGCAGCCTACCGACTGCGCCATTTTTTTATTCTACTTTTTTTAAATAAAAATGACTTTACTGTCTTTTTTAGGTAATCATACTTTTATTCAGTCACTACTTAGAAACCCGTATATGTGAAAAAAATTATAAGCTTAAATGTTTCTTGATTTTATTGATTTTATCTTGCAGCCTACCGACTGCGCCATTATTTTATTTTAGTTTTTTAAATAAAAATAGTTTTAGTTTGCTCCTAACTACTTTAGGTACCATCATCGACTGCCAAAAATAGCCACAAAGTTTCGACCAAAAGGATTTTAAAGAATTCAAATTAATAAGATAATTACAGCAAAATTAGAACAAGTGACATTTCAATAATCAATACAAAATTCCTGAGAACTCAATTTAGACCCACCTAACTCTTCTCAAAAACTAGTTTTATTGAATCAAAAAGTCATTCCCAGTCCCACAAAGTGTTACTAAATACTGCCGTGTTCAGTCCTACGTACCTAAAATCTCCTCAATGATATCAGAGGATAATAGCGTTGAGTAAAAGAATATTAGAAAGAGGTGCTAGACTCTAGTGTACGCAAAATACGTAAAAATTTACTAAAGCAATGTCAAAATTTTGTCGGCGTAGTCCCAATTACGTTCTATGCACATTCTTCAAATAATCAAAACGTTCGAAAGTGCTCAGATACTAAAAAAATAATCTTTTGATTCTGTACACAGCCATACATGCAAGGCCCAAATTCATCTTTACTCTAAAACTTCATCACAACTAATGCCTCTTTAAATGAATCAAAGACACAATAATAGATGCACGTTGTCGTTTTAGAAAAGATTATCATAACTCAAAAATCCTCACCTTTTGATACTGCTAGAAGGTTTGAAGAGTTGAGCATGTGGCACTAGTAACAGTAAACCCTTTAAGCATGTAATCTTTCAAGCCAGCATAATCTTTCCTGCGTGCAATTTTTTGTTTGTCCTGTTTCGAATTGATGCACCTAGGACCCTTCCCCAATCATTTTAACTGATTTCACTTCTTCATTATGCGAGAAGAAACAAATAAACGCTGTTCCTGCTTAGTGCAATGCTCTAGTAAAGTTGCCATTTTTAAACTGCTAATGTATAAATAAAGTCTTCTACATCTCAAATCTACCAACAAGGTGACTTTTGAAGCATTTTTAAGAGGCTTTTAATGTTTTCAATTTTTTCATCAGTTTCATATTATTGTATGTGTCTTGCTCACAAACAAGGTAGCAACTGCCCGCCAACTCCAAATCGGTATTCAAAGATGGCGGATAGTCACTAGCTTGTGTGTAAAATGTATCATGACAACAAAACATAAAGACCCTGCTTCACACAAATAAGTAGTTGGAAATGACAGTAGGACTTTCCAGATAGTTTTCCAACATTTTGTGAGCAGTGACGTAGCAAAAAATTTTAGACCTCACCGCAAAATATTCACGGTTTTAGAAAAAAGCGTTCAAAATTTTGCTTTCTTTTTTGTCTGGTCATAAACTATTAAAAAGTAGAAAACTCTATTCGTAAATAAGCAAAAATAAAAAAAAACGGTCATAATATGTTTAGAGATTTTTAGAAAAAAACAAAATCCGGCCAAAAACGGTTAAAATGTACAAAATTCTATTTATAAAATGTCAAAAAATCTGGGCATAATCTGTTAAAAAGTTTAAAATTGTATTTATAAAACTTAAATATTGTCAGAAAGCACCAAACTGTTGAAAAACCAAATCCGGTCATAAAATACCAAAATATTGTAAACATGTACCAAAATCCTAAAACAGTAAAAATCTACTCATAAAATGTCAAAATCAGCAAAATTCAGCCTTAAAACATCAAAATATGGTTAAAAATAAAGTGCAAAATTCTATTAATAACAAATTAAATATATCTTGCCAGAAAACACCAAAATCCAATAAACAGTTAAAAAGTGCAAATTTTGAGTTAGTTCTTGAAATATCAAGAGAGTATTCACACATAGACCGAAAAGGGTCTTGATTGTGTGCAAAGCAAAGTACATTGGCATTGTAGTCATTGAAATACTTGACAGTAGCATGCCAGGTACGCTGCCAGAGTTTGGGTTGTATTATACTGTAAATGATTGATCTTCATATACTCGCATAAAACCTTGGGATTGTATGTTAACACCGGATTTGGCATTAAGGACTTACACGTACATCCATTGAGGGCATGCTTTATGCACTGGGATTTGACCTCATGGAGTTGCACAACAACTGCAAAAGATTGTCAAGCTTACACTGGTCAGTTAGACCTTGAGGTTGTATACAGGGCGGGCACATTACATTAGAAAAAAAACAGTTATAAACACCATTGGTATTAGAGTATGCTTTGTGGATGTGTTAATTAGGTGACCAGTTGGTCCTATGCTAAGAGAAAAATTATATATTTGTAATTCGCGCAGACCACATTAATAATAAATGTAAAGGTTCATTTTTTAGAAAGAAGAAGACGAGATGAACCGGATCGGCACAAATTTAGCACAGTGGGGCAAAAGCATTCGCTGAGTGAGAGTCGTCTGCGGGACGAAGCAGGGAGAATCAGTAACTATTGCGCAGTAAAAAAATGCGTTTGAATGATTTGACGGCAATAGCCATTCCTTAAATAAATTAGTGTTAAAATAATTAATATACGACGTTAAAGCACAGTGTGGTGGTTGAGAGGCTTAGCGTGCGTAGCGTTATATAAAAAAAACTAATTTTATAAACTGAGCATAACAGAAATAGCAAAATCTAGCCGAAATCTGTCAAAAACTGCAAAACTCTTTATATAGAATGAAAAATAGCAAAATCTGGCCATAAAGTATAAAAAAATATTGTAAGAAAACATCAAAATTTGATCATAAACTGTTAAAAATGCCATAAAACATAAAAAAATAGTAGCGGCAGCATGGATTTCCAAATAGTTACCCAAAACTTTGTAAGCAGTAGCTATGATTTTTGAGCCTAACCGCAAAATATTGAGAAAACCCCCCTCGCGGTTATAAAAAAAAATCGTATTTTCGTCTTCTTGTCTAGTAATGAACTATTAAAATGTGCAAAACTCAGTTCATAATTAGTCAAAAATAACAAAAGCAAATCATAAAATATTAAAATATTTTCAGAAAAAAACAAAACCCGTCCAAAAACAGGTAAAATGTGCTTATTTACAAAGTATTGTCTGAAAGCATTAAATATCCAGCCATAACTTCTTGAAAAGTGTAAAAAGTTTCAAAATCACCAAATATCAAATTATTGTTAGAAAAAAACAAATTCCGGCCATAATCTGTTAACAAGTTCAAAATTGTATTTGACCATGTATGAGTCAAGTAAGTGTACAGAATAAAAATTTGTTTTTGCTTAAAGCACTGAAAATGCTTTCCTCTACATGAATCCTGATTATGTGATTTTTTTCAGATTTTGTCAGTGTGCCATTTTCGAGTAATAAGCAATCAAAATTTGAAAAAAGTTTTTTTTACATTTTTTGATCGTTTGTAACTTCTCAGGATTACATTAAAAATATATATATATATATATACAGGGTGTCCGGAAAATACGTGTACAACGTTTGACGACAGACTCCTGACGTCAAAATAGGTCGATCTAAGCCGACTTAGTTATATCCAAAATTGTCTCGTTTAGCCGGTAGAGGGCGTCAAAAAAAAACAAAAGTATAACAAAGTTGAAAGTATCTATTGTAAGAAACTAAGTAAAACAAAAACATTACTTAAGCAAATGTGTAAAATGACCGCCATCTTGCTGAATACACTTATTAACACTCTTTAAAAAATGATATTGGACACTATCTAATGTCTCGGGATTATTAAAATGGTTGCCTGCATTTAAAACCCGCTGCAATAAATCATCGCGTGTGTTTACCGGAGTCTTGTAAACTTCTGTTTTAATAGCGCCCCACAAAAAGAAGTCACACATATTTAACTCAGAAGAACGTGGTGGCCATTTTACTGGTGCATCATTGCCTCTTCCAATCCATCGGTTGGGATATTGATGATGTAAGTATTGCCGAACGGCAACGGAAAAATGGGGCGGGGCACCATCATGTATATACCACATTTCCCTCCGAAGTAAAAGGGGCAAATTCTCCAGAAGAATTGGTAATGTGTCTTGCAAAAAATTTAAATAAATATTTCCATCTAACCTGTCTGGAATAACAATGGGACCAATAAGGTAGTGATCAATAATACCTGCCCAAATATTAATTTTAAATTGATGCTGATGATGTGCAACTTTAATGGCATGTGGATTTTCATCGGAATAAATATGTTCGTTGTGCAGATTGGTTACCCCAGATCTTGTAAAGCATGCCTCGTCAGTAAACATAATTTTTCTACAAAAATTTGGAACAAGGATTCTTTTGTTTCTAATAAATTGACAAAATGTAAGCCGCATGGGGGGATCAGTCGGTAAAAGTTCCTGGACTTTTTGTATGTGGTAAGGATGTAACAACTGTTCTCTTAAAACCTCATTGACAATCGTTTTAGGAACATTTAACTCACGTTCTAAGAGACGGGTACTGGTACTTGGTTCTTCTTCAACTCTTTCCAGAATCATCTCTTCTGTTTCCACAGTTCGAGTTGTTCGCATACGACCCCTGCCTTCAAACTTTTTCTCAAAACTGCCCGTTTCCCGAAGATGACGCTCAATATTGGCAAATGTTTGGTGGTTTGGTATTCGACGGTTAGGAAACCTCTCCATGTAAACCCTAACACTCTGACGCCCATTTCCTTAACAAAACCCGTATACCAGGAGCATGTCAACTTTCTGAGAGTTTGTATAATTTTCCATTTTTAATGGTAAAATGAACTTGTAATTCAAGAATGTTGATCGTATACTTGAGTAAATTTCATAGACTGGTGACAATTTGTCAATAATTGTCAAATTATTAAACGCCATAGCAACAAGGTCACTTAAAAAATTATTGTTACAGGTAATTTCTTTTTAATGTTTACAAATTTTTGACGCCCTCTACCGGCTAAACGAGACAATTTTGGATATAACTAAGTCGGCTTAGATCGACCTATTTTTACGTCAGGAGTCTGTCGTCAAACGTTGTACACGTATTTTCCGGACACCCTGTATATATACTTTTTTCTTCAAAATTATTATTATTTCCTTAAATTTTAAAAATTTTGCAGATTTAAAAAACAGTTTTTCTTAAAAAAAGATTACGAGTATTTCCTTTTTTTCTCAAATATGAATAAAAACGTAGCAAAAAAGCATAAATTTTACATTTTTTGATCGTTTGTAACTTCTCAAAATTGCATTTTATTTTTCAAAAAAATATTTGTGCTGCTGAAAACCTGGCGCACCTGCTATAATTGACTTTAATTTTGCAAAGCACTCTTCCTGTAGTTGTTGCCTTATAAAAATATAATTTCCTTAACAAATGTCTTAACCCACGCTGGTTAGAAGAAGCTTTGATCTTTGATGGCACAATGCAATGTAGTAAGCGTTTGACAACCGGAATCAACTGCTATAGGGCGCCAGTTCGAAGAGTCACTTTTGTCACCATCTTTGGAGGCAAGGACGGTTCTAAATGTGTTCTAACTAAAAATATTGCAACCAAACAGCGTTTCTAGCAAAACCGGGTAACATTGTTTACCTGCCTCTTCGGCGATTCCATCTGTACCTTGGGTGGAGTAAGACCAGTCTTTGGTTCCAGTTGTTTTGGAGTCAACGATGTCCTCAGATTAAGATTCTAATAGTTTTTGGTTAGCGGCAGTAAGTTGAGCCGCTTGAAAGCAGGAAAAGTAATAGAAAAGTTGACAGGTCGTACTTGAAGAGGTTGAAGTTGAGCGAGCACTCGGTAGGGCTGACAAAGCGGCTATTTCTGCTGAGGAGATTCCAAAGATTTAAAAAAACCGCTAATCAAAGATGGCCCTTGCAAAGCGGAACAAGATAACAGATTGCTCGTGGGTATCGCTAGAGGAAGGTACGGTATTTTGTAGCAAACGCCGGAGTTGGACTTCTTGGTTAAGCCATTGCAAAAGGTTTATCTAAACATAAAGCCAGCAATAAACCATTTGCTTTAATTGGTTTTTAAAGCTTGTGGCAAATCTGATCCTTTGCCAGACCCATAGTTTGTAACAGCGCAGAAGAAGAGTTGTTCTGATCTGCATTGCACTTCAAAGTCCGAGTTACCATTGATATTGGTTTTATGTGAATGCGTGAAGGCCAACTACTAGAAAGTACCTTGGCACCGACACGGTAGACACCACGGAAAAGTTCTCGTCTGCCTTAGGCGTAGCTAAAGGTAGTACTCCATTAGAATGTAGGAGAGCGGGCAAGTCTTTTATTTTAGTGAGTAGACCTCTCCACTTTCTGGAAACTATGAAGAAGGAAAAACAAAGAAAATTTTTGAATCGGATAGAAGAAGCGCCTCGTCTTGTCCAGGCCCGGCCCGTCAGCCAGGACCCGCTTCCTGACCAAGCCCGACGCACCTCGGTCCTCAGAACCAATCCTTATCCCAAAATTACGGATCCAATTTCCCGACTTACCTTACCTACATTATTTTATCGACGAGAGGGTTCTTTTCCTTTTTTTTAAGAAAAATTCGCCAACAAATGTGCAATTTTCTATTAAAAAGTCAAAAATAGTAATATCTGATTAAGAATATTACAATATTATCAGGAAAAAACAAAAACCCAGCCATAAACTGTTAAAAAGTGCAAAATTCTATTTATACAAAGTCAAAAGTAATAAAATTGGTTTATAAAATAATAGAATTGTGTCAAAATCAACCAAAATCGGGCAAAATAACAAAATCCAACATTAAAACATCAAAGTATTGTCTGAAAGCACCAAATATCCAACCATAACTTCTTAAAAAGTCTAAAAAAAAATTTGAAACAGTAAAATGACTATAAAATATCAAATTATTGTTAGAAAAAAAAAACAAAATCCGGCCATAATCTGTTAACAAGTTCAAAATTGTATTTGGCCATGTATGAGTCAAGTGTACAGAATGAATTTTTTTTTTGCTCAAACCACTGAAAATACCTTCCTCTACATGAATCCTGATTATGTGAATTTTTCAGATTTTGTCAGTGTGCCATTTTCGAGTAATAGCAAACAAAATTTAAAAAAATCTAGATTTTTGAGTTTTTTACATTTTAAAATTATAATAATAATAATAATAATAATAATATACTTTATTTCTATTATACACAAATCATATAAATAGAAAAAGGCGAAGTTCAAACTGGGCCTGCTCTCCCACTTAACCTTTTTAATTTTCACAATACTAATTTTGGTCTAAATCGGCTTCAAACTTCTTTTTCTTCTATCTCCTTTTCTGTGCTCCATTCAATACATGGTTTAATCATTTATTTACGACTGTAGGTGTTGTAGGCACTCAAATTACATTATAATTTTAACAGCAAAAAATTGTCAACTTGACATTATTTCTGACTTTTTTCTTCAAAATTATCCAAAGAATAAGTTTTCATAGCCACACATTTTTTTCCTTGAATTTTGAAAATTTTGCAGAACTTTAAAAAACAGTTTTTCTTAAAAAAATATGACGAGTATTTTCTTTTTTCTCAAATAAGGATAAAAACGTGCTCTTATATGTGCAAAAGAAAATTTCAGAAAATGCCATGCACTACGCTCTGAGGTATACTATGTCTTGATATAATAATAAGGATTCTAGCATCACGATAAGTTGGTCCTATGCTAAGAGAGAAATTATATATTTGTTAATCGCGCAGAACTTATTAATAACTATATAAAGATTTAATTTATCGAAAGAAAATGACGAGATCGACCGGACCGGCACGAATAGAGTGCAGTGGGGCAAAATCAGTTGCTGAGTGAGAATCGTCTGCGAGACGAAGAAAGAAGAATCAGTTTGAATGATTTGACGGCAATAGCCATTCCTTAAACAAATTAGTGTTAACATAATTAATATACGACGATAAAGCACGGTGTGGTGGTTGAGAGGCTTAGCGTGCGTTGCGTCAGAAATAGCAAAATCTGGCCATAATCTGTCAAAAACTGCAAAACTCTTTATATAGAATGTCAAAAATAGCAAAATCTGGACTTAAAAAAATATTGTAAATAAACATCAAAATTTGATCATAAACTGATAAAAATGCATAACATCATAACACCAAAATTTAATTTTAAAATGTTGAATGGTGCAAACCTGTATTCATAAATCACCGAAAATAGCAAAACCCGGTCTTAAAATATAAAAATACTGTCAAAAACACAAAAACTAGGTTAAAAATGCAAATTTCTATTTATAAAAAATCAATAATAACAAAATCCGGTAATAAAACATTAAAATATTTACAAATAGAATCAAAATCCGTCCAAAATTTTAATTATAAAATTTCAAAAATTGCAAAATTTGGTCTTAACTTTAACCATTAAAATATTGTTATAAAGCACCAAAATTTGGTCATAAACTGATTAAAAATAAAAATCTCAAAACTAAAAAATCTGACCATAAAATATTAAATTATTGTTAAAAATAACAAAATTTTGCAAACAAATGTTAAAAGGTGCAAAATTCGATTATAAAAAGTCAAAAACAGTAATATCTGATTAAAAATATTACAATATTTTTAAGAAGAACCAAAATCCAGCCATATACTGCCAATAAGTGCAATATTCTATTTAAAAAATGTCAAAAATTGTGTCAAAAAAAACCAAAACCCGGCCAAAAACAGTTAAAAAATGCAAAATTCTACTTATAAATATCAAAAATAGTTAAATCATCAGACCTTGAAACATCAAAATAGTGTCAAAAAACTCCAAAAAAATGTTAGAAAAAGCACGGTGTGGTGGTTGGACAACAAAAATAGCAAAATCCGGCCATAATCTGTCAAAAGATGCAAAATTCTATTTAGAAAATGTCTAAAACAGCAAAATCTAATGTAATCTACTATAAAAATACTGTAAGAAAGCATTAATCTTGAACAACGAATTAATCATTGGGCGTGTGCATAGGCGTCTTTTAAGAAAGCATCAAAATTTGATCATAAACTTTTAAAAAGTGTTGAAAAATGTATACTCCGACCATAAAATAAAATCGTTTAACTGCCGCTGCGGTGATTACATCTGTACCTTGAGTGAAGTAAGACCAGTTTTTAGTTCTGGCTGTTTTAGAGTCGACGATGTCCTCATCATCAATGGGAGATTAAGATTCTAGAAAGCAGTTTCCCGCTCAGTATAGTTTTGGTAAAGATTCGCTGGTTTTTACTATAGAGGTCTTGAGCCTTCTTGTATTCAGCAACACGGACCGATCGGTTTCGCGCCGAGGTTGTTCAGCAACCAATCTATCTTGGGGACAAGTTCGTCTGGTTGGCCCACAACGACAGACAGGCAGGTTTCGGGGTCTGCGATGTAAGAGGTGCGGACACCAGATGAAAACAGAAAGCATCGCTTTATATAGTTGCGCTAGTTGGTGAGTTAGTCGCCACGGGTCTGCCGTCTGTTGGATGCAGGTGGTTCATGTTGATTGCGTTTCTGAGCCCTCTTGAATAGCGGATACGATAAGAAAATTCGTCAAATAGATAGATCGGTAGAGGCCATTGCTATGGATGGTGTGCTAGCGACAGTAATATAGCAAGTATTACTCTGAGATATAGTAGCGACGGAAGTTGAAGTTGGGCAGAAATTCGGTAGGGCAGATAATGCGGCTATGTACGCTGAAGAGAATCCAAAAAACTTTTTTAAAAGGACCGTTGGTCAAAGATCGCCGTAGCAAAGCGCTACAAGATAACAGATTGCTTGTGAGTATTGCTGAAAGAATAACCAGCCGTAAGGTATTTTGTAGCAAACGCCAAAGCTGGACTTCTTAGTTTTGCCACTGAAAACGGTTTCCCTAAACAAAGAACCAGCTTTTGCGTGCAATGATTCATTTGTATTAATTAGTTTTTAAAGCTTGTGGCAAATCTGATACTTTGTCAGACCCGTAGTTTGTAACAGCGCAGAAGAAAGGTTGTTCTGATCTGCATTGCACTTCAATGTTAGCAAGCGCAAAAAGCAGTTTAGGTTCAGGGACAAGAAAGCTAACTGATGCCTTTCAAGTATGTAATTAAAAAAAAAACTTGTTGCCCAAAATTGATAAGACCCATAATTTTACTACTAACTGGTATTGTACAGCAATAGAAGAATTTAGAACAGTAAAATTAGATTAAAAAATATCTGCATTTTTCTTTAAATTCAACTAAATTATTATCATTTCAAAGAACAGGTATTGATTTTGAATTAGCAAAAGTTTTTGTTGTTCATAGAATGCTAGAACTCTCTAACTGTACTTTTTCTTCAAAAGGCATTCCAAAAATATGAGAATTGCCTGAATTTTGGTGGCAGCTATGTAAAGGGTAATTTTTTTAGAGGCGGAAAACTTAAAATTGAAATAAAACAGAGAAAACTGTTTTTAATGTCCATGAAATTGGCTTTATTTGACAGAAAATGTTATGGCATTAATGTTTAAATATGATTTCGGGCATGTAAACGCCGCGGCTGAGCGTACATGGCGCAATCTGGAGGTCCAATTTCCACACACTGTTTGCAGTAATTGAGGCTGTATTTCGGCAATAATGAGTAGAATGTTAGCTTCTAAGTGCTCAATTGTTATCTGAACAAAATTTTCAAATGAAATTGTGAATCAATAGTACATAAGACTTAATATATACTTACTAGGCAAGTCGAGCCGTAGGTTCGAGCCTCGAGAACTCCATCACTTTTTTTGTGTTTTAAAATTTAAATTTTGTGATATACGGCACTATAATTTCTAATTTAATTATTTGATTTAATAATTTAATATAATTATTTTATTTTATTATTTTATTTAATTGATTAATTTAATTAATTAATATAAAACAACAAAAATTAATGAATAGAGAAGAAAACAGAAATAGAGATAGTGCTGATAAACCAAAAATATTTCAAAAAAGCAAAAAAGTACTCAGATCATCAAGACAAGAAACGAGCCAGAAAAACGTTGTTCAGGAAAAGATAAAAAAATGGAGGAAATTAAAGAAATAATAAAACAGATGATAGCGGAAATGAAAAAAAAAACACAGAAGAAATAATAATGGAAATGAGAAATATAAAGAAGGAGATGATAAAAAGAGAGAAAAAAAAAGCTAAAAAGCAAAATAAGAGCAATTGCAGACAAGCTAGAACGAAAAGAAAGAGAAGAAAGAAGAAAGTTTGTAATAAGAGGAATAGAGGTACGAACAGGAAAAAAAAAAGAAACTATAGAAGAAATGATACAAAAAAATAGAGACTAAATTAATGTCTGCATATTCAGTGGGAAATGAAGAAAAACAAACAATAATAGCAGAAACAGAGTCATGGGTACAAAAACAAGATATTATGAGAAACAAAAACAAACTGAGGGGCACAAACGTATATATTGAAAATGACTTGACATTGGAAGAAAGAAGAGTTCAGAAGGAATTAAGGGATATGGCGAGAGACAAAAAGTCAAAGAGCAGAAAAGTATGGGTACGGTACAGAAAATTGGAAATAGATGGAGAGGTATACAACTGGAGTGATCTAGATCAAGGAGTTTCAAAAGAGAGAGAACGCAAAGAAAAAAGTAATTACTAGCATAAACACAAAAAAAGTAGACAACGTAGGCAAGGACAAAGGACATGACTTAGTTACACGAGATAGTAAAATACAAAGAAGGCAGAATTTTGTTTTGGAACGTAGCTGGAATCTACAACAAAGATCACGAGTTCTGGGAATACATAAAAACCTTTGACATAATTGGAATGGTAGAGACGTGGATAGATGACAAGAAATGGAAAAAGTTAAAGCTTAACATGCCAGCCGAATACATCTGGAAATGCCAACCAACTATCAAAGATAAAAAAAAGGAAGAGCCAAAGAAGGCATAATTACCGGCATAAAAAAAATAAGAAGATGAGGTTTTTGAAAATGTAGGTATACAAGAACGAAACTTTTTAAGAGAAGAAAAATATAGGGCAATAACAGTATATAACAGAGGCATTAAAAGAACTAGGCAAAAGTTAGAAACGCTAATACCAAAAACTGAAAGAAGAAAATTGATTATAGGAGCGGACTTCAACGCAAGAATTGGAAAGAAAGAAGACAAAATCAAACAAGATGACACAAGAAACAGAGAATCAAAGGATACCACAGAAAATAGAGAAGGAAGGGAAATGATAGAAATGATATAAGAGAAGGGTTGGGACATTTTAAATGGAAACATCACTGGAGATGAAGAGGGAGAATTTACTTATATAGAGACAAATGGACAATCGGTAATAGACTACGTAGTTGTAAATGAAGAGGCGTGAAAAGAGATAGACAATTTTAAAGTAGGAATAAAAGTTGAATCAGACCACCAACTTTTAGAACTTAGCTTAAATGGGAAAACTGTAAGGAGACAGGAAAATAAAAAGAAAAGTAAAGAGAGGATAATATGGACGGAAGAAAGTGTGATAATGTATAAACAAAATCTGAAAAAAAATTAAAAAAAACGGAAGAAATGTCGAAGAGATAATGAGGGATTTAGAGGAAACAATCAGGAAGGCGGTAGTAAAAAAAAACATGTAGAGGAAAAGAAGAAAAACTGAAAAAAGCAAATGGTGGAACAGCAAATGTACTAAGAAAAAACTAGAAGCCAGAAAGAGGTTAAGACACTGGAGAAACAACAAATGCACAAAAGAAAAATATCTAAATAAACAGAAGGCATACAAAAATCAGAGTAAAAAAGCTAAAAGCGAATTTATAAAAAAAGAAAAAATAGAAATTAAAAAAATAAAGTCAGAAGCAGAAGCATAGAAATACATAAACAAAGAACTAAGAAAAAAACAGGGAGATATTGAGGCAATACCAATGGAAGCGTGGAAGGAACACTTTTCGGGTCAGTTTGGAGAACGAAAGGAAAAAGAAGAAAAACTAGACAGACAAGAGCCAATCCTACAAGCGGAAGAAATTTCAAAAGAAGCAATATAGGAAAAAATAAAAAAAATAAAGAAAAGAAAAGCGCCAGGTATGGATGGGATACAGAATGAAGCGTGGTTGTATGGTACGGAAGAGCTGATTGAGAGATTGAGTGAGTTAGTAAATAGAGTATGGAAAGGAGGAAGGTTTCCAAATCAATAGAGAGAAGATCTTATATGCCCTATACACAAAAGTAGAACCAAAAAGGTAGTAAATAACTATAAGGGCATAACACTACTGGATACGGCATACAAGATCTACGCCATGATATTAAATGCAAAGTTGAATGAGAAACTGGGTATGAATGAGATAATTCCAGACGAACAGGCCGGCTTTAGGAAGAGAAGAGGTACCATGAATACGTTATCCATGGTACCTCTTCCCTACCGTATATATTTTACACCATATTGTGGAAAAAGAAATAGCAGAGAAAGGAGAAAAAATATATGCGATATTCCTGGATCTAAAGGCGGCATTTGACAGTGTGGATAGAGAGAAACTGTGGAAGTGTATGAGAGAGAAAGAAATTAGTAAACACCTGGTAAGAAAAATGGAAGAAGTGTATGAGGAGACGGCAAACAGAGCGTGGGTGAACAAAAAAATTAGTGAAAAATTTTGGACAACAAAAGGAGTAAGACAGGGATGTCCATTGAGTCCCACTTTGTTTGCAACCTACATAGCAAATGAAGAAAAAAGTGAGGTTAGCTCAAGCAGGAAGAGTAGTAGTCGGTAGAGAAAAAGTGTGGTCGCTAGCATATGCAGACAATATAGTAATTATAGCAAAAGAAGCAAAGGAAATGAAAGAAATAATTAAAATATTTTAGAAAAAAACGTTTACAAGTCAATGTAGATAAAACAAAAATTATGGTGTTCGGAAAGGTGGGTGGGAGAAAAAAAGTTGAGGATTGGAAATGAAATGGGCAAGGTATTACGGAAGTAAAATCTTTTAAATATTTAGGATATGTTTTTTGTACGAACAACACTGAGAGCAAACACATTAAAAAGATGGCAAGAAAAGCAAATAAAGTAGTGGGACAAGTTTAGGGAATAAGTGAAAAAAAAAATCGAATGTATGAGAATAAAAGGACTTATGTTTGATAGTTTAGTTAGAAGTATGATATTGTATGAGTCAGAAATATGGGGATGGAAGAAACAAGAAAAATTAGAAGCAATACATGTAAAATACTGGAGATGGGTGCTAGATTTAAATAGGGAAACTCCAGCATATATTATGCTGGAGGAAGTCAAAAAAGATAAGTTAAGAGTAGAAGCAGAAAAATGAGCAATGAAGTATGAAGAAAGAATGAGACAGAGACACGAATCTAAAATCTTACAAGAATGCATAAAAGAGAAAATAAAAGCATGAAATGGAAAGCTAGGAGAGATTAGGGAAAATTATTACAATAGGAATGGGTATGCTAGCCAAGAAATTGAAAGAATGAGAGAATCAGGGAGGGAGACATGGTACAAAATTATGGAAAAAGATAGAGATATACAAAGGCAAGAAAGGAGAATACGAGTGAAAGAGTCTAGGTACAACGCAAATTATGAACATATTATAGAAAGCGAACTGCCGATGTACCTAGAGAGCGATAAATATAGTAAAAATGATAAAAAGATGATTGCAAGATTCAGATGTGGTAATGAAAAGCGAGTGACAAAATTTTGAATGGAAGAAGATTTGAAAATGTGCAGAATGTGCGGAGAGACTAATGAAACTATGGAACATATGTTGAAAGAGTGTAACGAAAGAGAGAGAACAGATGAGAAAAAATGAGATATTGAAAGGGGACGAAAGAGGTATAGAATGGATGAGAGCAATTAAAAAATGAAGAAAAGAAGTAGATGAACAGAGAAGAAAATACTTTTAGTTGTGTTAATTTTATAAGGATTAAGTTTTATAATTTTGGAAAATTAAAAATGTATTAGTAAATGTAATTTTCAAGACCAAAAGGCAAGAAATAAACGTATTATATACTCCTTTTTATATTACAAATAGAAGCACGACCTATTGGTTCCATTATTAAAAATTGGTCATAGATTTTAACATAAATGAAATATAATAATAAAGTGGTACGTAAGTATAAAGCATGTAACATTAAATCTATAAAATAAATTTAACAAATATTAAATCAAGCAATACTAACCAGAAAGACTAGTTCGGGTACAAAAAAGATATTCATCTTACCTGCAACAAAAAAAGAAAAAATGTTTAGTATTAATTTATTGAAAATGATGCAACTTTTGTTGATTTTTGATTATTATTGTACCGCAAAAATACTGAATCTATTACGTTGTTGAATAATAGACGTAAAAAGTAAAAAATTGAATAAATGTAGCAGTAAGTAACATAAAATAAATATATTTTGTTCCGATGTTAGGGTCCTATCAACAAATCATGATAATTGCTGTTTTTATTTAGAACTAAATAGTAAAAATAATAAATTTAACATATTTGGTAACCTACAACATGGCCGCTGTACCCACACCTTATAAACGCAGTGTGCATCCACGATATTACATTACATTCGAGAATTGTAGTATGCTGCATTAATAATGAAAGCAATAATTGTTTTATACAAACCCTATCCAATGCATCAAAGCAAGCACTCATGTAAACAAGACTAACTAGTTTTGGTTAAAAGCCGCAGCGCTTGAGGACAAATTAAAATTATGGATTTCATATGCTTGTATATACAACTGCTTATAATGAGATTACATGATAATCATATTTGAAATAGTTAAAATTTCATACCAAGAAAATATTTATTGTATTCAGCACATTTTGAAGACGCATTCTTAATTTAAATTAAAATTAATTAACAAACTTTCTTTCAAATGAAAGCATTCCGGATACGGCGTTAACGAGGACCCAATTTATTATTTATCAACGCAAAGAAAACCAAATAAATTTTCATGAGCCCTATGTTTATTACATATTATTAATATTCATTAGATCTCGGGGTCCTTCAAAGGGCCACTCGCTATAATTAACTTCCATTATATAAGCGTATGGAACAATTCGTCTCGTTTTAAATGCAATTACTTTAATTAAAAGCGACACATTATTGGGTTTAATTTGAAATCCCAATGTCTCTTTGTGTGGGCGGGGATGGGCGGCTGTGTGTATTCCCTTAATTAAGGGTCGGTGGTTTCTCTACAACTAACGGATAGATTCGCGTCGTTATTCACACTTAGGCTAAGTGCGGTTACTTCGCCTTAAGCTACAGCCAGGGGGTGTGAAAACCGACCCCCACCTACAAAGTCCATTAGTTTTAACCGCAATTTAGTCGATTTATGTTAATGTCGCTCCATAATAATAAGTCTCTGCGTGTCTTCATGACGTCGCGAACATTCCGCGCCGTATATAGGCTGTGTGATTTCTGTTTGTAGGGGGACGACGAAATTGTGTGCAGACCATCGTTTCTCATATTTGCCGCCCCAAGAGTGCGGTTACGTATGATATGGGGTGCGGGGCTATAAAGTGCCTTAAATCCTCCTCGCTTTAAGCGATTTATGCTTACATTATTTCCTGTAAGGCCGCTCATATTTTGCGATAAAACTGTTATTTTTCACTACATTTTTTACATAAAGTCTACATTTTACTCCGAAACGACCTTGCTAATGAAATTTGGGCCAATATTGAAACACTTTACTTTCCAACACCCCTTTCCTATGATTATATCAGTTGATTTACTAGTAGTATCGTTATAATTAATTACTATCAAGTGGCATTGAGACCAATAAATTGACGTCACATATGTGGGTATATGAATATCTCAGTTTATATTTACTTTATTCTGACGTTGGTTATTAATCTCAGCTGATAATAATTAATGCATAAAGGGTGTTACATTATTATTTCGCATTATTAAATATAATATCAAAACTCAAAAAATAAAAACAAATTATTTTAATATGAACAAATATAAGAAGAAAAACGCACAAAATATCTAGCAAATTTTTTTGATTAATCCAAAAATTCTACACATTTTTTTACAAATTCTCAAGATTCGAAAGATTCCACTTTGAAACAATGTAACCCACAAATATTATAGGAAGACCTAGTAGATCGCAATGTATCACTCAGTGGCCTACATACGACAGGATTCAAAGTAAAATAAACAACGGTTAAGGGCGCGGTTTAGGAAGGAAGTGGAGAATTCAAGCAATTTAACTCCTTTTTAAAATCGGTTTGTTGCAAGGTGTAGAAAATGTAATTTCCAGTCTAATAAAATATATGAAAATGCAAAACCTTCAATTCTCTATTCAATTTTTAAATTAACTTGTAATGTTTTTATCCAAATATTTGCTTAAACTTTAAAGGTCACTTCATTAAACATTGAATTTAGTAGACATTTTTAGACTGCTCTTAGTTTTATGATACTCCCTAAACCGCGCCCTTAAGTAACAAAAAATCTTTAGCTGCCTCAATTTGGCGACTACAGCTCATACTCCAGTTAATCTTTCCGCAACCGACTAACATACATTTGTTTAACAAGCCGCCTACCTAACCGGATTGCCTATCCATAGTCTAGAACTTGTCAAAATCCAATAAAGGACATCTTGCAACACATGTGTTATTCGTTAAAAGCCACGACTTTCCAACACCAGAACTTAAAATTCCAAGACACCGCTAGGTGACCCCAACAAAACGCAACATGCGCACAGCCAAGCTTGCATAAAAGTAATTCGTTCTAAAATTCTCCAGGCAGCAATAAATTCTTACTCAAAACCGGAACACCGTCTTCTGAGAAACTGTACACGCATTAACCAATTCCCGTAATATCTCAACAAATCTGACAAATGCTTCAAGCAGCAACATCAAACTTCAAGAAAACCTCTAGAATTACAACAAAACTGAGCCAAGGCTAAGCCAACAACAAGTCCACTACCGCACTCTAGTCAATTGTCTTAAGTCCCCCACACAACTCTGGTGCCATCAGATAAACCATACCTGTCAAACACCCCACAACCACAGTATTTATCACACAAGGTTAGAAATAAAAAGTGGACCATGTAACGTTATAAATTTGAACTAGCGTTTATTTTGTTTTTCAAAGGTATAATGACATTTATGAGTTGACAGAAATTTAGTTTTATGTTTGACATTTACGAAATAGGACGCTTTACACTTGAACAAAGTTGGGAAATGATAAAAACTTACTTCCAAAATGGTGAGTCTTCTACTGAAACGGTAAGAAATTTACGAAACAAATTTGATAGAAAAGAAGTGCCTTCAACGCAGTTTGTAGACCAATTTGTGAAACAAGTAAAGCAAAACTGGATCGTTAGTGGATAAAGCAACACGTTCACGTTCTCGTCCAGTGCGCTCAGCCGAAAAAAATGTGCGTAAACATGCATCAATATCATCTCGTCATCGTTCTCAAGAACTGAACATTTCTAGCACTTCTCTGAGAAGAATTTTGCATAAAGACCTCAGTTGGAAAGCCTACAAAGTTCAATTAGTCCAAGAAATAAAGCCTCATGACCATCCGATGCGTTTTCAGTTCGCCCAATGAGCTAAAGATCGTTTGGTCAAAGATGAACACTTTGATGATGAAAAAATAGTGTTTTCTGATGAAGCTCATTTTCATCTCGAAGGCTATGTCAATAAGCAAAATTGTCGCATTTGGGGATCAGAGAATCGACACATGACTATTGAACAGCCTATGCATCCATAACGAGTAACCGTTTGGTGTAGTTTTTGGTCCGGCGGCATTATTGGACCATTTTTCTTCGAAAATGAACAAAGAGCCGCCGTCACCATCAATAGCGAACGTTACTTTGCCATGCTAAACAAATTTTTGTTTCCAAAAATTGAAGAGTATGAAATAGATAACATTTGGTTTCAACAGGACGGGACCACTTGCCACACAGCCAACGTAACCATTGATCTTTTGCGCACTGTTTTTGGAAATCGAATAATCAACCAAAATGCTGATGTCAATTGGCCGCCTAGGAACTGTGATTTGACCCCGTTAGATTATTTTTTTTGTGGGGATAACTTAATGATAAGTGTTACGCTAACCATCCAGAGACGGTTGATGCCTTAAAATACGAAATCAAAGTTGCCATTCATGTGATTAGAGCCCAAACAATCAAAAAAATACTAAAAAATTGGGTTAATCGGATAGGTTACTTACTGTGAAGCCGTTGCATTTGAATGATGTAGTGTTTCATTCTTATAATTTTGAAAAAAATATTCATTAATTTTTTTATTTCAAACCGATCAAATTCCAAAGGCTAAATCACCCACCCTTTATAACCATTCAACACTCAAACCTCGATCTCTAAACATCAGGACCAACATCCAAGAGAGGCTTCATCAACTCCTGGATTTGTGACGGCTAGGAATACTCTTCTTCAATAGCCTCAACCAGTAACAAATAGCGTCCAACTTGAAGCAATTGTGCTCTAACCCCACAAACTCCCATACCACCATGACTCCAAAACACAACAAAAAAAGAAGAGAGATATCGTATGATTCAGTCACGGCAAAAAAGCCATAAAAAAGATGATTATCAATTCTATTACCACAATTTAAGTAACCCTCAGCTGCAGATAAAAACCGACCCAAAATAACCCAAACCGGACTACCAACAGTTCGACACATACCAAGCTACTACAGAACAAGACAACTAACCTGAAGATTCACGAGTCAAAACCCAAGTTACTCCTGCACCACTTCCTACCACCGACGTGACCAACATCATTGCACATAACATGAACTGAATTCACGAGCGGATGCTTGCCACAATCATGCAAGGAAGTTTAAAGATAGAAAAAAAATACTCTAACCTTTACTGCAAATACAAGCTTTGACTAAACATGCTATAAACACCAGCCTTGGAAAAAGCCGCAGAAGTGAAAACAGTAATCAGAGACATTCTGGAAACTCTACGGATCAATTTGCAATCTGTTCCACGATCCTAGCAAACTCATAAGCAAAGCAATACAAGGCAACATCCACCAACCTAGAAGCTACCAACACCTAAATATTACAATAACCTAAGTACAAGACCACCTACCCTTCAAATTGTGTCATCAAAATCTAAGACAATAAAAATTCCGCAACACAAACAAACCTACGTTTCCAAAAACACCGACGGAGACATATACCAGGCGTGACAGAGCTACAATGAACGTAACAGAAGAAATTTTCCAAAACAACCGCATCAAAAAACACAAAGAGCAAACAATGTCTGAAAACAAGCCCTCAGCAGTAAATGCCAAGAAAGCCTCAGAATGCACAAATGCCGACGCGCAGGCTCCCGGATTTCGAAGCTACAAGATAAGTGGGGTGTTCGTCACGTCAGGGAAAATGACTTGGCACCTTTTCCGGACCAATCCCAGACCTACACGGGTGTGCCCGACGCAGTTATGATAAGCCAAAATAAACCCGGACAGAATATATGCAAAGTTTCCGGTTTAGTGATTATAGAAGAGCAAACAGCTACGTAGAACTTAACCCCTTCATTACCAGCAAACAGTACAGAGGCATAATAGCCTATGAGAACGGCATAGTCAGTGTCACACACCACCCCAACAATCCATCTGATATGACTAGGCATCTGAAGTACTGCTTCCACTGCTACCGGTCCCTATCGTATGTCGTACTTATTACGGAACGCATGCAACAAACCTCCAACTGCAAATGCTTCAAAATCCCAAGTATGTCCGCGGCTGGCATTTAAGAAGTAGAGTCAGAGGCAAGCTGAAGTAAAACCTAAACATAAAAAAAATAGATTGAACGAGTTGCGAGTACAAAACCAGTTGAAATACGCCAACGTGAACAGCGTGAAAGAAACTAAAGAGGAAGTTCAAGAATACGTACCGGAACATATCGAACAACAACGTATAGAGGTCTTAGAAGTAGAAGAACCGACGAGAATAGAAGAAGAATGCCACGCAAATGTGGTACACTTCAACTCTGCCATCCAAATAGTCACAAACCCGGTTGAATCTGAAGAGGAGAAAAACGTAATTCTAGGGGATCCAGGGACCTTGGCAGGAACACAGACCGGCACTCCGTCTAACTCCAAAGCCGATCTCCCAACGGAACCCGACAATGCCACACCGGATACACCTACTGTTGACGTAGCCCCCAAAGCTAATCCACCCTGCCAAAAAATACCGGCCATCCTGCACTACGAGAAAAAAAAGAAGAGGAAAAAAACCAACTCCGCCATTCTATAGCCTAGGTGGATCTTGTGCCACGTGGACCTACCGCGAAGTGTTCCGCAAAAAGTTGTGAAAGTGAGTCATGTGCCACCCCACTGCAGGATACCCCCAAAACCACCACCAGTGAGCGCGGCGTAGCCCCCAACGCTAATGCACTCTGCCAAGAAACACCGACCATCCTGCAGTTAGTATACAAAAAGAAGAAGAAGAAAAAAACGTTGTAAAAGTAACTCATGTGCCACCCCAGAATATCCCCGAAATTCCCGAAACCACCGCCAGTGCCCAGGACTTAACATTTTGAAACAGCCCGTGCCGCGAGTACTCACCGTGCCACCACAGACTAATAGTGGAACCCAAGTGAAGACTTTTACTTTCTGTTACAGACTACTGTCGTCCCTACCATAGTGCCGTAACCAGAAGTCGACAATTCCGGACAACACCACCAAAATGAAACACAAGCCCAGTCCAGAAGATTGAGAAAAACTGCTCGTGGGCGGAGCCACTTCCACCAATCAGAACGCGCAGCAAGTGCGTGGCGGCCATCAAAACCCGAAATTTTTCTCCCAACAGTCAGTCGAGATCTCAAGTGCAAAGCATCAAATAGGACTTTCATCCAACCACCAGTGGCCAACAACTTCCGCTTGGTGCCACTGGATGACTAACTTCATCCGTATCACCGACACCAAGTAGCAAACCTCTAACTCCTTCCGAGGACCCTACCACCACCGCAGCCAACCCCAGGAATATTCCGGGACGTGCCCTCAGCTATAGACCCGGTGCTTGCACACCCCGCCCAAGTTTCAGAACGGCCACTGAACCTCCTCGTGCAGGTTCACGTCGATCCACAAAACAAATCCCCCTAGCTTAAGAAGCAACGGTTAAGCGTCTGTATGACGCGTAAGTCGAAACCTTCGAGTTCAAACCACACACCCAGAATGACTTAGGCCGACAACCCATGACGATGATGTAATAACCGAGTGACGTTACCAGTGCCATTTTTATTTTAAAAACCATTTGTTGATCATTGGAATCGACATTCAAAAACGGCTTCACTATCTCCTAGACTTAAAATTATCTTCATCAATACCCCCAGCCAGTAACAACACAATCAATCAGCTTCAAAACAGTTAAACAAAAACCATGTGCCCTAAACCAACTCGGCTTCTTTAATTTAAAAATCAGCTCCGAGAACACATAATAAGCAACCCCATTCCCACCCAAAGTAGTAGACATAATCAACTTCGGCGAGCAAAAAGAGAATCAAAAGTATACATCTCTACCCAAAAATATTTGAAGAAAAGACGAATCATTGTTACCACACAAGCTCAACGCCAAGCTCGCCAGCACAAAACAAAACGCAATGTTCATACTTTGCAACCACAACTTACTTCCAAAGCAGCGCTAGCAACGTCAAACCTCACCCGGGACTAAAGAAAAACCCAAAGCTACCCCCATTCTTCGCTTCCGGACCTCTAATGCTTCACCGCAAAATCTCTTAGCACTTACTGAACAAAAACCTCTTCAGACTTCTCAGAAAAATTACGTCTCCAACCTGTTTGGTCTCGCCGTAACGGTGCAGACAAAACGCCATTCAAGAAAAATCAGCCAGTAAAGTTTCTCTTCTTATCCGAAAAAAGGCGTAGTCATCACAACACATTTTTTCATAACTAGAAAAACTGACCCTCCATACAACGAGACTCAAACCCAAGACCCCTGGTGTAGCAGTCAAGTACTCTAACCTACACCACCTGGGCGGTTTCACAACCACCAAGAAGTCGAGATGATCCAACAACAACCAACCAAAACCCAAATGTTGGAAACCAAACAAAAACAAGATGTCACCCTCTTGCTGACCCAGTCGCTGCAAAGATAAAGAAAATAAAAGCAATGTAGAACTGCTCCAGATCAAACCGACTCAAACCCAGATACCAACTTAAAGAAAATATCTAGATAGAAAAAACAAGACTTCCCATTCCCAACCCAGCCATTCCCATCGCTCGAGACCAGCAGTCTAGTGTCTCTCGACAAAAAGCGTTCAGAAAACTATCAGAGATCAACAAAGCAAAAGTTAAAAAAAAAACATCTCCGAGAAGCATCGCAACTTTCACTCCGGCACGTTCTCACATGTCACCAAAGAAGGATGCAAAACAATCAAACCAGATCAGCAATAAATTAAATATCCCTGGCAAGCTAAGTGGCCTGCAAAAGCATCAAGAAAAAGACATAAAGTAACCAAACCAAACACCAAAAAAAAAAAAAAACAAAAAAGTGTGCACAAACCGCAAGCCAGCATAAAAAAGTCCGGATATAGCAAAAAAAGCCCAAGAAACCCGGACGGAAAACGTGAACATGAAGACTACCCAGATAAATATACCATCTTCCAGAAAAATATTTTTTTAGGCAGAACCCACCGACCCCGAGACCAAAGTAACCAGGAGTCCTTCAACGCAAAGGCCCTCCAACACATTGCCTCAAGCTCCAGATAGGCGGCGTCAAAAATGATTTAAAAAGGAACTCGATAGCACTGCTCCTCCGCCATCAACGCGTTTGAGTTCGGAACAGTACGCCCTACACTAACAAATTTCGTTCCAGCAATCACTAGACGATCTTTTCAGGTCACCACTAGAGACGATCTCTTCAGCCCCACTCTGAACAACAAAGTACTTAAACTCAAGATGAATTGATATTAACAATTTTTCTTTCTGCCAACAAAAAAATATGGCACGCACCAGTAACGTAAAAAACTCCTTCTCACAAACGGACCTGCGACACTCATTACGCTCGCTTTCATTTGCCTCACAAATACTATACTGTACGCTTTTTATTAAACTTTTAGCTTTAAGTGGAAGACCAATTATTAAATTAACATTCGCCCTTCACAGCAAACTCATGCCATCAAAACATGCCAAAAATACCGCTCCCTCCGCAGATAACCAGGAAAAAAACTCGCTCTCCCCCCTACTAAAGAAACGGGTCCTTACTGCCACTACACTGGTCTGGTAACATCAAAACAGAACGTTTCGCTTGCGATCCATGTAATCTGTTAATAATCCCCAATGTTGTGATACCAACTGAAAAGAATTCCCATTGGCCATCGCTTCAATCAATCAACTTCGATAATGGAGGAAAAAAGCCAATATATAGCTGCAGAATGTATTTAAGGACCAATTTTTCGAAAAAAGGGACAGTTAGTCACAAAACCTCCACGCAACCCGACAGAAAGTTTTCCTAGCAAATCAGTGCAAAAGTAGTGTAACCAGAACAACGTCCGATGCAACCAAAAACAACAACGATGACGACTTAATGACAACCCCTGCACAACAAACAACGTTACCATAGACAATCAGGACCTTTCCCGGTTTCACTGCACTGAATGTCAGAAAACCAAACGATCTTTCCCCAAGGCCACTTCACAACTAGAAAACATCTCCAAAAAATCGACCAAGACCCGAAGCACATCTATACCAACCAACAAATAAAAACAGAAAAAATCCGAGAAAAAGTTCCGCTTTCAGGTGAACACCTATCCGCCGGAGATGATACAGTGGTTGTATCATCCAAACAAGACAAAAGGCGCCCAACGTGGGGCAGACAGAAGCATGGTGCCTCTACGACCTCAAACATTAAAGAAAAAGGGAACACCAACAAAGAGAATCACGAATCAGAACGCGCAGCAAGTGCGTGGCGGCCATCAAAACCCGAAATTTTTCTCCCAACAGTCAGTCGAGATCTCAAGTGCAAAGCATCAAATAGGACTTTCATCCAACCACCAGTGGCCAACAACTTCCGCTTGGTGCCACTGGATGACTAACTTCATCCGTATCACCGACACCAAGTAGCAAACCTCTAACTCCTTCCGAGGACCCTACCACCACCGCAGCCAACCCCAGGAATATTCCGGGACGTGCCGTCAGCTATAGACCCGGTGCTTGCACACCCCGCCCAAGTTTCAGAACGGCCACTGAACCTCCTCGTGCAGGTTCACGTCGATCCACAAAACAAATCCCCCTAGCTTAAGAAGCAACGGTTAAGCGTCTGTATGACGCGTAAGTCGAAACCTTCGAGTTCAAACCACACACCCAGAATGACTTAGGCCGACAACCCATGACGATGATGTAATAACCGAGTGACGTTACCAGTGCCATTTTTATTTTAAAAACCATTTGTTGATCATTGGAATCGACATTCAAAAACGGCTTCACTATCTCCTAGACTTAAAATTATCTTCATCAATACCCCCAGCCAGTAACAACACAATCAATCAGCTTCAAAACAGTTAAACAAAAACCATGTGCCCTAAACCAACTCGGCTTCTTTAATTTAAAAATCAGCTCCGAGAACACATAATAAGCAACCCCATTCCCACCCAAAGTAGTAGACATAATCAACTTCGGCGAGCAAAAAGAGAATCAAAAGTATACATCTCTACCCAAAAATATTTGAAGAAAAGACGAATCATTGTTACCACACAAGCTCAACGCCAAGCTCGCCAGCACAAAACAAAACGCAATGTTCATACTTTGCAACCACAACTTACTTCCAAAGCAGCGCTAGCAACGTCAAACCTCACCCGGGACTAAAGAAAAACCCAAAGCTACCCCCATTCTTCGCTTCCGGACCTCTAATGCTTCACCGCAAAATCTCTTAGCACTTACTGAACAAAAACCTCTTCAGACTTCTCAGAAAAATTACGTCTCCAACCTGTTTGGTCTCGCCGTAACGGTGCAGACAAAACGCCATTCAAGAAAAATCAGCCAGTAAAGTTTCTCATCTTATCCGAAAAAAGGCGTAGTCATCACAACACATTTTTTCATAACTAGCAAACTGAACCTCCATACAACGAGACTCAAACCCAAGACCCCTGGTGTAGCAGTCAAGTACGCTAACCTACACCACCTGGGCGGTTTCACAACCACCAAGAAGTCGAGATGATCCAACAACAACCAACCAAAACCCAAATGTTGGAAACCAAACAAAAACAAGATGTCACCCTCTTGCTGACCCAGTCGCTGCAAAGATAAAAAAAATAAAAGCAATGTAGAACTGCTCCAGATCAAATCGACTCAAACCCAGATACCAACTTAAAAAAATATCTAGATAGCAAAAACCAAGAGAAAAAGCATCTAATAAATTTCAGAAACTGAACTAAAGACGTCACCAAACAAGACTTCCCATTCCCAACCCAGCCATTCCCATCGCTCGAGACCAGCAGCCTAGTGTCTCTCGACAAAAAGCGTTCAGAAAACTATCAGAGATCAACAAAGCAAAAGTAAAAAAAAAAAACATCTATGAGAAGCATCGCAACTTTCACTCCGGCACGTTCTCACCAAAGAAGGATGCAAGACAATCAAACCAGATCAGCAATAAATTAAATATCCCTGGCAAGCTAAGTGGCCTGCAAAAGCATCACGAAAAAGACAAAAAGTAACCAAACCAAACACAAAAAAAAAAAAGTGTGCACAAACCGCAAGCCATCATAAAAAAGAAAAAAATAGCAAAAAAACCCAAGAAACCTAGACAAAAAACGTGAACATGAAAACTACCCAGATAAATGTACCATCTTCCAGAAAAGATTTTTTTTTGCAAAATTGACAATCCCCCCGGAACCCGAGAGCAAAGTAACCAGGAGTCCTTTACCACAAGGGCCCTCCAACACATTGCCTCAAACTCTAGAGAGGCAGCGTCAAAAATGATTAAAAAAGAAAATCGATAGCACTGCTCCTCCGCCATCAACGCGTTTGAGTTCCGCACAGTACGCCCTACACTAACAAATTTCGTTTCAGCAATCACTAGACGACCTCTTCAGATCACCACTAGAGTCGATCTCTTCAGCCCCACTGTAGACAACAAAGTACTTAAAAAAAAAGATTGAATGTAGAACATGCGTGCGGAAGAACAAATTATGAAGGCGCAGACTGACTTGCTGGTAAAGGTTGCAAGCCCTACCAACACACCAGAAAAGCCAGAGATACTTGCCCAAAACATCAAGCTTCGGCCGAGAAGATCCAGAATCAGACCAAATACTACCGTACACCCAGCACTTAAGACAAAATAAGAATTGTAGGAGAAAGAATTCTACCCCGCATTACCGTGACCATCAACGGAAACCAGATCAAGATCTTGATAGATTCGTGGGCAAGCCAGTACTTCACACAACTCTCTACCCAAAACACAGCCATCAAGCGGACAAGTCAAGCAAGCCGACCCAAAAACCTCAATGCAAATTACGGGCAAGGTGGAATCAACCGTTAAGATTGGCGACCAATGCCAAGGCCAGACCACGAACAGGAATACCATCAAAGCCTCGCAAAAAGTTCCACTCAAACAAACTAAAATTATGGCCATAGTGTGAGCTGTAGAGAGCCTTGGTCTAGCTGAACAGTTCCATAGATACCAAAACCAAATTGACTCGGTGGTCATTAATCCTGCAAGAATTCACTTTCACCGGAAAGTTTCACATGCCCCGGAAAGTTGTAAATGTACTATTCAGAAACCCGGTAGACAAAATAGGGACCCAGCCATCAAAACCAATAACCGGCTTTTGCCACCTGAGAACAACAAAGATCAACCGACTTTCAGCTGCCTTATCAGACAATCAGACAACTTGCCAGCTCCCATCCGTCACAAAAAAAGAACACCTCAAACAAACCTACTCAAAAGTAAAACCTTAGCGGAAATGGTAGTCAGTAAATAAATGTGTGACAAGAAAATCTATAACAGATATTACGTTTCACTTGGCAAAGTATCATTTATCACAAACATTATATTTATCTTTTTTTTTAAATTAATCTAAAGCAGGTGTTGGTAAATCTGTGTGCATTTTAATAAATAATTGCAGTTCTTTTTTGATTAAATACTTCTTATTTATTATATTATTTAGTATTAAAAATTTTTTTAATTAAAAATTAAAACATTATCAAATTACACTCAAAAAGCACTTTATTCAAAAACTAATTATTTTGTTCTAAACTCCGGATTTTCCTAAACTTTAATCGAAGTGAAAGTCATAAATATGACGTCCCAGTATAGAGGTCAATAAATTGCGATAAAAACATCATAATTAACACGAAACACAAAGTGATTTCTGTCGATTATTCGCGTAATAAAAACCATAATTTCATAAACGAGAACGCTGTTCTATATCCTGCGAACAAAAAAATTTCATAATTGGGCGACATGTTCTCATCAACATTAGAGATGTTATAAAAACACGTTAATTAGGTTCATTTAAATAACACACTAATTAACTCAATTACCATAGAATTTGAATAATAAAATGGAATTTAATTGAACGAAATTATTCCCCGAGCGAAAAATAATAATACAACATAAATTTATGATGGAATGCAAAAGAGCGAATAGTAGAGACGAATCGTATCGATTTGCCTGTCTCTCACCCCAAACCCTACCAACACAGCCAACAATTTAGATAATTGGAAAAAGAAAGTTATGAGTAAAGTTTGACTTTGAGGCTTCCGTGACTTGTATTGATTATAATTGACTTCCCTATGACACCATTTTATCCTGAAAGTCAACAAAGAATATAAATAAGCGATAATGATGATGAAATGGGGGAGATAAACGTCGGGGGAAGCAAATTTTCATGATGTAATTCGCTTTTATTGATTGGTTTTAATATTATATTGTGCAGTATACAATTATGTTCTTTAAATCTTCTAGAGAAACATTTAAACAAAGTCTTTTGGAAAAAAAAAAATTTGAGTATTAAGAAAACACTTGGAATAGTGTTAAACAAATAAAATTACCAGCAACCTTCCAGGAATTTATGTACCGGTTTCTTGTCGGACTTTTTGGAAAGTTTGTCCTCGTCTACTTAAACAACATTATGGTTTATTCAAAAACTAAAGCCTTAAACTAGTGCAAGAAAACGGATTCAAATGCAAACAAATCCAACGTTGAAAATCTGGGTCCCCAGGTCACCGTAGAAAGGAACCAATTAACCCACTTTTGATCATTAATAAAAGAACACAAAAAGACCCACAAATAAAAAACAATTCCAAAGTTTCCTAGAACTCTGCACGTGGTTGCAGAAATACGAACAAGGTTTCGCCAGAATAGTTGCTGCACTAATGAATAAATATGCAAGGTAGAACTTCTTTGTCTGGGACCAAGCCATATGAACAAATATGGATAAGCCATTAAGTCACGCACGTCCAAGACCCAAGATGCTATTTGTCAAAAATTTATCAAAAAAAAAAAAACCTTAAAGCGGCAGAGTGCCAAACTAACTGATCGATAGAAGACAATCATCGGACAAATGAGCTAGACTGTAGTATTCTGAAAGCAATAAAAAAATTCTAAACTTACTTCAAAAGCCGTTTATCTTAAGTAACAATAGCGACAGCTTCCAGCCAAAATCTAAAAGTCAAGACAAGTGTCATCGCTGCACCCTGACGTGACATATGCACCTCAATGAAGTAGTTTGATGATTACTAGACCCCACCTACGACTGTGATCTACATGTAACTTATAATGCCACCAATACTTAGTTGTTAGACGCTACCGAGCTGATATCGGTACAAGCCCACATCAAGACTGCCATCTCATCAATGTTCCAGGTGACTCTAAGCAAGTTAGCTACTAAATAGTGCAAACCATTTCCTTTCCTCATAAACTAGTCTTCACCGAATTTTTCGAGAGAACATCGGTCACGATCAACTTACAGACTGCTAAGACCTTCCAAGAGGATCATCCGCCTCCGCAACTACAACATACCCATATTGTAGTAAAGCTCCTCCAACAAACACTAAAATATCATCACTTGGGGTGGCTCATCAATCCCATCATCACCGCCTCCAAGCAATAACCGCAGAGCTGGGTAGCAACCAATTGGCGCTCAAGAGACAAAGTCCTGCAGATCTACATACAGCCCAAACCACCCCGAGGTAATGGACTTATAACTTGACCGCTAGTCCGCGCATCCGCGCAACCACCCACATGGGTTTCCACCTTCCACGAGTTTGGAATTCAGATGTATTGAGGTACATCTGAATCCCAAACTCTTGGCATCCGGCAATGCAGAACGCTCAAGCCAAAACCTCCCGTCTCAAAGAGAACGACTCAATCGTCAACACTTGGTTGAAAAAAAAAACCACCAGTCGACGCCGCTTCGCCAACAAGACCACTATGACCAAGCTGGTAATGTCATACAAAGACCTACAAACAACAAAAACTCCCACAAAAATTCGGCATAAAACCACCTACCGACTTCCAGGGACTTGGACACGAAGACCCCAACCAATTTTTTGCCAAACGTGCATAAGCTGATACACCACAACTGTCTAGAAAAGACTTTGAAAGGCAAAGCAAAAACAATCGGAAAGAGACTTAGTGCCTAATTACAAAAAAAAAAACAAAAAAAATATGCAACCCCGGACTTAATTGTAGATCTGAGCCAACAACTCTGAACAGAAAAACACCAAACCAAAGAAGCAGTTCGACGCGATGTATCGGAATGGCACATGGCCAAACGGCTGATCAATGTGAGTTTATCAGCCACAACCCGCAATCAATTACGCAGCTTCATGAGTATCTGCGCGTAGCTCCGGAAAAATCTCCCTTCACGGACCTGCAAGGAACAAAACGTAATTTCGGTGGAACAACACTGCCAAACGCCCCTTTGTAGCTACTAAAGCGCTACTCGACCGGTCCTTAATCTCAAACGGTACAAGCCCACATCAAGACTGCCATCTCCAAAAAAGTTCAGAAAGTTCAACCTTGACACTTTGAAATGTGCCAGGTGACTCTCAGAAAGTTAGCTAATAAATAGTGCAAACGGTTACAAACTCCCTTGCAGTTCAGAGACCGATATTAAGTACCACAGAAAAGCAACTTTGTAACCACACCCAAACATCACACATCCCCAAATAAGACAAAACTGATAGAAACCGATTAACGGCTACCATCAATCCAACTAACGCTACCGAAGACAAATCTTTGTGCATCCAAAATTTACCGGAAAAGAAAACAACTAAAAACAAACCGTGTGCAAGCCTTAGGTTTTTGTTAAATATGCTTATTGGATCCAATTATCAAAACGCTAAACGACAAAGCAATTGGCGCCCAACCTGGGGCAACTTTTAATGATTTTGTTGAAGGTGCTTCTCAAAAACAATCCTCAATTAGGTAGTTAGTTTAAACTATTATAATATAAAAAAACACAACTTCGCTTCAACAAAACCAGTCATAAGAACAAGTTTCGTCAAATTAACTGGATAGCTAGCTCCCAGTCAAAATTTACAGGCCAGTGCTTTGACGATCGCGCGCGCAAGGTTAGCAAGCACGGACCATATGCTACTACTCTCTCCAAAGCAATTAGCTACCACGTAGATGCCACCAAGCTGCTATCAGTACATGCACAAATTAAGAACTCCAAAAAAACCAAAAAGCCCTAAAACTTCAACCAATACACTTTGGAATCTGTTTGGTAAATCTCCCTTGTAATTCAGACACCGTTAACACCAAGTACCACAAAGAAGCAATTCTGGAACCACACGCAAGCATCGTCAACGCTCACTGCTAACATTAACCTACCAGATGTGACCAAAACAAACGCCAACCTCTTTGCATCCAAGAAGTATAAAAACGGACAAGTGAAGTGAAGCACTTATGACCTTCGTGCGACAATGTCCACCAAAGCTCCATAAAATGGCCAAACAATCAACTCCCATATCTAGTCAGAAGCTCTGTCTAAAAATGTTTGAAAAAAACTGTTGCAACAATAAACAAAAAACTCCCCCGCCGTAACTCTTTGACCCCAAACTTAATTAACAACAATTTAGAACCGGTTTGCCGGTAACATCCCACAACCGCTGCCATCCCTCGCAGTAGTGCTGCCCATAAAATCGATCTTTGGCGTCCCGGCACAAAAGAACTAAACACCATAAACAATCATTGTTGAAAAAACCCACCTCATATTTACAAGTGCGAAGAAGCCCCACCCAACACTACATCCACCAAGACGCAGACCTCAAACTTCGATGAAGAATCCATGACAAACCCAAATTTTAGTCACTACTCTCACAAATATAATCAACACACCACTTCAAGAAAGGAACTCCGTATAGATCAATTGCACCTTCTTCAGGGCCGCTAGTTCCAGCAGTTTTCGTGCTCTGTCCACATCGTGAAAACACAACTGCTTCAAGGAAAACCACTTATAAAAGCATCCGCTATATTATATTGAATGTCGGTTTCAAAGATTCAACTGCTCAGTAGTTGTAGCTCAGGTATTACCTTGTTGTACTACTAGTACAGTACTCTACAATACTGTTAGCTACATGTCAATATGACCACTGCTGTCTTCTATATGCCACATCACGTCGTGCTACACAATCAACAAACGTTCTCTTTGCAGGACAACGCCCTCTGTGATTAAGTATGTATGCAAAGCAAAGGTACAGAGTTCCACAAATATAATTCGTTATAAAATGCAGTGGTCAACAGTAAATCTTAAGCACCTTTCGACTTAAACGGCCGCCTCCACCCCAGATCCAGTGCCTTGCCTGTGACACAATAAACCCCTCGTATCGAGTAAGAACTACTAAACCACTGACGAGGCTGACAAATTAGTCAAAAATATTGGCTTCGCCATCAGCTAAACATTGCTAAAAAAAAAAACTTTGAAATACTCCAGTCATACACCAGTCAAAAACGAGGTACCGCTGCCTCTACCTACTATGATCAAAATCTAAGATCTCGACATTTCGGTAGCTCAATAAGAACCGTCGGTGAAACGCTCAATCAACGTTGCAATAAAAGATCGATCACTTACTCGACCCCACCTACCACTGTAATCAACATGTAACTTACAATGCCAAGACTTTAAAAATGCTTAGATGTTAGATGCTACCAATCGGTACAAACGCACATCAAGACTGACATCTCCAAAAAAGTTCAACCAAGACACTTTAAAATCTGCCAGGTGACTCTCAGCAAGTTAGTTACTAAATAGTGCAAATAGTCACAACCTTCCTTGCAGTTCAAAAACCGACATTAAATACCACAGAAAAGCGACTCTGTAACCATACTCAAGCATCATACGTCCCCAAATAAGACAAAGCTGATAGAAACCGCTTAACGGCTACCATCAATCCAACTAACGCTACCGAAGACAAATGTCTGTGCATCCAAAATGTACCGGAACGGAAAACAACTAAAAACAAACCGTGAGCAAACCACAGATTTTTGTTAAAAGTGCTTATTGGATCCAATCATCAAAACGCTAAACGACAGAGTTATCAGCAAAACATCAAAGCCAGCTTACATTAAACCTAAAAGTCCATGGCAAAACGCCTCCATTTCATTTCAAAGGCAAGTCACATAGTAGCAATTGGCGCCCAACTTGGAGAAACTTTTAAGGGTTTTGTTGAAGGTGCTTCTCAAAACCAATCCTCAAAACATAAGACAACGGGGTCATCCGCAGAACATCAACCTCCCTTTTGGTACATAAGATCTAAGCCCATGACAAGACGGCCGTCACCCCCATCTCCTTTAGAAGACAAACCAGTAACATAGAGCAAAAGATAGTCTTGTATCCTAAAAAACTCTCCATATAAGACTCGATTAGTAGTTTAAACTATTATAAAAACTTCGCTTCAAAAAAACCAGTCGTAAGAACAAGTATAGTCAAACTAACTAGTTAGCTCCCAGCCTAAATTTTCAGGCCAATGCTTTGACCGCCACATTAAGTTTGCGCGCACAAGCTTAACAAGCACGAACCATGTGCCTGTGACAGAATAAACCCCTCGTACCGAGTAAGAACTACTAAAGCACTGACAGGGCTGACAAATTAGTCAAAAAAATTGATTACGCCATCAGCTAAACATTGCTTGAAAAAAAAAATCTGTCATACACCATCCAAAAACGGGCAACCGCTGCCTCCACCTACTAGAACTAAAATCTAGATCTCGACGTTTCGTTCGCTTAATAGGACCAACGTTGCAATAAAAAATCAATCACTTACTCGACCCCACCTACCACTGTGATCTACATGTAACTTACAATGCCAAGACTTTAGAGATGCTTAGATGTTAGATGCTACCAAGCCGCTATCGGTACAAGCCCACATCAAGACTGACATCTCCAAAAAAGTTCAACCAAGACACTTTGAAATCTACCAGGTGACTCTCCGCAAGTTGGTTACTAAATAGTGCAAATAGCCACAACCTTCCTTGCAGTTCAGAGACCAACATTAAGTACTACAGAAAAGCGACTCTGTAGCCACAATCAATAATCACACGTCCCCAAATAAGACAAAACTGATAGAAACCCCTTAACGGCTACCATCAATCCAACAAACGCTACCAAAGACAAATATCCACCTCTGTGTATCCAAAAAAAAAACAACTAAAAACAAACCGTTTGCAAGTTTTTGTTAAAGGTGCTAAACGACCGAGTTATCAGCAAAACATCAACGCCCGCTTACATTGAACCTAAGTCCATGGCAAGACGCCTCCCATCATCTCCTTTAAAAGTCAACGCACAAAGTAGCAATTGGCGCCCAACGTAGGGCAACTTCTAAGAGTTTTGTTGAAGGTGCTTCTCGAAAACGACGGCCGTACCCCATCTCCTTTAGAAGACAAGCCATTAACATAAAAACAAAAAATAGTCTTGTGTCCTAAAAAATTCTTCAGATAAGACTCGATTAAGTAGTTAGTTTAAACTATTGTAACAACTTCACTTCAAAAAAACCAGTTGTAAGAACAAGTTTCGTCAAATTAACTGAATAGCTCCCAGCCAAAACTTATAGGCCAGTGCTTTGACAGCCACATTAAGTTCGCACGCACAAGCTTAGCAAGCACGGACTATGTGCCTACTTAAACAATCCTCAACCATAATATTTATAATTACACAACCTCAACTCTCAACTACTACTCCAAAGCAACTAACTACTACGTAGATTCCACCAAGCTGTTATCGGTACATGCCCAAATTAAGACCTCCAAAAAAACCAAAAAGCCCTAAGACTTCAACCAAAACACTTTTCAATCTGCTTGGTAAACATCCCTTGCAATTCAGACACCGTTAACACCAAGTACCACAAAGAAGCAATTCTGCAACCACACGCAAGCATCGTCAACGCTCCCAAACAAGAAAAAACCGATAGAAACCGCTTCACCGCTAACATTAAGCTAACATATGTGACCAAAAACTAACGCCAACCTTTTTGCACCCAAGAAGTATAGGAACGGACAAGTGAAGTGAAGCACTTATGACCTTCGTGCTTCCAACATCGTTATCAGGATCACCAACAATGTCCACCAAAGCACTTTAGAACAAAAAACCAAATTCAAAAATAAATTAGGCACAGCCACCAACCCCTGCAACACCAGCCGCAAGTTAGACCATAAGGTCGCCAAACAAACCCGTGTTTAATCAACTCCCATATCTACTATCTAAATAGAAGTCAAAAGCTCTATCTAAAAATGTTTGAAATAAACTGTATAATAATAAACCAAGAACTCCCCCGCCGTAATTCTTTAACCCCAAAGTTGATTAGCAACAATTTAGAACCGGTTTGCCGGTAACATTCCGCAACCGCTGCCATTCTTCGCTGTAGTACTGCCCATAAAATCGATGCCACTCACGTCGTGCTACACAAATAACAAACGTTCTCTTTGAAGAGCAACCCTCTCTGTGAGTGTGTATGCAGAGCAATGGTCCAAAATTGCATAAATATAATTCGTTATAAAATGCAGTCAGTCAAGCTCTGTTCGACCTCCGGAGACCACCGCCAACGGTAAATTTGACACAATAAACCCTAAACTCCTCGTACCAAGTAAGGACTACTAAACCATAACGACAACGATGACAAATTAATCAAAAATATTGACTTGGCCATCAGCTAATCATTGCAAAAAAAAAACTTTAAAATACTCAACCAATTATACACCAGCCAAAAAATGAGCTACCTCTGCCTGTACCTACTAGAATCAAAGTCTAGGTCTCGACGTTTCGTTGGATCAACAGAAACCGTCAGTGAAACGCTCAACCAACGTTGCAATAAAGAATCGATCTTCTTGAACAACTTGAATGTTAGCATAGAAACCTTCATCCAAAAACTAGAAAGAAAGAATTTTGCCCAGTTTGAGACTACATTTTCGCCAAAAAAAGCAGGCCTAAGACCATCAAATAAACACTAAAAGTCTAAACAACCACCAAAACTCCTCTCGTATGTGAGTCTTGCAACTCCGCAGTGTATAAATTTATGTACATATTTCTATTCCTATAAATATAGTGCTAAATACTGCCAAGATTTTTGAGTGGATTGTGGGACAAAAAGTGGATGACTTACTTTATTTTTATATCAAATTATTAGAACTTTTATGAACGGCCAACATAATTTGCTAATATAATAAAATTATTTATAATATATTTTTAATTCCAAGATACGTTCCAATCATCACATGATACAGTTAGGGTAGCGTATATGTTTCATTGCAACTGTTTACATTAAAATTGCGTGTATTTGTTTTTCTCGCGCTCTACTTTAAACCTGAATAGATTATACAGATGCGATTAAAATGTTTTCTTCAACCTTTTAGTCTGTTACATTTGATATCCATTCCGCAGTTTATTTCCATTTAAAATAACAAAATTTCCATTTTGCATAATTAAAAATAATCATCCCTTAACTGAGTACAAATCTAAATTGAAATAATCTCCCTTAGGATTACCTGCAGGTTCCATTTTAATGCGTCATTATCTTTAATGGAATGCTAATGCCACCTAATTAAAAACGATACATCGCGAAGAGCACATTCAAGCGAACGTCCGCCGTAAATAACGCGCGCTTCACATTTATCGCGAGAATTGTATTTTAAAGGGGAAAGGGGAGAATTTACTAGCGTCGCAATTTTAATCCCAAAGATTCCCTCCAACTATATCTAGACGGGACGGCGCGCCGTTCGCACAATCTAATTTATCGGGCCTGCGGCCATAAAAACGTTCTGGAAATGAGTTTTCTATTGGGCCATGAAATTTTACCCCAGATTCGGGAAGCCCGGTGGCCCGTGGGAAGTGTCCGCCGATTACACACATATATACTCTTTTTCCCGGTTATTCCCATTTTCCCACCGATAACTTTTAGAATTGGTCGCAGAATTATGTCAGAGGTCGCTGACTGCTATCAAATTTATAGTGGAGTTTCAAATTAAAGTTACACTACGTCCGCATTGCTCATCGTTTAAGTTCCAACAAAAATGAAAATTCCTATACAAGAATTTTTGAAATTATAGAAATTAATCATTATTTCATTACTCTACCAGACCGTATAAAATAAAAAACAAATTGATTCATGCCTCTCAATCAACATATACATCCCTTGCATTCTGCACCCATTGAAAACTAATTTAATAGCAATTACTACAATAAAATTCACTGAGCGCTTTCAATAAATGTACGCGAACACATTCAATGCACTAATATTACAGCCTCGTTGAGAGAACAAAGCCACAAAACATCGACAAAAACTGCTGCTGCTGGGATTCTACTGAATCGACATTGTGATCGTTCGTAATCTATTTAAAATTTCCACAAGAAAAGTTGTTTTGATTGATCGGGAAGACGGAATTAAATTGAATTATTTAAATTTATGGAAAACTAAAAGAGAATTTAAATATTTGCTTTATTTTTTTATCTCTTCATGAATGCCAACAGCATTAGTTGTAATTATGTATATTTTATTTACAATACGATACATAGAAGCAACAAATAAGATAGTAAGACTCAATATTGATGTAATAAAATATAATATTTATGGTAAATAAATAAATCGTGCAGCAAATAAATCATTACACAACCTATTTTATAATAGTTGTTTATAGGTGTACAAACACCTTTTTTGTTAACAAACTCTCATTATTGAAAATCAATAGCAAGATTAGTGTTACATTGTTTCAACTTTGATTATATACATTTCGGAAATTGTCGAAATTCTGTACTATCTTCGAATCAAATTTGGGGTTTATATTTTATAGGTTAGAATCTGTAATTTTTAAGTTTAATTAAAATAAAAACATTTTCTTACTGTCTTTCAGACAAAACTGAATCTTCACAGTAGAAAAAACCAAAATCAGTATTTGATTAGGGTGAGCGTGGAACAGTATTTATACTAAGCAGCCGGCCCAAAATTCATGAACTGAGTGCCCCAGCCACCCGCCCGAGTGTTAACTATCTAAGAATTTGTATTAACCTCATTCGTCCTTAACTAAATGACAATAGACATTCATAAAAAGGACAACCAACAATCGGACAAGTGAGTATAGTATTCAAAGCCACTCCTTAACTCATGAACTGAGTGTGCCAGCCACCCGACCGAGTATTAGCTGTCCAGGAACTACTATTAACCCCATTTCGTTTCCTCATAAATATAGTCTTCACCAAATTTTTCGAGAGAACATCGTTCACGATCAACTTACAGACTGCTAGGACCTTCCAAGAGGATCATCCGCCCCCCCCAACAAACCCTAAAATATCATCACCTGGGGTAGCTCATCAATCCCATCATCACCGCCTCCAAGCAATAACCGCAGAGCTGGGTAGCAACCAATTGGCGTCCAACATGGGGCAGCTTGAGACAAAGTCCTGCAGGCCTACATACAGCCCGGACCACCCCAAGATGATGGGCTTATAACATGAGACGCTTGGCCGACCGCTAGTCCACGCACCCGCACAACCACCCACATGGGTTTCCACCTTCCGCGAGTTTGGGATTCAGATGTGTTGAGGTACATCTAAATCCCAAACTTTTGGCCTCCGGCAATGCGAAATGCTCTAGCTAAAAACTTCCGTCTCAAAGAGACCGACCCAATCGTCACCACTTGGTTGAAAAAAAAAACACCAGTCGACACCGCTTCGCCAACGAGACCACCATGGCCAATGACATTGCCAAGCTGGTAATGTCATACAAAGACCTACAAACAACAAAAACTCCTACAAAAATTCGGCATAAAAACTACCTACCGACATTCCAGGGACTTGGACACGAAGACCCCCACCAATTTTTTGCTAAACGTGCCTAAGCTGATACACCACAACTGTCTAGTAAAGACTTTGAAAGGCAAAGCAAGAACAATCGGAAAGAAACTTAGTGCCTATTTACAAAAAAGAAAACAAACAAACCCTCCTGCAAAAATATGCAAACCCGGACTTAATTGTAGATCTGAGCCAACAACTTTGAACAGAAAAACACCAAACCAAAGTTCGACGCGTCGTATCGGAATGGCACATGGCCAAACGGCGACCACCCCAGGCCCACAACCCGCAATCAACTAACTACGCAGCTTCATGAGTATCTGCACGTAGCTCCGGAAAAATCTCCCTTCACGGACCTGCAAGAAACAAAATGTTATTTCGGTGGAACAACACTGCCAAACGCGCCTTTGTAGCTATTAAAGCGCTACTTGACCGGTCCTTAATCTTAAACCGCCAAAAATCTGGTCTGCGGTTTGTTCTGCAAACCGACGCGTGCAAGGTGAGCACGGAGAAAGAGGATAAGAAGCAAATCATCAATTACGCCAACTCACGGTTCTCATCCATCAAACAACGTCAGTAATGAGCAAGAATGCTATGCTTTGGCCATCAAGAAGTTTTTGCTAAAAACCGATATAAATGAGCGTTGGTGTGGCTGATCGGCATCTAAGACCCCAAGTCCAAGTTCATGCGATGGTCATTACTTCTCGCCAAATTTACGTTCGATATCAAGCAAAGCTAACGATTTAGACCGACTGGTACCTCCCGACGTCATGGCTCGACCTTCCAGTCTTACGGGTCTCTACCATCGACTATAGCGGCAAAACAAAGCTACCAGAAAGTCATTGCACTAAAATCCTTAAAGGTTGCAAGTCGGTTTAAGATTAAGGACCGCCACCGTGTAGCAAAGCCAACGCCCAAGATTGGCCAAATCTGGAGAGGACGTAGGCTACTGGCAGACGCTGACAAGAAACTATATCGCACTCTAGCTAGCCGTTCCACCAACAATGCAGAAAAAATAATGAAACAGAACCTCAACCACAATGCCGCCGGACATCAAGGGCGAGACCAAACTTGTCGCAAAATATTGAGGAGTTACCATTGGCCAAGAGTCAGAAAAGACGTAGAATCATCTGCGCGCGGATAAAGACTGGTGCCTTACAGTCCCATCCCAAAAAACGCGCCTAAGAACTTATCGCAATCAACTATGTAAGTCCGTTGAACACTACTCCCACAGGACTTCGTTTTATATTAACCGTGATGGATATGTGCACCCGCTGGGTAGAAGCATTCACCACCACGCCATCATCACACCACCGCCGCGTACCATCTTCAGGCTTACCCCGTAAATCGACGCCACGCAAAGTTTAAAAAGTCGTTGATGTGCCTACTGGACAGCCACCCCCACCCCAAAGACTACCTGACCGCTACACTTAGCCCCATTCCAACTTCGCCGCCGCACCAGCAGTTTCCATTCGCTACAGCAATTCCCAGAAGAAAACATACCCGAAGCTGCCCAAACCTCATATTATAACATCAATATTTGTGAAGCATACCATCAGGCCAGAACGGCCGTCAACTATCGCCTCCGACAAAAACTAGACTGTAAATTGGCGCACAATGTGGAACGATATCACTCAGAAGAATTTCTCCAAAAGATTGAAAAGAAAAAACGTCTCCAAAAGTCCACACCTGACTTGTAAAACTTCAACTGCTTCAAACCGAGTTATATTTATCCTGTACTGAGAAAGGGTCCTAATTGACAAGAAAAAAAAAACAAAATAGATTTTTGCTAAACAAAAGCAAGCACCCTGGTAGCAACTATACACTTATACCTTGTACTGCACTGATTAGTACAAAAAATAATTTAAACCTGGGCTACTCAACAACAAGATACCCCGATCAAAATTTGTTGGAAACCTTTCAAATCAAAAAAACCTAAGCAACCTAAGGAAAAAGCCTGAGCTAAAACAATGTTTAAAATAGTACCTCCAAAAAGTTGAAAAAGTAACTGGCTTTTAGCACCAAGCTCCTCCCACGCCAAGTTCTAAATCAACATAGCAGCAAGAAAAGTA